>CM051239.1:374486628-375086628 GCA_027917425.1 Gastrophryne carolinensis
AGCGCCGTCCCCACACAGACAAAGGCGTGACAGGCGAGTTGGTCCAAGCGCCGGTCCTCCCCATCCCGCAGGGTAGTAGTATCAGAAGAGTGCATGACAGATGTATTGGACAACCCGAGAGGGAGCGTATCCACCTCGGGAGGACATGACCAACGCTTAACATCAGCAGGAAAGGTATACCTTTTGTCCCAACTCTTAGGCACCCCCGGCAGCTTGCTAGGCCGTTCCCATTCCTTGAGCACTAGATTATTAAAGTGAGACTGCTCAGGGAACTCCCAGCTTGGCTTAACCGTATGAAAAGCTCACCCTGCTGCTGCGGAGCCACTGCCGGGGGAGAAAAACAAAGCACTAAAAAAATATGACTCAGCAATCTGTCAGTGTCATCAGGTGACCACGGGTCTTCCCCCAAAGGGAGTCCCAGTACTACCGTAAATCTTAGGTTGTTCCTCAGAAGAGTCAGAATCAGAAAATAATTCCCCCTCCTCAAGAGGGTAAGGACATGAGAGGGAAAAAGGGCCCTCATCTTCTACAGGGAAGAGGGAAACCGCGGGTGATAAATGCCGCTTCTTAGCAGAAGTCTTACGCGGGGGAGACCCATCAAGATGTTTTTCAATGCTGGCCACCCGTGCAGCTAAATCAGGTTGAGACTCCCCACTGGGGGTCAGATGTAAGCGTGGGGGGGTAGGCGAAGCCAGAGGGGGCGCTGCACCAGTAACAGGCAGCCCAGGCTTCATCGCAAGTACCTGCTGGGCGCAGGGTGAACACACCCTGACATAATCAGTTATAGGGGATACTTCACACACAACACATAGCTGGGCTTGTCCCGAAGGAACCCCAAGCACATTATCCCCAGAAGCCTCCATATGGTGATTATAGTGACACAATAGGCCAATATAGGGTTAATGCTAATGATAGCAACCCGGGATGCCCCAAGAGCCCGCTAGGGACGTGGGAGATATAATAGTAATAGCCCAAAACTAAAAGGGGGAGGGCCGGGAGAAACCACAATGAGGTCTACCCGCCTGAAAGACATAAGACGACATCCCCGTAAGAAATACAGCAAAAAAAAAAAAAAATTATATATAAACAATCCACCCCGCAGGGGCACTCACAGACCGCGGTAGGAAACAGCACGAGGGAGGTAAAAATGACGTCCGCATATACCTTGAGGGGCGAGCCATTAAAGAAGTGATGCGGAAAACATAATTTGCAGAGCCCACCCCTCTATGAAGAGCGCGAATCGTGCCCACATGATCCCGCCGTCCAATGACGATGCGGCAGATCCTGAGGTAATGTCGCCGCCGTCCGCGGAGCGCTGTACAAACGCACGGCGGCGGCTGCCAGTAAAAAAAAAAACACTCAGCAAGACATGCAGGATACAACAAAATCAATTCTGGCACAAGCAAGTGAACATTCAGGCTGTGACGGAGCAGCGTTCCTCCAGCACCTAACCTGCTGTCCTACCTTCACCCGAACCAGTCAGCTGAGGCTGGGAGGCAGTGGGTCCAGAACGGGTGGTAAAAGTCCTGCAGGGCTGCAGGCTGGTAAGCCCCGCTAACCTGCGTATATAGAGAGCCATCTTCTATCTTTGCAGTCCAGACTGCAGATTAAAACTGGGGAATTTGTGGGAGGTCCCTGACTTATATAGGGCCGGGAGGGGTCACAAGTTGTTTTCTGCCGTCCAGCGCCATCTTGTGGATGTATTACCCATGTGTAAGGAATATTCTGGAACAGGACGTGCTGTATACTTAGAATAGGTGAGTTTACAGTACAGGGCCAGGTTTTGAAGATCTCCATAGAGATGTAAGGTGAAGTCATTAGTGCAGCAGCAGAGCTATAGAGGCAGAGCTATATGTGGAGAGCCACAAAACATGACCTGTTGATGGGCCTTGTAAGAAGGGGGTTGGGCCTAAATAACTGAATAACTTATTCATCAAGCACTTCTGCCAGACAGTGCCACATCGGCCATTCATGGGCCAGTTCACATATATACACTATAATATAATATATTTATATATTAAAAATAATGGGCAGCAGTTTTCTTTGCGTTGTGACTGCGTTTCCCCCATGCAGTGCAAGCAGAGAGGTGTGAATAGAGCCTTAAACTGGACCTTCAGCATCAGCCCAAACCTTGAAAAAACTAAGAGCATCTAAAATGAATATATTTAGCATTTTTATTCACTTAATCTTTATTCTTTCCCCCACTGGGCTGCAACTTAGTTCAGGACTCTAGGATACGGGCGCCACCATCTTGCCTCGGAAGCATCACATACTGAGGAGAGGAGGGCAAAAGCACAGGGGGCTGGGTTATAACTGTGCTTTCCACAGACAGAGCAGTGATGGGGTCAGAAAAAGGGCAGCAATCCCAGAATACAGAGCAGCACAGTTAGAAGACACTTCCTGTTTGCAGGCAGCCTGAGAATCATGGGTTGCCATCTTGGACGTTTAACGGCTCATAAAATGAAGTAGATGCAGGTAGGAGGATTTTTAATGTGGGCAATCTGTATGTATAGGGTGGGGGAAACATATAATGGTCCAGTTTAATTTCAATAAAATACATCCTAGATTATAGCTTTAGCATTTCAAATGTGGATTTAAGGGCCATGAATACTGTACAAGTAACACAATATGAATTGTTACATCTTCTCCAACATGACTGTTAACAAAGTCTTCCAAGTAATAAATACAGACAAGTACATAACACAAGATCTACTGTGATAAATAGCTACATCCCTCCCACTGTAATTAATCATTACATAAACTGTAATTTATATTAATTTTTTCCAGCTCATTGTGGCTGATGCTTCTCACTAAATCACACGTTTTTGCTTGTAGCCTTTCCCGGTTGGCATTTCTGCAGCACCATAAGAAGTTGTAGCCATTCATGTCACTCCTCACTGTAAATCATTGTAATAAAGACATCTTGGAGGCTGATAGAAATTCACAGTGACAACATTTACATGTCAACTCATCACAATAAAGGGGGAAGCAGAGAAGAGATTAAAAGCCTTTCTAGTAATATACATACAGGTTTGGAAACGCTGCTGCAAGCTCTGAAATGAATTGAGAACTAGGCTGCTGTAAACACAAGCCATTCTAATCAGTTAATTAGGGTGTATGCTGCGATTTGTCAGGGTCTCGTAAAATTGAAGCTCTTACAATTTCCTATGATTTGTTACATGTGAATCTTTTTATTCCAGCTGGCATCAGTCACAGCTTCTCTAGAATAAGGTCTTTTTTTTGCTTTTTTCCAGCTCGCAGTATGGTTTATTGAAATAAATGAATTGCTTCTAGTCAAATATAGATTTAATTTTCGGCTTCTTTGTTTTTTCCCTGTGTCTGTCAACTATACCCATTGGGTTAATTTATTAATCTCTTTGCAGTCAGTCTGCTCTGTAGTCTTCCTTTGTTCCGTCGCAAGCTTAGAAACATTGGACGTAAAAAGCTGAGTTGCCTTTGGGATGACTTTGTAGACGTTGCAATAACTTACGAGACCTGCAGTCCTTGGGACTATACTTGCCAAACATGCTGGCTGGCAAGTGTCGCAAAGGATTTATACAGAGGTTGACAGCAGTGGGAGTGAGGAACTGCTCCCTAAAATCGTGGGTCAGGCTAGGTTAGATCTTACATGAAGGTAAAAAGATTTTTTGAAAAAATACAAATCTGTGATTACTCACCTGTAGTATTGGTATTATGAGTATACAGTACGTCCTGCTCCAGATAAGATTCTTTACGTCTGGGTATTATTCCGCCAGATGGCGCTGGACTGCAGAGACAGCGAAAATTGGCTTCTCCCGGGCCTTCAAATACCCGGGACCTCCCACAAATCCACAATATTGAAAAGCAGTTAACAAGAAGCCGGGAGAATGATAACATAACCAACCATTAACTAAACCAACAATAACAATCGCCATACAGGGGATCCAAGAATAATGAAAACCAAGGGTGGGGTGGAGCAGGACGTACTGTATACTCATAATACCAATTCTATAGGTGAGTAATCACAGAATTGTATTATTCTTAGTATACAGTACGTCCTGCTCCAGATAAGATTCTTTACGTCTGGGACATCCATTAGCAGTGTCCGTAATATAGGGTGGGATCCCCAAAGGTAACAGCAGACAGTTTAGACCACTGCCGCCTGCAGAACTTTGCGGCCAAAAGCAGCATCAGCTGAGGCCCTAACATCAACCTTGTAAAACTTGGAAAAGGTATGAACAGAAGACCAAGTAGCGGCCTTGCAAACTTGTTCAACAGAAGCCTGGTGCTGAAAAGCCCAAGAGGCACCAATAGCACGAGTGGAATGAGCAGTGAGGCGGAAGGGAGGATTCTTCCTCTTAGCAGAGTAGGCCTGAATCACAGCCTGACGGATCCATTTGCTGATAGTAGATTTAGCAGGAGCCAAACCCTTCCTAGGACCAGAAGGGACCACAAAAAGAGCATTAGTTTTCCTGAAAGGTGCAGTAGCCACCAGATAGTACTTCAGATTCACGACCACATCCAAGGAATGCAAAACCCTCTCCTTAGTGTTACTAGGATTAGGGCACAAGGAAGGCAGAACAATGTCCCGATTAAGATGAAAGGCAGACACAACCTTAGGCAGAAAATCTGGCATGAAGCAAAAAACCACCTTGTCCTGGTGTCTCTCAAAGTAGGGGGGCTGGATGGAAAGCGCCGCCAACTCAGAAACACGCCTAGAAGTGATAGCCACCAAAAAGACAACCTTGAGAGTAAGGCAGCCTCCTGCACAGGTTCAAAGGGAGCACCCTGCAAGGCAGAAAGGACCAAGTTCAAGTCCCAGACAGGCAACATAGGCTTACGTGGAGGACGCACATTAGTAACCCCCTGGAAAAAGGTCCTGATCAGAGAATGCTGAGCAAAAGATCTTTGGAAAAAAACAGCCAGGGCAGAGACATGACCCTTCAGAGTACTGAGTTGAAGCCCCAGATCCAAACCATGTTGAAGGAACTCCAGAATCCTGAGAATAGTGAACACACAACAGGGAAGAGACCTAGACTCACACCAGTCAATGTAGGCACGCCAAACCCTATAGTAAATAGAAGAAGAAGACTTCTTCCTTGGCCTAATCATGGTATCAACAACAGAGGCAGACAGCCCCTTCTCCATCAAGATGGAGGTTTCAGTAGCCAGGCCGTCAAAGCCAGCGTTTGTAAATTGGGATGGCATAAATGTCCCTGAGTGAGTAGGTCTAGAACCCTGGGCAGATCGTACTGATCTACTGCCAGCTGCACTATGTCTGCGAACCACACTCTTCTTGGCCACTGGGTAGCCACCAGGATTGCCGGCACCCCTTCCTGAGGGTATTTGAGGGGCCGGGAGGAGCCAATTTTCGCTGTCTCTGCAGTCCAGCGCCATCTGGCGGAGTAATACCCAGACGTAAAGAATCTTATCTGGAGCAGGACCTACTGTATACTAAGAATAGTTCAAGGGGAATACAGGGTAAGTAGCCATTTTATAAAACATACACTAGAGCTAGGCAAGAGTCTACTACATTTTTAAGAGTTCTAACAAAAAAAAGTTTCATTTAAAATCTTTTCCTGCAAAACTCATTAACATAATCGAAACTGCCTCACAAGGACTGGTCACGATGAGCTTCATAAACATGTACTTATCTATAGCAAAGTAGTACTGAGGAGACTCTGCTGTGCTGGCGATTCTTCAACAGGAAGATGGAGAGCGCTCTGTCCCCATCTCTCCAGTGATGAGAAGCTAAGCCTGCTGGAGAGGGGCAGGATACTTTATGCCGACTAGGTAAGAATGTTCACACCTGTCCATTGTGCTTATTTTGTGGGTAAGTGCGTTAGTTAGAAAAGGTGTGTGGGACCACATTAAAGAGGAAAAGACCAAAAATAAAAACCTTTTGGATGTTGCCGCTGCCTGCTGCAGCGACATTTGGCTGCTTCAGGGCCCGATCGTGGCTTTCCACCGCCGGCTTAGCAGTCTGTAAATGACAATTTCCCATACCACTCAGCAAATTCTCGCAGGATTTCGGGTGGCCCCATTGCATCTTATTCATGGGCACTGCAAAGGAGCAAGATCAGGGGCCGCACGCAGTGCCTGATGGGATGCAAGATGGAGCTTCCCACCGGAAAGTCACCCAGAATCCGAGGGACCCAGAAGATGGATCCCCGGCAAGGTGAGTATTTAATGCCGAAAGGGGTGTGGGCAGCAGATGGGTGAGGTTGGGGGTGGTTTAAACCTCCCCGGATGTTCCTCTTTAAAGTGGACCAAAACCCAGGACAGTTAATATTTTTGACTATTCTGGGTTTTGGTCCTTTCCACGGGGCACCGCGATCGGGGGTGCCCCACTGTGTAAAACCCCCCAGATCGCCGCAGACAGCTCAACTCTTCCCTGTCCTACGACGCTTCTATAAGCAGCGGCTCTGACGGCTACATCCTCATCACATAACAAATGTCTGGCGCGGGCACGCTCCCTGTTAGAGGGAGGCGGAGGATGCGGCCGTCAGAGCCGCTGCTCTTATCTCACCTCTTCCCATTCCCACAATGCGTCTAAGAGCAGCGGCTCTGACGACTGCATCCTCCGCCTCCCTCTAACAGGGAGCGTGCCCGCACCAGACACATTTGTGATGCGATGAGGATGCAGCCATCAGATCCTGGGTTATGGACCACTTTAAGAGCAAGCATTTTGTGAGTATGCCAGAAGTGCAGTGCATCAAAATAAGTGCTACACTGTCAATTGGGCTTGGGTTGCATTCTTGAAAGACAAAACAAAATTGCACAATAAGTAGATGGTGGCAACACAAGTACACTGTGTCACAACTGCATTTGCTTTGCCATAGACTTATATGTCGAAAATGCTGCATGCAATGTTTTTCCAATGCACAACGCAGCACCCATTTCTGAACTGACCCATTGAAGATAATGGGCAGAATTTCCCCTTGCGGTATGACGGCATTGCCAAACACCACATAAGTGAATACTTGTAAATAAAGTTATTCAGAAGGAAAAACAAAACAAAAAAAAAAAACCCCAGTTGATTGGTGCTTTTCCAGTGGTTAGCAATTCACCTGCATGTGGATCAGAGGCTGTGCCACAGACCTCACGTCGCAGCCCGCACTTCCCACATTGCCACAGGCCTGACTTCCACTTTCATGCAAGCACATTTCCCCCACCATCAGTCACAGAGGTGGGA
This sequence comes from Gastrophryne carolinensis, assembly GCA_027917425.1. Classification (NCBI taxonomy): domain Eukaryota; kingdom Metazoa; phylum Chordata; class Amphibia; order Anura; family Microhylidae; genus Gastrophryne; species Gastrophryne carolinensis. The sequence goes on from CM051239.1 coordinate 374,493,803, forward strand.
CCATGCCTCTCTATTTACTACAATGTAGGGGGACAGGTCAGTCCTCGCCACACTACCTCTAATGAAATCAGATGAGGTTCTGATCATTGAACACCGATCAGCAGCGGGGGACACATAAGTACCCTTTTGTTGTTTGTCTTTTTCCTGCTGAATCACTTTAATGTGGCCCCCTATATCACAACATTCAAGTATTTACTATATTATATTATCCAGAAGATACAGCTCGATCATGTATATCAACTGAGGCTTCGTGAAAAGAGCAGCTACAGCAAAAAGCCATTGCTTATCATTTTAACCTCTGAACATCTGGCTGTCTTGCGATAACAATATCCTAGGAAATGATATCCAGGTGCTTTTGCAGATGTATTATAATTATATCGAAAGTGCCAATCATTTTTATCTTAGAGAACCTGGCTTTAACAGGTCCAACCCAAAGCTATAAAAATATCATTACAGTAATATGTAAATTGGAGTGACAGAAGGCATAGCAGAAGTTCTGGCAATTCCTAGAATACCAAAATAATAATATGTGTCTTGTGAACAATGCACTACATGAATCGTGATTAGCTTTTCAGCTTGCTTTACCAAGAAGTAGGTAGGCATCATGAGCTTTCCTAACTTTCTACATTACTGCAAACATTGTATCTAAAACTACATTGACTAAAAGTAAAATCAACAAAGGGGGTTATTTAAGAATGAATAGCGCCAGGTAGTGCTTCGTAGCGGCAGGCAGCGTCTGGTGAATGCTGGGCGCTGTATGAGAAACCACATTTAAGAAAGCGAATCTGGTGAGCGCATCTAATAGCGCCATGTAGCGTCACATGTATTACAAGAGCGGTTTAGCGTATAGCGCCAGCGCTCTAGGTTCAAAAGCCATACATTTCAATGGGGTTTCATTTGTTGGTGTTTAAATAGCGTTTTGGCCAATAAAAATTATTTTTTTTGCTTAAATCATTGTGTGACCTCTCCTGGCTGCAAACAAACACTTTTATCATTTCTTTTTATTTTTTTATACTTTTGTGCAGAATTATATGTACAGGTCTGGCACTAAAGTGTCATTGTCCCAGTGTTAAAACAATATGATTCCACGTGTTTTTGCTTTGTTACTGGTGGATATGTGTTCAAAAACAGACTTTGATCACACAGCGTCTGGAGCTCTATGCTAGAGCACCAATGCTTTGTTGTCTGTGTGGAGTTTTTTCTTAAGTATGGGTTGGAGCGCCGAGTGCCAGGCGTACTGAGCTGCAGCATTGTGCTGTTGTTAGAGCGCCCAACACACATCATATTCATCAATGCTGGCCAGGTTACTACAGCGCCCGATACCTGGTTACAGTATCTACTAGCAGTCGCTATAAGAAATATTATTACAACTCCCATCTAGTTTTTCACTTTTGTTTTTCATTTCACTACTTGGTTTGCCAAGTCAAAACTCAGTAAGATAACACGGACACCATTATAATATATATCTGGCTCCTTGACACATGCCATTTATAAATGAATACTGTTTAAACATCAATTTCAATATCTCACTTTACCTATATGTGATATGCTTGTGATGCCACTTCTGCCCTGTTAAGGCGTAACGTTTCCGGCGAACACTAAACCTGGAACTAGCTCCTGTTGTGTCAGGCACACCACATCGTGGTTTCTTCATCCAGCTATGAAGAATAAAAGGAAAGTCAAATCAATGCAATATATTACATCTAATACAACATGGGCACCTATAATGTGAATAAAATACATGTGTACAGGGGGAAAGGCCCATATTCATCATCATTATAGCCAGAACCAACAGTACATAGTACACAGTCAAGTCACATTATTATGACTACTTTTCAATTAAAGTGGAACAAAACCCAGCTGGATCGGCCCCGGAATCTATAAGATTCCATTCCCTCCCTGCGGGGCATCCAAAATCGAGGGGTGCCCCTGGGTCCACTTTAACGTGTGTAGCTTATGAAGGAAGTCATGAGCTGGCTTGTATGGAATACATAAGGTGTGTGAAAGGCTCTTCGGAACTTAGCTCCCATAGCTTTACAAGGGTAAAAAATTGCAAATTTATCAGAGATTTTTGGCTTTCAAACCAAGGATGGCAGTACTTTTGAAACTATGAAGTCTGTGATGTGGTGAAGGTGTATAGTGAGTAGACAAGTGTCATCATAGCAAATAAGCAATGTAAAAACTGTTGAGCACTAGGTGGATTACGAAGCACTGTCCACATGCTACAGTGGAGCATCTCACACCAAAAGTAAACCAGGAGGCTACAAGGCATTTTCTGCTTCATCAAACAGAGGGGTATTGGTGTGTCAGGTGAAAATATCAGAACACACACCTTGGAAGTGCACAAGCTCGTTATGATTTTTTGGTCTGCAGGGTGTTTTTGTGGTACTCTCTGGTCCTACTCATCCATGTGCAAGACACCCTCAACTGCTTTAGGTATATATCCATCCCTGCAGATCATGTACAGCTAATTGTCTTCCTCGGGCTGGATGGGATCTTCCAGCAAGACAATACAATATATCACATAGCTAAAAATGTGCAACACTATATGGCAAAGGATGGCCAAGACTTCTAAGAACGCACCTGGCACCCTAATACCCCATATTAAACTAAATTGAGCATGTGTGACACTTTGATTTATGTTCGTTCTATGGACCCCCCCCCCACGCACCCTTCTGCATGGCTCCAGATACCTGCGACAACCTGCCAGGGCCATATTGAGTTACTCCCAGTCTACCAAGCAGGATATTACCTAGTGGCCAGAATGTAACTCAGCTGTCTATTGGGCTGTTCACCTCTCACTCACCTCTTCCTCGTGTTTCCTCACCATGTAAACAAGGGCGGCCACATCCCTGCTCCTTTGGGAGGGGCACATACTCCCGCACCCAGCCATTTAGGACGGGATCATGCGCTCTGCACGGGATGCGGCTGCTCTTGCTCCCATTGCTGGGCTCTGCGTGTAAACAGAGCGCGTTTGCCAATCAATTAATATGCACGATGAACAGCTCTGATTGGACCAATGCCCACCCATATGCCGTTGGGCCAGGAAGCTGTGAGTTTGAATGGGTGATCTGAGGGGTTTCATACAGTACCCCGACTTGGGTTGCTCTGAGAACGCGGAACAAAACCCGGGGAAAGTTAAAATCCCAGGTTTTGTTCCACATTAAATCTTCAACAACTTTGGGTAAGACACCCACTTTTACATTTCTGCTGGCAAAAAGCAGGCATAGGCAAAAGTAAAAAGGTCCTCAAGTCCTTCAATCCTCAGTCAGCAGCTGCCCTTTTTTTTGAGATTTGACTATCGGCCTCTTTAAAAAAAAAAAAAAGATCTAAATTCTATTAAAAAAGTGTTCTATACTTTATTTTTCTGTCAAACTGAAAAGAAAGAAAAGTCAATTAGGACATTACAATTTACTTCTAAAAGATGCCTACTTGAAACATAAAAGAGCTGCATAACCACCACCGTGAATCAGAGGACAAATTGCACAGACCCTTTCGTTGTAGCCCATCTTTAGTGCTTGAATACTTTGCTTTTTTTTTACCAGGCAATGAATTGTCTGTGTTTTATTGCACTCTCTACACAATAAATACTAATATAGCTTAAGGGGTTACTAATACCATACAAGTATAGTTTAAAAAATACAGATTTTAAAGTCAAAGGTCTACTTTAAAGCCATCATATATTTTTTAATTTTGCCCAACAGTGGGTTGAGGCTACGTCAACAGTCTGATTTAGTCACACTACCAGTTTGCTTACAGCGGACGGGAAGTGAATTGCATTAGCAGAAAATCCATTGGCGTCACTGGGACCTAAGGGTAGCATTCATCACAAAATATGACACCCATGACTTATAATGGCTAACTTCCCCATTGGGAAAACAAACCAAGAAAAGGACATTAAATTACCCATAATCCAACCCCAGCCTTTCTAAAGCCATTATAATGGCTGAACAGGAGGAATAGCAAATGTATAAAGATTAAACATAGTATTTAAGAAGAGTCATTGTTTATTATTCACTCAGACCACATGACACTGTGGCAGCCCAGTAACTACAGTAACTCCCTCAGCAGTCAGTAGGAATCACGTAGGAATGGCATGACAATGGTTTTATATTTGCCTGCAAAGCCACATTAAAGGGACTGGCTACCCTCTCTTCCTGTCAGCACATAGCTGCTCCCGGAAGTAGAAACAAGGCAAAAATTAGTGGCATGCCCTCTGAATTCCTTTGCCATAGACCACAAATCAAGTCTCCACTTGTGGTCTATAAATCCACCCCATTTGTCAGCTCAGCAAGAATGAGAACACTAGTATTATGCAGCCAGGGCTATCAACAGCCTTTCTCCCCTCCTTGTGCCTTTCACCCTCAGCTGTGACCGGAAATGAATAATCATGACTAATTAGCGAATTTAATCACGGCCGCACCTACATAGTAATTCATTCACCCATACCTAATTACAATTTGAATCGCCCATAGCTGCCAGTGTGCTTGTGATTAGGTTAAACCAATCACAGCTTTGGAAGAGGACAATAGAACCTGCACCCCCCCCCCCCCCTTCACTACTGATCAGACTGTGGACAGTGTGGACTAGAAATGACTCTGCTGGTGTGTATAAACTGATTATATGCAATATATAAGAACACTAGCAACAGGGAAAGAGAGAGGAGCACAGACAGGGTGTTTGAAACATAAGATCAGGCTCTTACAGACCCAGTCTGTTACGCTAATTATTATACGGGATCACAGATCTAAGGGCCACATCCACTTGCTTCAGAAAAAAAATCATAAGGTGAAACTGTGAACCTTGATATCTCTGCCATTTCTTCTTCAATTTAAAAATGGAAAATGGTTTAGGACAGTGCCAAATGTAGACCGACATAATGGTCTAACAATTGCCTTTGCCTGCTGTATCCCTTTAGTGATGCCAAGTTCAACCCAAACTCTTGCTGATATTTGGCAAGGCCTGGGCTTGGCAGTGTTCACTCTCTATAACAGGCAGTGGGTATTGCCTGGCATAAGGCCTGCCACTTGTATTACAATCTAAATGGCTTATTCAAGGCCATCAATTTCAAAAACGCTGAATTTCCACGTAAAATGGACCACGTTCTACCGAATTGATACAATATAACACATCCACATAATAAACTACATTTACACATACAGTGTATATTTCACCTACTGTACAAGCAACATATACTGATATTAAAATAAAAAGTCCTCACCTCATTGTGATTTCACTACATCAGACGAGGAAGCAGGGGAAGAAAACACAAACACACAATACTATTACATTTATTAGCAGCATTGCCATCTTGTTACACAGATACAGACTAGAGACTGAGTTCTGTTACATACAGGCTTGCTATGAGGCTATGCTTAGACCTAGTGATTGTGGGGCAATCGCACTTTCAAGGCATGCCCCCTGCCTTGAAGGGTGTTAAGCGCATGGAAGTGTTTGCAATATAAATTTCCAGTAAATGGAGTGGAACCGCTATCGCATCGACCTTTAGAACCCTGCAGACAAGGCTTCTTGGCGGTGACTGATGCCTCAGTGAACGCAATCACCTTCAAGAATGTGCCTTGGTCTGAAAGGAGCCCGAAAACTGCAATGTAGAAGACAGGAGATGGACTCAATAGGCAAATGGCTTTACATTGATGTTCAGGCACCTGGTGGCGGAAGCATACATCCCACATGTAATAAAAAAGTACAATTATTCATTTCTTTTTACCTGGTGTTTGGCATACATTGCAAATGCACAGTTGAGTAGAGTTCAAATCAAAGCTAGTTAACCATGAAGTATTTTACCTGCCAGATACCTCCAAGAATAAACTGCTTTGTGGATGGCAGCCAACAGATGTGATCAGGCAGAGTCTCCCAGCAGGCAGCTACTATTTAATAAGGCAAATAAAAAAAGGTATGGAGGTACTTTTCACTCCCATATACCACCACTTAGGTAGTAAAAGGTAGTAACCGCTGACATACGCTCTGCTTTTGCGAGTAGTGTTGGCAGATGGAAAGCTTGGCCATGGGATGAATAACTTTAATGAAATCCCATTTCAATTGACAGTTTAAAAAGTTTTGTTAATTAAAGTTGTTCACTTGATTTGCTGGTGGACTTTGTAGTTTTGTAGACAGAATATGTAGCTAATACTCCCCAGCCATCAATACCACAGAGGTCAAAACCTATTTACCATAATCATTACAGTACTTTGTATCTCGCTTTTTATTTTAATGTGAAAACGTGGAAAGCTCTCCACCTTGGTTGGATAATATTCAATAAAAAATTGGAAAGCACTCCACATCCCGCAAACCTTATTGGGTTTCGACAGGGTTTTCCAATGACTAAACCCAAAACGAACTTTTTTTTTCTTTTTTTTACAGTGCTGTCTTTGTGCAATCAGATCTACCTGATGTAATATAATGTGCACAGATTGTTAGGGCAAGCAGCTCACCTTATACATATATTCTGCCTTCATAAATCAATCCCAATAGATCACATACTCCTGCGATGGAGCATTTTTACAAGTGAGGTGCATTATTTTTCAAGGTAAGGATTTTGTTTAGGGAGCAGCAGCAAATGGGACTATGTATAACAATGTGGCAAATTTAGCATACCCCCCACAGGGTGCCATTTTCCGAACTTTACAAAATATCCTTACCTCGCTGGAAAAATTATGAAATGCCCCATCGTATGGGTAAGTGATTTTTTGGGGGAAAAATTAAAAAAAATACTTGTTCTTAGTGTGTACAAGCTAAAAAGCTCACTCAGATGTAATTTATATTTCACAATCAATTCCACACCCAAAGTAAACTTGATTTACCATTAGTATACTCATTTGGTAAAGCAAGGTGCACCTGGTGTGTGCTTTGCGGTGTGAATTGTAGCTTGCATCTTAGTTTCTAATACCTCGCCTGTAAAAATTCCCATCACATGAGCATGTGATGTTTATGGTCAAAACTGGAACAACATTTTTATATTGCACTTTCTAGTGTGTAAGAATTAAAAAGCTTACTTATATGCAGGTTGCAATTCCCCAGACTTTGCAATATTGTCGGCTAACTGTAGTCAACCTTTTAAAAGGTCTCTCCTTAGGTTGCTACCGGAAATTCCGCTGCCCTCTACCTGTACCCTCTTTCCCTCATTTGCCATTCTTCTTCCCCTACTCTTACATCTTCCAGTCCTAGCTACCGGTCTACCTACTTCATAGGGACTTGAGAAAAGGCCAGAGGTTTTATATTTGCCTGCAAAGCCACATTAACGGGACTGGCTACCCTCTCTTCCTGTCAGCACATAGCTGCTCCCGGAAGTAGCAACAAGGCAAAAATTAGTGGCATGCCCTCTGAATTCCTTTGCCGTAGACCACAAATCAAGTCTCCACTTGTGGTCTATAAATCCACCCCATTTGTCAGCTCAGCAAGAATGAGAACACTAGTATTATGCAGCCAGGGCCATCAACAGCCTTTCTCCCCTCCTTGTGCCTTTCACCCTCAGCTGTGACCGGAAATGAATAATCATGACTAATTAGCGAATTTAATCACTGCCGCACCTACATAGTAATTCATTCACCCATACCTAATTACAATTTGAATCGCCCATAGCTGCCAGTGTGCTTGTGATTAGGTTAAACAATCGCAGCTTTGGAAGAGGACAATAGAACCTGCACCCCCCCCTTCACTACTGTGGACAGTGTAGACTAGAAATGACTCTGCTGGTGGGTATAAACTGATTATATGCAATATATAAGAACACTAGCAACAGGGAAAGAGAGAGGAGCACAGACAGGGTGTTTGAAACATAAGATCAGGCTCTTACAGACCCAGTCTGTTACGCTAATTATTATACGGGATCACAGCTCTAAGGGCCACATCCACTTGCTTCAGAAAATAAATCATAAGGTGAAACTGTGAACCTTGATATCTATGCCATTTCTTCTTCAATTTAAAAATGGAAAATGGTTTAGGACAGTGCCAAATGTAGACCGACACTTTTTTACCCATATGGGATGAACCTGTGTGCGAACCCTCATGGATCTCAGTATTCTTACCTCACACGACACTGTTTGTCTGGGCTTTCAGCCAATCAGAATAGATTTAGTCACCTGATCATTTATTCTGAATGCCGGATTCTCCCTTTTGCTGATGTTTGCACGTGCCAGACATTCTGAGGTACCTGGACAGCAGTGGTAGTGTTTAAGGAGACAGGATCTTCAACAAGGATGCATTAAAGCAGCACAAATCTCATACATTAATCTTCCTCACTGACCACCCGCCAACCTTGCGAGAGAACCCCAGGCAATGCAGCTGGCTCAGTGGTGGCCCGAAGCCATGGTCACATGGCATTTTTGAAATTGCTGATTGGCCAATCTCAAGAATGCTGGTGAACATAACAGGTGCTCTATCCGCATTGCGGCTTCTCTGTAAACTGGGAGGTGCTCACGTCCCCAGCCAATCTGGATGGCTGGGCAAAGAAGCATGCCTAGGTTATAGGAAAGCCGGGAATGTGGCCAAGGGCAACAGAAGAACAGTGGAAGCCGCAGGGAAAGGTATGATTATGGGCAAACCTGCGGGCAGACTTACGTACGGCCCATGGGGTCTTTTTTTTAGATTACAGAACTGTGCCACATGACACAAACCTGAAATTAAACTTTACATTCACTTGTGTGTGTGTGTGTGTGCCAATATATTATAAATAGAAGCCTAGATCTATCCAATACTCACACCATAATAAGTAGTGGTTTCTGAGGACAAGGGCAAGCACACATTTCAAAATTCCGTTGGGCATCTGATCACCTATCAAGGTTCATAAGGACTGAGGTGAGGGGTGGCAGGAGTGCGTGAAGTCACTGGGTGAACTAAAAGCTTAAAAGTTTATACCGTATTTTTCGCATTATAAGACGCACCTGCCCATAAGACGCACGTAGGATTTGGGGGAAAAAAAAGAAGAAAAAAAAATATTTTAAACCAAAAACGCACCATTACAGACAGTGTGGCATTCCCCTATCCCATAGGCCGTGTGGGATGCCCCCATTCCATAGACAGTGTAGCATGCCCCCATCCCATTCCCCGTATACCCAGTGTGGCATCCCCCTCCCATTCCCTATATAGGCAGTGTGGCATTCTCCCCCCTCCCATTCCCATATAGGCAGTGTACACCCCATTATCATAAGCAGTGTGGCATTCCCCCCTCCTATTCTCCATATAGGCAGTGTGCCCCCCCATTCCCATTGGCTGTGTGGCATCCCCCTCCCCCCATTAGTATAGGCTGTGTGGCATCTCCCTCTCCCCCCATAGGCTGTGTGGCATCCCCCTCTCCCCCCATAGGCTGTGTGGCATTCCCCCTCCCCCCATTAGTATAGGCTGTGTGGCATCCCCCTCTCCCCCCATATTCTGTGTGGCATTCCCCCCCCATTAGTATAGGCTGTGTGGCATCCCCCTCTCCCCCCATAGGCTGTGTGGCATCCCCTCTCCCCCCATTTGTATAGGCTGTGTGGTATCCCCCTCTCCCCCCATAGGCTGTGTGGCATCCCCCTCTCCCCCCATAGGCTGTGTGGCATCCCCCTCTCCCCCATTAGTATAGGTTGTGTGGCATCCCCATCTCCCCCCATAGGCTGTGTGGCATCCCCTCTCCCCCCATTTTTATAGGCTGTGTGGCATCCCCTCTCCCCCATTTGTATAGGCTGTGTGGCATTCCCCCTCCCCCCCCATTAGTATAGGCTGTGTGGCATCCCCCTCTCCCCCCATAGGCTGTGTGGCATCCCCTCTCCCCCTATTTGTATAGGCAGGGAGACACAATTAAAAAAAAAAGTAAAACTCACCTCTCCACTGACACCACTCTGCTGAGCGGTCGGCTCCGTGAATCCGCGTCGGCACAGGCCACACCCACCCCATTAACGGAGCTGGCCGTAAGAAGAAGCAGCAGCGGCCTCTGTCCCGGCCCCGCCGCTGCAATCGCTCTCTTTTACCGGCAGCGGTAAAAGACAGCGATCGCAGCGGAGAGGCCGGACAGAGCCCCCGTCGCTCCTCTGGGCTCCCGCAGTGTGACAGGCAACGCGGGAGCGCCGGGAACGGGTGAGTTTTTTTTTTTTTTTATCTATTTTTTTTTTATATAAATTCGCCGATAAGGCACACGGACATTTTCCCCCCAATTTTGGGGAAACATAAGTGCGTCTTATAGGGCGAAAAATACGGTAAGTATTTACAGTCCCTTTAATGGGTAAAATCCTAGCATTTCCTAAATTCATGTTTTGATTATAGTCATCAGAAACTCAATTTTAACCAATTATCTGGATTCAAGTTACTAAATGAACTTTAGATTTCTGGCCTTTTAAAATGCATTTCAAACACTGCAAAATCCACGAACTGTTGTGAATAATTAAAAAGTTAATCTACTTAATTGCTTAGTGGATTTTGTTTGGTTTAATAAAGAAGTGAAGCACATTTATCTGTCCCAATGACGCACTTTCATGTGCAAGATTTTTTTTCTTATTTAACACATTTTGACAGCATTCACAGAACAGATTTTGTGACTTGCTCCTCTCTGATTTGTGACAGACTGTGAAATCATTCTGAAGACTGTTTATCCCAATGTGGGTTATCTATTTTTTTTTTACTGAAAACTGAAAGAAATATTCATAATGACATTATTTTTCATTACCCCATCAGTAATGTCGGCACTATTTTACATCTACTGTAAGTGGGGTAGGAAAAGACCTTTTGTTGTACATTCAGGAGTGGACTGGCCATAGGGAGCACATACAATAACTATTGGAGGAAACTAGTACAAGTATTTCATAATCTAAATAACACAGCGATCACTCCTACTTGTTCAAGTCTTTATATGTATTCTTTATTATATCAACTTTACTATATATAATTTTATATTGATTTATTGATTTAATTATTTTAATTTTAAAAAAAGCAATTCTGTGAGTACTCACCTGTAGAATTGTTTTTGTTCTTGCATGGCGCGGCCCGCTTCGGTATTCATAACAGTTGGGTTATTCCGCCACAAGGTGGCGCAGTGGTACTGCAGAAAGCTGTGGCAGCTCCCTGCTCCCTATAAAAACGGGATCAACCAACGGGAGTTCCCAGCGTAGACGAGCAGTGAGACAAGAAGCTGGGAGAGAACAAAGGAATGTAACAAAGGTAAGAAAAACCCAAATTAACTTGGAACAATCACCATAAAGAAGCAACCAAGAACAACGATAATGAGGGTGGGGCGAAGCGGGCCGTGCCATGCAAGAACAAAAACAATTCTACAGGTGAGTACAGAATTGCTTTTTTCTTTAATGCATGGCACGGCCCGCTTTGGTATTCATGACAGTTGGGACATCCAAAAGCAGTGTCCAAAAGTAGAGTGGGATCTCCAAAGAGCCAGTAGTTCAAGTCACTACCGCTTGAAGCACCTTGCGGCCAAAAGCAGCATCCGCTAAGGCCTTAACAACAACCTTGTAAAATTTGGAAAAGGTATGAACAGAAGACCAAGTAGCGGCCTTGCAAACTTGTTCAACAGAAGCCTGGTGCTGAAAAGCCCAAGAGGCACCAATAGCACAAGTGGAATGAGCAGTAATTCTAAAGGGAGGATTCTTTCCCTTAGCAGAATAGGCTTGAACCCCCGCCTGACGGATCCAATTGCTGATTCATCCAAGGAATTGCCAAGGCATCTGTGGCGAAGGCTAGAGGATCCTGAGACAGAGAGACAAATCTGGGAAGTTTGCGATTGTGACAGGATGCAAACAGGTCCACATCTGGCTGACCCCAGCGGTGACACAGGGAGAGAAACACTTGGTTGTTGAGGGACCATTCCCCCAGACGAGATGCCCCCCTGCTCAGGGAGTCCGCCTCCTGGTTATCCACCCCCAGAATGTAGACCGCTGAGATGCAGGGAACATGCTGTTCCGCCCAGGACAGTATCAGGGACACTTCCTTGAAGGCCCGCTTGCTCCGAGTTCCGCCTTGATGATTGATGTAGGCCACCGCCGTCTGATTGTCTGAGCGGTCCGACCCTGAAGGTGAGTGGTCAGGCGAGAGAGAACCAACCTGATCACCTTCCAGGACGTTGATGGAAGCATGGGCCTCTTGTGGGCCCCACCGACCCTGGAACCTCAGGGACTTCCAGAAGCCTCCCCAACCGGTCAGACTGGCATCTGTGGTGACCGTTTCCCAGCACGGGGGCAGAAAGGTCCTGCCCCCAAGAAATCCCTGATCCAAGGACGCAGGGTCCCGATCCCAAACTGACAAGAGGTGCAACTGAAGATGTCCCACGTGAAACTGATCAAAGGGGACTGCCTTGAAGCAGGACACCATGAGGCCCACCAGCTGCATCCCCTGACGGATGAAGGGATGAGGGCACGATAGCAGGGCCTGAGCTTGCATCTGAAGATCCTCCACCTTCTGCTGAGAAAGGAACACCCTGGCCTGAGATGTATCCAGAGTCATGCCCAGAAAGGACCTCACCAAGGACGGGGACAGAGAGGACTTGGGATAGTTGACCACCCAGCCAAAGGACTCTAGAATAGAGGTCACCATCTGAGTGTCCTGCTCGGCCTGAGGCAAGGAGTTGGCCACGATCAGGATGTCGTCCAGGTAAGGAATGATGCGGATGCCCTGGTTCCTTAGTAGAGCCATCACTCCCTTAGTAGAGCCATCACTCCCGCCAGTACCTTGGTGAACACTCGAGGTGCCGAGGTGATACCGAAGGGTAAGGCCACAAACTGGTAATGCTGATCCTCCAGTGCGAACCTTAGAAATCTCTAAGGCCTGGTAGGAAAAGTTTGTCTGTTTGCTGATGATACAAAGGTTAGTAATAGGGTGGATATTCCTGGAGGTGTCTGCAACATGGAAAATGATTTAGCTTTACTGGATAGATGGTCAAAACTGTGGAAACTAGAGGTTAATAGGGTTGATTCAAAGAAACATGTAACAGCTTGGATTTGGGTCACGATCATCCTATTTTTCACGTCCGCTCGTGCGTTCGTATGAACTTGCGAGTGATTCAATAAGCAAATACGTTTCTATCCTAAAATATACGTCCGTTCGTATGGCAGTTCGGGAATCAGACCTATGTCAGTTTCCATCCTGAATTTTCCGTTTCATTTCTCAGGTTGCAACATTGGTTTTGCCCTTTTTCCTTTTTTGTCTGGACGTAAATCCTTCTGATCTTGCGGCTCCGCACTACAAACTTACCTCATTAAAGTGCATTCTAAATATTTGGTCTTTTAATTTTCTTTATTTCATTAATTTTGTAGTAACCAACCATTAATGAATGCATTTGCATAAGTAAATCTTACTTTGTTTAATTTTTAGTTAACTTGCATTTTTTACTTGTGGATTTAATTTTAATATTTAGGCTTCAAATGGTACAACTTTAAATTTTGAGTGTGGTTACCCACACCCTCTACATACAGATTGCTCACAAATATTAAAAAACACCCAGCAACTTCTGCATGTTATGAGCCTAGAAACAGCCAAGATGGCGGCTCAGGTATTATCGGGCAGCCTGCAAACAGAAAGGGCCTTGTGACTGTGTTGCTCTGGATTCTTTGATTTCTGACCTTTCCGTGCCCCCAGCTCTGCTGTGTCTGTGCAAAATACAGCAGTAACCCACATCCTGCACTTTATCCCGCTCTCCTCTCCTCAGTAAGTGTGATGCATCTGACCAAAGATGTGCTTAAATAATTAAACAAAGCAAAGGTAAACAACTACACCAATAAATGCAATCTAAAAATATTATTCTAGTACCTCAATTTTAAAATAAATAACAAAGGACATAAGTTTCTTTAATTAACGCAAATATATTGCAAAATAAAGGTTTACATGCAAAGGACTAATTAAGGTCCACATTAAAATGCTTTTATAAGGCATACATGAATCAGGTATGCATTGCCATACAATTTATGGCCTCGGCCATGCTGATACATGCAGTTCATTGGAGCACAAGACGCGCAGACTCCTCCACATAGCCAAAAAACCTGTTCACGAACAGCAATCCGGCTGCTAAAAGGTGTCGGCTGTGGCTTTCTTTTAAAACGCGTTTAGAGGTTTCTCTGAATCACACCTAAACACATCCAATTAACCTAAGTTTTACGTTTTGATCGTAAGTTTTAGGATTTGATCCTAAGTTTTACGTTTTGATCCTAAAATTTAGGAACGAACTTCCGCTGATCTAAGCGTAAGAGCATATACGCATTCGTACGTAGGCTCGTGCGAGTCGGAAATGGCCAAAAAAACAGGAAAAAATGACTAACACCCACCCAAACTTACGATTCTCGATACGAAATCAATTAACTTTTGCTCTTTGAATCGAGGGGAATGTCTCTAAATGTAACATTGTGCACTTGGGTAGAAGGAATCCCTGCTCTGAGTACCGTATGGGCAGTACTGTGTTAGCCAGGACCTCGGAGGAGAGATATTTAGGGGTACTGATTACTGATAGCTGCAAGATGAGTGGACAGTGTAGCCAGGCAGTGGGAAAAGCAAGCAGGATGCTCAGCTGCATAGCCCGAGGCATCACCAGTAGGAAGAGGGAGGTTGTGATGCCGCTGTATAGAGCCCTGGTAAGGCCACAGCTAGAATACTGTGTGCAGTTCTGGAGACCTTACCTGCAAAAAGACATTATTCAAATAGTACGTGTTCAAAGGCAGGACTTCAACTTAAAACTTATCAGGAGAGACTTAAAGAACTTAATTTGTACAGTCTGGAGGAAAGAAGGGAGAGGGGGGACATGATTGAGACCTTTAAATATGTGAAAGGATTGAATGAGGTTCAGGAGGGAAGTGTTTTTAAGAAGAAACTTAATGATAGAACAAGGGGGCCCAACCTGAAGCTAGTCGGGGGGAAGATCAGGAGCAATGTTAGAAAATATTATTTTACAGAAAGAGTAGTAGATGCTTGGAACAAACTTCCAGCAGAGGTTGAAAAATCATCAGTCACTGAACTTAAACATGCCTGGGATAAGCACACATCTATCCTAAGATAAAGAGTACATACAGTATACTCATAAGGGCAGACTAGATGGACCGTATGGTCTCCTTCTGCCGTCAACCTTCTATGTTTCTAGGTTTCTAAATCTCTGATGGGCAGTGGTCATGAAGTCACCTGGGCAAAGGGTACCGAAAGCAGAGCGCAGCGTTTCGATACGAAAATGCTTCAATCTGAAAAATTTGTTAAGGCCCTTTAAGTCCAGAATGGGCCTCAGAGAGCCCTCCTTTTTGGGGACCGTGAAAAGATTGGAATAGTACCCCTGACACAGTTCTTGATGGGGCACCAAACAAATGACTCCTGAATCTAACAGGCATTGAACTGCCAGACGCAACCTCTGGGCAGATAGGGGGTCTAAAGATACCCGGGACCTGAGGAATCTTGGGGGGACCAGGCTGCAAACTCTATCTTGTAACCGGAGGACACCACCTTCTGTATCCAATGGTCTGAGACGTGAAGCCTACTGACGTGAGCAAAGAGCCGTAGCCGTCCCCTCACCCGGATGGGTGAGGGCGCCCCTTCACGCCTGAGGGGGCTTGGAAGAGGGTTTGGGCTTGGAGTTCCAGGAGAGACCAGGACGACCGCGGGGTCTGCCACGGCCCCAAGAATCTCTACGACCACTGGGGAGGAGGAAGCCCCGGCCTCCTCTGGGAGCACGAAAGGAGGAGAGGGGGGCAGAGGACCCCCTGAAATGGCTGAGACTGCCTCCTACGCTGAGGCAGCCTGCCACCCTTGGCTAAAACATCAAGATGCTCCCCAAAGAGCAGCAGCCCCGCGAAAGGAAGACCAGTGAGAGCCTTCTTAGCAGCAGCATCAGCTGCCCACAGGTGCAACCAGACAGAGCGGCGCATAGCCACCAAGAGCGCAGAGGCCCTGCCGATCAACCGCACAGCATCATCCATAGCATGGAGGATAAAGGCCACAAAATCAGAGCAAACCAAGAGAGTCCTAAACTCTTCACCCCCTCTACAAGCTGAAGTGCCATCAAGGAGGCGCTTGAGCAGTGACGTAAGGGCAATAGACGTAATAGCCGCGGTGCAGACCGGGACGTAAGCCAGCTCCAACACAGGTAAAGGCATGGAAGGCAAGCTGATCCATGCGCCTATCCTCACCGTCCCGCAGAGTGGTAGTGTCCGGGGAAGGCATGACCGAAGTATTGGACAAGCCTAGCATGGGAGCGTCCACTTTCGGGGGAACTGACCATCTTCTAACAAGATCAGCAGGAAAGGGATACCTTTTATTCAAACCCTTGGGCATAGCAGGTAGTTTGTTAGGACGTTCCCATGCTTTAAGCACCAAGGAAGTGAAATGTTCTTGCTCAGGGAACTCCAGACGCTGTTTAACAGGACGAAAAAGCTCCCCCTGTTTCCTTTTAGCCTCCACAGGGGGGGCAATGTGCAAAATTTAGAAAATGTGAGATAGTAAATTACCAGTGTCATCAGGATACCATGAATCCCCTGATTCAGGGTCACTGTCACAAACTTCCTGTTGGTCCCCAGAGGAGTCAGAGTCCAGAGGCAGTTCCACTTCCTCTAGGGAATAACGTCCAGCAGTGACATCAAATTCTTCATACTCCTCTGTAGAGCGTGAGGGAGTTGAAGTCAGGTGCCGCTTCTTGCCAGAGGCCTTCCTAGGAACAGACCGGGCAAGCTGCTTCTCAATGCTGGCCTCCCGCATAGCCAAATCAGAGTGTGACTCTCTACTAATATCCCCCGCACTAGGGCCTAATTGTTGGAGCGGGGGAGTAGGTGAAGCCTTGGGATGCGCAGAGCTAGGCAGCGAAGCAGGCAAACCAACCTGGACCGCAAGGACACTTTCAGCGCACGGCACGCACACCGTGACACTGTTACTCACAGGGGATAGGCCAGCAGTGGGTAAAGGCTATACAAGAGCCATTCGGGATGTACTCCCACGGGATGCCCCCAGAAGACAGTGAAGGGGGGAATGAGAGGGAGGAAGGAGTGGAGCCGGGAGAAACCACAACCCAATGGTATCCCGCCTGAAAGACATAAGTAAAGACACATGAGCATCTCGCAGCGCATACACCCCAAATGTAATAAACCCCCCCCAAGGGGAACTCACGGACCAAAGACACCGCGGGGTCAGTCAGGCACAGACCACAGGACGAGGCGACACACCAGAGTAAGCAGCGCTGCAACCAGGAAGGGAGAAAACCAGACGCGCAGCTTAATCAAAATGGCGCCGGCAGAGGTACCCCGAGGGGTGGGCCGCAGGGAGACAACGCGGTACGCGGCATCAACCGCCCCCCCCCCCCAAGAGCGCGAAAAACAGCGCTCACGTGACCAGGCCGGCGCCATGACTAAGCAAAATCACAAAGCGCAGCCGCAAAAAACACCCAAAAAGCCGTCAAAAACCCCACAGAAATAACCACTCGCCGCCACCACCCCCCCCCCCCCCCCCTCCGAACAGTGTCAGAGAGTGGGGGGGAAGAGAGAGAGATGACAAGACAGCGGCGAGCAGCCATGGCCAGGGAGGGGAGGGGAGAGGGGAGGGACCCCAAAAGGAAAATAAGGGGACATAGTCTCCAAACAACTCACCTGCCCAGAAGCCGTCCTAGGCCCTGAGACAGAACTCCTCATCCCTAATGGGCTCACCATAAAGCCCATGGCCGGCTAACCTTTGTGGTATAGGGTCTGCGGCTTGGAGCTGCGCTCCAGGAGCACTTGACCCCTTCTACCTTCACCCGATCTGTCAGCTGAGGCTGGGAGGCAGTGAGGGTCCAGAAACGGATGGAAATAGAAATGCAGGGCCGCAGGCTTGGTTGCCCCGCTCACCTGCGCAAGAGAGATGGCCATCTTCTAACTTCGCAGTAGCACTGCAGAGGAAACACGGGAACTCTATGGTTGATCCAGTTTTTATAGGGAGCCGGGAGCTGTCACAGCTTTCTGCAGTACCACAGCGCCACCTTGTGGCGGAATAACCCAACTGTTATGAATACCGAAGCGGGCCGTGCCATGCATTAAAGAAAACATAATCATGAAATGATCACCAACCTAGTCAAACATTATTAGGTCATTTACTAAATAAGGAAGTTCCAACATTTACTAATAGCACTTTTCCTCTGTGTGTACTCCATCTCCACAGCTTCATCTGAAACATTAGACGCTTAGGGCTTCAGGTTTGTTGACATTATTTTGGTTTAGTCCAGATTGTGGGTGCCAGTGGGGATTTCAGCCTTGTACCTCGCACTTTTTGCAGCAAAAAATTGCATAACTATAATATTTTCTTTTTCAAAGGATTTGAAGACATTCGGTAGGCCAATGCTGGCCAGGACCTCCTGCCAGAATAGTGTTGCATTGCAACCATAGATGTAAAATGGAAATGGTGTCATTTCCCTTTTCATCCTATTCCCCAATCAGCTCAGCAGAGAGGGACATTTGCTGGTCGCTCCCTCCAGATTCATCACATTGCTAAGTATTATGCAGCATCACAGATCCAAGGGCCACGCCCACTTTTTTCAGAAGAGACCTCAGGAGCTGAACCTGTAAACCTTGATATCTCAGGCATTTCTTCTTCAATTTAAAAATGGAAAACGGTTTAGGGCAGTGGCAAATGTAGCCTGATGTGATGGTGTAACAATTACCTTTATCACGCTAAATGAGGCTAGCGCGGGCGAGAGCGTCAGCTAGCGCGGGATTCATCATGTTGCAGACTTCAGCGAACAGCGCCGCTGCTAATCCCATCACAGCGCCAGGTATGACCTCTCGCTACCTGGCGCTCTCCAATGCATTTCAATGGAGAAATCTTTAAATATTCATAATTAATTGATATTAATGTTTTTTTTTTTTGTTTTTTTTTTAAATGTCAGTGTTCTGTGACCACTTCTGCAATGTTAGTTTTTTTTTGTTTAAGGTAATAAAAATAAAAATTTGTGCAGAATTGATATTACAGGTCTGATATTAATGTATTCATATTACTAAATGTTTATAAAAACATGTTTATTTTTTTTTAACAAAAATATGGTTGTTTGGGGGTTAAAAAACTACTTTTAAGCCATCGCCGCCAGCGCTCTGGGGTTTAAACAAGCATTTCACAGCGCGAGAATTTTTTGAGCGTGATTTGTTAATGAATATGCTGGGAGCCGTTCGCTATGGCCATTCGCTGTCATGCGCTCCCATACAGCGCGGAACCTGTCAAACAGCGACTCCTAACCCCGTATTCAACATTACCGCACACCGACTGAGTCGCTGTCAACAGCCGAACAACGGCCAAGCACAGCGAATACTAGCGGGCGCTGTGAAAATCACGCTACTGTCGCTCATCTGTCGCTACCTGGCGCTATTAATAAATCGGCCTCTTGGTATCAAAGGAGCCCATAGGAATTTGTGGGATCAAGCTTGCAGGTGGGTTGGCTGGCAAGGACTATTTATGTGTTGGACAGGAACTTTAACCTTTTAGCTGTGTTATTAATGTTCGTAAGCTTCATCAGTGAAGTTGATGCCCAGGGAGTGCCTGGGAGTTGGGCAACAATTTAAACCAACATACTCAAAGGCAATTTGTGTCCAACCGTGTAATCAAAGATTTTACTACAAGATTTAGTGTCCAGCGGGACACCAACATGAGGGCTGAGAACACGCTCCTTGGTCAGCTCCTGCACAGCGATTCATTGCTTAAAGCTTAAACCCATTATTGGGTCAGGCAAGAAGCGAGGGAGCCACCAGCACTTGGGCTGTCAGCAAAAGAACTACTAAGTTTCAGCAGCTGGCACTGTCAAGGCTGCTGAGCACCAAGGAGTAGAGCTTTTTTTATTTTTAATTACAGATGTGTTTTAATAAAAGATGGCTGCCGTTAAACAACTACAGAACGTTAAGTGAATGCACAAAACCAGTATCTAAACAAGGCTTTTCTCTAAAGTGGATCCTGTTAAGCTTTGCCCAACGACATGAATATGGATATGAAGGTAATGTATGGGCTATGTCTATTATTTATCACTCGCAAGACTGAGCCTCCAGAGAGGCGAAAGACTGAAGAAAATGTTCTATGATGTTTTATTAATAATTTCCTCTGCAAAAATAGGGCTGTGGTCGCCTTTTTTTTTTTTCGCCATACCTCCTGCCACAGTTAGTTTAGATTTTGCGTTAGGGACAGCAAGCAGAGGCAGCTTTGTATTTATTATGCAGGATCTATATTAGCAGAAGCCGTATATATATTTTTTTTTATATGCCGTGTTTAGGTCTATACCCACTTTCTTTACAAGGTACAATGGACAGTAGGATTTGGGATGCTCCTATCGGCCTTATTTATCAAGGGCTAGCGCCAGGTAGTGTCTGACGAGCGCCAGGTACCGCCAGCTAACGGCGGCTACCGAATCAAGTACGCCCGGCGGCGGTCACAATGACGCATTTATCACGCTAAATGAGGCTAGCGCCGGCGAAAGCGTCAGCTAGCGCGGGATTCATCATGTAGCCGACTGCAACGAACAGCGCCGCTGCTAATCCCATCACAGCGACAGGTATGACCTGGCGCTCCCTGGCGTGGTCCAATGCATTTCAATGGAGCAATCTTTAAATAATCATAATTAATTGCTATTAATGTTTTTTTTTTTTTTTTTTAATGTCAAAAATTCTGTGACCACTTCTGCAATGTTAGGATTTTTTTTTAAGTAAAAAAAAAAAATAATAATTGTGCAGAATTGATATTACAGGTCTGATATTAAAGTATTCATATTACAAAATGTTTAGAAAAACTTGTATAATTTTTACATATAAAAAAAAGGTTGTTTGGGGGTTAAAAACTATTTTACACACATCGCCGCCAGCGCTCTGGGGTTTAAACAAGGAATTCACAGCGCAAGAAATTTTTGACCGTGATTTTTTAATGAATCTGCAGCAAGCCGTTCGCTCTGGCCATTCGCTGTCAGGCGCACCCATACAAGCGGAACCTGTGAAACAGCGACCCCTAACCCCGTATTCAACATTACCGCACACCGACTGAGTCGCTGTCAACAAGCAAACCCCGGCCAAGCACAGCGAATACTAGCTGGCGCTGTGAAAATCACGCTACTGGCGCTCATCTGTCACTACCTGGCGCTATTAATGAATCGGCCTCCCCGTCTGAAATCCCAAAGAGCTTCTTACCTCACTTCATGCTTTTGTCCAATCCGCAATGATTGTGGTGCATATAAATGCCTGACAATTTAAGTGGAATGGAACGATCGCCGGACACGCGCACCCGCTGACAGCCATTTATATATGCTGGGAGGGGTGCGTGCAATGAATGGAGGGATGTTCAGCAAACTATAATGTTTTATAAATAAACAATAATATTGTGGGAGCACATGCACTGTCGGTTTGAATGTTAAGGTAAATACACTGGGGTAATCCCAAATCAGGATGCCCCAGGCGGTAGATTTCACCCTGCCCTGGAGTTTTGAATTCTAGGGCTGGGCACAGCGAATGCTTTATATGTAGTAATAATTAGGTTTTAAAGTGCATCAATCTGTGTATTCCGACCGCTAGCCTGCCCTGGAATACTTTAAATCCTGTAGCGGGATGCCCCTGTGTGAAACCCCAAGGGTCACAGGGAAACTCACCTTTACCGGCAGCTCCCAGCCACCACATCCCTGGCTTCTTTGTAGCTCTGCGCGCTCCCTAGCCTATCTGAATGGCTGGGCGTGGGTGCAATGAAATAGAAAGCCAGCCGTGGCAAGCGTGGCCAAGCACAGCCAAAGGATGAAAATGATGCCGCGTGCAGATTGTGCAAGCGGCTAGGTTTTAATTCAGCTTCTCCAGCCACACATTAATATGCGCAGGTGAAGAAGCTGATTGGCAGGAGAGCCACCACTGCGCATGGGCTTGTTGGGGGTGCCCCGGGTGAGGGTGGGGGGGTTTAGGGGTGACCAAAACCTGAGGATCAGGAAAATCTTGGGTTTTGGTCCACAGTGCTGAGCAGAAGTCACTTTTTGCACGGCCTGTGCAGAAGGAGCGCTGAGTGAGGGAATGATCCCGGGTGAGGGAATGATTTTTAATTTATTGTAACCCCCCGCCTCAGCGCCAGGAGAGGGTGACAGGGTGGAGGGGGATTACGCTGTCACTAGACTTCCATTATAAAGGGTCTGTCCAAACAAAGTGTTAAATTCTGCGCACCTCATGCTGGTTGTTAGGAAATCCACATTGTCACAGAACGCAAGATGCAGCCCTGATAGCTTGTTCCCTTCTGCTGACCTCCGTGTGACGTGCTCCCTCAATTAGAATTGTCAGAGAGAACACGGGATACTGCCACGCTTTCTGTGGGGGGCCACTGGGAGGTTGCAAGTTCTCAATGGCTTATCAGGAATTCTAAAGCACCTATGCACAAGATAAGACACAGCCCATGACCACTACTATGAAGTGATCAGAAAACAGGCGAATTTAACTGTTATCCGGAACTGTACCTTTAAGGGCAAAAAAGATCCATCTGGTTCTGGCTAACAGTCCATTTCCATACTGTTAGCCAAAGGAAAAGAGGAGTACCCAGTCCAGGGCCAGATAGCATTACCCATCTATCCTTGCAGTAGGCGGGGCTATGCAAATAATCTATTTATGTCTCTGTGCCATCCAAGGCCCTTAGACATGCTAAGGGTACAATGCCAAGGATTAGCTTTACATTTTACACAGCCAGACACATCCAACTAGTGGACACGTGTTTCGAGCTTTAGGCTCTCATCAACACTACGGCGGATGTTTCTGGCTGTATGGGGGGGGGTGAGACTTGGTGAGTACCAACACAGGGGGGCTAAAGCGACCAAAAAACCCTCTACTTAGGTAAAGGAGGAGCTTTCCCCTATCCCCTATATTAAGCCTAACATGGGTCTCTCCACATACTGGCTTGCAACTATGTTTTGGTACTCACCAACTCTCACCCCCCACACAGCCAGAAACATCCACCCTAGTGCTGATGAGAGCCTAAAGCTCGAAACACGTGTCCACTAGTTGGATGTGTCTGGCTGTGTAAAATTTAAAGCTAATCCTTGGCATTGCACCCTTAGTGGTTCTAAGGGCCTTGGATGGCACAGAGATGTAAAGAGATGATTTGCATAGCTCCGTCTGCTGCAAGGGTAGATGGGTAATGCTATCTGTACTTGGACTGGGAACTGTGCAAATACTTTTAGGTAAAGGAAAAGAGGAGCTTTCCGAGAACTAAGTAGAGTCTCTTTAGCCCCCCCTATATTAAGCCTAACATGGGTCTCTCCACATACTGGCTTCCGACTATGTTTTCATACTGTTAGCCAATATTCCGAGTCTGCTAAGCCTCCAGGGACCTTGAGTGATTATTCTACATGCCGCAGCAGCAGTAACTGGGCGGCAAGACCAAGATCCCGGTGTTTTGGCAGATGCAAAAGCTTGGGTTACAGTGCCTTCCTTCTGATGCAGGATCTGGTGAAAGTCCAGGACGAGGTGAGGGATTTTCTTTTTTTTTATTATGTTTCATATAGGACTTGGTTATATTCGTGTAATAATGTAGTGAGCAGAGAGTATAAGAGAAAAATACTTACTCAATTGTGTGTTTGTCAATTTTTCTTGTGATATTAATGCCGTAGAATTGCTGCATAGCAGCTATAGCGGATTGCATGG
Organism: Gastrophryne carolinensis; assembly: GCA_027917425.1. Classification (NCBI taxonomy): domain Eukaryota; kingdom Metazoa; phylum Chordata; class Amphibia; order Anura; family Microhylidae; genus Gastrophryne; species Gastrophryne carolinensis. Next base: position 374,517,355 of record CM051239.1, read on the forward strand.
ACTCTGCAGAGCGCAACACTGACATTCTGGGGTCTGTTGGTGGAAGATAGCCGTATTTTTGCAGCCACCCCTGTAAGACAAAAAAAATAAATGTTAGGAGGGAAAACTTTTTTGTTTAGAAAAACCTTACTGTGAGTGACAGCATAAACACTTTGGCTGCCTCATTATCCCATTTACGTTATTTTGAACAAAGTGTTTGATTCAAGCTATTAGAAAGGATTTTTTCATTTTTTATGAGGGGGAGGGAGGTTTGGGGCATAGACGGTCATTGTATGCTTGCACACACACACTGCTAGAGGGACAGCGGGGTTGTGGCCATGGCTCCCGCATGTGCCGTTGGACCAGGAAACAAGGTAAGTGAATGGGGTGACCTGGGGGGGTTCACACAGCAGGGCATCCCGATTTTGGATGCCCCGGGGGAGAATGATCGGCAGATCGGCATGGGTTTTGGCCCCCTTTAAGAACTTGGTCCACCCTGATTCGCCTGCCGTGTTCTAAGGGCCTTATTTATCAAGGAATAGCGACAGATAGCGACTGGGGAGCCGGCCAGTAAAGCCAGGTACCGCAACTAGAACGCCGGCTCCCCTCCACAATCACACATTTATCAAGCCGATACTGCTTAGCGACTGAGATAGCGCCACCTAGCAACTCATTCATCATTATCCCAGCCTCATCCCACAGCGCCAGCGAACATCCTTGAACAGCGACAGGTATGACCTCTCGCTACCTGGCGCTCTCCAATGCATTTCAATGGCAGAATGTATTTTAATTAATAATTATTATTTTTTTTTTTTTTTTAATTTCCCCCAAAAATTTGTGAACACTTCTTCCTTTGAAAATGTATTTTTTGGGGATTTTTAAAAATTTTTTTTTTTTTGCAGAATTGATATTACAGGTCTGATTTTAAACTGTTCAGGTTTGAATATTATTTCAAAATCATTCCATTTTTTTTTTGGGTGGTTAGGGGGTTAAAAAACTACTTTTAACACATCGCCTACTGCGCTCTGGGATTTAAACATGCATTTCACAGCGCCAGGAATTTTTAAGGCTGATTTTTTAATGAATATGGTGGGTGCCGGTCGCTATGTCCAGTCGCTATCATGCGCTCCCATACAACAGCGAACCTGTCAAATAGCGACTCAGCATCTTGTATTCAACATTACGGCACACCGACTGAGTCGCTATCATCCACCGAACAATGGCCAAGCACAGCGAATACTAGCGGTCGCTGTCAAAATACCGCTACAGTCGCTCAACAGTCGCTATCTGTCGCTATTAATGAATCAGCCTCCCCGTGTTTATCTTTTTTTACATCCAGTGCATTAATAGAGGCATGCTAGTTAAAGTGGCACCCAGATTGTATACAATTTGTCTTGTGCGCACAGTTTGTGGGAACTCTTAGCTTGTGGTGACTGTATTGCCTGTACCCTTAGCTGCATTTGTTTACAGTTTTAGGAACGTTCCATTGGCCAGCACGGTTCATATTCAGATTTTTTGTATGAGGAATATTGGGGTTTAAACTGTCCTCACAACCATAGCTTAGCAAGTAACTGAATATAGATAACAATGGAGGATGTTGTAATGTCTAGAAGCAATAAGTAGCATTGACGCCAAATAGGTTGTATGAAGGGTAAACATATTAGTCATCATACATTTATGACACTATATCAGTGGTGGTGAACCTATGGCACCTGTGCCAGAGGCGATACTCAGAGCCCTCTCTGTGGGCAGAGCCATCAGGTTGGCACATAAACGTTTTGCAGTTGCAGTTTGGCCACACGGGCCCTAAAAGGTATCTGTATAAATCAAGGAGCAGTACATTCTATATACATCAAAAATTCTATACAGATATCTTTAAATTATTATTATCAAGTTTCACTGCCAGGAAGTGGAAGTGCACTTGAAAGACTGGGATTCATTTGTACACTCTAGGATAGGGAAGTGATATTGTGCCAAGTGTCTGAAATGTCGCATTTCGTCTGATGGCTTTCTCAAAGGGCTTCCACAAAGAGTGAAAAGGTGTGCTATTCACTTGTGGAGATCAAATAGTTTAGCCTATAAATGTACATTTAAAGTATGTAAGTGTTAGGCTCATCCACCTGTTCTTTGTAAGGAAAGTGTTGTATTGCATTGTGCCTGTGTGAGTATTGCACATTAATCATGGTAATAATATTAAGCCCATAATTATCATATTTAGTAAGGGCAATTAGTAGAATGATAAATACCTGTAGCATGGGTAGCATAGTAATGGTGTGGAACGGTAAAATGATTAGTTGAAAGCTGCGCCATACCGCGGCTGTATGCTTACCAGTATACAATCACAGAAGGTAAAAGTGTCATATTACATTTTAGGCAGTTAGTTGCAGTAAGGAATTATGTTGCCTGGGTACAAAATATGCCTACCTATGGATTAACTATGGTGAGGAGAGGGAGCCCAGGATCCTAGCAGGGAAGCGGCATAGGACAGAACCATCATCATGGAACCTGTCTGCCATTTTCACTTCAGTTGGCTCTGGCGGGGCCGGGCTGGGTGACGAAAGTGGAGGTGTGCCGGCGGGGGCCTAATCTGAATGGCCAGCGCAGACCCTGTGTCCCTTTAGGTAAAATGTGTCACAGCAACATTTCAGACACCTGGCACAATATCACTGCCCTAATCCAGGGCATACAAATGAATCCCAGTTTTTGAAATGCACTACCAATCCCTGGGACAATAGTGAAACCTGAATAATGATAATTTGTTATACCTGTATGGAATCTTAGATGTATATAATTTGTACAGATTACCAACACAATGGGCTGGATTCAGAGAGAAAAAAAATTCACTTTCATTCCTACCTTGTGTAAATTTCCATCTGTCCCTGAATCAGGCTCAAGGTAGAGAATGGAAGTCAATGGCAGTTTCCGCTCTTATTTTATATGCCCCTACTTGGCTCCATTGCTACTTATTGCATATAGACATTACAGCATACTATACTTTTCGCTATATTCAACTATTACTTGCTAGGCTATGGTTGCAAGCTGGTTTTAAAGCGGACCAACAGTCAAAAATGAATTAACAGTGCACATATGCATCCCTCTCCAGGGCAATTTAGATTGCTGCACATAAAAAATAATTGACCTTTTTCTAATGCCTAATGGGATAAATTTTAAAAACAAGATGGCCGTGCAGGCCACCTGCAAACAGGAAGTCGTGCTGGGCTTCCTGTTACTGTGCATTTCAATTATGTCAGTTGGGAGAAGAAGCTCCAAAATGGCCGTTACCTTTCTTTTCTAACTTTACCAGGTTGTTGGTTCTGGTTTAAGCCCAAATTTCCTCTCTTGTGCCAAGCCATTAGTGTGCAACCATACCGATACACATATAAACAAGGTCCCAACAAGTCCACATCTTCAGATTATTTAAAGGTTGTGCATCTATTACTTTTTGAACCCATGGGGAAGATACAGCTTCAGTCTTACAGGCTGATTCATCATTAGCGGCAGGTAGCGACAGATGAGCGTCTGTAGCGGCATTTTCAGAGCGCCTGCTAGTAGTCGCAGTGCTCGGCCGTTGGTCGCTACTTTATAGCGACTCAGTCGCTGTTCAGTAATGGTGAATACATTGTGAGGATTCGCTATTTGACCAGTACAGCGCTGTATGGGAGCGCATGTTAGCGACTGCTCATAGCGACCGACTCACACCATATTCAGGAAAAAAACAGCTGCAAAAATCTCTGGCGCTGAAAAATAGTTGTTTGAAGCCCAGAGCGCAGGAGGCGGTGTGTTTAAAGTCTGTTTTCAAGCATCTATCAACTAGTAACACAGCGAAAACATATGGAATTACATTGTAACAACATTGTAACATGAACACTTTAATGCCAGACCTGTAATGTCATTTTTGAGGAAATGTTTAAAAAATGAAAAAAAATATGAAAAAACTGCTTTTTCAATGCCAGAAGAGGTCACAGAATTATTTGTGATTTTTTGAAAAAAAAAAAAAAAACCCATTTAAAGAGAAGAAAAGGATTGTCCATTGAAATGTATGGGAGAGCGTCAGGTAGTGAGAGGTCATACCTGGCGCTGTGCAAGGCTGAACGCTGGCGCTGTTCGCTGAGGCTGTAAAGATGATGAATCAGACGCTACATGGCGTTATCCCAGTCGCTCAACAGATTCTGCTTGATAAATGTGCAATTGCGTGCTGTGTCCGGCGTTGACCAGTCCCTACCTCTCATTAAGCAGGCGCTACCTGACGCTATCCCTTCTTAAATAAGGGCCTAAGTCTGTGCTGGAAAAGCAACAGCAGACCAGGCATGGCAGCAGCACAAGATTATGTTCTGTGTTGGTTACCACCTGTGGCCAACACAGAGCTCAGAATTATTTTTGGCTAAAAGTTCCATTGTAAGCAAAAAACACAAAGAACCTGACTGCTCACTGCCTTGTGCACCCCTGGTTCCAGTCATGGGGAAGCAGCCTCAATCTTTTAGAGACATCAGAGGCAAACCAAAAGATAATTAACCGCCGAAACTAGATCACCCTGGGGACGTCTGGACAACATCAGAACTTACAGTGCAGGAATAGAGGTGAGTGAAGGCGTGAGTGCGGTTAAAAAAGCACTACTGCGAAAAAATAGCCCAATGACAAAAATCCATATAAATATGCTGGATGGCGGGAGGAGAAGTCACTTATACACCCGGTATCAAGAAATATCCAGCCAGGCTTTTTTTTGTTTTGTTTTTTTTATAAATGGAAGGAAGAGGAAATCAGGCGGACTGGTTCTGTCTACCCTGATACACTAAACCTGTCACTCCTGAATTTTATTCCTACCAGGAGAAGAAAACCACAAGCTTAGTGGGAGTTTTATTCAATTCAGGTGTATATTAGCAGACGTGTCCATATGGATTTTTAATGTCACACACTATTGCGATAGATCTCCTTTAAGTCTAGGGTTTTTTTTCGGTTTTCGTTTACAGCTACTTTTTATTTTCCACAAATCTGATTTTCCATAATCCCAGGCTAATCATTAGTACAACTTCCATATTTTGCATGCTGGCTGTTTCATATTTTGTTTAGCAAAAACCTTAATGGGAGTGACAAGATAAACACTTCTGCTGCCTCATTATCCCATTTACATTATTTTGAACATTGCGTTTGATTCAAGCAATTAGTCATTACAGCAGCAACAAAAGAAAATTATGCCATAAAAATACTGCATATAGGTCTAGAAACAGCATCCCTAAAAAGCTGAAAATTAAGCAGGTTACCATGTGACAAGCGTTCTGTTACAGTCAAAACAAATGGCATGTCAGAGATTACCATACTAGTAGATCACAGACTAAATAACAGCATGCAATGCCAAGCAGCTGCTTCCAAGGCCACCAAGATACTATCGTGTATTAAAAGAGGCCTGGAATCACGGGATAGAGATGTAATTTTGCCTCTTTACAAGGCACCGGTGCGCCCTCACCTGGAGTATGCCGTCCAGTTCTGGGCACCCGTTCATAGAAAGGACACCCTGACTCTGGAAAAGGTGCAAAGGAGAGCCACCAAACTAATAAAGGGAATGAAAGATCTTAGTTATGAGGAAAGATTACGAGAATTAAATCTGTTTAGTCTTGAGAGGAGGCGATTGCGGGGGGACATGATTAACTTGTATAAATATATAAATGGACCATACAAAAAATATGGGGGAACACTATTTCACGTAAAATCCTCTCTAAGGACAAGGGGGCACTGCCTTCGATTGGAAAAAAAGAAATTTAGTCTCCGGAGGCGACAATCGTTTTTTACCATAAGAACTATAAATCTATGGAATAGCCTCCCACAGAAGCTTGTTACAGCATCAACCGCTGATAGCTTCAAAAAAGGATTAGATGCTTATTTTGAAGAAAATAACATTAACAGTTACTACTAGTGGTTATCAATAAAAAAAAAAAATTAAGACAAAAAATTAAATAAATGGCTTCCCCTATGAAATAAAAAATAACTTCCCACTACCCCAACACCCTTGGTTGAACTTGATGGACATGTCTTTTTTCAACCGTATTAACTATGTAACTATGTAACTATATAATTCTAATATATAATAAGAGAACAGCCGCATAATAAACTTAGAAGAGAAGGTATACACGTATTAATTCTTATTTAAGGGGGGCTATTGTTTTCACTATATATATAGTTTATATATCAAAGCTGTGCCTTTAATAAAAAAGGTATTATTGTATTTTGTTACGGAGGGGGGGCGTAAACGTTCCCTGACCAACTCCCCCCCCATACACACACACACACACACACACACCAGAGTAAATGAATAAAAAAAAAACAGGTATTCCCAATAGTTCTCCAGGGTGGCTAGCCACTCAGAACAGGAAACACAAACTGACAGAGCAATCATACAGGAAAATTAAAGACCCAAAGGGAAAAATACAGGGAAAAAGTAACACCAGTGCAACCAAGCCAGAATAGATATGAAAAAATGGGGTGGAGTGTATGACACCATCCTGGAGGACTATTGGAAATATCGTTACTTGTAAGACTTCCCAAATTCTGCTGGTTAAGTCCACCTTTTAGGAAGGTGTGTGGTGAAGTCCAGGTGGCGGCCTTACATAATTCCCCCAAAGTGATGCGGCCATTATAAGCCCAAGAAGCTGACACTGCCCTAGTGGAATAGGCTCTAATACCTAAGGGGGTTACATTGCTTGACAGGCCAGAGCTATAGCATCTCAAATCGCTACGGATGCCTGCAACCCCTTGCTTGTGGCCCCAAAGGAGACCAATAAATGATCCGACTTTCTCCATTCTGCTGTAATCTGTAAATACAGGAGAACCAGCTTTCTGGCATCTAGGAGCTCTAGGGACCTGTCGGCCTTATCTGACTGAGACAGCTCTATTGCCGGCAACACGACCACCTGTGGCCTGTAAAACTTTGAGGTCATTTTAGGTAAATACAAAGGATCTGGTCTGTCCGGTAACTTTCTGAGGTAGGGTTCTTTAACAGACAGGACATGCAGGTCACTAACCCACCTGGCTGATGTAAGAGCTAGGATGAAAGTAATCTTTAAGGATAAGCATCTTTAATGTTGTGTCTTTAATGGGTTCAAAAGGGCTTAATGTTAGTCCCTGAAGAACGAAAGACAAATCCCAACTGGGAAACATTTTGGCCTTCAAGGGTTGTTTCCTAGAAACGGCCATTAAAAATCTATCCACCAAGGATCGACTCTAAGATGTTCCCCCAAAAAGACTGAAAGGGAAGAAGTCTGAACCTTAAGGGTGCTTAAGGCTAGGCCTAACTCATAAACTTCCAACATTCTAAAACCAAAGCTACCTCTTCTGTCCTTAAACCGGACCTTCAGCATTATTTAATGAAAAGCCCAAACCCTTAAAAAAAAAAAAACTATTCTCCAGCATCTAAAATGAATATATTTTAAGTTTTTAGTCACTTATTATTCTTTCCCCCGCTGGGCTGCCACTCTGCTTAGGACTCTAGGATACGGGCGCCGCCATCTTGCCTCAGAAGCATCACATACTGAGGAGAGAAAAGTGGGATAAAGTACAGGGGATGGGGTTTTAGCTGTGCTTTGACAGAGCAGAGCTGGGGTCAGGGAAAGTACAGCAATCCCAGAATGCAGAGCAGCACAGTCAGAAGGCACTTCCTGTTTGCAGGTTGCCTGATGCTCCATGAGCCGTCATCTTGGATGTTTAAAGGCTCATAACATGCAGTATATGCAAGTAGGATGATTTTTAATGTGAGCAATCTGTATGTACAGGGTGGGGGAAACATATAAGATCGGCTCTTATTCAGGGTGAAGGTCCGCTTTAAGGACCGAGTCGAGGTGAAGGATCGGTAGCTTTTCCATACCTTACAGTAGATCTTTCGTGTCACTAACTTTCTGCTTTCCAACAGGGTGGAAATAACTCTATGTGATGACCCCTTTTTTCTTATTATGCCCTATTCAGGGGCCATACTGATAACTGATGAGGTAACAGCCTCATCAAGTGAATGCATAACAAAGGCTGAATTCTCCACACTGATTGCTGAATGCATCCAGACGCCAAGCCCTCCCTCCTGAGGGAGAAATACTTCCAGCACTTGGTGTTCCGGTTGTTGGCAAACATATCTATATCTGTCTGCCCCCACCGAGTCACTATCTGATGTAGCACCCATTCTCCCTGGCCTATTCTTAATTGCTCAAGAAGTCTGCCTCTACATTTAAGTCCCCTTTTATGTGGATCGCCTGGATCGACTTGACATTCCCCTTCAGGCTCTCCAACAGGGATTTGGTCAATCTGCAAATTTCCCAAGATCTTGCTCCTCCCTGATGGTTTAGAAAAGGTAACTACAGTGACGTTGTTTGACACAATCTGAGGGCTTTTTTTACAGCTAGGTCCCACCCCTGACCTGGGCAATGGATTGAGATTAGACGTAACCGCATCCTGGAGACAACGTGTACATAACTGATTGTTCCATTTGTCGGGTAGGGGCATCTGGGAATTTTGGCAGGATCTAGATAAGGGCCTCTCTTTAACTTCCTTGGGGGTCCTGGGCTCCGTAACATCCATATTTTCCTTAGGATCTTTAGGCTTGGCATGCTTCCCCTTTCCCTCTTTAGCCTGAAAAGGAATAACATAAGGTAATTTACTAGGGACCTATGTTCCTCCCCCCACTGCACCATTAACCACCCAGGGGGTAAGGAACACTTACAGAGTCCTGAGAATCACCACCGTCCATGTTGCTGAATTGCAGTCGATGCCCTTTAATACTGCCGCTGCTGCTGCCAATCTGTTCTGGGGAAAATGTTCTTCTTTACCCACCTCCAATCCTGCGTCCTGCACCGATCAACGTCCCCCAATGATGCAATGACAGATGCCTGTGATAGTTGGAGGGGGGAGGATTTCGGCACCCGGGTGCAGGGGGGGGTGTTTCAGGCCTTCTCCTGAGGGCCGGTCAGAGAGGGATCCACTCCTGCCCACTGGTCTAAGAATCGTCTAAGACTTTGCTCCAGTCAAGTCTAGCTGAGTGGACCCGAGGGCACTGGCGGCCGCAATCCAGCTACCCTCTACCAGGGAGCACAGCCACGCCAGCCTTTCACAAATGTCTGGTGCGGGTGTGCTCCCTGCTAACGGTATAGCATTAACCCGCCGCTGCTTGAGCATGCGCCATTGGATTGGGTGGAGAAGGTGAGTTTATAGGGTGACCTGGGGGGTTTAGCACATTTTTCGGGCATTACAAATCTGGATGCCACGGGGGAGGGAATCAAGCAGCCCTGAGTTTTGGTGCACTTTAATTTTTGGAGAGGCAGCCACATCAGACTGGCATAGCTGGCACTGATAGGGTTAAAGTGATTCTATACCCGAGAAAGGAAGTTTATGTCTTCACCTTCTATCCACAGCCCAGTGCTTCAAAACAGCCCCTGCAACTTTTGCCCAATATTCATAAAAACACAAACAGGATGAAGTATGATGTTTAAATGGTTGCAGTTTGTCTCCCTGACCATGAAGCAGTTCTCTCTGGTGCTCTGAAAGGGCGCACGGGCTGACACGTATATTGTTTCATTAGCTCTTGCAGAGCACTTGCTCCACAGTTATCGCTCCACAATGACCTCAGTTTGAACAGACCTGAAAAGAATGGCCCTGTTCACACCGAGGGCTGTTTTGATGTGGTAGCAATTAAATACGCTACAGCTTTAGCGATTGCACAGCGATTGAAAGATTTTCACAATTTCCAATAAATAGCAGAGGAGACACTATTGATGCAGCATAGACACTAGAATTGGCCTAGATCAGGGGTGCGCAACCAGTGGTAGGAGTGCCAGGGGGGAGTGGGGGCCGTCAAAGGACCTTGCTTGTACCATTCACACCCTGGCTAGCCAACAGCCTGGCTAGAGCCACAATGAGCTTGTAGGAAACCGCTATCCTGAGGCTGTGCTGGCTAGTCATAAAACAACCACATTATTAAAACGAACATATGCGTATGTGGCTCCTTCAGTCAGGGGCTGATATCCAGAGGACTCAGATTAGGAGACAAATAGAACAGTGGGGTTAGGTCTTATGTGAGTCTCACCCCACTGGGTCCATTGCAACCAGAAACCAGCTTCCTAAGACTTTCGGATGGATATGCGACATGTGGAGGGGGGCCAGGATCTCAGCATGCCCCCTGTGGAACCACTGCGTAAAATTCTACACCAAGGTAACAGACATACGCTTTAACTGTTCAATCCTGATTGTAACTACTCACTTGTATTTGCCCTTCCGATCTGGATATTCATTGTATGTATGTAGTTTTTCCAATGTGCACTTAAATCGGTAAATAAATAATTTAATCTTGGACTGCTCTATCTTATCTTTATTCTAAACAGACTCATCTGTGCTTCTTGGTTATTTTACACGTTACCGACCTGGCGTCTTGCCCAATATAATCCTGTTAACGGACTGGGCAATATCAAATTAATGCCTACGGGGCTGGCGGGGCTCTGTTCATGGGTGGTAGGAAAAGGGCCCTGTAGCCTGTCAAAGTCTTGAATGCCTGTATCAAGGGACCGTTCCACATGATCTTGGTGGAAGTGACATCAATTGAGGCCACTAGTTACAACTCCCCACACTCTAATGTACAAAACTGCTCCAGATGGTGATGAGAACTAGGGCTGTGCATTTTTGTGCCTTTTTATACACCTTATATGGTTGCTTTGTATGTGTGCCTTTTGAACACTGTTTTGGGTGCAAAATATCCATACGTACCATTCAGGTGGGGCTTGAGATAATTAGAAAATGGATACAGTACCTCATGAAAAAAAGGTTGAGAAGTTTAAGGAAGGTCCACGACACTTGGCTTAGAGGAGTACAAGTTAGTCCCTGTAGCCAACTGTTGTAGTATTTCTTCTGGTTACAGGTTCCCTTTAGGTAGACCATAAAGACATGAAAATAAATAAAAAGTACATTTCCCTTTACGAGGAATTTTCCAGCTGAGAACTGCATTCTGTACAGCTGCGGTTATGGCCAGTATAGAGTATCTGCCAGTGTTCCAAAGATAAACTTTTATGAATATCCTGACAGGCCAGGTTAGCCAATATATCACAGAAATATCACTGGTTTTGGAGCAGCACCATGTAAAGGGTAATACTTCTTCGATGCTTACTGGCTTCCTGCCATTCACTATTATAAATGATTCTAGTAATTTAGCCTCCGATTCACCGTACAGGGGGGAAAAAAAAAACGCCTCGAACAATACTTCATCATGTACTATAAATCTTATTTAGCACTCATGTTCTTCCACTACACTGACCCAGCAACTATTTTACGAGCAGAGGCTGAGCAGAGCGCGTATTTTTTAACGGGTATTTATTACGTCCCTTTAATTGATCACTTCTAGGCACTGGAAATAAACATTTACATTTCTACAAACAGGTACAGGCGCTTTTGTGAAAGGATTTGGCCTTCACCTGGACGGCATGACAATTAATAGACTATAGGCTGCAGCCCAGATAGGCTTAATGCAGATAAATGTTACCACTGAGCACAGAATACATGGAGATTTGAGGGTGTTCGGTTCCTCTGCAATATGGGAATATGCTCAGATAATGTACAATCTCAATCAATTTTGTAGGGAGTGATGTGGGGGAATCACACACACAAGCAAGGATCTTATCCCCAGATATTAAGTCACCTTCTATCCCCAAGCCCAGTGCCCCAAATCAACCAATGTTTTTTTTAATGCTGAGCAATTATTTACATATTACATATATATGTACAAGCGCCACTAGGACTATGGAATCTGAGGAATGGATATAGTAGCCTAGCAGATAGGGAGGCCCTGACACCCTGGAGTGGAAGAAGAGAGAAAGCAATGCTACAGGTGAAAATCACACAATTGTGGCTTACTCCTCACATTACAAAAATCAAACCTTAGCTGAAGAGCTTACTGCCATCTGCAATACCTTTCTACCAAAGGCAGAATCCACCTAGGCTTCAAAGTCTACCTATATAACATTTTGTAAATGTATAAACTGAAGCCCAGGTAACGGCCTTGCACACCTCCTATTGAAGCCTGGTGCTGGAAAGCCCAGGAAGCTCAGATAGGTGTGAAGAATGGGCTGTAACACAAAAAAGAGGATTCTTCCCCCCTAGAGATGTAGGCCTTTATTACTGCTTGTCTAATCCATCAGCTGATGGTAGACTAAGCTGGTGGTCAGTCTTATGAAAGGTCTGCATAGCAGAGATATAATATTTCAGAGCTCTTACTACGTCCAGTGAGTGGAGGACTCCTTCCTTATGGCTAACCAGAGCCGGACATAAGGAGGGAAAAAACACCTCCTTGATAAGATGAAAGGGGGACCACATTAGAAATAAAGTCCTGTTTTAAATGGAAGATGGCTTGTCCTTGTGTAGGACTTAGAAGCCTTATCTGCAAACCTCCTTATTAACTCAGAAACCCGCCTCACAGAAATAATTGCCACTAGGAATATGACTTTAAGTGCCATCAACCCTAGTGAAACTTCTGCCATCGGTTCAAAGGGAGAACCCTAAAGGCCGATAAAAGTTCAGGTCCCAGACAGGCAGAAGAGGCTTACGGAGAGGTCGCACATGGGTGACGCCCTGCAAAAACGTCTTTATAAAAGTTTATTTTCCACAAAGGGTTTCTGAAAATAGATGGATAAAGCGGATATCTGTACCTTTAGAGAGCTCGGTTGAAGACCCTCATCAAGGCCTTTCTGTTAAAATTCCAGAATTCTGGAGACAGAAAAAAGTTCTTCATGTGAAACCTCTACATTCACACCAAGCGATTAAGACCCCCCAGACTCTGTGATACATTTTTGACGGAGACTGCTTCAGAGCTTGAATCATTGTCCAGATGAGCCTGGCAGATAAGCTTCTTGCTGCCAAGATGGAGGTTTCACCACCCAGGGCTAATATATCAACTGGGAGTGTGGCTAGATAGCCCCAGTGGGCATAAGAGCAGAATAGCATTAAATTTCCTTTCCTGTTTGGGTGCCATTGTAGAAATGTAGCCACTATCCCCATGATGGCCTAAAAAGCATGTACGTTACATTGGATGGTCTCTACGCTCTGTAATAGTACTTAATACTTTGGAGACCCTATAAAGACCGACAGTTGCGTTTACTGCAGGGGTTTGGCAAGACCCTGTACATACAGTAATGCCTTTCCCAACCCCCCTTGGTGCATGAATGCTAAATACTGAATTCATTCAGAGTTACTTAGGATACATAGTAATATTACACTAGGGAGAGTCTACCCAGGCTCGCAGTTGGTTCAAAGGGTGTCTTTTTACTTACTCAAAGAATGTATTGCTTTTCTCCATTTTTACTAGTTAAAATATCTAGGATGTTTATTTAACTGACAGCGTCATTTATGGACATGCACTGCTTCCTCTGCAATATGGGAAAATAGATTAGTTCATTATGGCACCTGCACTTCAGCAAATAATTTATTTTGGATGCAGGAAATGTAATTTCACTTTCATATTTAACTTGCTTTTATATATATATTATATACACATATACTGCTAAGATTATTAAAAAAAAAAGGAAGAAGAGGGCTCTGTTAAACACATTTTCAGGTACAGTTATATTTAGTGGTTAAGGTAATATTTCAGGTTAAAGGGTCTGCCCAGGCACACAAAATAATATTACGGTAAATACACCAGGTATATAAAGGTCTGTCTTCTGTTAACTGCAAAGGAAAGGACACCTTTATACTTTATATGCCTGGTCAGACCCTTTAACAACAAAATGTGTTTACACTGTAAACCAGTTTAAGTCTGGATTAGAGATTTAGATAAAGAATTTAAGATTAAAATGTTAGACAAGGTAAAAGCAGTGAATTGTGGCTGTAGGTGGAGTATTGAGCTTTAACTTGTTGTGCTTGTATTTAGCCTATATGCTGCCTTTGGGTAACATGAACAGTTTAGATCTGAAGCCTTTGATGGCCCAGCTACAGAGAGAACTGGGCAACACCAACAAAATACATTCCAAAAACACATCTGCATTGGCCCAACTGTGCTAATCTCAGGCGAGATCAAAAGCATTAGGAGCCCAACAGAAAAACGGTGGAGTGCGAAATGTACTTCTCCTACCTTCAAAGCCAAGACATTAAAGAGGACCAACACCAAGGATTTTCACTATCCTGAGTGTTGGTCCACTTCCACTGTGTGAAACCCCCTAAAATCTTACCTTATCGGCGACGGACAAGCGCCGGATAAGCCGCCGCCGCCGCCGCCGCCTCTCGCGCGTCCCTCTTACAGGGCGGACCCCCGCGTCGGCCATTCGCAAACGGCCGACGTGGGTGCGCGTCCTGCTAGAGGGACGCGTGGGCGGTGGAGGCTTATCCGTCGCCGATAAGGTAAGTTTTTAGGGGCTTTCTGGGGGGTTTCACACAGTGGGACATCCCGATTTCGGATGCCCTGCGGAGAGGGAGCTGATCGGCCCGGGAATCTTATAGATCAGGGGTGGGTGTTGGTCCACTTTAATGCAGACAACATGAGAACAAAGTACTACAATTGAATAAATTTGTTACTAAAAGATAATTTGTCAATTATGTAAGAGGTATAAAATTTGCACACAACGCTTTTGTTTTGACTGCACAGTACAGAACACCAGTGAGATATTCAGTAACCTGGCCAGGAGGCCCTTCTGGAATCTCTCCACTTGGTTATGTTAGATCTCAACTAGACTGACTGTGGCTTCATATCCAGCTAATAACCAAGGATCAACCCTACCCCCTTTTCCTAGCCTACTACCTATTCCCAGGCCTCTCCCCCAAATCCTACCACTTCCCATTCTGCCTACTGCTAGCCCACCCAACTCTCAACCATTGTCCTACTATTATAATAGGATGCTTATAATTCATCATTCTATTTGGCACTGTACAAGGTGGCGATCACAACGCAAGTTATATACTTATATTATTTGTTACCCTGTGTGTTATTAAGTTTTTATTCTATATATGCACTATAAGATGCATATGGGGTTTAGAGTAGTAAAATGATAAAATTATATTCCGAACCAAATAGTACGCCAAGATATTTAATAAAATATAACAGAATAATATTTTTCAAGAATGGCAGTCCCGTCCCAACCTAGCATTATGCATCTCTCCATGTTGGCAAAGAAATGTCACACTGAGCCCAGGAGGACAGGTCCCTGGCCCCGTCATTGTTTCTTCTCCACATTATCAGGGTTGTACTTACTTCATTTAGCATCATTTAGAGAAAATAAGCACCATTCATCTCTGCTGTTTCAGTCTTTAGTTGTCTAGCTGCATCCAATTGAAGTTTACTGTTAAGAGACTTGAAAGGGCCCCATTTAATGTTCGCAGCAGGGCCTGGTCACATTTAGTTACACCACTCTGTCCAGCCTAAACCCAAAAATATAAAATGTCCTTGGCATGCCCCCTCAATTGGAAAAAAATGTTTGGGTGCGGAAGGGCGGATGTCTGTCTTGATGGATGCCAGTGTTCCATTCGAAATAGAGACCAGTGTGCTCCATCAGAAAGTTTTACAAACATCAGAGGGAAGAGTTGTGGGGGAGAAAGGGGAGTATAGCTTTTTTTTCAAGAGCACTTCTGAAGTTTGCGGATTTGTTGAGAAGAAAATCAATTAGATTAGATCTGGTCCTTTTTCGATGTCACAGTAACCCCCCCCCCCCCCCCCCCCAAGACACATTGTTATAAATGACGTTGAAAGGCTTAAAGCGGAACTTCGGCATCATTTAATGAAAAGCCCAAACCCTTAAACTATTCCCCAGCAACTAAAATTAATATATTTAAAATTTTTAGTCACTTACTTTAAATTCTTTCCCTCACTGGGCTGCAACTCTATTCAGGACTCTAGGATACGGGCGCCGCCATCTTGGTTCAGTAGCATCACATACTGAGGAGGGAAGAGGGGTCAAAAGTGCAGGGGAGCAGAGTTATTGTTGTGCTTTGCACAAAAAGAGCAGAGTCGGGGTCAGCGAAAGGTTAGCAATCCCAGAATGCAGAGCGACACAGTCAGAAGGCACTTCCTGTTTGCAGGCTGCCTGACGATCCATGAGTCGCCATCTTGGATGTTTAAAGGCACATAACATGCAGTAGATACAGGTAGGATGGTTTTTAATGTGAGCACTCTGTATGTACAGGGTGTGGGAAACATATAAGATAGACTTTTATTCAGAGTGAAGGTCCGCTTTAATAATAAAGCATTATATGTAAGCAATGTATTTCAGCTTGACTAATACTTCAAACAGATGATAGATCTATAGACAGGAGCAATTTGTATTTTCGTTTTACTGCTTAAGCGTAAGGTTTCCTCTTTTTCCCTCGTGCCTTATTAACACACAGAGCAGAGTGGAATCAGTTTCCAAGCACAGACTAAAAACACAAACACGTTATTAGGTAGAATAAAAAAAAAAAGAACTATAAGACATAAAATCTGCAGTAAAAAAAGGAGAGACAATTCTTAAAACGTCAGCACTTAAAATGTGTACCGAGATATTTATATCTGAGTAAGCACTCCATTGTGTGCCAAAGTAAATGATTCCCCGACTTAACATACAGCTAGTTAATCTTATAATAATGCATCTTTTTCCCAGCATTCCTAGGTGTGCAGTGATAAATGGTCTGATCAAGAGATCCAGTTTACACCATCAAGCGCATGGCATATTTATGAAGATAAATAGCCCTCTCACGTTATATATTTATGCCAGACAGACTGTTTTCACGGGTTATTCCAGGACAAAGCCTATAAGAGAAAAAATGAAGTGACAACGAGCAAGAAAGAGAAATAAGGCAAATACGGCTATTAGGGATTTAGCATCTCGCACAAAGGAGGCGTGCTTATGTCTAGTTCTGCTTAGCATGCAGATCTGTTTAGCCTAAAGAGGAGCGGCCTTGTACTAGTAAGACCTATTTTGCCCTGATCTGCAGTTCAGGAGCCACATGTGGCTTGCCGACTCCTGCCGTGTGGCTAACTGGACTGTTTACTGTCAGGGGGCAGACTGGTCATACAGATAGGGCTGTGGAGTCGGAGTCGAGGAAATTTTGGGTACCTGCTGTTTGCCGACTCCGACTCCTACTAAATTTTGATTTAGCAAGTTTAAATGTCCCAATTCACAAAAAGTTATAATTAATGACTTCTCTATTGTAAGAATAAAGACCAATGCATGCAGTGCCTCACGTAACCGCAAAACGAACACGTTAAAGTGGACCAACACCCAGGATTTTGACTATTCTGGGTTTTGGTCCACTTCGGCGGGGCACCCCGATCGGGGGTGCCCCGCTGTGTGAAACCCCGAAAAACTCACCTCTCCTCGCTCCCACGTGACCGCCGCTGCCAATCCCCGCCGACGGACAAGCGGGAGGCAAGAGAGCGCGCCCGCCGCCATTCACAAACGGCCGGCGCGGGTGCGCGTCCTGCTAGAGGGACGCGCGGGAGGCGGTGGCAGGCGCCGCTGGATCGTGGATAAGATAGGGATTTAGGGGTTTCTGGGGGGTTTCACACAGCGGGGCACCCTGCAGTCAGGGGTCTGATCGGTCCGGGAATCTTATAGATTCCAGGGCCGATCATGGGAGGGTGTTGGTCCACGTTAAGTGACCGTGAAGAAGCGTGCTTTTCATGTGCTTCACTATATGGCACGCAACGCACAATTAGAAGCGGCAATACTTATACTTTGCATAGTGTTGTGTTACAGGGAACCCATGGGTAACTTAGCCTCTCTGATAAGGGATTAAGTAAATATGTTTTTTGCAGGACTAGAGACACTTGTATAAGTGAAGGGAATGGAGGATCAATAGTTCAAGACTGAAGCTGTACCATTGGAAAAACTGCTGTCATTCAGCAAAAGGCTATAAAAACTTGTAAACTTCGATTGTTAGCTTAAACCGGACCTTCAGCATGATTTATTGAAAAGCCCAAACCCTTATAAAACGATTCCCCAGCATCTAAAATTAATATATTTTAAGTTTTTAGTCACTTATATTTTATTCTTTCCCCCAGTGGGCTGCAACCCTGTTCAGGACTTTAGGATACGGGCGCCGCCATCTTGACTGAGAAGCATCACACTTACTGAGGAGAGGAGAGGAGGATAAAGTACAGGGGGGCAGGTTATAGCTGTGCTTTGCTCAGACAGAGCAGAGCTTGGGTCAGTAAAAGGTCAGCAATCCCAGAATGCCGAGCAGCACAATCAGAAGGCACTTCCTGTTTGCAGGCTGCCTGATGTTACATGAGCCGCCATCTTGGATGTTTAAAGGCTCGTAACATGCAGTAGATGCAGGTAGGATGATTTTTAATGTGGGCAATCTGTATGTACAGGGTGTGGGAAACATATAAGATAGACTCTTATTCAGGGTGAAGGTCCGCTTTAACCTTTAAACATGACTATGGGATTCTACTAAGGAAATGATGTTTTATAATAAAGGCCCCTTTCTGGATCCTCCCACTGCCCTATCTTCAGCAGAAGATCAGCACACAAAAAGGAGAAGGCAGCTTCTGCCCAACTACCTCTCTCTGCTAGAAGTAATGACATGTATGTTGCCTTTCTTTCCTTCAAGGAATGTATAAAATACATTCACATATTAATACAGAGGAGTCGGAGTCGGGGAGTCGGAGTCGGAAGTACAAAAAACTGAGGAGTCGGAGTCGGAACATTTATCTACCGACTCCACAGCCCTGCATACAGAGCACAGATTCTTATTTCATCGGAAAAATGATGCACGTCACCTGTAAAAATGCCCCATCACATGTGCAGGTGAATTTATTTCTAGTAGGACAAAATGATTATTATTGAAATATTTTGCGTGTTCAAATTAAAAAGCAACAAACCATGTGGGGAGAGCGTCAACCCCCCACCGCCACACCGAAAGAACGACCGCACCACCTGCCAATCTAACTATATAAAATCTTTTATTGAGATTATTAATGGGCATACACATGGAATACACACATGACACCATATATTGTAGAGGACACTGCACCATATATTCTCCTCGATCCTAATCACAGATAAAAATAATAAAATGCCCTCTCTTTACATCCACATTAATCCTTATTCATCAATCCCCTCCCCTCCAAAAAAGTGCAATATGCATGTGCAAATGAAGTAACCATGTGCAAATCCCTACCAAATTACCCACTATATAAACCTCTTAAGGGATTAGTGCTTCTCAAATAATGACCAAATAGCCCAATAAACATACTTTAGGTGAAGTAAAGCCCAGAGGGGGGAACCCATGACAACAATCATGATGAATTTTTAATAGATCATATTACCAAGGTCCAGTGCAGCGTCCGCCTCCCATGCATTTCATGACGACGGCAAAACCATGAGGCCGATTCATTAATAGCGCCAGGTAGCGACAGATGAGCGACAGTAGCGTTATTTTCACAGCGCCCGCTAGTATTCGCTGTGCTTGGCCGTTGTTCGGCTTTTGAGAGCGACTCAGTCGGTGTGCGGTAATGTTGAATACGGGGTTAGGAGTCGCTGTTTGACAGGTTCCGCGCTGTATGGGAGCGCATGACAGCGAACGGCCATAGCGAACGGCTCCCAGCATATTCATTAACAAATCGCGCTCCAAAAATTCTCGCGCTGTGAAATGCTTGTTTAAACCCCAGAGCGCTGGCGGCGATGGGTTAAAAGTAGTTTTTTAACCCCCAAACAACCATATTTTTAGAAAAAAAAAAAAAACATGTTTTTCAAAACATTTGGTAATATGAATACATTAATATCAGACCTGTAATATCAATTCTGCACAAATCTTTTTTTTTTTTTTTTTTACCTTAAAAAAAAAAAACATTGCAGAAGTGGTCACAGAATTTTTGACATTTAAAAAAAAAAAAAAAAAAATGAATAGCAATTAATTAGGAATATTTAAAGATTGCTCCATTGAAATGCATTGGAGAGCGCCAGGTAGCGAGAGGTCATACCTGTCACTGTTCAAGGTCGGACGCTGGCGCTGTGGGGTGAGGCTGGAATAATGATGAATGATTCGCTATCTGGCGCTCTGTCAGTCGCTAAGCAGGATCGGCTTGATAAATGTGTGATTGCGGAGGGGAGCCGGCGTTCTCGTGGCGGTGACCGTCATTACCGTTCGCTCACCATTCGCTACCTGGGGCTATCCCTTGTTAAATAAGGGCCCATGTCACTTCATCAGGGCAGAAGTGTCCTAAAGCTCAGCCACCCCAAACCTTCCCTTCATACACCCCCCCACTCACCTGTATCGAATCAGCTGTCCCTCGCAGCCGGAGATCCGCAGCTCGCACTCCGGCCGGAAGTGCGTCTAATTAAAAAGCTCACCAAGATACAGGCGGCAATTCACACACAAATGTGCTCCCAGTGTTGAACTTGTTTTGCTAAATCTTTAGCATGACACTCAATGTGTTCCTGTTTACAACGTACACCAAAGTGGTGTTTTGGCATACATATCAGAGACTTCCTGACTGACTCCTGACTCAACTGCTTTAACCACTTCTGCATTAATTCAACCTCTTCAGAGAGGGGATTGTAATTTTGTGTTCCAGTAGCTAAAGCGTTCTCACCTGGGGAGAGCAGTACTGACGTTTGATTTAGCCACAGCTGCTGATAAGCTCGCCTGTTACAGTGGAAGGATTCTGGGACTTGTAGTCAGAAAGTATACTAAAGACTTTTCTAAAGGTTAGGAAAGCCATTTAGCAACACAGAGCCACAGGAATGTAAGAAACATGGAACCCGCATGCTGATAACTAAATCACAGGTAACCATCCGTTTAATCTTTCATTCCAAAAGAGGTAAACGGTTAGACGGAACACCTAAAACCTATATACCGGCATATATAATATATCAGCAATCAGTATGAAAAAGGGTTAGTAGTAACAAAACACCTAACCTGTATCTCACAGTTCTACTGGCAAGCTAATTGCATAATTGCATTAGTAAGCAAGTACAGGGGGTTGTGTTATAAACCATAAAAGCTATTTGACCAAGGCTTGTATAAAAGCAGATTAGTCACTCTAAGGACACACGCAAATTGCTTCCCTTGGTAAAAGTCCCTTGGGCTTGGTAAAATTTAGAACATGAAGCATCCTCGTTGAGCACAAACCAAAAGCTGAATTACATATTGGCAATTCTGGCTGGAGGCTTCATACAAATTTACAATTGTTCTAAACCTGAGGATTAGTGGCACATGCTGAGGGGGCTTAACCCTATGTAGATGTTGTGGAATATATCTGTAGGTGCTGCACTTGTGGATTGCGCGGGAGTGATTTTTATCGGTTTATATACAGAATGTTAGAAAAAAAAAAACTTTCTCTAGTTTGCTTGATTAATGAAAAGATTGGCTTGGAGTCAACAGCTGGTGGAGGAAGAGTATGTAAATATGTATCGGCAGTGGTACAGCATTGGAATAGCTGATACAATGTTTCTAAGATATTTCTGAGCAATGATGGGTCATTACAACTGATTGCCTTTTAAGTCTGGCTAGTGATCAAAAAATATTGCACAGAAATTTAAGGCAGTTTTGACTGCGGGACTGGGTTTTTCAGACACAGGGCTGTCAGGTGTGTGGCAGGATGGCAGTTCCCATACAGTTCATTAGCGCAACATCTACATACTATTCCACAATATATGCATGAGGTTAAGCTCTCTCAAATAGCTTACATCACCGATTTGTCAAAGGGAAGATTTAGGTAAGCAATTTAAAGAGGAGCAAAAACCCTCCAGCAGCCTTCATGGAATCTAAAAAATTCCAAGGCCGGCTGCTGGATTTTCTCTGGGGCAACCCCCCTAGGAAACCCCAAAGTGCCCACCTCACCATGCTCCAATGACGCATGTGCATGTTCTCATTTAATGAGATCCACCGCGGTTGTGACAATGTCATTCGGCAGACGGTTCTCATTGTTTACAATGGGGAGCGCACACGTGGCTAGGGATCCCCATCTGAATGGCCAGGGGATGCGGCAGCACACGCTCCCCATTGATTAGCTTGCGCACGTGTCATTGGAGAATGGGAAAGTCACATTTGATTAGATTTTTTGTGGTTTTTATATGTTTAATGGTACTAACATTGAGACCACGACCACTAAAAAGTAGACGGACGGTCATTAGAACATATCATGGATCTCTACGCAAATGGGGTGGTAGAATGGTCCATAACAATATTTTAATCAGGCTTCCCAATTGATTATATTTAGATCCGGTTGTATAGCCAAATTTTCTGTGTAAGGGCAATATCCAGAAAAAAAAAGTATACTGCATTTTATCTCATCTGCAACAGTTATACATTACTATCAAGCTGACATCTTCATTTTCTTTGAGTTCCCCTGGCAGTTCTTTATTGACATTCATGTCAAACTAATTTTCACTTTTACAGTTTTTAATCTTCGCTGCGTATTTATGGAAGTGCAATTTAGGATAGTAAGGTACTGCCAGGTTAATGTGGATGTTTCCAGATTTAGTTTGAAAAAGTGTAGCGGAGAGAAGATTAGTAAAGTACATTAAATAAATCTGTAACCCGATCTGACTCATTTGTATTCTTAGTATACAGTATGTCCTGCTCCATATAGAATACTTACAATCGGGTAATACTCCGCCAGATGGCGCTGGACTGCAGAGACATCGAAAATAGGCTCCTCCCGGCCCCTCAAATACCCAGGGACCTCCCACAAATCCCCAGAATTTCTCTGCAGTCTGGCTGCGAAGGACGAGAAATTGGCTCTCTACTCGCAGGTGAGCGGGGCTATTAGCCTGCAGCCCTGTAGGACTATTCCCACCCGTTCCACTAGTATTATGCCTCCCAGCCTTGGCTGCGCTGGTCGGGTGAGGGTAGGCTGCACCGCTGTTAGGTGCTTAGGAGCGCTGCTCCACCGCAATCCCCCAGCAAAGGGTAGGCGGTTCAGGCTTATGGTGAGCCTATTTGGGATGCCCCTCCCGCACTATTGCCCGTGCCTATCGGTGGGCCCTATTTAAGTGGCCGCCGTCCTCCCTCATCCTCCTTGTAGTCTTCGGGGGAAAAGAGGGGGGGGGGTGTATGTGTATAGATATGTATGTTATGCATTCTGTGTTTTACACTCTTTTCACATGCCTTTTATTTGTGTGTCAGCCGCCGCGCTGACTTGTCTTTACAGCTTTTTTAAATTTGCCGCCCCGTGCTGGCGGCGGCATTACCTCAGGCGCTGGTGCACCATCATTGGCTGCTTGCCGTTCTGGCTTCGCGCTCTTCGGGGGGGGCGGGGCCCGTCTTTGGCGCATTCCGCGTCATCGCTGTTACTGGCCCGCCCCTCGAGGTATACCGACGCCATCTTTCCTACTTGGTTGGCCTATGCGCAACGGACTCCTACCTACCGCGGTCCGTAAGTGCCCTCGCGGGCGGCTTATCTCCTTCACTTTTGTTACGATGTACTTAAGGTCTTGTCTGCTTATGTCTTTCAGGCGGGACGAACCCTTCTTGGCTTCTCCCGGCCCTGTTTTAGTATATTACTTGTAGGCTTTGTAAAAATTATACTTCCACTTCCCTAGCAGGTTATTGGGGCATCCAGGGTTGCTACATAGCGTTATTCCCTGTCGGCGTATAGCGCCGCTATAATCACCATATGGAGGCATCCCAGGATAATGTTACCGGGGTCCCTTTGGGACAAGACCGGCTGTGTGTAGCGTGTGGGCAGCCTCGTGCCGACGCTGACAAGGCGCGGGTCTGTGTACCCTGTACTGAGCAGGTGCTTGCATTGCAATCTGGCCTGCCAGTAGCTGCACCTCATTTCACTTCCCCTACTCCCTCAAGCTTAAACCTCACTCCCACTGAGTTGCATACTAGTGGGGATTCTCAGCCTGATGTGTCTTCTAGACTGGCTACTGTTGAGCAGTTGATTGCTAAGTCCTTAGCGCGTAAGGCCCCTGCTAAGAAGCGGCACTTGACGCCTAATGTCACTGTTTTCCCTATGGGAACTGAGGAGTTTATGAATCTTTGTGACTACACTCCGTCTGATGAAGGGGAGCTCTTCTGATTCAGGCTCATCTGATGAGAGACCGAGGGGTCATGACGATTCTGGCTCTGACCCCTGGGTCCCGGATGACACCGACAGATTATTGACCCAGATATTTGAGGTTCTGTCTATCTCTCTCCCTGTTGAGGCTCCTAGGTAAAGAGGGGAGCTTTTCCATACAGAAAAATCACGTTTGGAATTTCCAGAGCAGGCACATTTCCATAACCTTGTGCTCAAGGAATGGGAGTGCCCCAGTAAACTTCCTGGGGTTCCAAAGAGTTGGGATAGGAAGTATCCCTTTCCTGCTGAGGTGGTTAAATGTTGGTCATCCCCCCCCCCCCCCCCGAGGTGGATGCCCCGATCCTAGGGCTATCTAACACCTCTGTCATGCATTCCCCTGATTCTACTACCCTGCGGGATGCTGAAGACCGGCGTATTGATCAGCTGGCATCCCA
Source organism: Gastrophryne carolinensis (assembly GCA_027917425.1). Taxonomy (NCBI): domain Eukaryota; kingdom Metazoa; phylum Chordata; class Amphibia; order Anura; family Microhylidae; genus Gastrophryne; species Gastrophryne carolinensis. The sequence continues at coordinate 374,541,721 of CM051239.1, forward strand.
CGCCTTTGCATGTGCGGGGACGGCGCTGCGCCCGGTCTGTGCCTCTGCCATTACTGCTGTGGCCACTAGAACCCTTATCAGAAATATGCTTGATAGTGCCCCTGATGATTTGCCTTGTGAGGTTTTTAATGCACTCTCCAGTTGTGATGTTTTTGCAAATTTTGTCCTCTCAGCATTGGATGACACCATCAGAATGTGTGCCAGAACTTCTGCCCTTGTGGTGGCTATATGCCGCTCAGTTTGGCTGCGCCAGTGGGCTGCTGACAACGCTGCCAAGAAGGCCCTCACTGGGTTTCCCTTTAAAGGACTGCGCCTGTTTGGGGACCGCCTTGACCTTTTTGCTAAGGGAGGCAGGTTACCCCAGCGCAGGCGGCAATCTCGGCCCCTTCGGGGTCAGGGTTCCTTCTCCTCCCCTTACCGTGGTGCAAGACAAGGAAGGGGGGTTTCTTTCCCTGGGGCCCGGGGAGATTTCTGGGGTAGAGGCAGAGGACGTGGACGTCCTGGCTCCTCCTGGGGTACAAAAGCTAAATCCTCTCCCAAGCCCCCTCAGGCATGATGGGGCACCCTCACCCATCCGGGTGGGGGGACGGCTGCAGCACTTCGCTCACGTCTGGAGGCTTCATGTCTCAGACCGGTGGATTCAGGAGGTAGTGTCCTCCGGTTACAAGTTGGAGTTTGCTGCCTATCCCCCTTCAAGATTCATCAGATCCCGGATTCCTCAGTGTCAGCTGTGTCAGCTCAGGAGTTAGTGCAAGCAGTGCAAGGCCTCCTGGAGCTGGGAGTCATCTGCCAGGTCCCATTTAAGAGAAAAAGGTAAGGGCTTTTATTCCAACCTATTCACAGTACCCAAAAAGGATGGTTCTGTCAGGCCCATCCTGGACTTAAAGATTCTCAACAAGTTTGTCAGGGGCAGGCACTTTGGCATGGAGACTCAGTTCCCTGCGCCAAGGGGATCTCATGACTTCTGTGGACATCAAAGATGCTTACCTTCATATTCCTGTGTTCCCAGGTCAAAGGTTCCTCAGGTTCGCTCTGATGGATCAACACTACCAATTTGTGGCCTTGCCCTTCGGCCTCACTTCAGCTCCCAGGGTGTTCACCAAGGTGCTGGCTGGCTTGATGTCTCTGCTCAGATGTCAGGGCGTCCGCGTGATTCCCTATCTGGACGACATCCTCATCACTTCCCAGTCTCTACATCAGGCAGAGTTGGATACTCGGCAGGTGGTGTCCACTCTGGAGTCATTTGGATGGGTGATCAACCACCCCAAGTCCTCACTGTCCCCTTCCTTGGTAACTCCATTCCTAGGAATGAATCTGGATACAGTTCAGGCAAGGATCTTCCTTCCTCAACAGAAGGTGGACAGTCTGATTGCACAGGCTCAGTCCCTCCTAGCTTGCCCCCATCCCTCCATCAGGCAGGGGATGCAGCTGGTGGGCCTGATGACAGGGTCTGTGTGCTCTCCCCCCTGGTCAGGAGGTCCCTCTTGTGGTGGATGGACTCAAGGAACCTGTTGGGGGGCAGATCCTTTCTTGCCTCTTCCTGGGAGACGGTCACCACGGATGCCAGTCTGTCAGGTTGGGGGGGTTTCTGGAAGTCCCTGCTGTTCCAAGGGCGGTGGGGCCCTCAGGAGGCCCACACTCCTATCAATGTCTTGGAGCTGCGGGCGATCAGGTTAGTTCTGGCTCGCTTGACTACTCATCTTCGGGGCCTGCCTCTTCAGGTGTGCTCGGACAACCAGACGGCAGTTGCCTACATCAATCATCAGGGAGGGACCCGGAGCAAGGGGGCCCTCCAGGAAGCGTCTCTGATCCTGACTTGGGGCCCAATGTCCCCTGCATTTCAGCTGTGTACATCCCGGGGGTGGAAAATCGCCTGGCGGACTCTGAGCAGGGGGACCTCTCGCCAGGGAGAATGGTCCCTATGCAGCAGGGTGTTTCAATCTCTGTGTCACCGTTGGGGCCAACCAGATGTGGATCTGTTTGCGTCCCACCACAATCACAAGCTCCCAGCTTTTGTCTCTCTGTCCAGGGATCCTCTGGCCCTGACCTCGGATGCGCTAGCAATGTCATGGAAGGACTTTCAGTTCCTGTATGTCTTCCCTCCAATTCCCCTGCTGGGCAGGGTTCTGCGCAAGATTGCTCTGGAAGGGGTGCCAGCAATTCTGGTTGCCCCCAGGTGGCCAAGAAGAGTGTGGTTCGCAGACGTGGTACAGCTGGCAGTAGATCAGTACGCTCTGCCCTTGGTGCCAGATCTGCTCACTCAGGGCTCGCTACGCCATCCCAATTTACAAACTCTGGCTTTGACGGCTTGGCTGCTGAAACCTCCATCTTGATGGAGAAGGGGCTGTCTTCCTCGGTTGTGGATACTTTGATTAAAGCTAGGAAGAAGTCTTCTTCTGACTGGTGTGAGTCTAAGTCTCTTCCCTGTCGTGTGTTCTTTATTCCCAGGATTCTGGAGTTCCTGCAGCATGGGTTGGAGATGGGGCTCCAACTCAGTACTCTGAAGGGTCAGGTTTCTACCCTGGCTATTTTCTTCCAGAAGTCCTTTGCTCAGCACCTTCTGATCAGGACTTTTTTTCCAGGTGGTCACTCATGTGCGTCCCCCACACAAACCTATGGTGCCTGTTTGGGATCTGAACTTGGTTCTGTCAGCCTTGCAGGGTGCTCCCTTTGAACCTGTGCAGGATGCTGCCTTGGCCACTCTTATGCTCAAGGTTGTGTTTCTGGTGGCTATTACTTCTGTTAGGCGTGTATCTGAGTTGGCGGCGCTGTCCATTCAACCCCCCTACTATGAGAGACACCAGGACAAGGTGGTGTTTCGTTTCAAACCTGACTTTCTGCCTAAGGTAGTGTCTGCCTTTCATTTGAATCAGGATATTGTTCTTTATTCTTTGTGCCCTAATCCCTTTGGATGTGGTTAGGTGACTGAAGTACTATCTGGTGGCTACTGCACCTTTCAGGGAAACTGATGCTCTTTTTGTGGTCCCTTCTGGTCCTAGGAAGGGTTTGGCTCCTGCCAAGTCTACTATCAGCAAGTGGATTCGTCAGGCTGTGATTCAGGCCTACTCTGCTAAGGGGAAGAATCCTCCCTTCCGCCTTGCTGTTCATTCCACTCATGCTATTGGTGCCTCTTGGGCTTTTCAACATCAGGCCTCTGTTGAACAAGTTTGCAAGGCCGCTACTTGGTCTTCTGTTCATACCTTTTCAAAGTTTTACAAGGTTGATGTTAGGGCCTCAGCTGATGCTGTTTTTGGCCGAAAAGTTCTGCAGGCGGCAGTGGTTTAAACTGCCTGCTGCTGTCTTTCTTCTTGGGGATCCCACCCTACTTTATGGACACTGCTATTGGATGTCCCGATTGTAAGTATTATATTTGGAGCAGGACATACTGTATACTAAGAATAATACAATTCTGTGATTACTCACCTGTAGAATTGGTATTATGAGTATACAGTACGTCCTGCTCCAACCCACCCTTGGTTTTTGCATCATATTGGATCCCCTGTATGGTGATTGTTATTGTTATAGTTGATAGTTGGGTTGTTTAATTCTCCCGGCTTCTCGTTAACTGCTTTTCAATGCTGGGGATTTGTGGGAGGTCCCCGGGTATTTGAGGGGCCGGGGGGAGCCTATTTTCGATGTCTCTGCAGTCCAGCGCCATCTGGCGGAGTATCACCCGATTGTAAGTATTATATTTGGAGCAGGACGTACTGTATACTCATAATACCAATTCTACAGGTGAGTAATCACAGAATTGTATTTTATATGACTTGTCAGGATCGAGGTTGCAGCAATGAAAACTCTGGAAACAGCTTAAAGTGAAGTTCAAAGCAGTTTATGGAGAATAAAGTCCAACACAAATTATCTGTGTTTCAATGCTCAAAAGGGTCCAGCACAAATACCAGCATAAATCCTTGCATTATACTTAAAAAATTGGAAGGCATGCAGCATAGGTCTCTTGACTCGGGCATGGGGTCTCTGACAGAGAAAGCCAGCAGATACATTGATGATATTTGCAACCCCTGGTCATACAATTGCCGTCTTATTTACAAGACACGGTCCATGTCCTGCGCATCCTGGACCCACGTCTCACGTCCACAGCATGTTCTGCCTTAACTTTTAAAGTTCATCCTGACCCACAGCCTCTTCTTCTTTAAGGGTGACCTTTTCATCCTGGTATCAGGGACTGTGATGGAGACAATGTGTGCCCCATCGTATGTGAACCTGTACATGGGGGCATGGGAGAGTAGTTTGTGGGCCAGAGAGGATGTCTCATGTTCCTGTGCTACGTTTTATTGTGGCACAGGTACATCAATGACATCCTTCTACTGTGGACAGGTTCTATTTGGGACCTCTGGGACTTTGTAAGGTCCAGAAAGTTAATCTGGCCTTTGGCCTGTATTGATGTTTAATAATTGGATAGTGGAAGTCCCAGAGGTCCCAAATAGAACATGTCCAGAGTAGAAGGATGTCATTGATGTACCTGTGCCACAATAAAATAAACATGTTAGAGCTGAATGTCCACGCCCTCCCAAAGGCCAATTTAGTCCTCTGGACTAATTTGCTAGAAATGAGTCAGGGCTTCAGGAAATGAAAGTATCAATCCCTTATTTTTGAAGTTTATAATTTTTTTTGTTGCACCTCCAGTTATACTCTCTGAACTAAGGTGGGTGCTGGGGGTTGACAGATGCGAAGGTAAACATTCTGGGCATAATTAACTTTTAAAGTGTTATTAGTAGAATAAAAGGCTTTAGTCGCAATGGAGGTTCAGATGCTGTATCAGAAAATATGTGAGCGATACCCCATTTTGGAGAACATAAAACACTCAGGCTTGGCAGAAACACATCCTGCAGTTTTATTTTGCGTAATAACAGTTATATTTTTCCATTACAAGATGCCCCTGCCAAAAAAGTTTCCCAAGAAGGAGGACTTGTCAGCTGCTGGTGCGGTTTCTCTAATCCATTAGCTGTGTTCATAGTAAATTCTGATCCCCCCCCCCCCCCCCCGACAGCTGTGATAACTGACTTCCCGGATCACTGCTGGGTCAAAGCTGGTCAAGCAAAGGATTGCCCCTTGTAAACCCCCCTAACATGTCACATGATGAATTAATAGTAATGATTAGTTCAGACCCAAATCAAATTGCTGTAGAATATTACCACCAATATTTTTCCTACAGTTTAATTTATTGATATATGTTGCGGTTCATATCCTTATGGTCCCCCTTTTCTAGGAGGGTAGCCCAAATTGGCAAGCCCTTTATGTGTAAAACATAAAAGTCCACAAATATTCTAGGCAGCAAGAGGAGGGGTAACCTGCATAACTACATTTAAAGTGGACCAACACCCTCCCCTGATCGGCCCGGGAATCTATAAGATTCCCGGACTGATCAGCTCCCTGACTGCGGGGCACCCCGTCGGCGGCGATTGGACAAGCGAGTCACATGGGAGCGGGGTCAGGTGAGTTTTCAGGCCTTTCTGGGGGGTTTCACACAGCGGGGCACCCACGATCGGGGTGCCACGCGGAAGTGGACCAATACCCAGGATAGTCAAAATCCTGGGTGTTGGTCCACTTTAAAGAGGAGCACCAGACCTTATTTGTGTCCAAAGATCCCTTCCCTAGTGTTGTGACCTTTTGGATGATGGCGCTATGTGGAATGCCAACATTCTTTTAGCTGTCCACCTTTTGTATGTCCTACCGCTGCCATTGGGGATTGGCAGCAGAGGGGAATTAGCCGTGCTGTCAGTAGCAGCGGCTTTTGGAGAACACTTGCATTGCAGTTTCATCTAGGTCAAAGCTAGTGAAGCAAAGGGCTGCCCCTTGTAAACCCCCTAACATGTCACAGGTTTTATTTATACATGTTGTGCTTTATCTCCTCATGTGCCCCCTTTTGTAGGGGGCATCCCAACTGGCATGCCCTTGATGTGTGAAACCCCTGGTTTGTCCAATCCTGCATATGAATGAACGTCATAGAATGAGGTCTGCATACACATCAAGTGTAGGGTGCAACTGGCCAGATGGAGGGATGTGCATGCACCATGGGACTGTCAAATCAGCAAGTAAACCTGACGAGACGCGGAGTCTACCAGAGACAGGGATTTGTCTTTTACAAAGAAACATAGACATAGAAGGTTGTCGGCAGGTGGTCCATCAAGTCTACCCTTATGTGTGTATGTTCTCTTTTTTAGGATAGATGTATGCTTATCCCAGGCATGCTTACATTCACATACCGTCGATTTTTTCCAACAACATCTGCTGGAAGTTTGTGCCAAGCATCTACTAACTAGTCTTTCAGTAAAATAATATTTTTAACGTTGCTCCTGATCTTCCTTTTCGACTAGCTTCAGGTTGTGCCCCCTTGTTATTTTAAGTTTTTTCCTAAATACATTTCCTTCCTGAGCCTTATTTAACCCTTTTAGGCATTCAAAGGTCTCAATCTTGTATTCTCCTTCCATTCAGACTGCACAAACTATAGTCCCTGTCCTGGCAAAAACAAACACTCCCTTTGTGTCAGTCCTAGTGACTGGCTGTGCCTGCTCCATTTTCTACAATAGAGGGGTGTGCTTACCCCTCCCCATTTTTGTAGGAGAGGTCTCCAGAACTGCACACAGTATTTTAAACTGTGGCCACATCAGGGCTCTATAGAGTGGCATCACAACCTCCCCTCTCCCTACTGGTGATGCCTCAAGCTATGCAGCCAAGCATCCAACTTGCTTACCCCACTGTCAGGATACATTGTCCACTCCTCTTACAGCTATCTGTAATCAGTATCCCTAATTCTCTCTTTTCCCGGCTAACACAGTACTGCCAATACAATACTGAAAGAGAGGGGATTTCTACTACATTAAACTTTTTTTTGTCTTAATTCGTTTGGATAAAAACAGAAAGAGCAGAGACACATGAGGGTTGATTCAGAGCTCCTTTCTCACCTTTTTTTTGCGTGAATATTTCCATTCTCGTTCATTTTTTCCCCTCGTCAGATTCAGCAAAGCCTTTTTTCTGCGAGTACTTTAGTGTGAAAGGTTTTCATTTTTGCATGATTTTTCGTTTGGTAGCAAGACCTCCATAAAAATGATGAGAAAGGGGCTCTGAATCAACCCTATGGTGCTTCATTTCTCCAAATAATACCAAGTGAGCACAAATATGATAAATAAGGTGTAGGAGCAACAATCATGGGGCCCCCTGACCTCCTGGGCCCCAGTTCGATCACACACCCTATAGTTACACCCCTGCCCAGGAAGATCATCCCTATTGCTCACCTCAGCAGCAAACAGGCAAATTTTACCTACAAAGGCCTTTTCCTATGTCATTTACAAACATATTACAAACAATGGGGCCCAGGACAGAGCCTCGCTGCACACATGTCAATTTTATTGTCTAAAAGAAATGCAATCACTGTTAAAGTGATAATCTCTATCATTTTTCACTTGTGCTCGCAAGATTATTGAAAAAATGAATAGGAGTTTTCACTCCCAAATTGACAGCTTTATACATCACAGATTTTTCTCATAATGACATCATCTAAATCAGCCGTACTCAACTGGCGGACCTGGGTCCGAATGTGGACCTCAGTGTCAGATTTCCGGACCCCTGCCCTGACAGCCCTGCACTCAGTTGCTTCTGTGTTGCCCCCTTTACTTAATTTTGGGGCCCAGTTCACCCCTGTACATGGCCTGCACAGAATGCACAGGGGGTTAAAATCGGTGTGCCGCGGGCCAGAGCTGTAGGTTTTGTGGGGCAAAAAAAAAAAAAGCTGTTTTTCCCAGTGCCCAATAGGATTTTTGGGATGGGACAAGCAGCCTTTTTAGTTTCGTCTGTGGAATCTATATCCCTCCCATGCTGATTTCTAACTATCCACCCCTGTGACAGCCCCCTGCCCGGACCTTCACCTCTAACCAGATGCCTGTATACGGACCTTTACAAGAAGTGGTTGAGTACCCCTGATCTAAATCATCACACATGAGATAACCTGCATCCTCCAAATACATCAGTGTATAAGAGGTATTAATGACCTGTGTTTCCTGACATGGTTTGCCAGACAACTTCCTCAGAGAACACAGCCAAGTCTTTTGACCACAATTTCTACAATAAAAACATTCATCAGAGAATCATGGCACTGCATCACTGCCATGTGACAGAGCCTCAGAAGACTTCTTTTGGCAAAATGCCAAGTTACATCATCACCAGCTGAAAAACATTCAGGTTATGTATCTAAAGCTTGAGCAGCCTTTACCGCCTCATACCTTAGTTCACATACACGTGGAAGGTTATTCCTGGCAGCCCTGGTAACTACCTTTGGGAACTGCTACTGTGCAGTCAGCTCTAATACATTTCCAAGCCGTCTTTCATCTTTATATGTTAGCTCAAATTTTTTTTTTTTTTATCATAGGTGGTCACAGAGACAAAGTGAGAAGAAACTACTCTAAGTTAGGGGTCCCCAACAACAGATCATGTTTTAGAGATACACACGCATGGGTTAAAAGGGATTTTTCAAGCAAAATTTTAAAACTACTTAAAATCAGCAGCTTACCATGCCAACTGTTCCTCCAGCACTGTGCTTCCTCTCAGCTCGGCACTGTAAAATTAGGAAATATACTTGCTCATCTGACCCTCCAGCTCCACCCTGCAGATGTGGACTACCAATACTAGCTTGTAGAGCTATCCCAGGATAGCACTGCACTGATAGCACTCTCAGAGCTGCCATTGAAGCCTAGCTCGTGCCCTCTCTTCTCCCAGCAAGCCCCCTTGCTCCCATTGCTGACATTATGCTGATTATTATGCAGCATAACAGCTCCAAGTGCCACGCCCACAAGCTTCAGTAGAGAAATTGTAAAGGTAAAAAAAGCAATCTGATATCTCGGCTATTTCTTCTTCAATTTGAAAATGTAAAACAGTTTAGGACAGTGCCAAACATAGCCAGACACAAAGATGAAGTATTTGGCTTTGCCTGAAATATCACTAATGACAGAGCTATAGAGACAGCCATGTGGGGAGCTACAAAACCTCGTCCTCTCCTCAAGAGCCATCAACAGCTCATCAGCAAACTGATCATCCAGGGTTGAAACTGAATTTAAAGTTATTGAGCACCCAAAAAGAAAAAACAAAAAAGGGTACTCAACTTTTGCCCCCCTCGCAGCTGTTTGGTCTGAGAAGGCCTGATGCCTGGATCCCAGCCACCCCTGAGCTCAAACTACATTGACCATGCTTCCGTGTTTGGCTCACGCGCCGCCATCAGTCACAGGGGCACAGTTGGACCAGCCAGGCCTCGGCACACCCCCCTACATTACAATGAATAGAGAGGGTGTGACTGATGGCTTTTCTTTGTGTGGTCAATCACTTGAAGGTGAGTTTTCAGGATACTGTGAACATTGCACAAAAAATTTGAATGATAGCATGCTGGCTGAGCAACATTGTCAAGTGTGCAAATAGAAGGAAACTGGACCACATCACACAAAACACTGTAGCCCAATAAAGGGAAAGGAGGCCATCATTAAAAAAAAAAACCTTGATCACAAAAATGTACCATTAATAGAAACTAAATTTAAACAACAGACCTCCAGCGCTGGTGATTTTTTGGATGATGGTACCATGTGGAATGCCAACATTCTTTTATTTGTCCTCCTTTTGTATAGGATATATCCTACTGCTGCCGTAGCCATTTGTGATCGGCAGTGGAGGGGAAATAGTAGCAGGGTTCTCGCTCAGCTCCATGGCCGTTGTCCAAAGTGCATGCTGGGAGGTCAAGGAACAAAAAAATAGTGCTGCCCTGTTGATGATAGTGCGGGAAAAAGAAGGACCAATACAGATTGACCTGAGGATAGGTAAGACATTCCAATTCGGAGGTTGAATAGGGTGGGGGGTAGAAGTTTGGAAAGTTTTTGTGAACTCCCTAAGGGGTATAATGTTCCTCTTTAAATAAGGACCCTTTTAACAGAGTTGACAGAGAGTATTATTTCTCTTTTCTTCATTTTAATTTAGCTGCAAAGGTTGCAATGGAGCCAAGTGCCAATTAGTGTTACTCTCGGAAATAGAGCCCATAAAAATAATATTGGGCAGACAACTACTGTTAAAATTGATTTCATATTTTAGTGTATTCAGATAATTATTAAAAAACATGAAAAACACTGAAAATAATTTGTCTCAGTTGCACAGCCCATATGATAATGTACAGATTAGCATAGGCTTTGTTGTTGCAGTTGGGGTTACAAGATGTCCATATCCCTAATTTTCGCCCCAACAACAGGGCTTGCTCTGGAGAAGAAACCTTCAACCTGTTCTATGCTTTTTTTAGCTTCAACAAAACAGTAGGGTTCGGGTCCACACTGGTAGGTACACTTTGAATGCTCCTTTCTTCTGTATATACTAGTCTAGAGGATTTCCAAGAGGAAGGTCCAATGTTACCAGGTGCCAGCATAGAAAGGCCCCTTTGGAGGGCAGAAACGCTGCAAGTCTTCAGAGCCAAGCTGCAATCTCCCCCAGCCGCGGATGTCCTTCACAATGGACGCCATGTGTGTTCATTCCAATTTACCTATAATTTCCCACCTACCAATGTTTTTCAGTATTTGCAGGTAAACATTTTTTCATTAGGTCAATTAACTCCATTTGAGTCTGAGTAGTAGGTTTACGAAATTGTACCCCTGGTTATACTTTCTTTCAGGAAAGGAAACCCAGAACCTTGATGGGATTATTTTCATGGGCATCTAGTTTGTAAATATAGATTTTTACTGTTGGACTTTTTTCTCAAAAGAGTGACTTTTAAGACCTTCTCGTGTCTGTAGTCCTTTTCTTGAAAGACAGATTCATTGCTCATCAAGTTGAAATACCAGTGACACTGAGGCATAGAATTTAAGCTGAACACAACACCATCACATGACCTATCACACCAGGTAGGGGTAGTCATGGCTTAGTTCTTGAGGAATCAATTGATCTTGAGCAAGGCACCACTGCTCCAGGCAGGTGTGCACTCACTGCCCCCAATGTGTTCGCTGGTAGTAGTTTGTCTTACTGGTAGTAGTTTGTCTCACTGCATGGATGGGTGAAAAGCAGAGTACATATTTTGTGGACATACACTGGTTGTATATTATTATACATCCATACACCTTGGATATTACCAATCAGCGATGGGCACTCATGCATCCCAGAGTCAGGTTGGGGGAGAGCTGAGAGTACTGCAAACTCAGCACCCTGGACTACAAGTATCGAGCTGGCAGGCAGGTAAGCAGTGTTTTTTTTATGTTGCCTCGTCAGTCGCCACAGTAAAAAGACAAGAAAAAGTTGAAATCCATTGAGTTAGTAACCTCCAATATTGGTGATCTTGTCTCTGAAACAAGACGATCGTTCAAAATAGGTTGCTATTAATTGCATTCCAAAAGATCAAAGCTGTTTGTATGTAACTTTACTTGTCATTAAGCTGCTCAAAGGGAAATAAAAGTTCTTGAGGTTTTGCTTCTGGCCTCTGTAGGCGGACTTGAATTAAAGAATAAAAAGGACATTGGTCTAACCTTAGAAAACTAGCTGTATATATAACTATTGTAATATATATATATATTAAATAATAATAAAATTTAAGGATAAATTGGAAAAACCTCTCAGGTACATTCCACTCATTCGCACGGAATATACAGCTAGAACAAGGGAAGATTCACCTGTGCTATAGAGACACTCCAGTCTAGGAGACCTCTGCATTTACATAACAACCTCCAACAATTAGCCTCTGCAACATTAATTAAATAGGGCATTAGCCAAAAGGTCTAGGAAATGTCAAGGCCATGCTGATCCAATCCATCAATAAAACCTAATTAAATTAGGATTGTAATTAAATGCATCAAAAAAGAAAGAAGGCATTCGATGCTAATAAACCTAAATGGCTTACATATCTAGAAATGTACAATATGCATGATAGGAATGTACATCCAAACACGTGTTAATGGCTTATCAAAGTGCTGTACTGAAAATGTTTTTATCAGGGACTTTATCTAGAATGGGGTTATTGACCCAAATGCAAGATTCTGACTTAGAACTACAGTCGATGTGGCCCAGGGTGCCAACTTAAGCGATTAGAAAACTGGTCAAGGGCCACAATGAATAGATTCAGGACTGAAAATTTCGCTCAAAATTTAAAATTCTAGACCTCAATCAGGATACCCACTCAGATCTCCACAAACTCCATTAGATCGTACATCCGTGCACCACCCCACCCCATTACCTTAATTATATCTAGTCTAATGTTGGGAACATTTTAGTTCATTAGTCTTAGATTGTCACCATGGTGTCTGGATCCAGCAATCAATGTCACCACGTTCCTCCAATCCACCACTGCCACCTCTATTTGCAACCCATCCTTACTGTGCTTCTAATTAACTTACCTTTACACTCAAGTTCCATTTACCCTCCACACTTTCCCCACAGCAGGTCAGGGACCACATCAGATGAGCTGCAAGTTGAGCATATGTGCCCTAGACCAGTGGTCCCCAACCCTGTCCTCAAGGCTCACCAACAGGCCAGGTTTTGCAGATCTCCACAAAGATGCACAGGTAGAGTAATTAGTGCAGCTGCAGAGCAATAGAGCTGGCTAGTTGGAGATCCAAAAAACGTGACATGTTGGTGGGCCTTGAGGACAGGGTTGAGGACCACTGCCCTAGACTGTCTGGTTCTGGAATAAATTTTTTTTTTGGGGGGGGGGCAAGATTCTGCCAGTAAAACCTTCTAGTGGAAGTCTAGTCTAGGTTTAACCCACTCTGCCCTGCCCCCTCCCTCCCCCAGTTCTAAGGCAGGAAAAAAAACACACACACCAATCTACCTCACCTCTTCCCCGCAATCCAGTGATGTTCCCCTGACGTTCCTAGCCCTGGGTGTGGCCATCTTGCTGCCCACCCATTCACTTGAATTGTGGCCGGGAGAGAACAGGAGAGGCTGTTCTATGCAGTCTGCGTGCAACTGCCACCTGAAACACAGATGCTACGCTGGATTTGGGCCAGATTTTCTTTGTGAATTTAACCCCTCAGTCCTGCCTCTGTGTGAGGGGTAGGGCAAAGGAAGATCATGGGCTGCTCCCCACACCAAACACCGCTGCCCTCGTGTTCCATGGGCTTTCCACATACTCAGGCTAGTATGCACCCCTAGATTAAAAATTTACATAGGGCCCATTATCCCTCCTGTGACACTCAAAATGGCACATGAAGGACAGCACTGGCTCAGTATGGCAGTTAGTACGGAACTGGAAAGAACTTAAAGAACTTAATTTGTACAGTCTGAAGGAAAGAAGTGAGAGGGGGGACATGATTGAGACCCCCCCAATGGAGGGATTTGTGGTTTTAAAGCAAGGTGATAAACCTGGCAACATAAATGTAATCTGTATCAATTAGGAATAATTAACAGTTGCTATCTTGGAAGAAATAAATTAGCTTGGTAATAAGAAACAAATGGAATGTACATAATTAATTATGGCATGTAGTGAATTTTAAAGAGGTAATATATTTGCTCCAAACCAATTTAAATTGAACAACTCGGTTAAATAGCTTGCGATTGTAATTAGTATATCTACAACACAAAAAGTGCTTATATTGATTGACTTGCATAAATGGAAATGCGGAATGACTATATCTTTCTGCAACAGCGGGTTTAATTTATTTCTTAGAATGAGAAAGTGGATAAACACTGTCAGCATTCCATCCAATAAATCTTTATATAGTTCTGGTTTTAAGGCCTTTTTCTAATACTGACATGAACTCTGGGCACAATGAAAATTAAAAAGTAAAACTGCTGCTCAGTAACTGGCCACAGCCGGACCCACCTGAGCACTATAGGGTCAATTCAGCACCAGTTGAGAAATCTTTTTTTAGGAGCCAGTACTGCCATTCACTTTCATTGTCTACCTTGGGAGTAATTCAGCACCAGGTGAAAATGTACATCCTGGTGTTGAATCATTTCCAAGGTGGGCAATAAAAGCAAATGCAGTTGCGGAATCATCCCTTATGGAGGAGAATAGATGGCCGTTACCTGACGATACAAAAACAATGGAACTTGCCATCATGCACTTCTATCTACAAATGGCAGAATCTGTGGGGGAGACCCAGCTTTACTACAAGCCTAAAAAAAGGATAGAAAGTGATTACAAGTCAAAGCTGCACTATGTTTAGTCACTTCATCTCTTACACCATCCCTCTGCACCACTCGTTACTAAATAAATGGAAAGTTGGTTTGGAGATCTAGAGGCCTTCAGGTATGTATTTGCCTCATAGGACTGGACAACCAACCATTCAACCACATACCTGGAAGATGACCAAAAGGCTGCAAAGTAGAACTCATAGAAAGTAATTTAACGGTTCTATGTAACAGGTGATACAATGTGCCAACTAATCAAACCAAAGACACAGAAGCTGACGCTGAGCTTTAAAAAGGGCTATAAACCCCAAATTAACCACACACACACAAACAGCTCCAGCCCACGAAGCAGCTCTAAGTTTCTCAGGAGTTCCCCAGTGGGAATTCGTCCCAGTACGTCCTGCTCCAAATCTAATACTTACAGTTGGGATATACTCCGCCAGATGGCGCTGGACTGCAGAGACATCGAAAATAGGCTCCTCCCGGCCCCTCAAATACCCAGGGACCTCCCACAAATCCCCAGCATTGAAAAGCAGTTAAGGAGAAGCCGGGAGAATTAAGAATCCAAACTATCAACTATAACAATGATACAATCACCATACAGGGGATACAAGAATACCAATTCTACAGGTGAGTAATCACAGAATTGTATTATTCTTAGTATACAGTACGTCCTGCTCAAAATCTAATACTTACAGTTGGGACATCCAATAGCAGTGTCCATAAAGTAGGGTGGGATCCCCAAGAAAAATCAGCAGCAGGCAGTTTAAACCACTGCCGCCTGCCGAACCTTGCGGCCAAAAGCAGCATCAGCTGAGGCCCTAACATCAACCTTGTAAAACTTTGAAAAGGTATGAACAGAAGACCAAGTAGCGGCCTTGCAAACTTGTTCAACAGAAGCCTGGTGCTGAAAAGCCCAAGAGGCATCAATAGCACGAGTGGAATGAGCAGTAAGGCGGAAGGGAGGAATCTTCCACTTAGCAGAATAGGCCTGAATCATAGCCTGACGAATCCACTTGCTGATAGTAGACTTGGCAGGAGCCAAACCCTTCCTAGGACCAGAAGGGACCACAAAAAGAGCATCAGTTTTCCTGAAAGGTGCAGTAGCCACCAGATAGTACTTCAGACAACTAACCACATCCAAAGAGTGCAAAACTCTCTCCTTAGCATTGCTAGGATTAGGGCACAAAGAAGGAAGAACAATATCCTGATTCAAATGAAAGGCAGACACTACCTTAGGCAGAAAATCAGGTTTGAAATGAAACACCACCTTGTCCTGGTGCCTCTCATAGTAGGGGGGCTGAATGGAAAGTGCCGCCAACTCAGACACACGCCTGACAGAAGTGATAGCCACCAGAAACACAACCTTGAGCGTAAGAATGGCCAAGGCAGCATCCTGCACAGGTTCAAAGGGAGCACCCTGCAAGGCTGACAGAACCAAGTTCAAATCCCAAACAGGCACCATAGGTTAACGTGGGGGACGCACATGAGTGACCCCCTGGAAAAAAGTCCTGATCAGAGGGTGCTGAGCAAAGGACTTCTGGAAGAAAATAGCCAGGGCAGAAACCTGGCCCTTCAGAGTACTGAGTTGGAGCCTCATCTCCAGCCCATGCTGCAGGAACTCCAGAATCCTGGAAATAGAGAACAGGGAACAGACCTAGACTCACACCAGTCAATGTAGGCACGCCAAACCCTGTAATAAATGGAAGAGGAAGACTTCTTCCTAGCTTTAATCAAACTATCCACAACTGAGGAAGACAGCCCCTTCTCCAGCAAGGAAGAGCAGCATACATCTTCTGACTTGCTCGCCGTCCTGCAGAGAAGGAACTGGGGAATGTGTGGGAGGTCCCAGGTATTTATGGACCGGGAGGGGCTTCTTTTTTGCTTTCATCTCTGCAGAAGTTCGCCCTCTACTGGACCATAACCCATATGTCATGAATAGTGGAAGTGGGGTGTGTGACATACTTGGAATAGGGAGCACTTCAACCTAACTGTCATTAGGACTGATTCAGCATAGTGAGAATTTTCCTCACTTTTTTGTGAGGAAAAAGTTGTATCTTGATTTTTTTCCTCAGTTCAATTCAGCACCTTCTTTAGCGGGATGCTGAATTGCACTGTGGAAAAAGACAAGATTCCCATTTTTTCTCACCTTTATTGTGAGGATTTTTTGATTATATTTTTTTCCTTCTTGCAATTCAGCATTATTTTTAGCTGTGCAAATTATTTAAAATGTGCATAGTTAAATAGGGCTGAACAAAAGCAAACAAAACAAAAAAAACATTATAAAAAGAAGGTTTTTCTCACAGAAAAATGTGAGAAAATAAATTCTCATGGTGTTGAATCTGCTCTAACGTGACAGATTAGTTGTAACTGAACTAATTAGCATATGGCAGGCCATTCACCATAATACTACTTCCCGTCTTTTTATCAATATTGACGCAACGACATCCGGATGCTTCAGGGCACGATCGCTGCCCCCCTCTGCCGGCTTAGCCATCTGTGAGTGACAGGATGGCTTTAGCTGGCCCTTCAAAATCCCACACCGCTTAGCGAAGTCTCACAAGATTTCTGGCGGCTCAAATGCATACCTTTAATCGGCACTGTGCAGGCGCGAAATCGGGGCCCTCCACAGTGCCTCATGGGATGCAAGATGGCGCCCGTCGGAAGATCAACAGAAGATCATAAGATCAGCGGAATCCGAGGGGCGCAGAAGACTGATCCCCAGGGAGGGGAGTAAATAATGTCCAAAGGTAAAGAGACTTAGGGGAGGTTTTAACCTTCCCCGATGTTCCTCTTTAAAACATGAATAGAAAAGGATTTAAACTGGACCAACAGCCTGGCACAGTTGGAAAAGAAAGGTAGCGGCCATTTTAGAGCTTCCTCTCCCAACATTTAGCTGACATAACTGACAATGCACAGTAACAGGAAGCCCAGCAACACTTCCTGTTTGCAGATGGCCTACAAATGCATGAGCCACCATCTTGTTTTTAAAATTTACCACAGCAAGAGTGGGGTAAAAGGGTAAATTATGTGTAGCAATCTAAATTTCCTTTGGGAGGGATGCATATGAGCACTGGGTGTTGTGTTGGTCTGGTTTAAGTCATTTTTGTCTGTTGGTCTGCTTTAAATATGGCTTATTATAATCTATTGGTAGCATGTCAGACTATTAGCTAGAGGCACAATTTGGCCATTGCTGTAAAACCATCTAATCTACATAAATACAGAGGGAGGGGTTTTATATGACTGCCATTCTGGAAGGTCATCTATATTCTCCATGTCGGGGCCATCACAACCGAGCATGTGTTTGTCGAGCTAATTAAGCGGCTGAATGAATCGCGCAGATGCACATTTTAATGATGTGGAGGAGAACTGTAAAAAGGCAGGCGGTGGGTAATTTCTTATGACAGGAAGTGCTCCAGAAAATATAAGGCCTTATTTATTAATAACATACTGCAAAGAGCAATGAAGAGCCATCACCTATAAGCAGCCAACCAGAAAAGAGCAGATTCATCAGACTTAGGTCATATTAAAAAAGAATATTTTTTTTAGGAAGCATTAAACCGTTAACACATTGTTTCCAGCATTTAGCTGACACCGAATTTGAAGGGCATCTGAACAGTTGGTTTTAAAAAAATAAGCTGCAATATGGCACATGAGCATCCAATGTTTAGTGATGACGGTTTTAAAGATTACCAAAACCAGCCCAGGTGCCAAAACTCGGGTGCCCTGGGTCTGCAGAAATGTAATCACCCACCTTCTCTCCCCTGCAGCAATTGGCTCAGTAACTGGGTGTATTAATATATACGCATATAAATATTAGAGGTGTGAATGGACAAGATTCTGGCCATTTAATATGTATCACGATACACATGACTATACAATATATCCTGATTCTGTCACAAAAACGATATATTGTGATTATTTTAATGAATACAGCTTTGGAAAACCTAATCTACACATCAATACAACATTCACACATACATAACAACGCAGGACGACTCGCGGGATCTTGTTGTTTCTCTACTGCGGGGTGGGACAGAGCTGCTGAATAACAGGCTCTTGTGTGGTGCGCTGCCAAATAGTGGTCGGGAGTAAATGTTACTTATAATTAGTTTATAAAAGATAGATTCGAACATATTTTGAATCGATACTAGTATTGTCTAATGAAATATCGTGATATTTGACAGAAAAATTTTTTTCTGACACCCCTAATAAATATACCAACACCTTTTAGACAACACATCAGTCTTTAAAACACTAAAAAGGAGTATCTATCAATCAACTGCGAAAGTACTCGTGTCAATGTCTGAGGCACATCTTCCACAATATTTCCTGAACTATTCCATAAAGTGTCCTGCATGGTTCCGTCAATACATTCTTAGTTTGTGGACCAAGCCGAATGGGTAGTCCTGAACAAGGGTTCCAGACTGCACATCATTCATGAGTCTACCAGTACAGCAAAGCAGCTGGTGTGAAGTGGTGAGGGGAAGGTTGGGTAAGGGAAGGGGGACATTACAGGCCCCATGTTTATACTAGAAAAACACATGTTTTAACTGCAGTTCAGTCATCTGTCTCCTCTGCACTGTGGGCCATCAGGCCATAGTCTCTTAACAAGCTGAGGAAACTCCTGTGGCAGTCCTCAATGGACACCTGGAGAATGAGGTGGCTCCCGGAATGCCATAAAGCACCGTTAAAGCGGACCTTGACCCTGAATAAGAGTCTATCTTATATGGTTTCCCATACCCTGTACATACAGATTGCTCAACACAAAAATCATCGTACCTGTATCTACTGCATGTTATGAGCCTTTAAACATCCAAGATAGCGGCTCATGGAGCATCAGGCAGCCTGCAAACAGGAAGTGTCTTCTGCTGCTCTGTATTCTGGGATTGCTGTCCTTTCCCAGACTCCAGCTGTGCTCTGTCCACTTTCCTCACCTCAGTATGTAATGCTTCTAAGTCAAGATGGCGGCACCCGTATCCTAGAGTCCTGAACAGAGTTGCAGCCCAGTGGGGGAAAAAATAATAAGAAAGTGTCTAAAAACTCGAAATATATTAATTTTAGATGCTGGGTAATAATTTTTTAAGGGTTTGTGCTTTTCATTAAATCATGCTGAAGGTCCTGTTTAAAGTGGACCAAAAGCCCATGGAGGTTTGAAGTAAGCGTGCAGTCACTGCTTCACTGACGTGAGAGGCCAGGGGAGCAAAGGGAAAAGCTGGGGGACTCAAACACAGAAATGTGTGTTTTCTGAGCACCAATCCAGGAGGTAGAGTAGCAGCAGTGGGACTATTTTTTTTTCTTTTTTGTTATGCCTTTACAGTAGTTTTTAATTAATTAAATTGGTGCAGAGCACTTATACCTTTGAGCTGAGCAACTTACATGATTCCGTTAAATTTCTAGTTCAGACTGAAGTGATCGGATTACAGCAAGTCAGGAAATAACCACTTCCGGAAGCTTGGCTCCATGTCAGATTATTCCTGACTGGTGGCAATTAACTAACTGTAAATTGCACTAATCTAGTAAAATCGGCCCATCAATATGAAAAGTCCCAGGCTTTCTTTTGCAGATGGTTAATTTAGGCTTAGCTATACACTCAGTGGGATGACACAGCCAAAATGCAAGGTTTTACTAGGCAGCGCAGCAATTAAAGCTGGATAATATATTTCTGTGATCACAGTCAATGATGAGGAATCAATAGCCGCTTTTAAGTGCTTTCTGCTATTCCTAAAAGCCCTTATTGATAGTAAAATACCTTTTCTATCACCTATAGTCCCAGGCAAGATGGCAAAACCATCCAAAAAAGTAATGGCTGTGGAGTGTGAGCTGCGGGGGATATTAGTCAAAAGGATGGGTTTTGGTCCACTTTAATGACCCCCTAGGAAGCAAAAAAAATATTACTCAGTACAATTTTTACCTCCCACCCCAAATGACTGCTTGCAACCAATAGGGTTCTCCAGTGGAAATGGGGGTGTGTCAGCTGCAGTTGCCACCCTCCTGGAACCCAGAAAGTCCGGTACTAAAGCTCAATTTCAGGAGGTGGTGGCTAAATTGGGGACATGGCTAAATGAATGTTTTATTATGGCTGGGTTTTGGTCTGCTTTAATTAAAGGGGAACCCCAAAGAGGTATATTGATAAATCAAGCCATTTGTGCTATATTGGATCAGTTCAGTGCAGAGGTCACATCAGACTTTTTCCTAAAGAGTAGAATACTCCTCCCAGTATTTTGCAGTTGAATTTTCAGTTTAGTTCCTCCATCTCCTGCTCACCCACTGCTAGCCATTCAGATATGCCTGGCACGGTTCCATGCAGGGGAGGAGACACGAGGAGGCCCACACATGCATCGTTCAAGAAAAAGTCGAACCTGGGGGAGTTTCATGCATGCACAAGGAAGGGCTTTCACCAGGTCAAAAAGGACAGGGCGTAAAGGGTTTTGGTCCTCCTTATAGCCGTCAACGGTTTGTCCAATCAAGTGAAAGTAGGCATTAACACCAGTGGAACGTCAGTGTATGGCAGTCATGTAGGTAAAACATTAAGGTGGACCAATCACCAGGATTTTGACTATCCTGATAATTGGTTCCTGCCCTGGAGGCATCTCGATGTAGGATGCACCCCTGTGTGATACCCCCCTAGCTGCCCACTCTCATCACCTTTCCACAGTGCATGCATGGGCGCTCATCCAATCAGCACATACTATTGCGTAGCATAAAGCTGTTGATTTGAACTTCTCTCCAGCATAGGGGATGCAGGTGAACGCATCCATGGCTCCCCTGTGGAGTGCGCACCCCCACATTCCTGGCCGATTTGAGTGGCTGGGTGCTGACAGCTACAGGGAACCAGGAGATGTGGCCGCCGGCCAAAGACAGCGTTGTGGGAGCCTCAGGGATCAAGGGGGGTTCATCCGGCGGGGTATCGGTATAGGATGCCCTGGTGGCAGACTAGCGCCCGGTCCTGGAATGTTCTAGACTCCAGGGGGTGGCCACAGGCGGGTGACTGGCCCACTTTAAGGCAGATCTCAATCCCGTGGTGATAAAAGAGACAAGCCTTAATATTTTATCCATCTCTTGTTTACTGTAAAATACATTTAACATTCTACATTTTAACAACAGCTTTCCACAGAACAAGGAATGGAAAAAGAAACCCACACACTCACCCTGGATATATTACAGACATGTGCAGTTCTCCTGTATTTGTCAGTTTATTTTATATACATTTACAATTAAAATGTCTTTTCAATCTGTAGTGAAGAGGCGAAATAAGCATTTCCTAAGAGAAGCAGATTTTCCTAGCTCCCAAGTAATAGCAGGCAATATGAATAAATAAGTCCAGCACTAAAATATGGCAGTGTCAAATAAAAGATAATGATGCCCTCCAAAGGCATTTCTTGTTTTCATGCAGTTACTTCCAGTGGAGCCGTTACACAAACCAAGCAGTAGAAAATAGCTTCTCAACACTACAGTCCAATACTGGCGGTCATATCTAGATGTTCTTTGTAAATGCAGACACCCGGTACTTTCCCACCTGCTTATCACCCAACCACCACCCTGTTGTGCAGTGACTCTGCTTGGATTGCCACTGGAAACCTGTTTTCTATACTAAGGGGGTTATTTAAGAAAGGATAGCACCAGGTAGTGCTTTGTAGCGGCAGCGTCTGGTGAACGTCAGGCGCTGTACGCAAAACCATATTTCAGAAAGCGTATCTGGTGAGCGCCTCCAACAGTGCCATGTAGCGTCACATCGGCTCCGCATATAGCGCCAGTGCTCTAGGCTCAGGAACGCCATGTAGTACCTGTCGCTCTATAAGCGCTCTCCCATACATTTCAATGGGCGTTCATTAGTTGTGTATAAACAACGTGTTTGGCAATTTACATTTTTTGTGACCTCTTCTGGCTGCAAACAAACACTTTTATACATTTTTTTGACTTTTTATATTTTTATGCAGAATTGTCATTACAGGTCTGGCACTAAAGTGTTATTGTCCCAGTGTTGAAACAAAGTAATTCCATGTGTTTTTGCTTTTTTACTGGTGTATAAGTGTTCAAAAACAGACCTTAATCACACAGCGTATGGCGCTCTATGCTACAGCGCCCAGCTTTAGAGTGCCGGCGCTGTGTGTGTAGTTTTTTGTTAAATATGGTGTGGAGTGCCGAGTGCCGGGCGCACTGAGCTGGCGCTACCTGTCACTCGCTGCAGCGCTATACTGTTGTTAGAGCCGCCAACACACATCACATTCATCAATGCCAGCCAGGTTACTAGAGCGAACGAGATGCTCTGTTACAGCGCCCGATACCTGCTTACAGCGTCTACTAGCGGTCACGCCGCTATACAGACACTCATCTGGCAATACCTGGCGTTAGTAGTGAATCAGCCTCCACGTGATTTCCACTGTCCATTTTAAGCGAGGTGCTACAAGAGGAGAAGGACAGGGGTCTGAGGATGCAGGGTTCTCCATGACAGCTGGAGATGGCGAGACAAAACCAGTTCTAAATGCAGACTAAAACAGCCCACTTACCACCGCACTATCTTTATATAGTTGCCATATTTCATGGTGTAAGTGTGCTGCGGCTTGTGGGGACACCGCACAAATGCAAAGCTTAAAAGTAAAGCGATCACTACAAGATTAAACATTCATCTTTGTATTCAAGTGATGCAAACAACCAATTTTCAGGGTTTCGCATTATCACTTTTTTAAAGGAGGACCACCACACAGGAATTTCAGTTTCCCCTGTGTTGTTCCTCTCAGTGGGGGCATCCTGAATGCCCCACTGTGTTTATCCCCCCAGGTCACCCCATTCACCCACCTGTTCCCACAGCACAGGCCCGGACAAAAAACAGAAACACCAATCAGTGTGCTCGATTTCATTGGGCTCTCCTTGTGGCTAAGCTGCCTGCAGAGCCGAGGGGGGGGCGCCGGAGGCATCATCCGGTCAGGCGAATGATCTGGGGGGTTTACACAGCAGTGCATCCTAATTCGGGATACCCTAAAGAGTGGCACTCGTACGGGCCAGAAATCTTTAAGACTCCAGGGCATCCGAAGTTCCTCTTCAAGGCAGTGCCTGAACTACCACTAATAAAATGAATCCGTGGCAGTACCGGGTGACTAGGTGCTCCGAATCATAATGCCACACTGTGTACCCCCCCCCCCCCCAGATCGCATGCAAACTCCTTACCTTTCCACTGGTCCCTTATCCTATATAAATATATACACAGCCCTAGAGCTGTGTATAAGGCTCAGCGAAGCAGTGTTAACACCACAGGTGCTCTTCAAATCAATCCGGTGACTTCACTCCACCACCACCTTCTTATATATAACGTACCAGATATATTCTTGGTAATTTGCACATATGATCTCCCTTTAGTTTAAGAGGCTCCACAATTTCTCCTTTGACCAGAGGAAACCAATTATCTATTTAGGTGCCTGTTTTTCACCTCACTAGGCAAAGCACAAAGGACTCCAATCTCCACACAGGAATAAATCAGCTTGCTCCGGATTTATTGTAACATATTACAAAGACATAAACATAAAATGCTCCAATAGCGTAAGTACGTTCCACACAAAGGGAATCAACTATATGGCCACTGGCCCTTTAAAAAGCCGCTCACCAGATATTAAAACAAATGCGCATTCAACTTTAAAAAGCAATGGGGCAGGCGTCATCTAAGCCTTCCAGTATAGGCGCGCACATCACAATGCTGAAATGAACGAGTATCAGCTCACCGCCTTCTCCGGCCGTAGTCCGCGGCGCTGCTCGTCAGGATACAACTCACGTGACACTCCTTAGCTCCGCCCAACGCGTTTCGTCGTCAAGACTTATTCATGGGCTCTCGCGGGGCTAGGAGTGTCACTAATTTATTCACTCCAAACGGTCACGTGGTTGTTGTTTCTTATTAACCTGTTCGGTTCAGGATCAATTGCCGCAAATGCGGCTATTCAATTTAATGCTATAAATGGTGTGTGCGTCCCCCAGAAGGGTTAGAGGGCACCTTCTTAGTACTATAAAAATTCTAAAATATAAATCACGATTATTAAAAACCAATAGCCAATGCAATTATGCAAAATACCAAAACCATTCTTAAAAGCTACTCTACTCTACTAAGAATGGTTTTGGTATTTTGCATAATTGCATTGGCTATTGGTTTTTAATAATCGTGATTTATATTTTAGAATTGTTATAGTACTAAGAAGGTGCCCTCTAACCCTTCTGGGGGACGCACACACCATTTATAGCATTAAATTGAATAGCCGCATTTGCGGCAATTGATCCTGAACCGAACAGGTTAATAAGAAACAACAACCACGTGACCGTTTGGAGTGAATAAATTAGTGACACTCCTAGCCCCGCGCGAGCCCATGAATAAGTCTTGACGACGAAACGCGGTGGGCGGAGCTAAGGAGTGTCACGTGAGTTGTATCCTGACGAGCAGCGCCGCGGACTACGGCCGGAGAAGGCGGTGAGCTGATACTCGTTCATTTCAGCATTGTGAT
This sequence comes from Gastrophryne carolinensis, assembly GCA_027917425.1. Classification (NCBI taxonomy): domain Eukaryota; kingdom Metazoa; phylum Chordata; class Amphibia; order Anura; family Microhylidae; genus Gastrophryne; species Gastrophryne carolinensis. Next base: position 374,566,302 of record CM051239.1, read on the forward strand.
GTGCGCGCCTATACTGGAAGGCTTAGATGACGCCTGCCCCATTGCTTTTTAAAGTTGAATGCGCATTTGTTTTAATATCTGGTGAGCGGCTTTTTAAAGGGCCAGTGGCCATATACTTGATTCCCTTTGTGTGGAACGTACTTACGCTATTGGAGCATTTTATGTTTATGTCTTTGTAATATGTTACAATAAATCCGGAGCAAGCTGATTTATTCCTGTGTGGAGATTGGAGTCCTTTGTGCTTTGCCTAGTGAGGTGAAAAACAGGCACCTAAATAGATAATTGGTTTCCTCTGGTCAAAGGAGAAATTGTGGAGCCTCTTAAACTAAAGGGAGATCATATGTGCAAATTACCAAGAATATATCTGGTACGTTATATATAAGAAGGTGGTGGTGGAGTGAAGTCACCGGATTGATTTGAAGAGCACCTGTGGTGTTAACACTGCTTCGCTGAGCCTTATACACAGCTCTAGGGCTGTGTATATATTTATATATGCTAACGTTGGAGGCTGAATTGACAACAGCCTAAAGGCTTGGAGCGAAAGACTTTACTTTGATTTGATTTAATTAATTGGTTAAAAGCGCGTTTTTTTAGAACTGTTAAGTTTTATTTTTTCTGGTCCCTTATCCTGATTGCAGGCCAAATTCCCGGCATCCCTGCAGATGTGCGCACTCCCGCACCCAGCCATTCAGAGAGTCCGGTCACAGGAGCTGGCACACTATGCAGGGAAACCGGGGATGCTGCTGTCACCACCTCCTAAGCCAACGTTTAGTCCAAAGCAATGGCTTTATGCCGTGTATTAGTCTGCATAGCATAAAGTACTGATTGGACAAGAGCCCACACGTGCGCTCTTGCCCCACAGTGGAGGTGCAAGTTGGGGGGGGTCATCCCCAATTTGAGATGTCCTAGGGACAAGAACCAATTACCAGGATAGTGAAAATCCTGGTAACAGGTCCACTTAAACCGGATCTAGTGCATTTTCTGATCTTCTGAGCATTTAAACATCCAATATGGCAGCCCACAGAGTCTCAGGGTGCCTGCAGAAAGGAAGGGTCTTCAGTTCATCTGCATTCTGGGATTGTTGTCTTTTAGCTGACCACAGCACAGCTATTATCCCACCACTTGCCCCCCCCTCTCCTCAGAATGTGGTGCTTCTGAGGCAAGATGGCAACGGTCATATCCTGGAGCTCTAAACAGAGTTGCAATTCAGCGGGGGAAACAACAACAACTAAGTGACTAAAAACTTAAAAAGCTATTCTCTACCATCTAAAATGAATATATTTAAGGGTTTTTAATGCTTTAAGGAGAACAGAAATCATGCTGAAGTTAGACCAAATCAAGTTGAAATTGACCTATGAATGGCAGAGCCGATTCAGTAACTCAGAAGGGAACTAACCAACTAAGCCCTACACATAAAAAAAATACAATTCTGTGAGTACTCACCTGTAGAATTGTTTTGGTAGTATACAGCACGTCCTGTTTCACTTATTCCTTACGTCTGGGACATCCAAAAGCAGTGTCCGTAAGGTAGGGTGGGATCCCCAAAAAGCAATGGCGGGCAGTTCAAACCACTGCCGCCTGAAGAACCTTGCGGCCAAAAGCAGCATCAGCTGAGGCCCTAACATCAACCTTGTAAAACTTGGAAAAAGTATGAACAGAAGACCAAATTGCGGCCTTACAAACTTGTTCAACAGAAGCTTGGTGCTGAAAGCAATAGCACGAGTGGAATGAGCAGTATAGCAGAATAGGCCTGCACCACCGCCTGACGGATCCACTTGCTGATAGTGGATTTAGCCGGAGGCAAACCCTTCCTAGACCCAGAAGTGAGAACAAACAGAGCATCAGACTTCCTAAAAGTCTCATTCGCAACTAAAGAGAACTTCAGAGCCTTGACTACATCCAGAGAATACAGAGTCCGCTCCTTGGAATTAGCAGGATTAGGACACAATGAAGGCAAGACAATGGGGTCGATTCAAAGAAACATGTAACAGCTTTGATTTTGGTGCCGATCATCCTATTTTTCCCGAACGCTCGTGTGCTCATATGAACTTGCGAGTGATTCTATAAGCTAATACGTTTCTATCCTAAAATGTACGTCCGTTCGTATGGCAGTTCGCGAATCAGACCTATGTCAGTTTCCATCCTGAATTTTCCGTTTCATTTCTCAGGTTGCAACATTGGTTTTGCCCTTTTTCCTTTTTGGTCTGGACGTAAATCCTTCTGATCTTGCGGCTGCGCACTACAAACTTACCTCATTAAAGTGCATTCTAAATATTTGGTTTTTTATTTTTCTTTATTTCATTCATTTTGTAGTAACCAACCATTAATGAATGCATTTGCATAAGTAAATCTTACTTTGTTTAATTTTTAGTTAACTTGCATTTTTTACTTGTGGATTTAATTTTAATATTTGGCTTCAAATGGTACAACTTAAAAATACAGATTGCTCTCAAAAATTAAAAAACACCCAGCAACTTCGGCATGTTATGAGCCTAGAAACAGCCAAGATGGCGGGTCAGGTATTATCGGGCAGCCTGCAAACAGAAAGGGCCTTGTGACTGTGTTGCTCTGCATTCTTTGATTTCTGACCTTTCCGTGCCCCCAGCTCTGCTGTGTCTGTGCAAAATACAGCAGTAACCCACATCCTGCACTTTATCCCGCTCTCCTCTCCTCAGTAAGTGTGATGCATCTAACCAAAGATGAGCTAAAAAAATTAAATAAAGCAAAGGTAAACAACTACACCAATAAATTCAAATTAAAAATATTATTCTAGTACATCAATTTAAAAATAAATAACAAAGGACATAAGTTTCTTTAATTAACGCAAATAGATTGCAAAATAAACGTTTACATGCAAAGGACTAATTAAGGTCCACATTAAAATGCTTTTATAAGGCATACATGAATCAGGTATGCATTGCCATACAATTTATGGCCTCGGCCATGCTGATACATGCAGTTCATTGGAGCTCAAGACGCGCAGACTCCTCCACATAGCCAAAAAACCTGTTCAAGAACAGCAATCCGACTGCTAAAAGGTGTCGGCAGTGGCTTTCTTTTAAAACGTATTTAGAGGTTGGAAAACTGCTCTCTGAATCACACGTAAACACATCCGATTATCCTAAGTTTTAGGTTTTGATCCTAAGTTTTAGGTTTTGATCCTAAGTTTTAGGATTTGATCCTACAATTTAGGAACGAACTTCCGATGATCGTAAGCGCATATACGAAATCGTACGTAGGCTCGTGCGAGTCGGAAATGGCCAAAAAAACAGGAAAAAATGACAAACACCCACCCAAACTTAGGATTCTAGATCCGAAATCAATTAACTTTTGCTCTTTGAATCGAGGGGAATGTCCTGATTGAGATGAAAGGTAGACACAACCTTAGGCAAGAAATCTGGCTTAAACCGAAACACCACCTTATCCTGATGCCGCTCAAAATAAGGAGGTTTGAAGGAAAGCGCCGCTAGCTCAGAAACTCACCTTACAGAAGTGATAGCCACCAAAAAGACTACCTTAAGAGTCAAAATGGGCAAGGCGGCCTTACGGATAGGCTCAAAGGGAGGCCCTTGCATAGCAGACAACACCAGATTCAGATCCCAGACTGGTAGCAAAGGCTTAAGGGGTGGACGCACATGAGAAATACCCTGGAAAAAAGTTTTAACCAGCCAGTGATTGGCAAAAAATCTTTGGAAAAAAATTGCCAGAGCTGAAACATGGCCTTTGAGGGTACTAAATCGCCAAATTACCTCAGAAAACACCACAAGTGACCTGGCCGGCGCCATGACAAAGCAAAATTACCTCAGGTTATAGCGCCCACAGCCGTGGAGCGTAGTACAAAGCTGCACGGCAGCTAAAAACACCAAAAAAACACACCAAAATCACCAAATTACGGTACCTCAGAAAACACCACTCACCACCACTGCCAAGCGCCCCCCCCCCCCCCCCTAGAAGGAGTCAGAGAGGGGGGAGAAGAGAGGGAGACGAGGGAAGGCAGCGGCGAGTATCCATGGCCAGGGAGGGGAGGAGCCCCAGAAGTAAAAGAAGAGGACATGGTCCCCAAATAACTCACCCCCTCAGAAGGCAGTGCATGAACTCTGCATCCCAATCAGGCTCACCATAAAGCCTATGGCCGGCTCCCCTTTGTAGTACAGGGTCTGCGGCTTGGAGCAGCGCTCCTGGAGCACTTGACCCTAGTGCTCTTCTACCTTCACCCGATCTGTCAGCTGAGGCTGGGAGGCAGTGGGAGTCCAGAATCGGATGGGAATAGACTTGCAGGGCCGCAGGCTTGGTTGCCTCGCTCACCTGCGCATGAGAGAGAGAGCCATCTTCTATCTTCGGAGTCCGACTGCAGAAGGAAACTGGGAATTCGTGGGAGGTTCCTGGCTTTTTATAGGGCCGGGAGATGCCACAAGTCTTTCTGCAGTCCACTGCGCCACCTTGCGGCGGATAACCCAGACGTAAGGAATAAGTGAAACAGGACGTGCTGTATACTTGGAAAAATATATATTAATATAAGGGGCAGTCCTACAAGTCAAATGTCAAATAGTAATATAGAACTCTAACTGTCCAAAACTCAGTGTATTTCACCCTTTAAAGAGACTCTATGGTCTAAGATGCCCACCTTGTGTATAGACTGTGGTCCCTGTAACCATCGTATTCTCTCAGTAATTTTACAGATAGTCATTCTCTGCTTTGTTTGTCCCAGTAACCTGAATAGGGCCACGAGAGCGGGATGGCATCTCTGACTGACAGGGGGGAGTTACATATCCACCAAAAGGACATACTGCTCCACTCTGAGGAATCCGCCTCAGTGTGCCAGGATTAGGGTCTGCAGCCCCACATGAAGATTCCAAGGAAAGGTATCTAGCATAGGATCAGCTAAAAACTCTTCATTATTTGGCCCACGTTAAAGAAAAGAGAAACTGGACCACCCCCAAGCATCGTAATGTGCTTCAGGTCTAAAGTGGGCCCTTAAGGGTTAAATATTACCACCATCCTGCCCTAACGCGGTGGGGCCAAGGATGGTAACACTAAAGTCACCAGTCTGGTTATTTTAGTGTCCCTTTAAAGCTGAACAAAACCCACCAGCAGATGACCTGGAATCTAAATTATTCTATCTGAATCGGGATGCCCCGCCATGTGAATCCCCCTAGGGCGCCGGTAATCGCTTACCTTTCCACGGTCAAACTGTGCATGTACAGGTTTGCTTCCAATGACAGCAGTCTGCCGTGACTGTAATTGGGTCTTCAATGAGAGCTGTTTGCTGAAAATGAAAATTTGGCAAAGTGCTCTTATTGGCTGCGCACCTGCTGTAGAAATGAGGGAGAGATGAGCGTTCCTGAGGGTTTAAACAGCAGGGCATCCCAATCCGGGGAACAAAATCCAGGAAAGTCAAATTCAAGGGTTTTGTTCCACATTAAATACTATATATCCCGAAAAATGACCGATTATATTTATGGGTTGTAACTTGCTGTATTTTTCCTCACTGCCGTTCACGTTCAATATATCTCGACTATAGTTCCTGTGAGTAAAAATAAAAACCTTCTGAAGAAATGACCCTCTTAAATTTTATAACAATGAATTTGCTTCAAAGGATTGACTTGAAAGCTGATCACTGTTATTATTACAGTTCATTCCTTTGGCTGGCAATGTAAAGTTGATACCGTCTACAGTTCTCTGAGCATTTTATATTTCTAGGGAGAACAACTTCGCTTGATGTATTCTTTACCAATGTACTCTTTACAAGATGTCTAGCCAAGTGATTTATTATATTTGGCAGCCGAATCAATAACATCCTAACCCAATTTGGTTGCAAGGGAAGGTTTACAGGGTATGAATAAGACTTCAAACCACCTGACTAGGAAAACAGGCAGCGTTAGTGTCACATTCATCAAATATTCAGATTATTGAATTGAAGCAAAAATATACTATGAGCAACGTTATCAAGCAAACATACGAATAATTGACTGAAAGCTTTTTTTATTTTTATTTTTCGTTTCATTCATTGAGTAAGAGTTTAAAATAAAGTACAGAAGAATGCATGTACATGATTTGATATATATTTCAAATCAAATAGGCTGCAGATAAAAAAATGCAGGAATCGAAAACACATATATGTGAACATAACAGCAAACATGCAGTACTACATCTTACATTCACACAGTCACTTAGCAAAAATACAAAGCAGATAACAAACAAAAAAAAAAAAAACAATAAAAGAGAAAAAAGGAAAATAAGAGTATATCTTGCATTCAGAATATTCACTGTAAATGCTGTAACACTGCATTTATAAGGTCTATGTACTACTTTGTACTACGCTACGGAAGATGATGGTGCTATATAAACAAACAATGATAATAATAATAGAGAGGGGGAAGGAAAAAAGGGATAAAGAAAAAAGGAGCAGGAGAGAAAACAGAAGTGCACGATAGAAAAGAAAGAAGAAGGCAACACCAGTAGAAGAAAAGAAAGAAGAAGGCAACACCAGTAGAATATAAGCAAACAATCACCAATTTCAGATAGTGAGGGCATGTAAATGCCTATTGTCAGGGGCATATCTGAGCATAAATGAGTGTATCCACGGTTGCCAGACCATTTTGAACTTTTCCACAGAGTTGGTGGCAAAGGCCCCTAATTTTTCACAAATCATAATATTTTGAATTTACCATTGGGCGCATCATTACTAATCTTTAGTGTGTCAAATGATCTGGGTTCTTCGCAATACAGGAGATCCATAATCTTAGTTAGGCTTACAGATTCCCATTGTGAAGACTCAAAACATGGTTGGAAAAAGGGGTTTCCATAAATGACATGAGTGGTTTATGGCCGGAGACCAACAAGCAATCCCTATTCGTGTTTCCACAAATATGCTTTGAGTGTGCAAGAATACGGACTTGTCTTCATTTTGACCCAGAGGAAATAATTATTCGTAAAAGGTCCCAATTCTTCATCTTCTATATCCACCCATAAAGGCTTGTCGACCTTTGCGCAACCTGGCTTGCCCGGTAAAAGAGGGCGAGGAAGACCTTTGCCTTTGCGCGACTTGTGCCTATAGAGTCATTCTGGAGACTCTCGGGCACATAGAGGCCCAGATAAAATGTATTGACCCTAAGTTGCAGTGATTGCAGTGTCTGTGCGGGAACTCGCACTGGGAGCACTGTTGGATGTTGTTAGCCATGACATTATTGCTGCCAACCTACCCCTCCATGAAAAGGTTCAGTTTGGACCATATAGTGAGCAAAGAAGACAAGGTTGATATCATGGAAAGGTAGTTGACCACATAAAGAATGATATTGCCCAGCAGTTTGTATTCCTAGATATGGGATGGACAATTCATTCCACTTGAACCAATAATCTTTTTTCACATGCTGCAATTGGCTCTGACAGGATAATATTCAACACCTATGATTTTAGCAGGTGAACTTGAAGCCCAGAGATATCTTCAAAGTCTCCCAGAATCATAAACAAATATCCTATATATCCTAGGGTCAGTAACCACTAGCAGGATGTCGTCAGCAAAGAAGCAAATCTTTTGGGCCTTACCCGCCACCTCCAGACCGCTGAAATCTGGGCATTGCTGTATCAACTGGCATAATGCCTCGTACCTGGCTGCCTTCAAACCTACCAAGATACTGCACCTGGAATGCAATTGGAATAAACAGCAATAGCATAGGTGTAACAGGATAAGGGATGGGGGAGATTGGGGAGCTTATTATCTATCACCATTAGAACACCCTGCTGCTGTTTATCACTATTTTTATAAACAAGGGTCTTACGGTCAATTTTCATGAACAGATAAATTGACTTTTGAGTGAAAAAATGATTGTACAATTTGTATGCGATCAAAAATATATTTGCATCTACATTTCTAAACTTCCAAAGTTACATTAATTATAAAATTTTATTAATATTAGGCCACATTCTCAGTTGTATACGACTCCTTATGCCAGCTTCTGTGGTTAAAGGTCATTTTTTATGTTGAAGAGGATAATGATCTTAATTAAGGACCTGTAATGTACCTACCCTTCACCATGTCCCTGTTTTTTTATGGAGCATAGTCTTTATTATTGACTAAGTGACAGCTCCAAGGAATAGCTAGAGGTTTCACAAGAACGGATGATCAATGTGAATTAATGTGAAATCACATATTGACCACATCATAAAGTCTGTAGTGGAAAACCACAAATCCATGTGAAAAATAATTATTAATATCCTAGTACTCCTGAATCAGTGATATATCCTCTATAATAACTGTCTCTACTAATCTTTTCCTTACCACAAATGAAAATGTATATTCATCATATTTGATGTCTCCTACTGTGCCCCCCACGATTTAAAACCCTAAACTAAAAATAACATAATTTATCAGTGATCGAAGGATATTAGAGCAAAGGAGGAAGTTAATAGGAGTCAATGTGTAGAGCTACACCTGACTATCCTAAACTTTTATCCTTTAGGAGGGATGCAAAGATAAGCCTGTGACATTAAAAGTTTGTAGCTGTGGAAGGGCAGTGATTTTGCTATTGGAATACATCTAAAAAAGTGTATATAGGAACCACACTACTGGAACAGCCTGCTGTGAATGCATCATGCTATTCAGATTGCTACCAGTAACAAAAAGCTCACATTTTTTATTTTCTTTAAAATCCTTTTGGGATACTGCAGTAGAGTTCCCTGGGGATGCTGTGCTGGCAATCCAGAAGCCTCACTCGGCTCCCAAGTGAGAAGCACGCTCCCAGAGTATCTGAATGTCCATGCCTAGTCAAAAGAGGACCGTAGTCGGCGCATTCAGAACCTCAGGGAGCACACAGCCACTCGGTAGCAGAGCAAGGCTTCCGGGATCCCGGCCACAGCGTCCCCAGGGGATTCCATTGCAGTATGCCGAAATAATTTTTAAAGAAACTAAAAAAGAGAGCGTTTTGTTACAGCAATCTGGATAGTGTTTTTGGGTGTAATTCCGGTTTACAAAGCATTTTTTGTTCAAATAATAAAATAAATATCCACTTTTTAACTTCTGATGTGTCTTATGCCCTACTGTTAATAATATAATTAGAAATCATAAAACCATATTATAAAAATAGTGGACCAAAGACCATCTCATTACCTAGCCGCTGATCCCACAACGTACATGTAGGCCACAAGCCCGCTATATAGTATCTTTAGCTGGGCGCATACTCACACCAGGCATTTGGGAATGTCAGCTGCATCCCTGCTAGAGGTGAGCAGGCGACAGAGCGCTCACCCCATACAGTGACAATCTGAATGAAATATTGATTGCCTATAATCCATAAGTTATCTGAATATGCAGTTATCAAATATACCACAAATGTAGACATTGTTATTATAGGTTCATTAAATTCTAACTCTATAACTCAACTGCAAGATAAAATGTGTGGTTTCACTTGGCCTATATATACTTCCGGCTGCTCTCTGCAATCCAGTAGTTGAAAAGCAGTAAGCACAGCCGCCCGGAAGGATGACAGCATTCTAAGAGATCCCATCTTTAGCTGGAAAATAAGCAAATATGTTAGAACTCCTCTCTTCCTATTTTCCTCGGGTTTTCCTTTTTTTTTACAATGATAATGCACAAAATATTTACATTTTTACAAGCTTCTCTAGGACTATGTGTCATCTAGGGAATGTATATAGTAGCCTAGCAGATAGGCTGGGTGTGATGCCCTGCAGTAGAAGAGAGAAATCAATTCTACAGGTGAGAATCATAGAACTGTATTTTCTCTCATATTCCACTCCACCGAATCATATACGAATGCCCTCGCAGGGCCCTTGCCCCAAGTGTCCACCGTTTTCTCTAACCTGAGGAGTAGGCCATTCTGAAAAAATCAAACCTCAGCTGAAGAGCTTATTACCGCTTGTAATACCTTTCTACTAAAAGTTTCATCCGCAGAGGCTCGAACATCTACCTTATAAAATGAGGTAAATGTATGAACTGAAGACCAGGTAGCAGCCTTGCAGACCTGCTCCACTGAAGCCTGGTGCTGAAAAGCCCAGGAAGCTTCGATAGCCTGGGTAGAATGGTCCGTAAGCCGAAAAGGAGGATTTCTCCCTTTGGAGACATAGGCATTAATCACTGCTTGTCTAATACGTTGGCTGATGGTAGACTTGGCGCTAGACCCTTCCGTGGCCCCTCAAATATAAAAAAGTCTTGTGAAAGGCCTGAGTAGCGGAGATATATTTAAGAGCTCTCACTACGTCCAGGGAGTGGAGGACTCTTATGGCTGACCAGAGCAGGACATAAGGAGGGCAAAACCACCTCTTTGTTAAGATGGAAGGGGGAAACCACCTTAAAAAAGTCCTGTTTAAAACGAAAGGACTAAATAAGGAGGCTTAATCGATAAGGCTGCGAATTCAGAAACCAGCCACACAGAGGTAATTGCCACCAGGAAGATGACCTTAAGTGCCATAAACCCCAGTGAAACTTCTGCCAGCAGTTCAAAGGGAGGACCCTGAAGGACTCATCAGACTAAATTCAGGTCCCAAAAAGACAAAAGAGGCTTTCAGGGAGATCACCGTGGGTGACCCCCTGCAAAAACATCCTTATAAGTTTATTTTCAGCAATGTGCTTCTGAAAATGGATGGATGATAGAATGGATAGGGTAGAGATCTGTCCCTTGAAGGTACTCTATTGAAGACAGAAAATGTCCTACAAGCGAAACCCCTGGATTTCGCACCAACAGATAAAGACCCGCCAGACTCTGTGATAAATCTTTGACAAAGTCTGTTTTCTGGCTCAAATCATTGACCGGATGACCCTGGCAGATAAGCCTCTTTCTGCCAGGGTGGAGGTTTCAATAGCCAGGCCGTCAAAGCCAGAACTCGAGGCACCTGTGTGAGGATATTTGAATCATCGGGCAGCTGCCAGTGGTCGCCTTCCGACATACTTACTATGTCTGAGGAACACTTTCTCCCTGGCCAATGGAGTGCTACCAGGATGGTTGGGATCCCCTTGCGAGCTATCTTCTTTAGTACTCGACCAAGGAAACGGAGGAAATGCATAGAGAAGCCTGAATGCTGACCAAGGAAAGGTCAGGGCATCTACTGCTATAGCCAGAGGGTCCTAGGAGAGAAAACTCAAAACTTGTGGCGGGACGCAAAGAGATCCACATCTGGGAGCCCGTAACGAATGCATATGGCTTGAAAAATCCCCCGATCAAGGGACCATTCTCTCAGATCCAAGGCTGCCCTGCTTAGATGATCGGCTTGCACGATCTCCACTCCTAGTATGAAGAGCGTTGAGATACATGGAACATTCTTCCCGGCCCAAAGTAAGATCCAGCTCACCTCCTTGAGCCAGTAGAATCGCTCTCAGCTCCAGGATATTTATAGGAAGACTCCCCTGGGCCTCACTGTCCCTGGATCGTTTGTGACCCCATGACACCCCCCCTCATCAGCCACCAAGCTAGAGACTGCCTTGCTGAAGGCATCATGCAAAAATACCATTTTGTGATTACTCACCTGTAAAATGGGTATTATAAGTATGTCACACACCCCGCTTCAGAATAGTCATTACACTTGGGTTATACTGACCTGTAGAGGGCGATCTTGCAGAGACGTAATGAAAAAAGGGAGCCCCTCCTGGTCCATAAATACCTGAGACCTCCCACTCATTCCCCAGTATTAAGACAGCAGTAAGGAAAAAGGGACCAGGAAGAGCCAATTATAACCAGTAACAGTAAAAAAGGTTCACCATATAAAGGATCCAGAATACCAAAGGGCGGGGTGAAGCGGGGTGTGTGACACACTTATAATACCCATTTTACAGGTGAGTAATCACAAAATGGTATTATTCTAAGTATGTCACACACCCCGCTTCAGAATAGTCATTACACTTGGGACATCCAATAGCAGTGTCCATAAAGGGTGGGATCCAAACAAAGCAATAACGCACAACTTAAACCAATGCAGCTTGCAGAACTTTGCGGCCAAAAACAGCATCCGCTGAGGCCCGGATATCAACCTTATAAAACTTGGAAAAAGTGTGAACAGAAGACCAAGTAGCAGCCTTACAAACTTGTTCAACCGAGGCCTGGTGCTGAAAAGCCCAGGAAGCCCCAACAGCACGAGTAGAATGAGCAGTAACACGAAAAGGAGGAACCTTCCCCTTGGCAGAATAGGCCCCAACAATGGCCTGGCGAATCCATCTACAAATGGAAGACTTGGCGGGCGCCAAACCTTTCCTAGGCCCGGAAGGCACCACGAAAAAAGCGTCAGTCTTACGAAAGGAAGAAGTAGTCACCAAATAGTACTTCACACAGCGAACCACATCCAAGGAATGTAAGACCCTCTCCTTGTCATTGCTGGGCTTAGGACACAAGGGGGGAAGAACAACGTCCTGATTAAGATGAAAGGCAGAAACCACTTTAGGAAGGAAATCTGGCTTGAAGCGGAAAACAACTTTGTCCTGATGCCTCTCAAAGTAAGGGGCCTGAATGGACAAGGCCGCCAACTCTGAGACAAGCCGAACGGAGCTGATAGCGACAAGAAAAGCAACCTTCTGAGTAAGCAAGTCCTAAACTGAGAGCAGAGGCTTCCTAGGAGGTCGCACATGCGTAACCCCCTGGAAAAAGGTCTTAACAAAAGCATGAAGAGCAAAAGACCTTTGAAAAAAAACCGCCAGGGCAGAAACTGCCCTTTCAAAGTACTAAGCTGGAACCCCAAGTCCAGACCGTGTCTGGGGTCTGGACTTGGGGGTCAGAAAGCAGCTGCCCCCCTCATCAGATTGCTTGGTTCCAGCCACCACCGAAGGGAATGCCGAACCCGGGGGGACATCAGAAAAGACTGATCCAATGACAGCGGACACCTGTCCCAAGCCGCTAAAAGATGGAGCTGGAGCGTCCTTGTGTGAAACTGAGCAAAGGGAACCGCCTTGAAGGAAGCCACCATCAATCCCACCAGTCTCATCCCCAGCCAGATGGACGGGCGAGGGTTGGACAGAAGAAGCTGAATCAACTCCGGAATCAAAAGAACCTTGGGTCGAGGGAGGAACACCTTGGTCTGAGAAGTATCCAGAGACATTCCTAGAAAAGACACCACCCTGGACGGGAAGAGGGAGGACTTGGGATAGTTGATCACCTAGCTGAATCTGTCCCGAGTGGATACCACAGCTCTGGTGTCTAGCTCCGCTTGGCTGTGAGCGGATGCCATAATGAGAAGGCCGTCCAGATATGGCACGGTGCGAATACCCTGGGCTCTGAGGAGGGCCATCACCCCTGCCAGCACCTTGGTGAAAACCCTTGGAGCCGAGGTAAGGCCGAACGGAAGGGCCACAAACTGAAAATGCCGATTTTCCACCACAAACCTGAGAAATCTCTGGTGTGCCGGGAAGATAGGAACATGCAAATAAGCATCCTTGATGTCTATGGATGTCATGAAGTCCCCCTGACGAAGAGAATTGATGGCTGAGCGCAGTGTTTCCATGCGGAAAATAAACCTTTTGAGGAGCTTCAGATCCAAGATGGGACGAACGGAGCTGTCCTTCTTGGGCACCGTGAACAGATTGGAGTAGTAGCCCAGGCCCCTTTCCAAGGAAGGCACCGGACAAATGACAGCCATGTCCAGAAGATTCTTATTGCCGCCCGGAGCCCCTGCGCGGCCAGAGGGTCCGAAGGCACCCGAGACCTGAAGAATCTGGGAGGGGGCCGGATCTCGAACTCCAGCTTGTAACCGGAAGACACCACTTCCAGAATCCATCTGTCTGAGACCTCCTGGTCCCAGACCTGGAAGAAGCGTCGCAGCCGTCCCCCCATCTGCAAGGGTGAGGGCGCCCCCTCACTGCTGAGCTGGCTTGGCAGCTGGCTTGGGTTTGGAACCCCAGGCGTGACCTGGACGGGCACGTCCTCTGCCCCTGTTCCAGGAATCACCTCTGGAGGAAGAGAAGGCCAATCCCCTGCCAGCTCTGGCCCCACTAAAGGAAAGGGTTAAAGGAGGCCGCCCCCCGAAAGGGACGACGCTGCTTCTTTCGCTGAGGTAACTTGCCTCCTTTCGCGACCGAATCCAATTTTTCTCGGGAGGGGACGACCAGCGCTTCACTGCGTCCACCGGGAAGATATTTCTTATCCCAGCCCTGAGGAACACCTGGAAGCCGAGTAGGCCTCTCCCATTCCTTAAGAATAATGCCACTCCCCACCCGTGACAACGTCACCTGGGGTACAGATCAGACAGAAAGGGGTAGGCGATGAGGCCGGCGGCGCTGACCCAGGTGCCTGGGACCCGGACTGCCGCGTTATAGCCTGCTGCGCACATGGTATACAAAGAAATACATCATCCCCCGTAAGGGATACCCCACACCCCATACACTGCAGGGATTGCCCCGAGGGGAGCCCAAGCCCGGTATCCTGGGAAGCCTCCATATGGTGATTTTATTGGTAGTCGCAATGACCAAGGGAATTACGCAATATAAGCAACCCGGGATGCCCCTACTATGTCCCGAGTGGGAGGATTTATTGTGAGCCCTAACCAAAAAACCCAGGGACCCAGGACCAGGAGGACCCCTTTAATATCAAATAAAGGTCCACCTGAAAGACATAAGGCAAGGGCTGATCAACACACACGCACACAATCAGGGCCACCAAATATATATATATATCCATAACAGGCAGATAAAATGAAATAATGTAAAATATGGAGCCCACAGGGCGCTTACTATAATGGCGCCGACAGCAGAGCACGATGCGAAGCAGAGAGCAGATGAGGAAGGAGGGCGGGGCGGCGCGGTTCGCGCGTCGCACCCGGCCCCGCCCCCCTCCCCTGACAGAACGCGGCTCCCGGCCAGTGGCCGGGCTCCGCAGCGGCGCCAGCAGCACAGGGGGCGGGCCGTAGGAGCACGCCGAGCACCCGGCCCCGCCCCCCCACACGGAACCTGAGGGGAAGAAGCTCCCCCAAGAAAACGCTGCCAGAAACGTCCGGCGCCGCGGCCACAGCCGGCACCGGCCAAGAGTGAACAGAAAAGCACGCAACAGTAAATAACATCCACAGAGATAATTCACAAGGGAGAAGGTGTGCGCCCCCCCTCAATAAGGGAGCAATGGGTGACAGGGAGAGGGGGAAACCCACTTAGAAGTGGAGGGGCCAGGGACGGGGCATCCCACTCTGGGATCACCAACCCGGACAGCCTCCTACCCCCTAGTATGGGGTCTCACGGCGGAGCAGAGCTCCTGAGCACCGTAAGGTGCCGTCTACCTGTGCCCGGACCAGCAGCCTAGGCTGGGAGGCAAGGGATACTTAAATAAAAGTGGGTCCAGGCAGGAATAGACCAACAAGAGGGCCGGGAGTTACCCTGGCTACCTGCAAGGAGGAGACATCCATCTTCTGACTTGTTCGCCGACTGAAGAGATGAAAGACTGGGGAATGAGTGGGAGGTCCCAGGTATTTATGGACCGGGAGGGGCTCCCTTTTTTTTAATTACATCTCTGCAAGATCGCCCTCTACAGATCAGTATAACCCAAGTGTAATGACTATTCTGAAGGGGGGTGTGTGACACTTAGAATAGGGGTAATACAGGGTTTCCGTGTATCCCAACAGAAATTCCCACTGTAGGGGTCTTGTGTCTCGAAGCAAGAACCCATCAAGCCCAAGAGACGCATTCAGGTGAGGGCAGGCCAAGAGAGCCTCTACCCTGGCCTGAAGCGAAAGTCTTTTCTGACCTGGGAGAAACACTTTGGCCTGAATTGTGTCTAAAGTTATTTTCAGAAAGGAGATTATTCTTGTGGGAATGATAAGCAACTTTGGATCTAGAAATATACAGCCAGGCTTGCTTTTTATTTTAATGGTAAAAAGAGGAAATCAGGGGAGAAAGTTTATGTTACACTAAACCAGTCAACCCTGGAATTTATTCCTACCATGTGAGAATAAAACACAAGCTTGGTGGGAGTTTCAGTTTGGGTGTATAAGTGACCCCTAATCTCAGTGAAAGTGTTTATACATATTTTTAATATTACACAGTTTCATGATAGTGCTCCTTTAAATACACACCTTACCTGTTCAAGTGATTTTGCTATAATTAACAGATGCCAAAAAGAATTCTCCTTGCCCTCACAGTGTGTCTCCAATTCTGTAGTAGATGCACCTGCAGAAACTGACTGTGGGGCTCTTGCGCAGACAAGGTTTGTGTGTGTTTTCTTTGTTTTGTTTTTTTAAGACTTGGGGTTAAGACTGATTTTTCTTTATATTTATTGAAAAAAGGTCTGTTTTAATCACTATCTGGAGCATAAAATCAAGCACACAACCATAAAATCTCCTTAGACAAACATCTGTAGTAGAATGGTTTGTATTAAACAGCTCAGTGGGAAATACAAACATAATTTCTCCGAATAGACCTTTTCTAATCCTAAACCGAAAAACCACAAGAGTCCGTTCTCTAAGGGAATGAAAGAGCTGATTAACAGCCTACGATTACATTGCATTGTTAGAGGATGCCCCCAAACAATGATCAAATCTGGGCTGCATGGGCGATAAACCAGTATGGATAATTCAAGCTTAGGATCACCATAATAGGAAAAGATCAGATATATAGATTGTGAAATAAACTCATGGCACTCACATAGTTATATGGGGGAAGCCCAACTTTCCCTAGGCCCCCTTAAAGTGGACCAACACCCAGGATTTTCACTATCCTGGGTTTTGGTCCACTTCCATGGGGGGCTGCGTGAAACCCCCCCCCCCCGATCACCTTAAATAACTCACCTCACCCCGCTCCTACGTGAGCGCTCGTCCAATCAGAGCGCTCAGAGCCGTTGTGGTATGCACGTACAAGGGACGGACAACCACAGCGGCTCTGAGCACGCTGGTGGCCGCTTCTCGCGCTTCCTTCTAACAGGGAGCATGCCCGCGCCGGCCTATTCACAAACGGCCGGCACGGGTGCGCGCCCTGCTAGAGAGAAGCGCGAGATGCGGCCACGGCCCGCGCATGCGCCGTTGGAACGGGGATAAGGTAAGGTTTCTGGGTGTCCTGGGGGGTTTCACCTGGGAATCTTATAGATTCTCGGGCCGATCCCCCCTGGGTGTTGGTCCACTTTAAGTGAGAAATCAGTGGAGTGGTTTTCATATAAAGATAAAGGACTTTTTCTCATGGAAGAAAAACCACTAGGCAGCCAATTAGATGTATTTTGATAAAGATCCTTATTGAAAACTACAAAGGATTCAGTATGGCAGTTCCCAAACTAGAGTAGGAGAATTATCCACTCAGAAGTATTTGCAAAGGAATAATCACTAAAACAAATGCATTCTGACGATAATTGATCCATGGAAATGTCTGCTGCAATCAAGCGATCTATGAGAATCCGTTCCTTGGAGGAGCGTTGTATTGTTCTGGCCGACATAAATTTCCTGTTCATCACATTACCCCCGGCACATGGAGACAGAAATCAAATACAATATAGAGCTGTACAAATACCTTGAGTTTGATCTTAATTACTATTGCTCCAACTAACATTTATCACAAAATCGTCCACATTCAAATGCAAGTCACCTGATCACAGGTCATACAATCGTTTGCTAGCTCAATAAACTGTCAATTTATTCATTCATAGAAATGGGCCATAAGAATACACCACCCCACGGTGCTCCAGATAAGGGATGACCATAAAGTTATTACACATGGGGAGGCCCTGCAATTTGCCAATACTTCTTTCACATGCCTGTGAAGTACCTAAAGCCTACATGACTACCGGTGACCAATAGAGTTTGCCAGTTGTTCACAGTCAGAAGTCGTTGTAAAACAGCACCACAAAGCATGCAAGGGTGTCAGTTTATCAGGCATTCCATGTATTTAGCAGATGGGCATCCCAAATTAGCAGTGGGGGGCTCAGAACACCTGTTATAAAAAGATGATGTGGGGTGGGCCTCCTTTGAGAAAAAGAAAAGCTGAAACCAAATCAATTAATAGGAATATTATGCATGCGAGATTTTTCAGATTTAGCAGTGTGTGAACTTTAAGAATGCTACTAATTTGGCTTTGTAGGATTTTGGGAGAATGCCAACAGCCTGCATGAATGGTCTGGTTCTAGACCCTTAATTGCAATGAGGGTAGATCTTCATGCTGCAGCCCATAATGTGAAAAACCACAACCGTCAACCTATAGCTAGAAGTAATCCTATTTTCAGGTGGGTTGGTCTTTAAATATGATTAATAGCATTATTACTGTGAATGGCACTAAATTCCGTTAAAGATATTCACCGCCACCAAGAACGCTAAAAACACAATTTCAGTGAAGAGAGTCTCATACCCTACCGTTTAGAACAGCATCCTCTAGTTATAGGATTAGAATGGCAATGTCAAATGCAAAGACACAATGGGTCCCCACTTGCACTTTAATGTGTCGTTTTATAAAATTGCCCTCTTCTTTATTCATAATAAGTAGTGTGCTCAGAATTCTACATTCACACCATTTAATAAAAAGATTTTCATGCCTTTTACTTACCTTATAAAAGTGCCATTTAAAACCTTAATTTAGAATAATCCTGTTTCATTTATAATTCATAGATCAAGAGCTCGGATAGCATAAGAAATATCATTACAAAGTTATCTGAAATAGGTGTTAAAATGGAGGCGTGTGCAGCTCATGTGCCTCCTTCAAATAAGATTTTATATATTTCCTAGTATTCATTTGTGATAAAAGCTTATCACAAGTGTCTAAACATTCTATATGCACAAAATACTTTGAACCTTAAACATTACACAACTCCAGGCACTGGGGCAAATACACTGGGTAGCAGAGCCAACTGCCCTGAAAGAAAAGGCACTCCATGACCAAAGACCCCTTTAAATGGAGCGAATGGATATCCGCCACCAGTGGATCCAACACAAAATACTACAGGTCCTGATCTGGGGGGGGATGCTTACAGATCGCACTTTTATACTGAAGATCACAGAAGCCAGAGCACAGCGGTTGTCTGTTAAAACACTGTTGATTAAGCAGAATACCCAAATGTAGAATCATATCCAAAAATAATCAAACTTAAAAAACTAAAAGAACACGCTCACATATGGTTTCGTCAATCTGCTGTGCAGTGACATTTTGAAAAATTCAAGCCGTCATGATTGGGTTTATTGCTTCAAAGGTGGGGGCAGCTTTCAAAATGTGCAGCTCCTGAGGGGGCAAAATTATAACCCTGAGTCTATCTATGATGTTCGTGTAGTGGCAATTTTAGTGAACGCACCGTAAAATTATTGTAGGACCACTGCCTGGTGATGCTCCCCAAGAAGAGACTCTAATAAGCCATTTAGACAGAATGGAGTGAGAAATAGCTAAACGTTTGACCACAATTTAGTGATCGCTCTGTGGAAACAGCCGCTGCAATCAAGCACTGAACGAAAATTGGTTAAAGTGGACCAACACCCAGGGGTGATCGGCCCGGAAATCTATAAGATTCCCGGGCCGATCACCTCCCACCCCGCAGGACATCCGAGATCGGGATGTCCCGCGGGGTGAAACCCCCCAGAAACCCCAAAAAGACCTTACCTGATCCGCCGCCGCCGCCTCCCGCGCGCCCCTCCAGACGTGCGTGCGCCCGCGCCGGCCCTCTGTGAATGGCCGGCGCGGGCGCGCGGCCGCCGAGAGTGACGCGCGGGAGGCGGCGGCGGAAGCGGCTTGTACGTTCCTGTCCCCCGCCTGGACGTTGGCGGGGATTGGCTGCGGCGTTCACATGGGAGCGGGGAGAGGTGAGTTTTTTGGGGTTTCTGATCGGGGTGCCCCGCCGAAGTGGACCAAAACCCAGGATAGTCAAAATCCTGGGTGTTGGTCCACTTTAAGGTCGTTGTATAATTTCAGCAACCCGAAAATGTCTCATTCATCGCTTGATGGTTGAAATGTGTAAACAGAAGTCGCCCTCCAAAAAATGTTTAGTGCTAGGAGAACGAGCAATTGCATTAGCGAACGCTCTAGTGACTGATTGACCAACAAATCTTTGGTGTCTCAATCACAGGCGATTTGTATGGTCGGTCGCTCACTGAGAAAACAGCCAATTGATCAGCTCGTGTAAATCCAGCATTAGTTTTACAGTGGAGGTCCAATCTCTGCTTAACCCCCTGCTCCCTTCCCTAGTAATAAGTCAAAATGGGGTTTGGGTTCAGGGGTCACCTGTCCCCGCAATCCAGCAGTATTCCCCAGGGTCCTGGAAATGGGCATGGCAATCTTGATGAGGATGCACAGAGCGGCAAAGCCCACTGTGCCGGGGGGTGTGTTGGAGCACGCACAGCACAAGGGATGTGTGCCGCCTCCATGCGGCCCCCACCCAAGGCACCAATGACAGCTCTGGTTTCAGGACAGGTAAGGAATTTGTTTTTTATATCTCCCAGTTTCCCTTACAGACGGGGGAGGGGGACTTAACCCCAGACTGAATTTCCACTTTAATTCCCCATTTACGAGAAACTACTAAAGCGAGCACAATTAAGCAACATTTGCTCCGGGGAAACGGCCGATGCGTTCAAACGAGGAGCGAAAACTGATTCATTGATCACCTGTTGTATCATTTTGACTGACCAAAAACAGAAGTCGCACTAGAACGAGCGGCACAAGTGATCGCTCTAGTGACGGATTGACCAACGAATCTTGGTGTCTGAACGCAGTCGTTCAACTGCAGATTTGTATGGTCAGTTGCTCTCTGAGCGAACAGTCAATTTCTCTGCATGTGTAAACAGGCCAAAAGTATGAACTGGGGCTTAAATTAAGGCATTTTACTGCTTTCATGTAAACGTCCAAGCACAACTTGCCGACATGCCTTAGATCATCGTTCCCCAATTTTTCCTCGAGAGCCACCAATAACTCCTGTTCTGTATGTCTACTTAGATACACAGATGAAGTCAATAGTGCAGCAGCAGTTATATAGCTGGCTGTATGGAAATCCACAAGACATGACCTGTTGGTGGCTCTTGAGGAGAGGGTTGAGGGAACACGGTCTTAGATGATATGGCTTAGATGCTGGCTTATCAACCATTATTGGTTTAAATCAACATTAACCACAAATGGAAATGATGGCAAGGTTTTGATTATATCTTACAGATTCTGTATTTCATACATAGGTAGAGCTATAAGATCATTCTTCAGATCGCCACTTGCTTTGTGATTGTATAGTTATGCATTGCTTGTATAGTTTTCTTCCAGTACCAGATTTTCTTTCCATAAGCCAAATTTAGCACCCGGAGCAGCAGTTCGGTAAAGCTACTGGAGGCATAACATATTATTTCAGCAATTTGCTAACGGTTTTCAAAATGAAAAAATATTTAAGACCTGTTATTCCAACAACAGTATGAATAAATACACTAGCTCTTCGCTTGATTTGGTGCTTAACCCCGAGCATGCACCAAGTGTCCAAAACAACTTTCGGGGGTAGAAACCGCTTCGTCAGTTTTTGTCAAGAGAAAGAGCGTTTTCTCCTCAAAGGCCTGTCCCATAATTTAGACATATGGAGCACAACAAGGAATTACAGGATTTCATACTTCTTATTTATTGTTACGGATATTATGGGGTTAAGGAAACCACTTACAGGTACTAAATCTTGATACCCGCTATTTTTAAAAGCATTTCATTCCTGTTATTTTTCAATGATAGACACTGGTGGAAAATAGAATAAAGTGTGAAGATGATGCTCTGTGGGACTTGCTTCTTTTAAATAAATTAGTTCCAGCTCAACAACACCTCAGCCCTACTCAGTTACTCAGCTGGAGCCTGCTGCTATACTGTTCCTAACTTTACCTAAATAATTCATGAGGGCACAGTGTTTAGTGAGCAGCCCAAGCAGCAGGCAATGGGCCAAAGCCAAGGTCACTATGGAGATTTATGTGCACCTTGAGACTTCAACCTCCTAACTTGGATAAACAAATTGAAGGGACAGCGTCTACATGGATGTAAAAATAGAAGTACCCAAGCATGGAGCTGAAAAGTTAATTAAGATAATGACAAATAACAAAGGCAGAGCATTCAAGCCATCCAATGTGGAACATTTTCAATGAGAAATAAATGCAATTCATATAATCTTTGCAAGATACAAACTACTTTACATTTATTTTTCCCTGCTACTAATAAGGCAATTGACATAAAAAGAACCCCCCCCCCCCAAAGATTCCTAAGGATTTAATGCCCCCCCCGACTGTCATGCTTGTCCTGATTATATCCCCTGCTCTGTGCATCCCCGGAATCACTTTAGATGTGCATACTCCCCATTGTACACCATGGGAGAACAGTGCTGAGCATATCAGACCAGCTCTGCCTTTGGGATAGCCAGGGGTTAATGTTACTGAGCCGACTCTGGTCTCCAGCCCTGATTGGCTGGTGGTCAAATAACGCCTCTCCCAGCATGCAATGGTCCCTGATAGCGGTTTGCTAGGGCACACTGTGTGGCTTTTGGATTCAAACCTCACAGCTTGTTGCCCACATCAACCTTAGCTTGTTCCAACTTCAAACCCATCCCATCCCTTTGTACCACTCTGTGCACAGACCACTCAGATTTTAACTCTTTGATTCTCCCTGTATTACGCCTGAGCCCCCTCTCCCATGAGTCTCTCTCATTTCAGCTGTCCCAACATCCCAGCACTGTACCCCATGCAGTTCAACTGCCTTCACCCTGCCAGTCAGCATCCTTTGCGCAACCTAGGAGGAGTCTTCAGCATCCCGACAGACAGGTTTAACTATAAGTGAAGCTGCAGTGATGATTGAGAGTTGCTGGCTGACAAGAAGGCAGAAGTCCAACCAGGCATTACAGTGACTCAATGGCCTCGATTCAGAAAACTTTCCTTAACCCTTTAAGTGCCAGCCTACCTGGAGTTTTTGTCACCCTTTGTTGCCAGACTATTTTGCACTATTATGCACTCCCCATGTTCAAATGTGATTTTTGAAGGGATTTCCAGGGATTTCCCAGGAAAATTATATACTGTTTTTTTAGCAGAGTCCGGGCTGTAACATGAAATGCCTTGTCATTTTTTAGGTGCATTCTCAATATTTTTGGGTGAAATGTGCAAAAAAAAAAAAAATTTTTACAATTTGTAGTGTTTGTCAATAAAATCTTATTGCGTGTGAAATCCCAATTTCTCCCGGTCACAGCGGTACCACATATGTATAGGTAGACACCCTTTCCTGCCCAGGAGACTCCCCCAAACTTAACAGCGCTTTAGGGGATTTTCAGATAAAATACAACTATGCTATGCAATATGCGCACCTTGCAGTTTTTCCAGAAAAACAACCCTTTATATTTGAAATACCTCCAACAAACTATATATTTTCTGGAAGTACACACCTCAAGCTTTCTAGGTGTACAAGGCTTGTTGATGTGGCCATAGTTTTCTGGAAGTAATCCCTCAATGTATTCTTTGGTTGCAAAGAGTTTCCCTAAAAAAAAAGGATAAAAAAACAGAATCAAGGCCACATTTTCCTAAAAAAAACTATATACAAACAAGAAAAAACAAGTTTAATCTGAAAAAGCAACATCCCCCAAACAGAACGATACCCAACATGCATTGCTACTGTCAAGGGAAGAGTTGCCAAACACCCCAAAGTAAAGCATGTGCGTAACGGTAATTTTACTTGAAAATTTCAGCTCTGCAGACAAAGTGCGCACCTTGCGATTTTTCAACCAAAACAACCCTTTACATTTGGAATATCCCCCATAAACCATATATTCCCTGTAGTGGGCTCATCTTTCTGGAATTAATCCCTCAAAGAATTCTTTGGTTTCCCTAAAAAATGTATAAAAAAGCTGAATAAAAAACACCTTTTCCTAAAATATAAATATGCAAACCAGAAAAAACAAGCTAAATCTGAAAGCGCAAGGTCCCCCGAACAGAACAATACCCAACATGCATAGCTACTTTTAACCCATTTAATTGCCAGCCTACTTGAGATTTTGTCACCCTCTGTTGACAGGTCATTTTTCCCTATTTTGCGCGATGTTTTGCGCCATTTTTGCTGGAATTTTCAGGAAAATTATATATATTTTTTTCTGCAGGCTTTAACATGAAATGTCTGTTTGCAAATTTTATTTTGTTTTTTACCATATTATTAAGTAAAAAATAAATAAACATTTTTTTTTGAAAACTGACTCCTTTATTTAAAATAAAAAATGTATTTTATTAAAGAAAACCATATTGCATGTGAAAGCCCCATTTCTACCGATTAGAACGGTACCATATATTTATCGGTAGCCCCCCGTTCCTGCCCAGGAGACCCCCCTAACTGAAACAAGTACTTTATAACATTTACAAATAAAATACAACTACCATCCACATTACAAAGGGTTAAATCAAGAAAAAAAAATCCCAGGGGGGGCGGGGGGGGGGGAGCATTTTTTGGGGGGATGTCATGTTACTGACAGATGCCGGTAGTGATCGGCGCAGGGCGGGTGAGAGGCATCGGAGGCTCCTCACCTCACACCCGCCCTGCTCCGATCACCACCGTCATCCCGCTCCTCCCACAAAAGGCGGGGCTAGGGAGCGGCAGCCATCGCCGACATTAAAGGAGGTGAGGACCCGGAAGAGGCTCACCTGAAGCCTGCGGAGTCCGGCTGGGGGGGATCGGATAC
This sequence comes from Gastrophryne carolinensis, assembly GCA_027917425.1. Taxonomy (NCBI): domain Eukaryota; kingdom Metazoa; phylum Chordata; class Amphibia; order Anura; family Microhylidae; genus Gastrophryne; species Gastrophryne carolinensis. The sequence goes on from CM051239.1 coordinate 374,590,829, forward strand.
CCCCCCCCCCCCCCCCGGTGAAGAGAAGAGCCTGACGGAGGGATCAGGCAGGCAGGTGAGTTAATGACATGGGGTTTTTTTTGTTTTTTTTACAGGTTACTTTCAGCGGTGGAAAGGGGGGGGCGGACGGTTTCGGGTCGGAGGACGATGTGGGAGGGATCGGATGCCCCCCCCCAGGAAGAGGAGACCCCCAGCTCCACTTGTATACCAGAGGTGTTTTTTTTTTTATTTTTTAACTATCAGGGGGAAATGCCAGGCACGTAGTTTCTACGTGCTTGGCACTTAACGGTAGGAGAAGCAACCACGTAGAAGCTACGTGCTTGGCATTTAAAGGGTTAAAATATCTCAAAAATAAGGGCTACATTTTGCTTTATTTCAGAAAAGGGTATGAGAGAAAATAAGGTGTGAAAGAGAGAACAGAGGACAGTACAGGAGTTTATAAATGCATAACAGTAGATCGGATATTCATTATTAAAAGGACTAAAACTTTTACTCCTGAGAGTGGAAAAAAAGAAGATCTAATGATAATGAACCATAAGATTTAGTTCCTGAATTTTGAATATCCAAGGTTTTGATCTGTCCCCCCTGGAGCCAGGGTGGATAAAAATCAATGTTTTTTTTTTAAAAATCAAAAAAATCGGATTTTTTTGATTTAAATCGGATTTTTTTTATTTAAATCGGATTTTTTTAATTTAAATCTGATTTTTTTTCAATAAACTGCTTTTTGAGGAAAATATTTTACCATCCAAAGGTTCTTCCATCATGAGATAAAGCTGAGTTGTTTAACTCAGTAGAATAAAGGCTGTATATGTGTAACATTCACAATGCCATGCTCTTCCAGAGGTTTCTGTAGGATTAGTGGGCAGTTTCTCTCCTATATTATCACAGACGCTCGCTTTACTTATGCAGTTCTCAAAACTGAATTGGACTCCGCAGAGGTCCCAGCCTCTTCTTCACAGCAAAAATGTTACAACATGAACAGAGTTGAGAAAAAGACCTTAATCCTATTGTTCTACAAACCTAGCAGGGACAGTAGTAAAAGTTTTTCATGTGTCGGCTGGGCTGACAGTCTAAGTTTCTTAAAATATATATATTTTGTTTAGCCAAATTAGTTAACAAAACATGGATGTTTGTTTAAGCAAATAACTTATGCTGTAATGTTATTGTTTCAGTTGAATAAATCTATTTAAATTGTTATTAAGGTCAGGATTATTTTTCTCCTTCCTAAGTACAACAGAACAGTGGTGTCCAAATATGAATGATTAACCCATTAAACTGGGGAGAAAAAAGTAATATAAAAAGTGATTCTAAAAACCTTCATCTACTTGCATGTTAAAATAGCAAGAACTAGTTTAGGTAGAAACTTTGATTTAAATCACTGATTTAAATCAAGCCTTACTGACTAGTGATTTAAATTGTGATTTAAATCAGTTAGATTTAAATCAAATCCACCCTGCCTGGAGCATCCCAATTTGGGATGCTCTGCTGTGGGACACCCATAACCTACCACACTGGTGTTCCCACGGTGTCACTCTCATCAGCTTCATCGGTCGTGCATATTAATGTGAGGATTAAGAAGCTGCATGGGGGCTTAGTCTCACTAGCGATCTGTGCAGCACCTCCTGCATCCTTCTATGGCTGTGCGAGGCCACGCCAGCCACTCTGTTATGGCGCCTGCACATAAACCAGCAAAGATGCAAGAGATGCTTCCACTGGCTGCACATGCCCCGTGGGCTCATTGGCAAGGTAAGAATATTGGGCGACTGGCAGAGTATCGCATAACGGGGCACTGCTAGGGGTGGATGTCTAACCAGACCTAGCAGCCTACAGATGCAAGTCCTTTAAATAAATACTTTAAATAACCTGTTACATTGCTCTTGTTAAAGTTTAGGTTGCAAATCATGTGCTAACTTACTTTCCTTAATTTTCATGAGATATTTTAAAGGCACAGCTACTGAATCAGGGCCAATGTGAGGAGTTTAAAAGATCCTTTCCAGGCATGTATAAATAAAATAGAATAGAAAACCGACATACACTGCCTCCACAAGACTAGATCACGACCAGAGTAGGACAAATTAGCTGTGCGAGACAAAGGGTTTACATTGGCCTGGGAAGAAATACTTTACTCTTCCTGAGTATATTAAATAACTAAAGTCACACGAAAAGGTTTTAACGTGGACCAAAACCCAGGATTTTGACTATCCTGGGTTTTGGTCTTTGCCCCCCCCCTCGGGCACTCCGCTGTGTGAAACCCACCAGGTCGCCCGATCTCACCTACCCTGCCCCGGTCCTACAGCGCATGCGCAGCCCTCTCGTCCAACCAGCACGCTCGGATCTGCTCGAGCCCCTTCGAGCCCCGCGAGCAGATTCAAGCGGGCTGGCGGCCGCATCCCCCGCTACCCTTTAACAGGGAGCGTGCGGGAGCCGGCCATTCACAAATGCCTGGTGCCGGCATGTGCCCTGCTAAAGGGATAGCGCGGATGTGGCCGCTGCTCCCGCATGCGCGGTTGGACCGGGAACTAAGGTGAGTTTTCGGGTGACCTGGGGGGTTTCACACAGTTTCAGACTCCAGGGTGGGTTTTGGCCCACTTTAAAGTTATACTAAAGGCATGCCTGATTGTTGCTCCATTGTCTCGAGCTACACACTGCACTGTCCCAAATTCCAGTTTTAGTTGTTAAAGTATTAGAGCAGCGATACTCAACTGGTGAACCGGGGTCCAAGTGCGGACCTTGGCGCCAGATTTACAGGCCCCTGACCCTGACAGCCTTGCACACAGTTGCTTCTGTGTTGCCGTGCTCAGAGCTGCCCTCTTGATGGGCTATGAAGTGCTTAGTCTCTCTGCCTAGCATTGCAATATGAAGTACTGCACAGGCAGGAAGTGGCATTGCAAGGTACAAGCAGTTGTTTTTAGTTTAGCCTGAGGAATCTATAGCCCCTCCCCCAGTGTGCTGATTCATAAGTATCCCCCCCCCCCCCCCCCACGCAACAGCCCTCCACCCGGACCTTCACCTTTCACCGGATGCCTTTAAATGGACCTTTACAAGAAGTGGTTGAGTACCCCTGTAGTAGAGCATTGGCGATGCAGACAACATTGAGCAGAAACAGTGGGTGCGGCTACAGCAATGTGATGTACAAATTCATAACAGGAGGAGGGAGATGAGTAGGGTTTCATAGCTGCAGAGAAAGGCAGCCACTCAGGAGTGGGGGCGTTTCCATTCTTAGTCCCCCGAAGGTTGATTGATGAACCAGAATGAGGAAGTAAGTTCCCCCACTAAGGGGGCAGACTGGAGAGGAAGGAAAGCACTGGAGCCACCGAATGAAAGGTAAGCTACTAATTATTATATATATTTTTTTTACTTCTGACTTGCCAATCACTTTAATAACATTTGCCAACTGTTTCCGTGTTCCTTGACAAAAAAGAGATTATATTCTTTATAGAGAGTCTATCATATCCAATAACAGTAAGTATTAGATATTGATTAATTGCCCTGAGCAGTGTATGTTGAGGGACACTCCATGATTACATTCCAGAGCACAGGGAATATAAATTGATTTCCTCTGACCATGAATGTTACTGTACTTTCATAAAACATGGCTATGAAATGTGAAAGGTTAAACAACCAACAGGAAGGCTAATTTATAGACTATATAATGTCAAGTATAATACATCTTTTTCTGTGCCATGAACAAAAAGAAAGGGCAGAAACGAAATAGAAAATGATTGATTGTGCTCATTGATGTTATGCAGTTAACAGAGGTGAGGATTATAATGACAACTACTTCTTCAGGAAGAACAGATTTTTTTCTTCAACTAAGAGGCCGCTACTCTGTTTCGCCAAATATAAGACCTACCTAGAAAATAAGCACTAGCATGATTTATCAGGATGCTTTAAAAGTAGAACAAAACCCATTTTCTTAGCCCCCCGTCCAAGTACCTCAGGCTATGCTGGCAGCTTGGCGACAGTGGACTGCTTGTAACAAAATGGGGTTTTCCACCACCAAAGCTACGTCCCCTGGCATTTTTGATATTGCAGATTGGCTGCCGGTGATGTATGGCAGCATCTTTGGTTTCTCTGTGCAGTGCGAGCTCTCGGCCTATCTGAATGGCTGGGCACGGGAGCACTGCTGCAGAGAAACCGGGGATGCGGCCGCCGGAACACACAACAGTCCATACCACATAGGAAGTCCCCGAGGCAGGCTAGTGGCCAGACCTGGGGTCTTTTAGTTTACCGAACTGACCCCGTCAGATTTTGAGCCGCTTTAAAATGGACCAAAATCCAGGATAGTCAAAAGTTTTGATTATCCTGGTGTTTTGGTCCTTTCCCCAGGGGCACACCGATGCGGGGTGCCCCGCTGTGTGAAACCCCCGCAGATCACCGCAACCAACTCACCTCTTCCCGGTCACACAGCGCGTCTAAGAGCAGCGGATCTGACGGCCGCATCTTCCGCCTTCCTCTAACAGGGAGCATTCCCGCGCCGGCCATTCACAAATGGCAAGCCCAGGATAGTCCACTTTAAACATAAGCACTAAACCAAAAATAAGTCCTAGTTACATTTACAGGGGCAAATAAGTCCGTTGCCTGGGGCACAATGACAAGATGGCCCTCCATCATGGTCAGGGCCATTTATTGCCTGGGGCCAATCGTACTGATGTGTGCTAGCTAATCACCACCCCAATATGACATAGGCAGCTTGTGACAGCCTGTATCATACTGTGCAGCCACGAAGATGCCGGGAAACCCATGAAGGAGCCAGGACTTGTATGTATAGGTATTGTACGCAGAGGTAGTTGAAAAATCAACAGTCACTGAATTTAAATATGCCTGGGATAAGCACACATCTATCCTAAGATAAAGAGTACATACAGTATACACATAAGGGCAGACTAGATGGACCGTATGGTCTCCTTCTGCCGTCAACTTTCTATGTTTCTATGTATACAGCGCGCCTCATGCTGCACTCTGCAGTGGTGCCCGTCTGTCCCCAAGTACCCACTATAAAAGTGGGGATGGGGGAAGAGTATGGCTCTCAATTTTGGGATGAAGAACAAATGTAGATTGTTTATAGAAACATGACATTCCCTGAAAATACGCCCTATAACCTCTTTTAAAACAAAAATAAATATAGGACCCTGGCTTGTTTTCAGAAGTAGAATATGAAAGTAGAATTTTCTTCTTAAACAAATTGCCTGGCCAAGAGCATTGCGTAGACTAGGTGAATTTTCCCTAAATTCAATAGCCAAATGTGGGCTATCATTAGAAAAAGGATTGGAGGGGGGTTTGTCTGAGTCCCAAGACCTGGCACTCCCCCTGCATTGCAGTGGAGAGGACATGTGGACAAGTAGCATTCCAAGAACTGGACTATGAGAGATCATCTGCTGGCAACAAAACGGGAGTATGGAGTTGGTTGTTCTGCCTCGACAATGGCAATTGCCTCAATGCCTTGATAAAAACGCCGTCCCTCCATTTTAACAGCAACTGAGGTTGTACAAGCTAACATAGAAATGATAGCAGGCATTGTTGTGCCAACTAAAAGTCATGTATATATATTATACTGCCTCAATTAGAGCATTTTTTAAAGATCTGGACAGTTTTTTATACTACGAGCCTAACCTCAATATCAATTGTGCAGATGTAGACCTCCCCTACCCCTATATGCCCCTTTAACACTGACCTGCACTTCACTGCGTTAAAGTAGTAATGCATGCAGAAAATCACGCCCATTTAAATAATGTTTTGCAAATGTAGACCAGCAAATAGAAGATAAGCATGTCTCCCACTATACACTGCCCCCCTTGTAAACTATGGCACCATCTCTGACAAGACTTCCACTACCAGGTCCTCAGTCCTTCCTACCAGTCTTTTGGTCCTTTGCTGCTAAAATTCTGGGTCCTCGCTGCTATGTCTGGTCTCTGGGTGCTTGCCAGCACCTCCACCATTGCCATCTGCAGCCTCTAAATCCTCATTGCTGCCTCCCGTTTTCTTGGCTGATCATCAGCTATCAGTACCCACCACCTCCTGACCTTCTCCGATGGCCTTCAATAATTTGATGGTGAGCCCCTGTTCCTAATCATCACTGCCAATTGACAGCAGCAAGGACCAGAGGTAGCTGACAGTTGAAGCAAGGGACTAGGGTCCGCAAGTGTGTCAAGGAAGGCCTACTGCAAAATTAAAACACTGAACCTAATCTTGCAATTGTGGAAATGAATAGTGTGAATGGGGTCCATTGCAAAGTCAGAAGAGATCTACCGTAATGCTGATAAATATTGTGCTGCTGCTTTTCTAGGACTAGGGTAAGGAGAGTTGGAGTGGGCATCCTGGGGGGATTCGCATAGTGGATCAAAATCCTTGGTTTAAGTCCACTTTAAGCTAACCAGTTTACCCTTGAAATCCTACACCAAATGAAATTGTCATGCTGTTTATTTCAGGCATCTTTATTTTACAAAAGTTGGCTATAGCAAATCTCCTTACACACTTATCAGGAATATTGTTACTATCAGGTCCCCAGCTTCCCCATTAATCTGCGTGTTCATTAGAGGGGCTCATCCATTTCTCATTTGTTTCAGTGGTGCTAGCAGGACCAGATAAGCCCCTGGCTGACATCACAGGCTGCGAAATATATTGATCTCCGGTAGCTTCACCATCAATCTAGGGTGCAACTTGCCATCGTAAATCCTGCCCGATTAGCTGTACCAGAACCTGGAAAAACTTTTCTAAAACAGCATCTTCATAAAAAGTTGTCTTTAAGTCTTTTAGTTCTACTAAAATATATATACTCTACTACAATACACGCAACCTCAGCTAAATGAAACTGAATTTTAAAGTTCAATCAAGGAAAAAGGCAGCATTTGCTTTGTTATGGGCAGGGCTTTGGAGTTCGTTTAGGCTGGAGTCAGTAGAAAGAAAACTCTTTACAAAAAAAAAGACTCATTAAAAAAAAAGATAATCTCTTCGTACTATATAATTAATGTAACTTTCATAAAAGTTTAGAAATGTTAACCACATTATTTTTTTTATCAATCCTAGGCCCTGGTTTATAAAAATCAGTAATAAGGAGCAGCAGGGTGTTCTAATGGTGAGTTTTCCAATCTACCTTATATACTGCAGGCATCTTCGTGCCGTTCTATTGCCTGAAACGGTGCTGCACATGCTCAGTAGTACGTTCCTCCTCTAAAGACCAGAGGAATTTCATCACTGAGTGTGTCTGCAGTCTTATCAGAAGTGCATAGACAGAAAAGAAACACAGTAGGTATTAACCGTTCAACAAACTTTACATCAATCAATAGTCAAATTGTGTTTACATGAGGACAACTCCATTACTGGCCATTGTATTGCTTGTATCTGGCATTTTATTAGCAGTTTTCCTCTGTGCTGGCTGAACATCTAGTTGCAGTTCTCCCAGACATGAAGCTACCAGCTACTGTACAGAGAAAGTAGAGGGAAGTCTGCTTCCTTCTCTTATGCATTCAGAAAAGCCACATGATCATGGAGGACATTACAGTCGCTGGAGCTGTGCAGTGTCTTTTTGTTATTCGTCATTTATAAAAGCTTCCCCCCTGCACACAGTGAATGATGCTGCTTGCACACTGATACAGGTACCAGGTGGGCCTCTGGCCACAATTTTGCACATAACACAAGGTGCCCTTAGACATATTGATTAGATTTACAGCAGACCAAAAGAATAAACCACATGTGCTCAACCCTCCCCTTCAAGCGCCACCAACAGGCCAGGTTTTGCAAATCTCCACACTGATGCACATATGAAGTACCGTATATACTCGAGTATAGGTCGATCCGAATATAAGCCGAGGCACCTAATTTTACCACAAAAAAATTGAAAAGTTATTGACTCGAGTATAAGCCGAGGCGGCTTTATTCAACTGGAATTGGAGTTGATTTGAGGAATCAACGGGCTGATACAGATTTTGGTCTGCTGCGGGCGGCAGCGGAGGAACAGCTGAAAGTGCTGGAAGTGACAGAGGGTGAGTGCAGGAGCCGGCACGGGGGCAGGAAATGAATGGGGATGGCCCCTTGTCTGGTTTGATAGGGCTGGGGCTGAATCTACCCTGTACTCCGCCTCCCCCCCGCTCCTCTCCCCCCAGTCAGTGTCCTGTGCGACATAAAGGAGAACTGGCTGTTCCAGCTATGACATGTAGAAATGGCCACAGATTTAATAGGGAATGACCCAGAGACAGCTTATCTTTGTCAATAGGTCTTCAGTGATCAATTACCCCCCCCCCCTCCAATTACTTGTTTTGATGACATGCCGCTGCTCATATCAGCGCCTTCTTCTGAGCCGCACTCACGGCTCCATACTGCGTCTGGGCCGGCCGGCTGACAGCTGTCAGATATCCCCGCCTGCGGCCCGGGCCTCAGTGACGTGGCGGCGCGGAGCGTGCCGGCCGCCATCTTGGTACACCCACCTCGCGCTGGGTGTACTGATCTCCCCGCCGAGTTCTGAAGCCTCCGAGGCGGCTCTTCCGCCGCGTCCTCCGCCGATCTCCACACCGCGCTTCCTCCCCCCCTCGCTCAGTCTCCAACACATCAGCTGAGGCACCGGTAAGTCGAGGTTCCTCCGCCGCGTTCTCCTCTTCACTCTACGGCATAGGCGCCATCTTGCTGGATGCACAAATTTTCACTGACTCGAGTATAAGCCGAGGCGGCTTTTTTCAGCCCAAAAAGTGGGCTGAAAAACTCGGCTTATACTCGAGTGTATACGGTAATTAGTGTCCAGGAAGATCTGTAAATGCAGCTTATTAATTTACCTGTGCATCAGTGTGGAGATCTGCAAAACCTGGTCTATTGGTGGCCCTTGAGGAGGAGGGTTGAGCACCTATGGTCTAAACAGCTGTTTAGTCAGGTTTGCATGGTTCCTTGAGGGAAGAAGAGTAAGGGGTGACAGGTTCAGAATATCCCAATCTGCTTTATAAAGGGAGATGTGCTCAGTCCCCTGATCCAGCCTGTACTAGAATAACAGTTGCTTCTGATATGCACGGATGCTTTTACCCACCATGCAACGCCTTTGGCAGATATTTAGAGTGGTTAATGCCGCTGCTCCACACAGGCTGGCTCAGGTGACAGGTTCTGAAATGGAGCAGATCACCCCTATAACAGTAGAATGGAACACTCAAAATATATTCCTACCAGGAGAATATCTTTCAGTTGGGGCATGAAAGGAACCCCTCCTTTTGATATCTAACAGGTTTATATGGATTTTTAACGTTAGAAGATTACAGCATCTTTCAAGAACCAGACCATGCTAGGAGTAAAATGAAAGAAAGCAAGACTTATTGTACAGTTACACAGTACAATTGCAAGGAAGAAGAAAACAAAAAAAACAATAAAAAAGCGATTGCATATATGGGAGTCGTGAATGGTCACATGAATTGTCAGCAAATGCTTGTAATCAAGATACCATTTAAGCCGGACCTTCAGCATCATTAAACGAAAAGCCTAAACCTTTAAATATATTCATTTTAGATGCTGGGGAACATAACAAACTTTTTAACGTTTTTAGGCGCTTTCTTATTATTCTTTTCCCCATTGGGCTTCAATTATGTTCAGGACTCTAGGATACGGGTGCCGCCATCTTGCCTCAAACATTATATATTGAGGAGAGGAATAAAAAGTGCAGGGGGGGTTATAGCTGTGCTCTGCACAAACAGAGCAGAGCTGGGGTCAGGAAAAGGACAGCAATCCCAGAATGCAGAGCAGCGCTGTCAGAGGACACTTCCTGTCTGCAGGCAGCCTGAGACTCCATGGGTCACCATCTTGGATGGTAAAAGGCTCAAAAACACACTAGGTGCAAGTAGGATGATTTTTAATGTGAGCAATTTGTATGTACAGGGTGGGAGAAACATATAAGACTCTAATTCAGGGTGAAGGTCTGGTTTAAGGTAATTTATAACCATTTTCTGCTACATGCCAAAAGGTCAGGGGACAAACAAGTCATTTTATAATTTTATGTCCGTCAAAATGATACGACGGTCGAATTCTCATTCATCGCTCTTTTACAGAAACCGTTTCCATAGGTTTAATTAACATTCAGTTATGCTCGCTTAAGTGCTTTTTCGTCCAATAATTGTGTTATTACTTTCCAGATTCCTGCTTAAAGACATACTTCAGGCAAAGGCGATTGTTACACTATTGCGGACTACATTTGGGACGATCCTAAACAGTTTTCTGTTTAATTTTAAGAAATGGGCGAGATGTTGTGGTTTTCATGCTCAGCTGATACCCCTTACCCCCTCCAATCGGCTCATCAGAAGGGGGAGAAAATTGCTGGTCCACTCGCTCCCCCAGCCCCTTCTCCTCTTCCAGCTTCACACTACTGTCAGCACAGAGCGGCCTGTTTCTAGCAACAGATGCCCCTCCCCCCTGCCTGTCATATAGCCGCAAGGCCGTCGGCCACCAACACCCGTGCCGCAGAGGGTGTTGGTGCGTTTTAATATTCAACAGCAGAGCAGCATGACCCAGGCTTTTACCTCAGTAAAACAAAGAACTTCTACGGCTGACCGGGTGATGCACCCATGTGACCACAAGCAGCCTATCAGTGCTGGCGGTTGAGACTTATAGGCTGCTTCATGGCAGCTGTAGAAGAGTACATAGAGGAGGAGAGTTCTTTGCTTTATCGTCGCACAGCAGGGAAGTCCGGGTCGTGCTGCCCGCTGCTGTATAATGAAAAAGAGGGACATAGTCATTTTTGACCATACTTCCTCTTTAAAGCGGAACAAAACCCAGGAATTTGACTTTCCCGGGTTTTGTTCCATGCCTCAGGGCATCCTGAATTGGGATGTCCCGCTGTGTGAACTCCCCCCCCAGTTTGCCCATAAAAACTCACCTTTCTACGCTCCAAGGACACATACACAGGCTCTCGTTCAATGGGAGCTGTCTGCAATGGTTATGTCATTCAGCAGGCCCCGGCTGTGGGCACGCTCCCACCCCACCATCATTGTACGAGAGCCCTCCAATGCACCATTGGCAAGTGGAAAGGTGAGTTTTTATGGGCGTGGAAAAGTACGTTTTGCGCACGAACTGTGGGATTCACACAGTGGGGCATTCAGGATACCCCGGGGAAAAGCCAGAGGCCATCACTGGAATCTTAAATTCAAGGCCAGCCGCTGGTGGGTTTGTTCCGTTTTGATACTGAACATGGGAAGGTGCGGTATCTTACACAACAGCTAAGCTTTTTTTTTTTTACTGGAAGGGAAAACAAAGGGTGAGAGGTTTTTGAACATACTTTTGTACTTATACAGGGGAGGACTCCTGGAGTCAGTCTGTAGAAATAGAGGAATAACTGGCTCTAATTTCAGCACCGAATGTAGAAAAACTTCAGAATAGCTTTAATAGAGATGAGCCGTTAGTAAAGCATAGTCTAGCACAGAATATCACTTGTTTAAGAGTTCAGCAGTGCTCCCCTTTAAAAATAACATGGAACCTTTTGTGTTTCTTCCTTTCAGGCCTATCAATGCACCTCCACTGCCTTACATTTACAGAAATATTCTTCTTCTTAAAGCACACTCTGTATATATTCCTAATGGGTTGTGCTTAAATGTTGGACCTATAAATACAGCAATAAATCTTAAATATATTCAGTAAATGCACACCCCTGCCCTATAAACAATATAATCCACTTTAGGAAACGAAATGCTTTTTTTTCAATGACCTCTATTCTGAAGGGTACATTTAATTTTCATTCAGCGTAGCCAATATTTATATATTTATCCTATTGGGTTGATTCGTTGGAGTGGAGAAAGCCGGCGCATGTCAATTTTATTATGCCTTAGTGACACCCTGGTCTTTTTCATTGCACACTTTACTACCCAGAAATAATACACTAGAATCCTGAATGTATCACGCTTTATAAAAGAACATGATGTGGTTATTTAGTAAATGCTGACCTTGGTTTTTGAATAAAAGCAAACTGGAGTTTAAAATGCTTATTTGCTGTTTTATGCATATCAGAATCAGTTTATTATTCCCCAAGTATATGGATTATATACAGAAATGCACATATACCATATATACACATACAAACCACACACCAACACATATTATACAGATGTAATGCATAAAATACAATTCTGTGATTCTCATCTGTAGAATGGTTTTCTCCCGTCACAATTCAGATACAAATGGGTTAACACTCTCGACCGAAGAGCGTGACTACAAGATAAAAATGTGTGGCCCCTCCTGGTCTACATATACTTCCGGCTGCCCTCCATTCCTGCTGGTTTCAATGACCCTGAAAGGTCAGAGATCCCATCACACCTCCCCATCCTGTCAGGCTCGAATTGGTGGAGATTATGATCAAATGGATTGGAGCAAACCGGCCCATCAGAAGATGATTGGGATCTAGCCACCATGCCAAGACTTGTCTCCCTGGATTGGACAGCGAGAAGGGAAGATCCATGGATGCCCGAGTCCTGTCACACTGTGATAAAGTTCCATCTGCAGGAGTCTCGTATGAAATTGGGCAATTGGGACTGCCTAAAAAGAGGAGACCATCAGACCTAACTGTCGAATCGTCTGACGGGTGGCCAGGAAATTGTTTGATAGCGAAGTCCTTATTCCGTTATAGGCACTCTCCTACTCTGGAAGAAATACCTTGGCTTGCTCCGAATATAAGAAGGGTCTCCAAGGAAGGATCTTATCCGTGAAGGATACAAGTGGGATTTGGGACAATTTATTATACACCCAAATTTTTCCAGAATTGGAACTGTCTGGGAGTCTTCCCAGGCTTCCGAAAAGGAAGGTGCATGGATTAGGAGATAGAGAAACGCAAAATACGCACCGCTTTGCTCCTTAAGATGGCCATGAGCCCTGCTAATATCGTCGTAAAGACCCGTGGGGCTGTAGAAAGGCCTAACGGGCAGGATCTGAGAATACTTGTATGTGCAGATAAGCATCTCTGATGTCCTTTGATGTCATGAAGAGGAAGAGGCGCTTGAGTTCTAGAATAGGGTGCACTGAACCGTCCCTCTTGGGGATTACCAAAAGATTTAAGTAGAAACTGCTTCCTTTTTTGGAATGAGGTACAGGAGGTAACTACTCCGCCTATGAATTAGACCCTCCAACACTGCCTTCAACACCTCTGTCCTCATTGGGTTCTGTGAAAGTCTTGATGGAAAATATCTGTGGGGAGGCTTGGCAGCTAGTTCCAATTTGTAGCCCGAACCACCTATAGAATGGAGCTTGTCTGGCTACTCCCATTTTGCTAAAATCGGGCAATCACAGCGGGGTATCCCCGATCAGGGTGCCCCAGGGGGCAAGGACCAAAACCCAGGATAGTCAAAATCCTGGGTTTTGGTCCACTTTAAGCCTTCGTTCACACCTTGGAAAAAATAATTGCCCACCCCTGCTCCACATGGATCAGATGTGTCACCTGGCATGCCCCCCTTCATTGCAGTGAATGCCATAGACCCTTTGACAGATGGCGGGAAGAGTTTCATCGTCAATACTACTGAAGCAGTGGGCAACCAGTCTGGGTGGAGCGGAGCTTGGATCGGGTGATCCGGTAAGTGTCAGAGCACTGTACTAGTGTAGGAGTGTACTAGGAGGGGAATAAAAGGAGAGTGGAGCCTTTTTCATTTTCCGGCCTCTCACAAATGAACAAATGGTTATCAAGTTATTGATAACCATTAAAATTAATGTATAGTGGCTATGAAAGAAAATTGTTCATAAATACATCGTTTAACAATTCTTTTTACACTAGCATGGTTTTTATGCTTTATGTAAAAAGCATTTCAGGGCAGGTTTGTTTTTTACTCTCAATTAAATTACACACGGCATCTGCCTCTTGGTTTTCTGTATGGACAAGAGCATTTGTGCCGAGTTACTGAACCTTCTCCCGAGTTGGCATCTGACACTCAGATCTCTCATGAAAGGAACATCAAACTGACGTTTGAAGCCGGATGCCTTAACGGCGAGGATCAGAGCTGAACTCCTAACATCTCCCTTGCGTCAGTCAGCCATCAAGTGGAAGTCAAGTAACAGAACAGTTGCATCTTTCACTTAAGAGGAACTATTCAGTTTACAATGCGCATTAGGAAAATACAACAAGAGCATTGAGAGTAAAGCACAAACATGTCTGTGAAATTTGCTGGCGTAACAAGTGTTACACTTTTGTTGCCATTGTCTGAGTTTTTTGTTTCAGCTTCTGTAATAATTAATCTGTATATGCCCTTTCCCATGATTCTCCATGTACGGCTGGCTGGTAGGAGACTCCATAACCTCATTACATTGTGCCTTCTATTAGATGGAGTGCATGAAGTTGGTACTAGATTGCCCAGTAAAGACACTGATCCAGCGAGTCTGCAGGGCATTGTGGATTCTAGTCCACTTACTTATAATGTACTTGTAATATGTGTTTGATGTATGGTGCATGGTGTTCTAGACACAATCACACAGAGACTGATTTAAAACTAGCGCCACACATTGCCATGTGAGCGTCTGTATAGCAGCGCTTAGAGCGACTGCTAGTAGACGCTGTAAGCGGGTGTCTGGCTAAGTGACCTAGCTTGGAGGGCGGACAAGTGGCACTGTACTATCCTGTCCAGCAGTGATAAATGTGATGTGTGCGCTATACATTGAGCCACCGCTAGTGATACATGTGACGCTACATGGCGCTATTAGAGGCGCTCACCAGATTTGCTTTCTTAAATGTGGTTTTCACATACAGCGCCCAGCGTTCACCTGACGCTACGTGGCATTACCTGGCGCTAGTCTTTCTTAAATAACGCCCATAATTACTAGCCTACACACGCACCCTTAGAAGATGCACATTTAGACAATCAATAGGCACCTTCACATGCTAATAAACAGGAGTGACATGACTATTTTAAATATTTGTTAAATATTTTTTGGAACAACAAATCTGCAAGAAAAAATAAATTGTTTTACAATTAAAATAACAGAGCTGCTACAATGGTGGTAGTCCTATTCTAGTGTATTTTACATTTATTGCACTATATTGTTTTTGACAGTAGTAGTTCATTCTTTTTTGTATTTTTAAATTGCTCGTTATATAATGTATCAATACTTTATGTCTAATGTGTATATGTGGATGCTATGTTTCTATACATATTTACAGTTGACCGTTGAATATTAACCATGGTTCAGTCTAATTAGATTATTCATGGGCCTCGATTCAACAATTAGTCTGTTTTTTCTGGAAAAAAAAATACAGTTTTAGCTTTTTCAAATTCTTTTGATTCTGCAAAGAAAGAAAAACGCTTCATTTTCAACACTTTTTTTACTTGCCTTCTCTCAAAAGTGAAAAATATGTGTCTAAAATAAAATAAATACAAGTGAAATTTACACTATTTTTACTACTCTTTTGAACAAATTATTTACAGCTGCCCTGAGCAGTTGTAAAAAATACTCAGCACATTCCCTTGTGTTTTTTTTAATAAAAAAAAAAGCCAATTCAGCAATTGCCAGCATGTTTTTTTAATCGGTGTAAAAGACATGAGGAATTAACTTAACTTAAAAAAATTTTTAATGATTGTTTTAATGTAAAAAAATTACAGCCGACACCCCAGCAGAGCACCAAAAGTCCAAAGGCTAAAGGGGCCAGTGAGTTGCCAGTACCAGCCTACTAATATGGAGGGACCAGTATTTGTTTTCATTTTAATTGCAAAAGTAAAAATAACTAAAGAAAAAGTTAACTCTAGTAGGTTCGTAGGAATAAATCTACACAATAGCGTATTTCACAAGTCATCCAGCCATCTTTCTCAATAGACAATGTTGAATTTACACATCCAGTGGGATGAATAACAAAACATGTGAAGCAGATGAAAACAGCCAGTCCAGTTGCCTTGATCTATTACTAAATACATATCCAACATTACATGGGTGATTGTGATCCTTCATAACAAAAGTGACTAGTTGCCCAAATGCATTTAAAAACAATTGTCAAAAATTCACAAGAGATCTGTTACATGGTCACCTGATAAAAGCAAAAGCACCATTTGGGGTAAAGGCTTCTCAGCACCAGAAATACTTTCAGAGATTTTCGCCTTTCAGCTGGAAAATTTGAGCCGATTTTGCAAAAATCTTTGCTTACTAAAGCCATTTTCGCATGGAAACGTACATTTTTCACACTCATTTTCGAGCCTATTCTACTGACCGGATTTAATTAGTCAGCTTTGTTGAATCACTTAAAGTGAACCAACAATTAGATCAGACTAACTCAACAAACATTCCTCATACATGGCAATTTAGATTGCTGTACATAAAAAAATAATGTACCTTTTTCTAACGACTAATGGGATAAATTTTAAAAAGAAGATGGCCGCTCATGGCCTTGAAGGCCACCTGCAAAGAGGAAGTCATGCCGGGCTTCCTGTTACTGTGCATTTCAGTTATGTCAGTTGGGAGAGGAAGCTCCAAAATGGCCGCTACATTTCTTTTCCAACTGTGCCAGGCTGTTGGTCCGGTTTAAAGTTAATTTAACCAGACCAACACCATTTTTTCTTTAATGGGTGTTGTTCCTGCAAAAACAAGCTGGGGGGACCCAGGATGCTGGAGCCCCACTCGTACATAACCCCCCTCCCCAGAACGCCCGATCCTTACCTTCACCTCGAGCCTGCACCAGGAAAGGAGTCCCTTTTCGTGCTCACATGGGCAGGGAGTACCGGTGGCTGGCGACGAGGACGTGACCATGGCCCACCCGGCGGCCGATGGCGGGACTCCTTTTCCGCCGCAGGCTCGAGGTGAAGGTAAAAATAGCAAGCGTTCTGAGGGGGTTATGTAGGGGGAGCTCCAGCATTCTGGATGCCCCCCCCCCAGCTTGTTTATATGCGCCGTCTGCAGAACCAACACCCGTTAAATAAAAAACGCGTGATGGGCCGGTTTAAGTTTTTCGCATTCGATCCAATTTTCCAACCAAAACTAATTTCTCTCTTGTTGAATCAAGCCTGTGGTGTCAAGATTGTTTTACTTAGGTTGGTCAGTTTTGTAGATGAGAAAACAAATCTCTGAGTTAAAGAGAATGTGCACTTTAACACTTTCCCAACTGACCTCAGGATCAGTGAGGGTCTCCTTCCCCCCAGTTTACCTTTACCTGACTCAATCACAAAACTCCCGCTGACTTGGCTAGGGAAGCCACAAGCCGAACTTCTGGGTGTACAAGGCCATATGGAGCCACTCATTCTGGGCACCTGGGCAGATCCTACACTCCTCTTGTCAGACGGATCCCAGAAGTACAGCAACCAGCTTCACATGCCATGTTTGCAGGAGTGCAGTTGATGCCACAGGACTGGGTGAAGGTAGGTAGCGGTGAGCCTCGCACCCTATAAGGCCTGTATTTGTGCCAAAGAATAGACCTACATCCTACACCCTTTAGATGAACAAGATCAAACAACTTCAAGTCAAAAGAGAAAACTAAAGTGAGTTTTAAAGGGCAACTGTAGCCTATGCAATTTTTTAAACCCTCCACTTGCCCTGACCACATTGATGAAAGGACCCAGGGTACCAGATAAGTCTTCCAAGCAGCATGTCCACCACTGCCTGATGGTGGTCACAGAGTACACTTTCAAGTTTATTATTGGCTCTGTATTGTGAAAGCTTCAGGCTTAGAGGGCCGGGATGCCTACAGCTAGGGATATGTTTTGCATATGCATTTATGAAACCTGTTGATTGTCTACCACATCATAGTGACCCAGACAAAACCCAGGATTTTAACTATCCCGGATTTTGGTCTGGCCCCCTGGGGCATCCTGATATAGGATGCCCCACTGCGTGAAACCCTGCTGTTCATCTGTCTTTCTTACCTTTCCTCGAGTCCACAATGCAGGCGCAGCTCTAGTCCAATCAGCTTCCCTGGCTGCGCATATTAACGTAGGGCTGGAGAAGCTAAATGGAATCTGATGGAAAGCGGCATTACTCACATCCTTTGCGCACAGCTGAATAGGATGCGAATTATGCCGCTGCTGCCGCCGCCTGCACATTCACTACGGGCTCATTGGAAAGGTAAGCTTATGGGATGAATAAGGATGTTTCACAGAATGAGGCATCCTAGTTCGGGATGTCCCGGGGAGAGGGAATCAGCCAGCCCAGGGGTCTCAGACTACACTTGAGGGACTTTAGGTTTGGCAAAAATCTTCCCTGATCATAGTTAAACTAGACTGGAAGGGGGAGGAGGTACGTCAGGAAGTTCACCGTGTCTGTAGATGCAGAATGCAGTGGTGTTAAAGCAAAGAGAGCTCATATACTCGTCCCTTATTCATTTCATCCCAGTTCTAAAGGCAGCATTATTCACAACAGCGGCATCGCTGCTTCACTCCCTGTGTGTGACCACAGGCAAACCAATCAGGTTGCATAGAGGAATGCATGGATGACCTGCCATGCAAAATACTGCATCTACAGACACAATGGTACGCCATAGGGGGAAGAGCAGGATGCCGGGGGGGGGGGGGGGGGGCTTGCTTGTCAGAACAAATGTTCAGTCTGCTTTAACTATGACCAGGGTATTTAATTAAAAAAAAAAACTGCAACTAAGCAGATGAGAAAAGTTCATGACTTGGTAAAACGAGTCATTTTACAAACAGAAAGTGAACCTAAACCAGAAGGGGCATGTTTTGTCTAATTCTTTGAGTTAGTCTAAACAAAAAACTAATTGGAAAAAGATTGTTAGGTTAGCACAGCTGAGGTTTGGATTACCTCCCACAGTTAACAAGCATGTACCAAGAAGCTCTGTAAAGCTTGGGATTGGGGGGGGGGGGGGGGGGGTCCGATCATTCATATATATATATATTATATTCTAGACCACAAGCCTCTTGGGAGTTTAAGGGGAGAAAAACCTGTTGACACAGAAGTCAATTGTGGTAATATCAGTTGTGGCTTCACGAGAATCTGGCGATACGATGCGTATCACGGTACACGGTATGATGATACGATGTATCCCGATTCTGTCTCAAAGACGATATATTGCAAATTTTAATTTTTTTAAAAAAAGGACATAGGGTCCCCCTACCCAGGGGATGGGAACCCAATTTTTGGGGAATTTCAATGGTTAAAAACCCTTGAAAATCCCCCCAAAAATACAATTCTGTCATTACTCACCTGTAGAATTGATTTTACGGTGTACAGCACGGCTTGCTTCATTTCTTATTCTTTACATGTGGGTGATCCGCCACCAGGTAGCGCAGTCGACTGCAGGAAGACTTGTGGCCCCTCCCGGCCATAAAAGGGCCGGAATTACCCAGAAGACCCCAGTGTTTGAAAGCAGTAATGCAAGAAGCCGGGAGGTAAGGACCTTGTTAATAAAAAACACAGCCCATAATAGAAACTCTCTCAACAAAATCACCATAACAAGGCAAAAGAGAACAACGATAACAAGGGTGGGATGAAGCAAGCCGTGCTGTACACCGTAAAATCAATTCTACAGATGAATAATCACAGAATTGTATTTTTCCAGGTGTACAGCACGGCTTGCTTCATTTCTTATTCTTTACATGTGGGACATACAATAGCAGCGTATAAAAAGAAGGGTGGGATCCCCAGAGAGCAACGGCATGCAGTTCAAACCACTACCGCCTGAAGCACCTTGTGGCCAAAAACAGTGTCAGCTGAAGCCCTAACATCAACTTTGTAAAACTTGGAAAAAGTATGAACCGAACACCAAGTAGCGGCCTTACAAACCTGTTCAACTGAAGCCTGCCGCTGGAAGGCCCAAGAGGCACCAATATCCCTAGTAGAGTGAGCTGTAACATGGAAAGGGGGTTCCTTCCCCTTGGCAGAGTATGCTTGCACCACCGCCTGTCTAATCCACTTACTGATAGTGGATTTGGCTGGAGACAAGCCCTTTCTAGGTCCGGAAGGAAGGACAAAAAGAGAATCAGACTTTCGAAAAGACTCAGCCTCAGTCAGAATAGAAAGAGCAGCATTGTATATGGGCTCGAAAGGTGGACCCTGTAAAGCAGACAGCACCAAGTTCAAATCCCACACCGGTAGCAGAGGCTTACGCGGTGGACCTACATGGGTGACTCCCTGGAAAAAAGTTTTTACAAGTCTGTGATTAGCAAAATTGCCAAGGCAGAAAGCTGTCCTTTTCGTTGTAGACCCGACTCCAGACCGTGTTGTAAAAATTCCAGAATCCTAGAAACGGAGAATGTGCAACAAGGAAAATACTTACAGGCTGATTCATTAATAGCGCCAGGTAGCGACAGATGAGCGACAGTAGCGTTATTTTCACAGCGCCCGCTAGTATTCGCTGTGCTTGGCCGTTGTTCGGCTGTTGACAGCGACTCAGTCGGTGTGTGCTAATGTTGAATACGGGGTTATGAGTCGCTGTTTGACAGGTATGTATGGGTGCGCATGACAGCGAACGGCCATAGCGAATGGCTCCCAGCATATTCATTAACAAATCACGCTCCAAAAATTCTCGCGCTGTGAAATGCTTGTTTAAACCCCAGAGCGCTGGCGGCGATGGGTTAAAAGTAGTTTAACCCCCAAACAACCATATTTTTAGAAAAAAAAAAAAAACATGTTTTTTCAAAACATTTTGTAATATGAATACATTAATATCAGACCTGTAATATCAATTCTGCACAATTTTTTTTTTTTTTTTTTTTTTTAGCTTAAAAAAAAAATCTAACATTGCAGAAGTGGTCACAGAATTTTTGACATAAAAAAAAAAAAAAAAATTAATAGCAATTAATTATGAATATTCAAAGTTAGCTCCATTGAAATGCATTGGAAAGCGCCAGGTAGCGAGAGGTCATACCTGTCGCTGTTCAAGGTCGCTCGCTGGCGCTGTGGGGTGAGGCTGGAATAATGATGAATGATTCGCTATCTGGCGCTGTCTGTCGCTAAGCAGGATCGGCTTCATAAATTTGTGATTGCGGAGGGGAGCCGGTGTTCTCGTGGCGGTGAGCGTCATTACCGTTCGCTCACCATTCGCTACCTGGCGCTATCCCTTGTTAAATAAGGGCCTTAGACTTACACTAGGCAATATAAGCATGCCAAACCCTGTAGTAAATCATAGAAGAGGATTTCTTCCTAGCCTGAATCATGGTGCTGACGACTGAAGTCGGCAAACCCTTATCCGTCAGGATGGAGGTTTCAACAGCCAAGCTGTCAAAGCTAGCGTTTGTAAATTGGGATGGCAAAGTTGCCCTTGAGTGAGGAGCTCTGGATTTTCAGGCATGACGAACTGATCCACCGCCATCTGAACGAAGTCCGCGAACCATATCGTCCTCGGCCAACGGGGGGCCACCAGTATGGTCGGTACCCCCTACTGGGCTATCTTTCGCAGTACACGACCCAGCAGAGGAAAAGGAGGAAAGGCACAGAGGAGTCAAAACTCCAAGGAATTGCTAGCGCGTCCATGGCGAAGGCTAGAGGATCTCTTGACAGGGAGACAAATCTTGGAAGCTTGTGATTGTGACGGGGTGCGAACAGATCCACGTCCGGCTGACCCCAACGGCGACACAGGGCATGAAAGATCTCGTTTTCGGGAGACCACTCCCCCAGACGAGCAGTCCCACTGCGCAGAGCATCTGCCTCCTGGTTCTTTACCCCTGGGATGTAGACTGCCGAGATGCAGGGAACATTCTCCTCTGCCCAAGACAAGATCAGGGACACCTCCTTGAGGGCTCGTTTGCTCCGAGACCGCCCTGGTGATTGATGTAGGGGACAGCCGTTTGGTTTTTGTCCGAACGTACTTGGACCGCAAGACCCCGAAGATGGAGAGTCAACTGAAAAAGTACCAGCCTGATCGCTCTTCGCTCCAGGAGGTTGATGGGTGTGTGAGCCTCATGAGGACCCCACTGTCCCTGGAACTTCAGCGATTGCCAAACTCCTCCCCAACCGGTCAGACTGGCGTCTGTGGTGACAATCTCCCATCGCGGCGGCAGAAAGGACCTGCCCACCAGAAGATTTCTCTGGCCCAACCACCAACTGCATCCCCAGGCGGATGGAGGGATGAGGGCACGATAACAAGGCCCGCACCTGCATCTGAAGACCCTCCACCTTCTGCTGAGGAAGAAACACCTTGACCTAAGAAGTATCCAGCGTCATTCCGAGGAAGGATGTCACTGAAGAGGGAGAGAGTGAGGACTTGGAATAATTGATCACCCAAACGAAG
The DNA here is from genome assembly GCA_027917425.1 of Gastrophryne carolinensis. Lineage (NCBI taxonomy): Eukaryota > Metazoa > Chordata > Amphibia > Anura > Microhylidae > Gastrophryne > Gastrophryne carolinensis. Next base: position 374,612,919 of record CM051239.1, read on the forward strand.
GACACTACCACCTGAGTATCCCTCTCGGCCTGATGAAAAGATGGCGCAGCAATCAGCAGGTCGTCCAAGGAAGGAAGAATGCGAATGCCCTGGTCCCTCAGCAGAGCCATGACCCCCGCCAGCACCTTGGTGAACACCCGGGGGGGCCGAGGTGATTCCAAACGGCAAGTCCACAAACTGATAGTGTTGGATCTCCCAGAGCGAACCTCAGGAACCTCTGGTGTCTCCGGAAGACAGGAACGTGCAGATAGGCATCCTTGATGTCAACAGTTGTCATGAAGTCGCCTGGCTGAAGAAAATTCACCGCCGACTGTAGAGTCTCCATGTGGAAGTGTTTGAACCTGACAAATCTTTTGAGACCCTTTAGATCCAGGATGGGTCTCAGGGAGCCGTCCTTCTTGGGCACCGTGAACAGATTGGAGTAGAATCCCCGACCCTGTTCTATCAGCGGTACAGGGCAAACAACTCCTGATGACATTGTTGGACGGCCAATCTCAGACCCTGCGCCATCACGGGATTTTGTGAAATCCGGGACCGAATGAATCGTGGGGGCGGCAAAGATATCAGCTCTATTTTGTATCCGGAGGACACCACCTCCTGAATCCACCGGTCCGAGACGCGTTGTCTCCAGACGTGAGCAAAAAACCCGAAGCCATCCCCCCACCCGGACGGGTGAGAGCATCCCCTCATGCCTGAGGGGCCTTGGTGGAGGGCTTAGGCTTGGATCCCCAGGCGAGGCCGGGACAACCTCGGGCTCTACCTCGCCCCCATGAGTCTCTGCGGCCACCAGAGAAGGAAGAACCTCGTCCTCCACGTGAGGGGCGAAAGGAAGAAGAAGAACCCCGAAAAGGCCGCACCGTCTTCCGACGCTGAGGAAGCTTCCCGTCCTTAGCCAGAAGGTTCAATCGTTCCCCAAATAGCCGGAGTCCCAGAAAGGGAACACCTGTGAGAGCTTTTTTGGCAGCAGCGTCCGCTGCCCATTGACGCAACGGCGCAGCGCGACCAGAGCAGCCGAAGCGGACGGAGTCATCCATAGCCGAAATGACAAAGGCCAGGAAGTCCCCACAAGTTAAGAGCTCCCTATACTCCTCCGCCCGCTTGTGAGAATTGGCAATATCCGCGAGATGCCTCACCTTTTTAATGGCCATGGAGACAGTGGCCGCAGCACAGACAGGGCGCAGACCAGTTCCTACAGAAGTGAAAGCATGACAGGCTAGCTGATCCATGCGCCTGTTATGACATGATCGCTTAAGGAGGAAGTCTCAGGAGACGGTATAACTGAGGTATCGGAGAGCCCCCGAACAGGAGCATCCACTTCCACTTTGGGACCAAAGACGAACCAAATCCTCCGAAAAGGGATACAGTCTGTCCAGACCCCTAGGCACCGACGGCAACCTATTAGGCTTTTCCCATTCCTTAAAAACCACCTTAGAGAAGTGGCCTTGTTCAGGAAGGACAAGGCGCTGTCTCGCCGGCCGAAACAGGTCCCCCTGCTTCTTCTTGGCCGCCTTAGGAGGATCAATGTGCAGGGTTTCAAGTACCGCCAACAACAGCTGCTCTGTATTATCTGGGGGCCACTCGTCCTCTTCAGATGAAGACTCGGGGCAACTATCAAGGTCCCCCCGACTGTCGCAGGAGGAGTCGGAGCACTGGAGCAACTCACCCTCCTCAGCGGAAACTCGGCCACCGAAGGCCTCATGATCCACATCGTAATCGGCAAAGATGGCGCAAGCAGGTTCCAAATGCCGCTTTTTACTCTTAGCCTTACCAGCCACCGAAAACACCAACTGACGCTCAATACTAGCCAGTCTAAGCTCAAAATTACTACGAGAGTCCCTACTGGCCTCCCCCTCGCTAGGGGCCAGAAGCAGACGCAGGGGAGACGGCGAGGCCGTCGGAGCAATGGGACTGGGGTCAGTAACACTCACCCCGTCCTGGTCCGAAATAACATTCTGGGCGCAGGGTGCACAAACTGCGCTGCGACCGCTCAGCGGGCATGTACCACACACAAGACAAAGCTTATCAAGTCCCTGAGGTATCCCAAGCCCGCTATTCCCAGAAGCCTCCATCATGGTGATTATGATAAGAAAAGACAGGTCACAAGGCACTTTGGTGGCCCAGAACCGTACGATAAATCCCCTCAGCACCGTAACCCACAAGCAGGAGGGGGTGGTGGTAGAGGGGGGGGGTGTGGGGGTGGGGAGTGGAATGGACCGGGAGGAACCACAAGTAAAATACAGGACCCTGAAAAACACAAGAGGTGGATAACATGAGCGTCCCACAGTGAATGCACCACCATATAAAAAACACCACACAGTAAATAACAGGATAACAATAATAAAGGACCGGACTCACGGACCAAGGGTGTGGTGAAGAAAAGAGCCCGTGCAGCATGAGCAGCAGATCCTCACAGCGCTGAATCAGACCTTTAGGAGCACAGGACCACCACCATCAAAAACGCAGAGGGCGCACATGCTCCCCCCCCCCCAACACCATGCAGCGAGGGAGGCGAGAGAAGAACGAGGAAGGTAAGCTTATTCTGAGGTAAAAAATAATGAAAAAGTGAACAAACACCAACCAAAAACAAAAATAAAGCTTGTGGGAAAATAATGAACACAGGTATAGCCTATGGCCACGGGCTCTTCTGCCCCCCCCCCCCCAGGCTTTGGGGAGTCAGGTAATGGGGGCTCAGTGTTAAGGGGTAATTTGCCAGACCCAGAACCTTGTAGTCTCATAAATCCCTTACCAGTGCACAAAGGGTTAACAGTAAAGAAAATAAATAAAAAAACACCACACAGAGAACCAGCCGGATCGAACAAGGGGTGAGGTGTTTTTTATTTTTTACTTTTCTTTTACTTCGGGGGGGGGGGGGGGGGTTGAGTCAGAATCGATTGTAGAAAGAAAAAAAAAATTCTAGTGCCGTCGAATGAAATATCGCGATACTTGACAGAATCGTTTTTTTTCCTGACACCCCTAATTCAGAATATTCATTGCTAACTATGTACAACTGCATTTTTAATAGTCTATGTACTGTATGTTCTTCCTCATCTGTAATTCCTATTTGTAAATCGCTACAGAAGATGGCGCTTTATAAATAAATAATAATAATGGTTCTATACATTCTCTAAGGTTAGTTCTAGTTTGTTGCACTTCTCTCAGCAGTCTACTGGTACAACACATAATTGTTGGAATTCCTGCTGCGAGGGGCCGCCACCATACGCCGATCACCCAAAATTAGCATATTGCAAACCGCCATGTTTCCTTACCCAGTATATTTCTAAGCAATATGGGGGATTTTTTTTTTTTTTGGTGCAAGGCTGCTGAGTCAGCAAACTGGCAGAAATGCAGCATTCATCAAGAAACCTGTAATTCCACCAAAGAATATATTGCAAAAAGTATTGCTTATTTTCTCATTTAAAGGCACAAAGTAGGAACAGTAGGTCCCTGGAGTCCTTGTTCTCTCCACCATCTATTTCCTTAGTTCTCAGTCATCAGCTGCTGTCGTGTGTCCCACTTGCAGCAATCTGATAAGCATATTGAGCTTCAAGTACTGCCCTTCCAGCTACTAGAATAACAGTCACCTGAGGACTAGAACAACGCTTACTATACTCCACTTGATTAACAGTCTAATCTAGAGGTCTACAGAAACAATTAAAAAATGTGCTTTAATGTGGACCAAAAACCAGCTCGATCGGTCCACAAATCTATAAGGTTGGGCTAGTGGGCTAGTGATAGAAGGCAACAACATAAACTCCATTCCATTCTTCCGTGACCATGCGGTTGCCCTTCACTCAGAGCAAGCCAGCCCGGGAAGCACAACCACTGTGTCTTGCTAAGGCACTGAGAGATAGGGGGAGCCATGTGACCACATTTGGAGCGTGGTCATAGAAAAATGGAACACAAAAGGAGGCTGATTTGCCTCATTGCCTGGGCTGTCCCTTTAAATCACGGTCCACAAAAAATAGCTGTATATCAATCAGATTATAAACCAAGAATAAATTAAAACAAATAAAGCACGTCCTGTTCCAGAATATTCATTACACATGGGTAATACATCCACAAGATGGCACTGGACTGCAAAAAACAGTTTGTGGCTCCTCCCGGCCCTATATAAGTCAGAGACCTCCCACAAATTCCCCAGTATTGACAAGCAGTTAACAAGAAGCTGGGAGAACAATAATAACAAGAATTCAAAAATGAATCACCATACAGAGGTAACTAAGAATAAAGATAACAAGGGTGGGATGGAACAGGACGTGCTGTATACATATAATACCAATTCTACAGGTGAGTAATCACAGAATTGTATTATTCTAAGTATACAGCACGTCCTGTTCCAGAATATTCCTTACACATGGGACATCCAATAGCAGTGTCCGTAAGGTAGGGTGGGATCCCCAAAAAGTAACAGCGGGCAGTTTAAACCACTGCCGCCTGCAGCACTTTGCGACCAAAAGCAGCATCAGCTGAGGCCCTAACATCAACCTTGTAAAACTTAGAAAAAGTATGAACAGAAGACCAAGTAGCAGCCTTGCAAACTTGTTCAACAGAAGTTTGGTGCTGAAAAGCCCAAGAGGCACCAATAGCACAAGTAGAATGAGCAGTAAGGTGGAAGGGAGGCTCCTTCCCCTTAGCAGAATAGGCCTGTACCACAATCTGACGGATCAACTTGCTGATAGTGGACTTAGCTGGAGCCAGACCCTTCTTAGGTCCAGACGGGAGCACAAAAAGAGCATCAGTCTTTCTGAAGGATTCAGTAGCCACTAAATAAAACTTCCTCCTGAGTCCTGACCACATCCAGAGAATGCAAAACCCGCTCCTTAGGGTTACTAGGATTAGGGCATAGAGAAGGCAAAACAATGTCCTGATTGAGATGAAAAGCAGACACAACCTTAGGCAGAAAATCTGGCTTAAAACGAAACACCACCTTGTCCTGGTGTCTCTCAAAGTAAGGGGGTTTGATGGAAAGCGCTGCCAACTCAGAAACGCGACTAACAGAAGTGATAGCCACCAAATAGACTACCTTAAGCGTCAAAATAGATAAAGGTGCCTCACGCAAAGGCTCAAAGGGAGACCCCTGCAAGGCAGATAAGACCAAGTTCAAATCCCAGACTGGTAACAGAGGCTTACGTGGAGGACGCACGTGAGTAACCCCCTGAAAGAAAGTCTTGACCAGACGATGATGAGCAAAGAATCTTTGGAAGAAAATGGGCAAAGCAGAAACATGACCTTTGAGGGTAGTAAGTTGAAGACCCAAATCCAAACCATGTTGCAAAAATTCCAGAATCCTAGGGATAGAAAACACCCAACAGGGAAGCGACTTAGACTCACACCAGTCAATGTAAGCATGCCATACCCTATAGCAGATGGATGACGAGGACTTCTTCCTAGCCCGAATCATGGTATTAACAACAGAGGCAGGCAGCCCCTTTTCCATCAAGATGGAGGTTTCAGCAGCCAGGCCGTTAAAGCCAGCGTTTGTAAACTGGAATGGCGTATTTGCCCGAGTGAGCAGGTCTGGATCCTTGGGCAGGGCATACTGATCTATTGCCAACTGCACGACATCTGCGAACCACACACTTCTTGGCCAACAGGGGGCCACCAGAATGGTTGGCACCCCTTCCTGGGCAATCTTGCGCAGCACCCTGCCCAGCAGAGGAAAAGGAGGGAACACAGAGGAGCTGAAAGCTCTTCCAAGACTTTGCTAGTGCATCCATGGCCAAGGCCAGAGGGTCCTGGGACAAAGAGACAAAGACTGGAAGCTTGTGACGGGACGCAAACAGATCCACATCTGGCTGACCCCAGCGGTGGCACAGGGAGCGAAACACCCTGCTGCTGAGGGACCATTCTCCCAGACGAGAACTCCCCTTGCTGAGGGATTCCAGCCACCACGAGAGAGACCGTCTGGCCAGAGGAGGCAGAACCAACACCAGATCCAGAGACAGAGGGTCCAGATCCCATACCGACAAGAGGTGAAGTTGAAGAGGTCTCATGTGAAACTGAGCGTATGGAACTGCCTCGAAGCAAGACACCATCTGGCCCTCCAGCTGCATTCCCTGCCGGATGGAGGGATGAGGGCAAGACATAGGAATCCTGGCTTGGGCTTGAAGACTCTCCACCTTCTGCTGAGGGAGAAAAATCTTGAGCTGAGATGTATCCAGAGCCATGCCCAGAAAGAACCTCACCATTGACGGTGACAGGAAAGACTTGGGGTGGTTGATCACCCAGCCGAAGGACACCAGTGTGGACACCACCAGCTGGGTATCCAGCTCGGCCTGCTGGAAGGACTGAGACATGATGAGAATGTCGTCCAAGTAAGGAAGGATGCGAATGCCCTGAGATCTCAGCAGAGCTATTACGCCCACCAGCACCTTGGTGAATACCCTGGGAGCCGAGGTGATACCGAAAGGCAAGGCCACAAATTGGTAGTGCTGATCCTCCAGAGCGAACCTGAGGAATCTCTGATAACCTGGAAAGATTGGTACATGAAGGTAAGTCACCCGGGCGTAGTGAATTGACAGCTGAGCGCAGAGTCTCCATGCAAAGTGTTTGAATCTGACAAATTTGTTGAGGAGCTTTAAATCCAGGATGGGTCTGATGGACCCGTCCTTTTTGGGAACCGTGAAAAGATTGGAATAGTAGCCTCTGCCCCTTTCCCTCAAAGGCACCTGGCAGATGACCCCCAACTCCAGAAGGTTTTGGACAGCAAGGCACAGACCCTGAGCTGACAGGGGGTTTTGAGCCATACGGGATTTGATGAATCTTGGGGGCGGGCAAGCAGCAAACTCCAACTTGTAACCGGAGGACACTACCTCCTGAATCCACCGGTCTGAGACGTGAAGCCTCCAGACATGAGCAAAGAGCCGAAGCTGTCCCCCCACCCGGATGGGTGAGGGCGCCCCTTCATGCCTGAGGGGGCCACATCCTCCGCCCCTTCCCTAGTTATCTCCGCGCCCCAGTAAAGGAGACTCCTCGGCCAGTTCTAGAACCACAGAAGGATGGGAGAAAGGCACCCATCCCCCGAAAGGACCGGGACGGGCTCCTACGTTGAGGTAACCTGGCAAACAAATCCAAATCCAAAGAGGCGCAGGCCCTTGAAAGGGAAACCAGTGAGAGCCTTCCTCACCATCCCGCAGGGTATTAGTATCAGGAGAATGCATGACAGATGTATTGGACAACCCGAGAACGGGCGCATCCACCTTGGGAGGACACCAAAGCTTAACAACATCAGCAGGAAAAGGATACCTCTTGTCCCAACTCTTAGGCACCCCTGGCAGCTTTCTAAGCCGTTCCCATTCCTTGAGCACTAGATTATTAAAGTGAGACTGCTCAGGGAACTCCCAGAGTGGCTTAACCGTATGAAAAAGCTCACCCTGCTGCTGTGAAGCCACTGCCGGGGGAGAAATACAAAGCACTTCAAAAATGTGACTCAGCAATCTGTCAGTGTCATCAGGGGACCACGGGTCTTCCCCAAAGGGAGTCCCAGTACCACCGTAAATCTTAGGTTCAGATTCAGAATCAGAAAATAATTCCCCCTCCTCAATGGGGTAGGAACCTGAGAGTGAGTAAGGGCCCTCATCTTCTACAGGGAAGAGGGAAACCGCAGCACAAGAACCTGCTGGGCACAGGATACACATACCCTGACATCATCACTTATGGGGGATACCTCACACACACACAACACATAGCCGGGCTCGTCCCGAAGGAACCCCAGGCCCATTATCCCCAGAAGTCTCCATATGGTGATTTGAATGGCACAACAGGCCAGTAAGGGTTAACGCTAAAGAGCTACCCGGGATGCCCCAAGAACCCGCTACGGAAGTGGGAGATGGTGAGGGGAGATGGCCGGGAAAAACCACAGTGCTGAAGTTTTAACCCGCCTGAAAGACATAACAAAACATTCCCATAAGAATACAGCAGAAAGGAATATCCTGAGAAAAACCACCCCCCCCCGGGGTTACTCACGGACCGCCGGGAGCCAGCAGCACACGCAGCTAAGGACAGGCAAAATGGCGTCCGCAGAACTCGAGGGGCGGGCCGTGGAGACGTGAAAATCGTCATCCACAGAGACCGAAGAGTGCGAAACGCGCCCACGTGATCCGGCCGGCCAATAGCAGCCCGGCAGGTAAATGACACCGCCGTCCGCGGAGCGCTGTACAAGCGCGCGGCGGCGGCGTACAAGGCGACAGTAACACAGTACAAATTAAAAACATAAAAATACAGTTTTTTTACTGCTAGTCACCCCCCCCCCCCCGGCAAAAACCCATGGAGCGGGGGGGGGGAATCCCAAAAGGCTCACCATCAGCCTAAACCTACCCTGTCAGAGCAGGGACTGCGGTAAGAGCATAGCTCCTCAGCACCTAACTGGTGCTTACTGACCTACCTTAACCCGAACCTTGTCAGCCGAGGCTGGGAGGCAGCAATATAGAACGGAACGGGTGGGAATAGTCCTGCAGGGCCGCAGGCATATAAGCCCCGCTCACCTGCACCACATAGAGAGCTATCTTCTATCTTCGCAGCCCAGACTGCAGAAAAGAACTGGGGAATTTGTGGGAGGTCCCTGACTTATATAGGGCCGGGAGGAGCCACAAGCTGTTTTCTGCAGTCCAGTGCCATCTTGTGGATGCATTACCCATGTGTTAGGAATATTCTGGAACAGGACGTGCTGTATACTTAGAATACAGGGCAAGCAACAAGAAACCCATAAAAATAACCTATGTTCAACTGTACGGTATCATAGGTGATAGCAAAATGAATTGGAAACCCCCAAAGGGCAATCCTATCAAGTAAGGCTGTAAGACTTCCACACTGTCATCTATTAGTGACAGGGCTGGGGCAGTCGCAAGCGTTCCTTTTAAATGGACGCACACTTACTGGCCAGCGCCATTTAGTCCCCTGAAACGGGGCTAGGTCCCAAGCACGCTCGGATTGCACTGCCACATTGCAGCTGTCGAGATTGGGGGACGAGCTTTGATGTAAAACCCCGCCCCTATGATGATGTAGTAGGGTACTTCCGCCAGTGGTTGGCAAATGCCAGGCTGAGCTGGCTGCCACCTTCCTTTTTGCAGGATGACGTCAAGCATCCCAGTGCACTAGTGACTGTGAAAAGCGACAGTATGAGGTAAAGGAAGGCAGAGAACCCTGTCCCATCCCATCATGGAAAGTGGCGTGCACTAAAGAGGACCAACCATGTATTTTTGGCTGGCCCTGGAGTCTAAAAGACCTGATCCTTACTTCCCGGGGCATCCCAAATTGCTGCTTGAAAACCCCCAGTATCTACCCGACTGCTGATTAAATGACGCAAGCACGAGCCATGGCTGCTTTCCGCTATACCTTTAGCCAGACGTGTGCCTGCGCCAGGCATTTGTGAACGGCGGGAGTGGGCAAGCCCCCAGCTCAATCACAGGGGGGGGGGGGGGGGGAAGGTGCGGCCAGCGCCGCACTTGGCTCAATTCGGCCTTTAGCCGTCAAGAGCAGATACAGCTGCCTCCATCGCTTCTTCTCTACGTCACCAGCACACACAGAGTGAAGACCGGGCTTGGTACAGCGGTGGGCGATGTTCAAACATTGCCGCACTGCCTATAAGGGGAATGGGAGGGGGAAATGCGACGCTGCCTATATGGGAATGGGAGGGGGACATCACACTGCCTATATGGGGAATGGGAGGGGGGACGTCACACTGCCTATATGGGGAATGGGAGGGGGACGTCACACTGCCTATATGGGGAATGGGAGGGGGACGTCACACTGCCTATATGGGGAATGGGAGGGGGACGTCACACTGCCTATATGGGGAATGGGAGGGGGACGCCACACTGCCTATATGGGGAATGGGAGGGGGACGCCACACTGCCTATATGGGGAATGGGAGGGGGACGCCACACTGCCTATATGGGGAATGGGAGGGGGACGCCACACTGCCTATATGGGGAATGGGAGGGGGACGTCACACTGCCTATATGGGGAATGGGAGGGGGACGTCACACTGCCTATATGGGGAATGGGAGGGGGACGTCACACTGCCTATATGGGGAATGGGAGGGGGACGTCACACTGCCTATATGGGGAATGGGAGGGGGACGTCACACTGCCTATATGGGGAATGGGATGGGGGACGCCAGAATGCCTATGGAGAATGGGATAGGGGATGACACACTGTCCATGGGGAAAATTAAGGGTGAATGCCACACTGGCCATAGGGGATGGGGAGGAGAATACCCCTCTGCCTGTAATGGGGGGGTTCTGCACCTTGCCTATTAGTTGGTTCTTGGAGGGACGGGGTTTTAGCACAACATTTGGTTCACAATATTTATTTTCTTATTTTCCTCCTCCAAATCCTAGGTGTGTCCTATGGGCAGGTGCGTCTTATATGGCGAAAAATACGGTATCTTATATTTACCAGGAGCAGTACTATAGATGCCTATATTCAATACTGAGGAGGTCAGAAAAGAACATTCTGGCTGCATTTATCTGCCGGCTTCAGAACCTGAGGTGTACTAAATTTCATCCAGACTACAACCTGCTGTGACTCAACCAACGCCAACACTTATCCCAATACTGCAAGCCAGCTGTAACTGATAGTTGTCACACAAAAGCTATTAAAAGAGAACCCAGGGGATTGAATGTCCCATTATAAATTATTTGTTTCTGCTTTGGCTTTGGAATCAATTGTAAGTCAAATTAAAACCAAGTGATACAAAGGATGTTCATCTTTGTATGTAAAAATCCCCCGTGCAACTGAGAACAATGCACATAGGAAAAACAGACAAGCCTATGAATCTAAGTTAAAGAATATTAAAAGAGACTTTCCAAGAGAAAGGGGAATCACCCTACTGGACCGGGTGTCCGCTGTGTAGTAATACGCAGGGGTCCTCATCTCTCATTACATTCTTCCAAATAGCAGCAGAATCCCTCACCCCCCACAATGCTGACAGACTCACCGTTCCCCAGACTAACACCACATGCGCGGCCTCTCCTCCAATCAGAGCAGTTTGCCGAAAAGGAACAAGAGTGGCTGCATCCCCAACATCCGCTCTCACCCCCAATTGAAGTCAATGAGAGCCGTTTGCAGAAAGATATAGACACGGCAAAGGGCTCTGATAGGACGAGAGCCTGCACATGTGCAGTTGGACCAAAGAGGTTTTTTACTGGGCGAACTGGGGGCAGAGGGGCACAGAACAAAAGTCAAAATCCTGGGTTTTGTTCTGCTTTAAGATATTGGGTAACCAGTCATGGGCCAGAATATATTGATTCAGAATGTTTTTCTTTTTTAAATGGTATTATCACAAATACTCCATTAAAGCAGAACAAAAACCCAGGGTAGCCAGCTGGAATCTAAGATTCCAGGGCCGGCCGCTGGTATTCCCACGGGGCATCCTGAATTGGGATGCCCCACTGTGTGAAACTCCCCAGATCGCCAATATAAGCTTACCTTTCCCTGGTCCAATGGCTCATGTGCAGGCTCTGGTCCTGTCAGAGCCGTTTGCTGTGCCTATGTAATGGAATGGAGCGAGCATGTCCGCATCCCTTGTATCCTTGGGCACTGTGCGCACTCCTGCCTCAGCCATTCATAGCCTGGGACGTCATAGCCTGGAACGGCAGCATGCACGCTGATAAGGATTTTCCCACTTGCGCTCTCCAATGAAGTCTATCAGAGCTGTTTGCCAAATGACAGTCACAACGAAGCTCAGATTGAAAGAGCCCACACATGCGCCGTTGGACCAGGAAGAGGTGAGCTTTTCCTGGACATTATGGTGAGTTTCACACAGTGGAAACATCCCAAATTAAGATGCCCCCAGGGCATGGAATAGAACCGGGGTGTCCACTTTAAAGATAATTTTTCCCCATAAGACACTGCACCCCATCACCATATTCATGTGTAACATTCCATACACCCTTCCAATCCATATCCAGATTGCCTTCAAATATTCCGGTCCCATATTTGTAGATGGAAGAAAATCTAGATGCAATTCCTAGTTATGACCCGCTCATGGCTGTGCACTCAGATTCATGTGAGGAAATTGTCACCTATTTCACAGATGGTCTACTCATAGCAAGTTGGTAAACACAGACCTGACAATGCTCCCCACAGGGGGCCCCCGCTTTAAAGTGGACCAACACCCAGGATTTTGACTATCCTGGGTTTTGGTCCACTTCAGGGGGGTACCCCGATTAAGGGTGCCCCGCTGTTTGAAACCCCCCAAAACTCACCTCACCACGCTCCCACGTGGCCGCGCTGACCAATCACCGCCGACGGACAAGCGGGTGTCAGTGGCGAACAACACAGCGCGTCCGCCGCCGCCTCCCGCGCGCCCCTCTGACAGTGCACGTCTAGAGGGCCGCCGCCGATGAGGTAAGTTTTTGGGGGGTTTTTGGGGGGGGGGTCCCTCACCGCGGGACATCCCGATCTCGGATGTCCCGCGGTGAGGGAGGTGATCGGCCCGGGAATCTTATAGATTCCCGGGCCGATCACCCCTGGGTGACGGTCCACTTTAAAAGAACTTGCAGAGACTGCTCACACATGGGATAGACCAAACTACAGCTCTTCTCTCACCACGGTTTCCCGCTCCAAAGAGCGTCCCTTAGCTGTTGCAATTCTATGACTGTGGCCATTTGCTGTAAAGAGACCTTTGGGTCCAAACTGCTACACCTCAAATGAGAGAGAAAAATCTGGTGTGCTAGAAAAAGCAGATAGACTTGATATAGCCTTGATCTCACCACGCTTGAGAGGGAGGGAGGGGGTATTCGTGATCACCCCATGCAGGGCCGGCTCCAAGTCTGTGGGGACCCTTAGGCAAGAGATTCATCTCCTGCTGCTGATTGCCCTCCAGTCCTTGTCAGTTATCTCCAGGTTCTCGCCACCTTCTGAGCTTTCATCAACTGCCCTCCATTCCATGCCACCTTCTCCACTGTTGCTGAACATCCCCTGTTGCTGATGCCAGCCATGAGCAAGTCTGCACACAGCACCCGGAATTCGGTGCTTCGGCCCACTGTAAAATAATACCATGGACAAGTGTGAGCCTGAGTGCCCCCCTGAAGATGCCAGGGGCCCTGGCAATTGCCCAGGTTTGCCCTGTGCTGGCGCCAGCCCTGACCCCATGGTAGGAGTGGGTTGCCAATCAGAAAAAGCTAAAAGAGAAAACGGATCCAGATACCCCAAACCTAGTTGGAAAGGATCATCTTTCTGTAGTTGTATTGCATCTGCTGCAGGTTAGAAGAAAAGCCTGCTTCTAATTTTAGCCCCGGCTTGCTTTTCCTTCCTCCAGTTTTCATGAAATCAGCATTCTGAATAAACATACACTGGCTTCAGACCACATCCACCTCGCTCCAATGCTTTGCCACCTGGGAGCAATAGCACACTGAGCAAGTCACCCGAGTTTCATGCACAGCACCATGCCAGCTCAGTTAGATTGGCACCTTGGCAGCTGTCAGCCTGAAAAACATTCTTTAAGAAAATAGAACTGTGTCTGGCTCTACATATTCCAAAAGCAAAGCTGACACAGTCTAGAAAGCTCATTCTAATTGGCAGCTTCTTTTCTTGGATCTTTGAACCTATATAAATAACCATAAAGGTGTAGGTATGACCATACACCTACCTACTAGATGTGTCAGGTGCACACATTCCAGTCTCAATTTTAAAGTAAGATGTATCATGAAATGGTCAATTAAAAATCCATATAAACATGTCGGCTAATGAGAGGAGGGGTCTGTGGTTTGCTCTCCTGAGTAAAATCCAGGGGTTTCAGGTTCGAGTGGATATTTCTTGATGCCGGATGTATAAGTGACCCCTCCTTCCATCATCCAGCATATTTATATGGATTTTTATCATTGGTCCTTTTTTTTCATGATAGTCCTCCAAGTTGATTGACATAGATATATTCCATATATAGTCGCATAGATTGTACAATGTGCAGGGCCCCTTCATTCAATAAAGCAGGATGTTCCCTTTATATGATTTACAGGCATTAAAGCGATACTGCAGGCAAAGGTAATCATTACACCATTGCATCAGGCTACATTTGGCACAGTTAAAATTGAAGCAGAAATGGCCGACATATCGAAGTTTACAGGTTCAGTCAGTAACATTCTTTTTCATCCCATCCCCCAATAAGCTCAGCAAAGCTGGGACAGGATTGCTGGTCCCTGCCCCAAGGACAACCCAATTCGGGATGCCCCGCTGTGTGAAACCCCTTTGATTACCCAAACAAGCCTCACCTTTTCCAGGGGGGGTCCCATAGAATTTTCGCAGGCCACATCCGCATCCCTTGCCTCCCTTTAGCTAAGGCGTGCTCCAGTGCTCGGATATTTAAACATGCTGGGGCGAGAGCACGCCTCAGACTAGAGCGAAGCTGGGCATGCCAGGCGGCATTTTTCAGATCTGGCAATCAGTAATATCAAATTTTATGTCCGGACGTGGCTACAGCAGCAAAAAAGAAATAAAATGTAGCCGTTGCAAGGCCAGCAACAGGGCCACAGGTATTCCGTTGAGGGGACACGTAGGGGGCTTGGATGTATTTTTAGAGTGCAGAGTGGCTTAAAATCAAAAATGGAAACAGTCTTTAAAGGGGACCACCACACAAGAAATTTACTTTCTTGGGTGTGGTTCCACCCTAGCAGGGAATCATATCAGGGGGTTTTCCCTATTGAGCAACACCCCCCAAAATCGCCCGTGAACTCAGATTTCCCTGTTCCCATGGCGCATTCAGGGGCTGCTCAGCCAATCAGCAGCTATCATTCCATTCAGATTTCCTGATGTCAGTGCAGCAAAGAAACCTACATGGACCCAGCACAGGTGGATGCATCCCCTGTCCTTGCCTCTAGCTGTGGGCATTCCTCCGCCAGCCATTCCTGAAGCAGGAGCGTGCCTAGCTAGAGATATGCAGCCTCATGGAAGTGATGAGTGGATTGAGCGACCAAGGGGGTTTTAAACAGTGGGGCACAGATAGAATTAGCCTCATTCAGGCAGACACAGTACACCACTGAGGGACTGTCACCACTAAGAAAAGAGCATTTACATCCCCAATGAATGGCAGCTGACATATTGTAATCCGTGTTCTTGGTGCCTCTATGTCATCAGATAGGGGCAGGCACTTCATACATAATGAAAGAGGGTCCAGTGCTACGAGATGTAAACAACCACAAATCTCAGGTGCTGGTTCATGATGCAATCTGGCCATCACTGGTCAAGCCTCTCAAATCAGTCAATCTGGAACTTCATGGAAATTGATAGAGCAGTTTGGTCCACTGTAAACTACATGTTACATAGTCCATAAGATTTAGCCACATAGTCTTGTATATTCCAAAGGAACCCCCACCCCAGTCCAACAAGACATGAGGGGCTGAAGTAGGCAGCGGGATGCCCCACTTTACATAATGACACTGGCAGCAAGAAAACTGGCCCTCAGCTGCTTCTGTGTTCCCACCTGACCACCAGCAGCCAGTAAGGTTTGCAGGGCGCTCGAGCAATGCTGGATGTCTGTCTGGACTGCGTTTAGGCTTTGCGTAGGTTTACATACAGAAAAACAAAATTAAATAAAACTTTGCAGGTCACTAAAGTCATCAGTATCTCTTGAAATACACAATGTAACTAAAATGTATTTTTCGGAAATCCTAAAATACACATTACAGGATGAAGGATTCCTGTTGTTTTCTCTATCAGGAAAGGGCAAGCGCTTTACCTCTCTGGCGGAGTGCCAACTGTACTCTGCAGACACAGAAACCACAGAGAATCACCACTAACAACTACATTATATAGCTGGAAATGCTCCTGGTTATGTACTGTAAATGAATACCCCCCATCCACATTTTATCAATACCTCCAATCCACATTTTATCAATACCTCCAATCCACATTTTATCAATACCTCCAATCCACAATTTATAAACATGGCAGTTTCTAGGTAAAAAAGCACCCAGTGCAGAAAGGACAGAATTCTCCTCCTTCCTCGTCCATCCTGCTGTCCCATAATTGCAATGCTATGCCTCTACTTAAGTAGCAGGCAGTGCTCCTCCGCATAACTGAGCCCAATATGAGCCCAAGATTGTGGGGCCTGGTGTATGGCCAACACCACTAACAGTGGCTCTAACTTATCTGCAGAAAACAGGATAGCTGGGATAAAGGCGCCCCTCAATAGCCTTAGTGCCCAGGGCAATCGCCCTGCTTGCCTTCCCCTAGAAACTGCCCTTTTTATCAATAACCCCATCCACATTTTATCAATAACCCCCCTATCCACATGTTATCAATAACCTCCCCCCACCCACATGTTATCAATAACCTCCCCCCACCCACATGTTAATCAATAACTTCCCCCATCCACATGTTAATCAATAACTTCCCCCATCCACATTTACCAATATCGCCAATCCACATTTTACCAATACCTCCAATTCACATTTACCAATACCTCCAATTCACATTTTACCAATACCTCCAATTCACATTTACCAATACCTCCAATCCGCATTATACCAATACCTCCAATCCACATTTTACCAATACCTCCAATCCGCATTATACCAATACCTCCAATCCACATTTTACCAATACCTCCAATCCGCATTATACCAATACCTCCAATCCACATTTTACCAACACCTCCAATTCACATTTTACCAATACCTCCAATTCACATTTACCAATACCTCCAATCCGCATTATACCAATACCTCCAATCCACATTTTACTAATACTTCCAATCCACATTTTACCAATACATCCCATCCACATTTTACCAATACCTCCAATCCACATTTTACCAATACCTCCAATCCACATTTTACCAATACCCCCAATCCACATTTTACCAATACCTCCAATCCACATTTTACCAATACCTCCAATTCACATTTTACCAATACCCCCAATCCACATTTTACCAATACCTCCAATCCACATTTTACCAATACCTCCAATCCACATTTTACCAATACCCCCAATCCACATTTTACCAATACCCCCAATCCACATTTTACCAATACCTCCAATCCACATTTTACCAATACCTCCAATCCACATTTTACCAATACCCCCAATCCACATTTTACCAATACCTCCAATCCACATTTTACCAATACCTCCAATTCACATTTTACCAATACCTCCAATCCACATTTTACCAACACCTCCAATCCACATTTTACCAACACCTCCAATTCACATTTTACCAATACCTCCAATTCACATTTTACCAATACCTCCAATTCACATTTTACCAATACCTCCAATTCACATTTTACCAATACTTCCAATTCACATTTTACCAATACTTCCAATTCACATTTTACCAATACTTCCAATCCACATTTTACCAATACTTCCAATCCACATTTTACCAATACCTCCAATCCACATTTTACCAACACCTCCAATTCACATTTTACCAATACCTCCAATTCACATTTTACCAATACCTCCAATTCACATTTTACCAATACTTCCAATCCCCATTTTACCAATACCTCCAATTCACATTTTACCAATACACCCAATCCACATTTTACCAATACCTCCAATTCACATTTTACCAATACCTCCAATTCACATTTTACCAATACTTCCAATTCACATTTTACCAATACACCCAATCCCCATTTTACCAATACTTCCAATCCCCATTTTACCAATACACCCAATCCACATTTTACCAATACCTCCAATTCACATTTTACCAATACCTCCAATTCACATTTTACCAATACTTCCAATTCACATTTTACCAATACACCCAATCCACATTTTACCAATACCTCCAATTCACATTTTACCAATACTTCCAATCCCCATTTTACCAATACTTCCAATCCCCATTTTACCAATACACCCAATCCACATTTTACCAATACCTCCAATTCACATTTTACCAATACCTCCAATTCACATTTTACCAATACTTCCAATCCACATTTTACCAATACCTCCAATTCACATTTTACCAATACCTCCAATTCACATTTTACCAATACTTCCAATCCCCATTTTACCAATACACCCAATCCACATTTTACCAATACCTCCAATTCACATTTTACCAATACTTCCAATCCACATTTTGCCAATACCTCCAATTCACATTTTACCAATACCTCCAATACACATTTTGATTTGGGATGTGACCGCCCTGGCCCTCAACCCCACAGTGCATGGGACGGCTTTTCTCCAATCAGTACCTAGCACCTCATTCAGCTTTACTAAACAGCTATGACATCAGAGCAACTTTGTAAAGCTCCCCTTCAGCTGTGCGTACCCAGCCAGTCATTCAGAAATGCCTAAAACAGGTGCACACATCAACTGGAGGGAAGCAGGGGATGCTGAGTAGCACAAAAGTTGAACTATTGTCAAAGGCAACCAGTGTCCTCCAAGATAATGAAATGAGAGCTTCTCTAGACAATTGCTAAATTTTTTGCCTTAATTTTCAACTTCATACCAGAGATCCGCTTGAAAGTTGCTTCTACCTGAATTAGAGTAGCAGCTGTGATAGCTTTCATAGAAGAAATGTCAGCCGCACATATCTTCCTGTTTATGAAATGCCACAGCAGGAGCAATTACAAGTAACCACAAGTGAACCTTGTTCCATTTAGAGCTGGACGAGACTGATGTGAACGCTCTGCATCTCTTAAGTTCCCGGAATGCTCAGGAGGATGTAACTCAGCACTAATCAACATGTTAGATAAAGAGGACCCCAGACATGGCCCTAGACCTCAATATGGTCTGTTCATTTAGCATACAGTCTCTCTCCATCCTCCGCTCATCTCCTAGCCTTGTCTCGCTCCATTCAGCACGCCTATGAATCTACAGCAATGAGCTGTAAGAGATTTACTAGTCATGGCTCCATGGCCAATTTCTGTTACCATCAAATCGGACCAAGATTGGGCAGCTCATGCTCCCCGCATCCTCATGCATAGCGGCCATTTATATGACGACCTGGGCACCAGGGCCATAAAGTTTGGAGCCTATTTTATCAAGCTCAGACTTCTTCATAAATGGCCAAACAAATCAGCGTCATTGACAGGATTGCAGGTTGCCTGATGCTCCATGAGCCACCATCTTGGATGTTTAAAGTGGACCATCACCCTCCCGTGATCGGCCCGGGAATCTATAAGATTCCCGGGCCGATCACCTCCCTCCCTCCCCGCGGGACATCCGAGATCGAGATGTCCCGCGGGGTGAAACCCCCCCAAACACCCCAAATCCCCTTACCTTGTCTTCCCTCGCGCCCCTCTAGACGTGCTCGCGCCCGCGCCGTCCGTCCGTGAATGGCCGGTGCGGGCGCGCGCGCGTCAAGAGTGACGCGTGGGAGGCAGCGGCGGAGGAGCCGCTTGTCCGCGGCTGTCAAAACGCTTGTCCGTCGGCGCTGGGAGCGGGGAGAGGTGAGTTTTTCGGATGATCGAGGGGGTTTCACACAGCGGGGCACCCCGATCGGGGGTGCCCCACCGAAGTGGACCAAGACCCAGGATAGTCAAAATCCTGGGTGTTGATCCACTTTAAAGGCTCATAACATGCAGTAGATGCAGGTAGGATGATTTTTAATGTGAGCAATCTGTATGTACAGGGTGGAGGAAACATATAAGCTATGCTCTTATTCAGGGTGAAGGTCCGTAAGGCAACATTCTTTGAATAAAACAAAAAATAGTGAAATATATATCTCATCCTCCCACAACACCATTCATGCTACATGAGAACATTTCAGCATTTTCCTGAATCAGAAAAGGTCTCTGATAGCAGATTGCAAGAATCAAGGGATTAAAAGCTTGCGTCCATCCTACTCCCAGTCAGTAATCCTATTGAATGCCACCGCAGGCAGCCAATTTCAGGCTCCCCCTTTAGAAAATGACTCAGGCCAGAGAACAATACCGAGCTGTACCGAAAAGAATAATGAAAATATCACAGCGCTCCAGCCAGGAGAACATTTACGCTCAGACTCCTGGTCGCCGTCGCTGGTTTCCCCCACATACACAAGATCTCAAAACATCAGACGCTTCAATGAAAGCTTGAATGAAAAATGAAAGACAAAAATACATGTATAAGGCTGTGAAAGCTCTCCGGTATTCAAGGTCGTAATAAGCCAAAGCAACTAGACTAGTTGTATTTTTCTTGAAGATGCCAAGATAGTCATCTAATCAGATTGAATTAAAAAGTTTCATGAATTACTAATGAAATATTAAAGTGAAAAGGTTAAAAAAAACTCATCTTTCCAATCCCCAACACTGGTAGCATAAGGCATCCCAAATCTGTCCAACGTCCCTCATATTCTAACTCATAAATATTATTTGGAAAACAAGTATTGCAAATCCTGCTGAAATCTAAAATCTGAAGCGGATTTAAATCAGAGCCCTTTGCCGATTTATGTCAAGGCAGTACGTATTTTGTATTTTTTATGCCTTTACTGTGATGTTAAGGTTCTGTAAACCACAAGAAATACCAGCAGCAGACCCCCATCATTCCAGTGATCAGAAAACCTCCTGGTCTGTTACCAGGATATGCCCCAGAATTCCTTGGGTGTCCAATCACGCTTGCCTTTGGTCACCCCCCCCCCATGCCGGTCACAGTGCCTGCACACCACACTGCAACAGAGAGGATGTGCGTGGCATGCCCTCTTTCACAGTGAATGGATGTGACCGACCTTAGCGCCAGACTGTCCGGGTCAAAGATGGGAGTATCTTTTTTTTATTCCTTATCGTTAACAATCCCCTTAATTAGATACTCCTCTTACTCTTGGGACATCTATTTATATACACTCAGCACATGCTCCCTCCCTCTGTGGGGGCTGCAGGCCTGAGGCACTATGTCCATTTAGGTCAATATTTCCAGCAATCTCAAATGAGATGACAGGGGAGCCATGAGAAGAAGGTAAAGGGAACACGCCAGGAGCTCCAAAGCAGGTTACGAATGAAGCTGACGCTTTGCTGGAACAGATGTATTGCAATAGACGTTTTTTCTGAATGCGTGCATCTGTTTTTTTCAAACCAGAAAGTGTCAAACAGGTATTAAAATAAAGCTTTTGCCCATCAATCCGCTCTGCGTTACAGGGCCAGAATCTGAATTCTGCCTTTTTCTAAAGCAGTTTGACACCTTTACTCCATTACCGGGTTTTAATGGAGGCTGGGAAGCTGTAGGATGTGAACGGCGTTTAAACTGCTGTCATAAAAGTTGATGACACATTAAAAGGTAAAATAGCACAGACATCTCTAACATGCTGGGGGTGAGGAACCTCTGCATCTTAATCTGGAAAGCCTGTCCTAGATACAGTCAAGCTTACGTGGCCGAGATCTGTAAGAGGCCTAATATATCCGCTTAACCTATCCACTCTATGGTCAAAACTGGGCGCCATGCGCAACATTACAGGCGTGATGTTCCTTATGCAACACAGCACTATGGTGAACTATTTTATAATCATTATCCAAAGCAGCAAAATACAATTGATCACTTGTAATCCAATGCCCTAAATCTTACCTGAGCGGTAGATCGCATCCCTTGTCCCACGCCCTTTGTCCACTGTAATGAAGGATGTATAGCAGGTCCTGACACGCCCACTTCATTGTGTGCATCACCTGATGGTGGGGGTGGTCCTTTGTCAAGATGAAACAACCTTGCCCAAGCTGCGTGGGACTTGGATCTGCAGATCACATGAGATTTAGAGTGCAGAACTAGAAGCAATCCTCTGTGGGGGACAGAAGGGGAGTATAGAGGTTTTTTTTACTTTCCTGTGTGGACACACACTGATTTCTTGCACCTTATCCCCCATGGGAACAGTGTAATAATTAGCCACTTAGAAACATCTGAAAATCTCCAATTAAAACGTAAATACCTTATGCATTCTAAGCAAAGCCTCTTTCTTTCAATGTTATGGCTGAGCTGAGAAGGGCATGTCATGGGCTTTATAAGTTACAGTATGGGCACACTCTGCTGTGGTCAGAGACATCTGTAGGGGTGCTGTGGCACTGAGAGCTCCAAAAGACAGAGTGGCCTTATTGCAAGGTTACTCAAGAGTGTCCCATGCTGGTTTGAATTCAGCACCAATACTGAGCGAGTCAGGAAAGAAACACGCTTTCTGCATGGGAGTGGAGAACTGAAGCCCGAAGAAGGTCATGGGATTGAACCTGTGGGCTGGCAGGTAAGCGCCTTTTTGTACCGCCTGGTCCTTTAAAGTGGACCAAAACCCAGCTCAATGGCCCGGGAATCTATAAGATTCCCGGGCCAAGCGATTTTCCCCCTCGGGGCATCCAAAATCGGGATGCCCTGCAGTGTGAAACCCCCCAGGTCCCCCCATTCACTTACCTCGTTTCCCGGTCCCACGGCGCGTCTAAGAGCAGCGGCTGCATCCCGCTATACCTCTAGCAGGGCGCGCGCCCACGCCAGGCATTTGAGTGAGTGGCCGACGCAAGCATTCTCCCTGTTAGAGGGTGGCGGGGGATGCGGCAGTTAGAGCCGCTGCTCTTAGACGTGCCGTTGGACCAGGAAGAGGTGGTGGTCCACTTTAAAGGCAGTGTAAGCAATAAGGCAGCAAGCAGCTCACATGATGCTATTCCTTCTTGCAATTTAAGGCGGAACAGAAGCCACCCAGGTCAGCCCTGGAATTGTTTTAGATTCCAGGGCTGACCCGGGTGGGTTTTGTTCCACTGGTCTTCCAAGCACCCTCCTCAGGCGAACCTGAATCAGGATGCTCCACTGTCTGAACCCCCCCCCCCCCACGATGCTCTTAAACACCTTTCTCCAGTGCAACAGCCCATGTGCAGGCTCTCATCCAATGAGAGCTGTCTGCTGTGACTATGGGGCTTTCATTGAATAGGGGGCATGTGCTACGGCATCCCCGGTGGCATGTGTGTGCTCCCTTCCCAATCATTCAGATTAGTTGCACACTGCTGGGGATGCGGCGATGAGTGCCTGCGCATGCAACGTTGAAACCAGGAAGAGGTGAGTGAAAAGCGTCATTCTTCGGGGGAGGGGGGTTCACACAGCGAGGCGTCCCAAATCTGGCTGCCCCAGGGGAACGGAATCAAAGCCCGGAAAGTCAAATTTCTAAGTTTTAAAGTGAGCCTATACCCATGTTAACCACCTCCTTATTCACAAGTGGCTGGCAATCATGTGACTGCTGATGAACAACCCGGATTTTCAGTGCTTGCACATCAAACCTGAATAGTTTGTCGCCTTATATAACTGCCATTTGGTGCCGTACACCAAAGTGGTGACTGGAGTATGGTGCTGCTTTAATTCCTTCTGAACCATGCTCCAAATGCAGTCGCACCGACATCCCTGTCTTCCCACAATGTGATCTATTCAGGTCTACACTGCTAACGCTCTGCAAACTTTTTTTTTTATTTGTTTTTTTTTTAGAGATTGTATATCCCAAAA
The DNA here is from genome assembly GCA_027917425.1 of Gastrophryne carolinensis. Lineage (NCBI taxonomy): Eukaryota > Metazoa > Chordata > Amphibia > Anura > Microhylidae > Gastrophryne > Gastrophryne carolinensis. Next base: position 374,636,266 of record CM051239.1, read on the forward strand.
ACTACAATTACCACAGCGCCTGAGGAACAGTGCTATACAAAATATAATCCAGCTGTGGACAATTAGTGGTACTCCTACAGCTCACTGACACAACGCAACGTTCTCTTACATTATAATCACATTGTCATACCCATATGTACACCTCTGATTGGCCAGAGAGCAAAGCAAAGCCCTGCAGTGGTAAAATATAGTATGGCTTATGCTGCAAGCAGATCCTAAGACAGCAAGAAGAAGTTTAGGTTCACAGGAGTGTAGCCAACCACCTTGTACTCAGGAGCATGAAGAAAATCCCAAATTTACAAAGTGCAATCTAAGGTCAGGGTACATCAATAGCAGAATATCCAGGGAGGGACTTCAAATAAAGAACATAAGAAAACTGCAAAAAAAAGAATCATACAGAAAAACCACAGTTCTCCTGATATATTTTGGACTGATAAGTCAAAACTGCAAGCCTTAAAGTAGACAAAACCCAGGATTTTGAGTATACTAGGTTTTCTTTCCCCTAGAGCACCCTGATCGGGGGTGCCCTGCTGCGTGAAATCGCCCAGGACGCAGGGACCAACTCATCCCATCCCGGTCCTACGGTGTGTCTAAGAGCAGCAGCTCTGAACGCCCTGGCAGTCGCATTCTCCGCTTCCCTCTAACAGGAAGCATGCCTATGCTGGACATTCACAAATGCCTGGCGCGGGTATGCGCCCTGCTAGAGGGATAGCGGGATGCGGCCACATGCACCGCTGGACCGGGAAACAAGGTAAGTGAATGGGGCGACCTGGGGGGTTTCACACAGCGGGGCATCCCGATTTTGGATGCCCCGGGGGGGGGGGGAAATCAATCGGACTGGGAATCTTATAGATTCTCGGGCCGATCGGCATGGGTTTTGTTCCACTTTAAACTCAGACCAACACCCTTACAAGAAGCAGTTCTCATACGCATCGCTCTGCAGGGCGCTTCAGATTGCTGCCCATAAATATAAATTTACCTTTCTGAATCTCCTGCCGTGTTCGATTTTGCCCCATAAAGGAAGTGTATCGCAAAATTGTGTAATATGTAAAATCAAAATAAACACAGCGGCTAATGAGGAAGAAGTTTACTTATACAACCAAACTAAATAAAACTCCCGCCAAGCTTGTGGTTTTCTTCAGTTAGAAATAAAATGCAGGGCTGACAGGTTTCTGAGCATATCTGTGCCCCAATTTCCTTTTCCTTCCATTAAAAGAAAGCAACAAGCCTGGCTGGATATTTCTTGATGCTGGGTGTATACGTTAATGGGCAGCGGGAGCATGCCTGGAGCCAGGGCGTGATTCTTTGGGTCATTCTCAGCATCGGCCGCAAGAGACCGGGAGGATGGCACATGCAAAAGGTAAGGGTTGTTTTTCTTTGTAACCCCCCTGTCCTACGTCAGCTCCACAGTAGGATGGCAGGGCGAGGGTTTGTAGGCCGACTGTAGTTCCACTTTAAAATTTATATGTAAACCTGCTCCACATAATAATCTGGAACACTGCATTTTAAAGTGGACCAAAACCTACACCGATCGGCCCAGGAATCTAAAGGAATCCAGGGCCGATCAATTTCCTCCCCCTGGGGCATCCACAATCGGGATTCCCCCACTGTGGGAAACCCCCCAGGTCGCCCCATACAGGCTGCATCCCCGATATCCCTCTAGCAGGGCGCGTGCCTGTGCCAGGCATTTGTGAATGGCCAGTGCGGGCACGCTCCCCGTTAGAGGGAAGAGGGGGAAGCTGATTGGACGAGCGCCCGTGTGTGCGTCAGAGGACCTGGGGGGTTTCAAACGGCAAGGACCAAAACCCAGTATAGTCAAAATCATGGGTTTTGGACCACTTTAAAGGGGCTACAGCACTTAACCCCGTTAGCCAGCAACCAATCCTATAAAATCTGGCTAAAACAGAAGCTTTTGGTTGGCACACATCTGCAGAGGTATGTTGAAGCTGCACCAGCAAACCTCAAGGTGTCCCTGTACAGGTGCAGTCCTTACTATAATCTATGAGCGCCCCCTTAGGGATAATGCAATGGATACATTTGGAGCAGCTTACCTTAGGTTGCTCAATAACAGGGGTGAGCGGATGTGGAGCAAGAGGTGGGTAGAGGTGAGGTGAGAGAGTGGGCAAAGGTAAGGCAGGGAGAGGTTATTTCAGCAGAGCTTAGGTGGCAAGAGGTAGGCAAAGGGGGCAGACAGAAGCAGGTAAGGCAGGGAGAGGAGAATTGCGGAGAGGTCAAGCAGCGAAAGGTGAGGTGGGCAGGAAAAGATGAAGTGGGCAGCGCTAAGTCAGGAGTTGAGCAGAGGTGAGGTGTGCAGTGGTGAGATTGAAGAGAAGTGATGGATAGAGGTGAGGTGGTAAGAGGTGGATAAAGATAGGTAAAAGTGAGGAGAGCAGAGGTAAGAGGTGAGTGGAGGTAGGCAGAGGTAAAATGAACCCAGGTAAGGAGGAAAGAGGTATGGTGGGCAGAGGCGAGCTGGGATAAGTCTACACGGGCATCTCCAAAAACAGAGAGAACAAACAACACTCCAGTAGCACACGTGTCACCGACCTCTACAGAGAAGTTCATCGGTAACCGACTTTCTGCTTCAGAAATTAGAGACACACTGCTCTCTAGTGGTCAGCCGCTTGCACCAACTCTTTAGGGGTGCAAGTTAGGGCAGTGCAAGCTGCAGGATGTGCATTCTCTATAGCATGCTCTATAGCAGCGGTACTCAACTGGCGGACCGGGGTCCGAATGCGGACCTCGGTGCCAAATTTCTGGACCCCTGACTTGACAGCCCTGCACTTAGTTGCTTCTGTGTTGCCATGCTCAGCGCTGCCCCTTTACATATTGGCGTTGTAGTGGTTTGTCTCCCTGCCAGTGTCATGACTCCCTGGCACCTAGCATTGCAATATGAAGTACTGCACGGACAGGAAGTGGCATTGCAAGGTATAATCCACCCCCAGCCCACCCCCAATGTGCTGATTTCTAACTATCCATCCCCCCTGACAGCGCCCCATTCGGACCTCCGCCTCTCACCAGATGCCTGTAAATGGACCTTTACAAGAAGTGGTTGAGTACCCCTGCTCTATAGCCTCGAGTGCAGCAAAAGCCTCCCCCCATACTGTCAAGACCCCCCCCCCCCATATGCTTGAAGCTTCAACATACATATGGGAGGTGGCAGGAAAGGGTTCTTTGGGCTCACAGCATGGGTCAGGATCTCCCTCTTTAATCGTTTTTTGTTAGTTTGCAGAGTCATATAAAATCAGCATATGCCTTTTTTTTTTTATCAAGATGGACCTCGCACTTTACTTGTTCATCAGCCTGGACTGACACAGATTTGCTGCATGTCCTGGCGTCTGAACACACTGCATATTTGGTTCAGAGAGCAAAATAAATGCATCCTCTACCGCGACACCATGCTGTGTAAAACCCTGGGTCGCCATTAAACGCACCTAAACTGGCAGCTCCCAAGATGCAGTGTTCTCTGGGTGCCCACATTCCTGGCTTCCCTGCGGCTGTGCCCAGCCATTCAGGTGGGCTAGGCACGCAGGAGCGTCCAGACAGCTGGCACAAGTCATCCGGCAGCTTTGAGATCAGCCAAATTGTGATCTTAAATCTGCCAGTGGGAGTGGCTTTAGCAACAGCGTCGGGTGAATGTTCAAAAGAAGGTCTTGTTCCACTTTAAGGTTGGCACACTAAAGCTGTTTTTTTAGTTTTTCCTCTGTTTGGTGACCATTCATGCGGTGCCTGAAGCCCAAGAGTAAAGCTGACTGCCAGCCCACCCCTCACTGACTTATAATCGAGGCCCAATCATTATGACATTATGCCAAACTGTATGGTCTCTGTGTGTGCACAAAGCTAAACATAATTCAGGGTTTTGAAAACCAAAGGAGGACAGCCGGGGGGATTCCCTGGTAAACCATTGGGACAGTCCGAGCTTGCCTCATGGTACATCTGCAGCATGGATAAATAAGAAGCTGAAGGGCTGGGCTGGGTGTTTGGTGGGTGTGGGTGTCAGGTTCCCATCTCTTGCTGGCTACACTGGGTGCTAATTGAACTAGTGAGAAAACAGGAAATGGTTCTCCATGGAAACCCTGCAGCTGATCTAAGCAGGCAGAAGATCTAAAGGACTGGTCAGTGCCACAGCCATGACAGACAGGGCTCCGGCAGCTGTACAGCAGTGTGTGCCGCTTTCAGACGCTCCCTTATTTTGTTACACTTAGGAGAACAGCTTTTTTGCCTGAGCAATATCAGGGCTAGCCTTGAGTTTTCTGTTGATGCCATGTTGCTGACAGCAGTTCTTTGCACTTCAATGAGTGAAGTTGTTCTTTTAGCTTCATCGGTTTCTAACACATTTCTTCATATCACCAAATAGGTGATAAAGGGAAAATAAAAAGGGGGGAGGGATGAAGCAGTCCAAAATCCCACATTCTCTGCTACTTGCAAGAAACATATGCCAAGAGGGGTTTTATAAAAGCATGTCAGCAGACCTCCTGGCACAGAAAAGCTTCCACGAGTATACAGTACTGTATGTAACTGTATTCCCAGCCCTCAGCCAGGAAACACCCGAATGACAGACACTACAATGATGGCAGACAGATGACATGGTGTGTCACACGGATGCCAGGGAAGCATTGTGCGAACATCCCCCGGTAACTAGGTAGCCTGCACACAACAAAGCCTTCCAATAGCTCGAGTTTCTCTGTTTATGCCGCTGGAACTAAACATCCTGCCAGAACAAAGCCGAGCAACTGGAGGCAGCGCGGCACTCAGAAGCAGATCCGTCCATTGAGCGGATCCAGCGCCAAGCTGCCCAAGCCGTCACTGTCACCAGCCGGGAGGGCACCTCTGCCAGATGTTGCTCAGCAACCACCATATTGAGTACAAGTGAACGGCCTTTGGCTGGCCTTACGCAGCGCCATGTCCTCACATGCCTCTCCTTACAGCTACCTTCCGGCCCTTCTACAGTGTAATCCTCAATCAACGTACACCACTGCTTTCCTTATTTTACTTTTTCCATACAGTCAGTTCATAGTCAATAGGAAGGGGGGGGGGGGTCAGTCCCAATGGCACAACACTGCCCATCCTAATAAACTCATTGTTTATGTCTAAAATTCTGTTATCATATATTGGCGGGGGAGATATTATGACTATTCAGAGTTTAGGTTCTTGCCCCCGAGGCACCCCGATTCAGGATGCCCAGCTGTAATATGGCACATTCTCAGGCTCTTAAAGGTATAGCCGATGATGGCCACGGTTTGCTCATGCACCGTTGTATGGGGGGGGGGGAGATAAGTTTTACAACAGAGTTTTACAGTGACTCAGGGTTTCATACAGCGGGGCATCACAAATCAGATTTGTGATGCCCTGGAGGGAGGGAATCAGGCGGCCCTTGCAGCTATAGGACTCCAGGGCTGTCTGATTACCCCCCCCCCCCCCCCCGGGGATAATCCAGATTTGGGTTGCCCCGCTGTGTAAAACCCTGAGTCACCGTGAAAGTCTGTTGTAAAACGTATGTAGCTTTTGGTCCACTTTAAAGTGATTCAAACAGGCAAAAAACGAGGGTACTTAACATGTTGTTCCTCGCTATTGATCAATTCTGGTCCAGTGATCAGCAACTCACCTGAACACTGAATTTGAGCCGGTGTAGAAGCCTGCACTTCCCGCGCCATCCAGGCCCCGAACATGGGGTCGGGATTAATGGTGGGCCAAGGCCCGACATGCAACCCACCACTGTCATGACTGGAGAGGGGCGTGGCCATGTCCGTGTGACTCATGGTGGTGGGATCGGGAGCTGGCAAGGAAGAGTCGGTGAATGGAGTTTGAGGCGCAGACAGTGTGAGAGCTGTATAGCTGGATGATCCAGCTATGAGCGATGAGCAGTGGGGTACAAAGGGCACTGACACTTTTGTTTCTTGCCTGCTGAATCAATAAGTATATACATCTCCCTACACTTGCCACAGTTTTTAAAGTAAACTCCACTTTTCTCCTCTCCCATAGAAAATTTCAATATCTCCCCTCCCATAAAAAAACTTCAATATCCAGCCAATAAGAAGATCAGACCCTGCAATCCATAGACATGGACAGAGAAAATGACATCCAAAGACTTGTCTACAGAACCTATGGAGGAATCACTATCCCGGCGGATGAAAAGATCAGATCTGATCAAAAGTCGTAAGAGATCTTAGGAAAGTAGCAAGGATCCACCCGTAATATTATACAATCCTGGAAAACTTGAAGAAAGGGGTGACGGCCGGATAGAGCCTGGATATCATGGACTCTGCAGGCTGAAGTTATTGCCACCAAAACGAGCCTTCCATGTATGAAACCTAATATGAGAGCACGACAGAGATTCAAAGGGTGGTGTGGTCAGAGCTCTAAGGGCTCGGGCGAGATCCCATTGAGGAGCCAACTTTAAACGGGTCGAATCTAGACTGCCTGACAACTAGCAAAAACGCCTGACCAACACAAAAGATGAAAGTCTCTTATCCCCAAAAAAATGAAAGGGCTGATAAATGGACCTTAAGGGTTCACTCCTTCCTGAAGGAAATTCAACACGAGTTTTCCAAATTCCAAAAGTTTTCCACATTTTTAAATAAATCTTCCTTGTCACCTCCTTTTTGCTGGAAAGTCTTGATCACCTCCCTCAAAAATCCCTTTTTCAGGAGCATCGCAATCTCAGGGTCCATAGTGTTAGATGCCACTTCTGCAGATCCTGCCAAAGCACTGGTCCCTGGGATAGAAGATTTGGTCTCATCAGGAGTTCCCAAAGCTCCTGGACCGAGAGCAGCTTCAGAGTTGAAAACCGTGGTCTCCCGGCCACCATGGGGCTTGCAATAGAATCGTAGCTGACAGCTGGCAGGATATATTGTTTAGAACCCGACGGAGGATCCGAACTGAAGGAAAATCATAAGCCACTAGCGAGCCAGGGCGTCTATTCCTAGAGCTTGATCAGAGGGATCGAGGGGGTCCGACCTTGACAGGCCACAGACAAACCTGTGCATGTATTGCTACCAACTCACAGATTCCTTCACTAAATCTGGGACTTTGATTTTCCTGTCTATGGACTCCTGAGACTTGTCCAAAGAGTTTAGAATATGCAGCTGACCCGCATAGCTTAAAGAACCAAAATTGACCGAATGGAACACAGGGATTGAATAGCTTTCTGCAGGATTCCTATCTTCAACGGAGACAGAAAGATTCTCAGCAGGATCGTATTGTTCTCGAACCCCAGATAAGTCCTGACCTGTGATGGGACTGCCAGTAATTCTGGATCCAACCCAATCGTAGCAAAAAATCCTTTGTCAATTCCAGATCTTGGAGCAACGTCTCCTGATCTAGGGCAAAGAGGAGGAGGTTGTATAGATATGCTATGATCCTTTCTGCCTTAGCAAAGCTAGGGTTCCACTAGAACTTAGGTAAAATTTCTCAGAGCCGACGCCAGTCTGAAGGGTAGGCATACAAATTAGATGTGGAGTATTTGGTCCCGCAACTTCACTGCAAATCTCAAAAAGGCTTGAACCAACAAGCTCATCAGTACCTGCCAATAGGCATCATTCAGGTCTATTGGGACAATGAAAGAGCCAGGCGGGAGCAGATTGCTCACAGAGAAGACCTGTAGCGTACCAACAGATTCAGCTTCTTTAAATGAGAATGAAGCGGAATCCTCTGGATTGTTCCTCTGGACTGTTCTATTGTGAATTTCGGCGTCATTGCTTCTTAGGGATTGACTGTTACGTAACAAACAGAGTGGATCCTCTAAACTTGCCCCTCCTAGGAGTAGGAGGGGCCCTTCTAGTCCCTCTAAATGAGTCCTTGATAAGAAAGGGCCGTCTAAGAGGACTCACTAAGAATAAAAAATCCTATTCCTGACATCTCTACAGTTAGTGGGAAAAAAAACTGATTTCTGTCAGCAGACAGCAGTCTAACACTTTCTCTAGTTCTGGGCCAAAGAGGAATTCCGTGTTAAAGGGCATGGCACACAGGCTTCATAATCTCATTAATATCCGTTTGCTTCAAGAGACACAATTTTAGTTGTTATAGCAAATAATTAAGATTCCTGGCAACGCAAGTAGAGGCTAGAATCGGTTTGAGAGTACAAGATTCAGCCTGCCATGCTTTCTTCAAGCGAGTATCCATTTTCTTGTCTAAGGGATCAGTGAGGATGCCAAAGTTCCCAAAGGCTAAATCCATCCCCTTAGAGACCTTAGAAAAGGGGGCATCCAGTTTGGGGCATTTATAGTCTTCCTCAATGAATGGATAATGCCTCTTAAGAGCCCCTAGCCCATAAACCTGCTTAACTGGATCATTCCACTCATTAAGGATAACCTCCTTAACTGAGTTATAAATAGGGGAGGTCATAGGGGAATCAGGAACAAAATCAGGATAGAATCCATCATGTTTAGACTTAGGGGTGCAACTTCTATCCTCCATGACCATAGAAAGATGAACCATATGCAGGAGAAAAGGCAAACCTTCTGGAGGGAAAATACATTTCACAGGTGAAACTGAATCAGAACAAGGGCCCCCCTTGGAGGAGGAGGAGGAAGGGCCCTCATCCCCCTCCGAAAAGGGGGTATCAGAGACCTCTGACTCCTACCCTCTAGAAAAAACGGGGAGTCTAGGATGCCCAACAAACTATGTACGTCCAGCCAAGTCCCATAGGGGCCTAAGATTCTCAAAGGAGAGGATATATGATCCTTCAGAACTCTCATAATACCCGTTATGCTGGGCTGACGTTCCTGGATGTTTTGAGAAAACACTCAAAATATTCAGTATAGTTCCAGTTTTGTTCCTCCTGCCTACATTCCAAATTGGGATTACCTGAAGACTCAACACTCGTTTACCACGGTGCACAAGTTGGGCTGAGTGGCTCACGCTCCATTCAGATTTTTAATGCCACTCTGAGCCCAATGGAGCGTGCACCACTGACCACATTCCTGCTCACCTCTAGCTGTGGGCTGTGACCACGTCACAAATTCAAAAATGCCTGAGGCAGGTATGCGCTTAAACTAAAGGTAGCAGCTGAGTGTACAGGTGATCACCAGGGATACAGACGGCGGAGAATAAGTGGGAACAGGGGCATTCCGGTTTGGGGTGCCCCGCTGTGTGAAATCCTGCCGTTCACACAGGATAGTAACCTGTCCTCAGTCCAACAGTGCATGTGCGGCTGCTCGTCCAATTAGCTTCTCTGGCCTCGCGTATTAATGGAATAGACATTTATCCAGCTTGGAGAAGGCAGAGAATTGAAACCGTCATGGAAGGACACAGTACTTGTTCTCTGGTATTGGTAAATTTTAAAACACTGTAATCGGACAGAGGAGCTGTGGGGGGGGGGGGGTGATTACGGATTTTTTTTTTGGATCTGGACCTTTCTGCAGTCCTACACAGCACAACCAATATGATTTCTGAGTAGAGGTGGCCGTTTTTGTCACAGCAGGTGCAGCTACGCACAGGCTAGGCGGATGCAGGAGATGCCATCAACGGTCATGGAATGGTCAGTGAGGAATGTATAACGGGGGAACCAGCAAGGTTTCACACAGTGGGGCCTTCCCAAATCAGGATTCCCCAGGGCAGGGTGTTTAACCGCATTGAAAGTTTCTAGGTATGGTTATGGTCTTTAACCTACAACACAATGGCCCTCAGATTACATGACAGATTTGTAAACTAGAGTCATCACGATTGGTTCAAAATCTTACAAATGCCTGTGCTACCAATTTAACAAAGTTAAACGATTGTTAAAACCTAAATGCAACCTGAATATTAGATATTTACCAGCAGGAGCAAAACAATCGCAATCTGATGGATATTCTGACAAATCCAGGCAGACTTACTTCCTATTACTCCTATTAGAGAAATTGTCAAATAATTGTTCATAATGAGAACGATCAGGCAGTCGTAAAAAGAACCAGATGGCAACATAAATATAACACTTCATCTAGTGATGGCGGCATAGGATGAAACCCAATATAAAAACACGCCCCCCCCAATGCTTATCCTCATCTCACCCACACCCACTGCTATACAGTGACAGCACTGACATTAGTAAGTGTCTGATGTGGAAAGTTAGTCTCCTCATCACACACACCATAGAGCTGATGGAACTGCTCCATCCCTGCAATGATCATGCAGGCGCCACAAATCTACTGCCCCCCTCACTGGGTGGGATGACGGTTATTCAGTATGTACGTATAGTGCTGTCATTTTCTATGGCGCTGTAGAAAAGGACAGTCATACAGAAGAATTATACAGTATAGAAAAGTGGGGAAATGCAAAGCTGTACAGGAAAATCACAGCCAGGTGCTCCAAGAGTAAAGCTGTGCAAGAGCTTGCAATCTAAAGAACAAGGGCTAGCAAGATAATATCAAGGCAGGGAATGGAAGGCATGGTCCAGCGGTGCCTGCACTCACTAACCTTTGTACACAATGGGGAAGGGACCGATCATTTTATTAGGAACATAGCAACAGTCTCTTAAAGTGGACCAACACCCAGGGGGGATCGGCCCAGGAATCTATAAGATTCCCGGACCGATCAGATCCCTCCCCGCGGGGCATCCGAAATCGGGATGTCCCACGGGGAGGAACCCCCCAGGAGGCCCACAATCCTTACCTTACCGGCGATCCAACGGCGCATGCGCGAGACGCGGCCGCGTCTCTCGCTTCCCTCTAGCAGGGCGCGCTCCCGGGCCAGCCGTTTCGTGAATGGCCGGCGCAGGCGCGCTCCCTGCTAGAGGGAAGCGAGAGACGCAGCCAATGACAGCGCTCTGGTATGCGCGTCCAAGCGGCTTTGGACGCGCATACCAGAGCGGCTCTGAGCGCTGTCATTGGCCGGACGAGGTCACGTGGGAGCGGGGAGAGGTGAGTTTTTGCAGCGATGGGGGGGGGGGTTCACACAGCGGGGCACCCCGATCGGTCAAAATCCTGGGTGTTGGTCCACTTTAAAGAGCATGCCGCCACTCTCTAACTCTTCTCTCTAGAATTTGTAGCAATCTCTAACTATTCACTGCGGTCTGACAGCAGTCTTAAAGTGGATCAGGGCTGCTTGATTTCCTCTTAATGGGGCATCCGGATTTGGGATGCACCGCTGTGTGAAACCCCAAAGGTCGCCTGGTAAACTCACCTTCTCCCCTGATCCAACAAAGCATGTGCTCCCTGCTATACCTATAGCAGGGTGCGCACCACATTTGTGAATGGCCATGCGTGCTGGAGCCGAGTGCTTCGACCAGGCTAGACGAGTTCGCGTCAGCGCGGTCTAGAGCACTGACTGGACCAGAGGCCGCCCATGCGCGGTAAGACCGGGGAGAGGCGAGCTGGAGTGGGTGACCTGGGAGGGTTTCACACAGAGGGACATCCTGCATCAATTTACAATTCACAGTCAATCGTGCATCCCTTCCTGCTTCTCTGGTGCAGAGCCCCCCCCCCCCCCCCCCGCCATTCACCGATAGCTCATATGTCCCTTCCATTCACTGCAATGGAAAGAGGTGTGTAAAGACCTAACACGCCCCTTTCCATTGAAGTGAACGGAGGGGCGTGCTAGCTATAAGTGAATGATGGCGGGGGGCATCTCCAAGTCATAGAAGCAGGAAGAGACGTGCGATCACCCGGGTGGCTAGGGACATGGATGCAGAGGTGAGGCAAGAGCTGTTTACCCAGAGCAATGGGCTGCGTTGGAGAAAAGGTGAGCATAGCTTCTTTTGTTTTTTGACTGTAAATTGTCTTTAATGACAAAACAAAAATAAAATAACATTTTTGTTAGGGTAGGGTAGGTCCAGGTCTGCAGAGTGGGGCATGTACAGGTCTTCCCCCTACATTAAACACAGGTAGGAAAGATGAGGGAAGCCTCTTCCCCATAACCAACCTATGTTACCCCTGCATTTGCTGTGACCCAACATATAATAGCAGTATGCTGGGAGTGGTAGTTCCACATGAACGGAGCACATGCATGGGAGAAAGGTGCCAGGAGCTGACCCCCTGCCTGTTTGCATCCCTGGGAGGTTTTCCAACTTGTTGTCAAATATCTGGCATTGGCATTTCTTCAAAAAGCCCACCATGCAGCTAAGCTATGCGAGGCAGGATAGCCCCCCGACCATTGCTCTGGGGAGGCGGTATCTCCCCTGTATAGACTGTATTAGACTGTTAGCTCTAGGGGACGATGTGAGAGATGCTTATTATACACGGCATTTTAGTACAAATAACCTACATAGCTAGCACAGTCATCCTGCATCTTCACAGATATCATCCTTGGAGACCAATTTTTAAGGGTGGTGAGGGTGTGGTTTAGGGGTGTGGCATATGCACCAGCCTTTTTTGTCGCCCCATTGGACATGTGCAAAATGCGTACAACATGAATGGATAATCTATGTTCCTCTGCTGTACAACGGCAACACCCAGCATTACTTATTGCCCCCATCACTGCAATATAACACCAATCGCTCGCTTCACGTCACCAACAAATAACCTTCACAGATTAAAGAAAAATGACACGAGGGATTTTCACTCTCTTGGGTACTGTCCCCCTGCAGCAGGCCATACCAAATGTGTGTATCCCGGAGGATCACCCATAAAAACTCCCAGGGTCACCAGCAAATCTGCAGCTCAAGCGCTATTAATTCCCACTTAGCCAATTAGATTTCAGATCAGCTGAATACGCAGGGACGTACTCAAGCCAGCCATTCAGAAATGCTTGACACAGGTACTCAGAGGATAGCGGCGATAAGACTTGTGCATGGTTAGTGGGATTGCCGGCAAGATGAGCTTACTCTGCAATCCCGGAAGGTTTCACACAACCCCCGGAATAAGAAAGTAACTTTAGACCAACACCCGTTTTCCCACTATCAGGTATGGGTGTTGGTACCACTGTATCAAGACAATTTGGGGGGGAGGGGGCATCCAGAATCCTGGAGCCCTGATCTCACATCACCCCCCTCCCCCAGATATTCTTATCTTATCCTCTAGCCTGGCAAAGAATGAAGACGCCAGCGCTCAACCGCCAGAACCAAGAACGAGCCCACTACCCACATGAGCAGCGGGGGCCAATTGCACGGCTGCATGCTCGGCAAGGCTCGAAGATAATGTAAGAATATTGGGCATTCTGGGGGGAGATGCGAAAGGGGGGGCTCCAGAATTCTGGATGTACCATTAAGTGAGCCCATGGGCTAGCACCTAAGTAATTTGATTTGCCTTATATACCCCACCACCAGCCTCCATTCTGCTCCTCTGTGTTCTCAGTGAAAAGGGTGGTGGGCACTGGTGAGTAGACAAGCCTGCACCCCCTCTGGCTGGGAAGAAGCGTCGTAGTACATTTTCCTAGCAGCGGAGGATGATGGGTCCTTCCTGAGATAACGCAGCATCATGGTCAGAGATGCTCAGGACGAGAGAAGATCATCCAACAAGTTATAAATAAATGTCACACGCTGTTTGCTGAATAACAAGTGAGGGAGAGCTATACACATTGCTCACAGCCAGAAGAGGACAGCCAGCTCTTGGAACAGTGACTGTCCCAGTGCGTGGTGGTGATATAGATTAATGGTAGCACAGGAGCTAGCAATCCATAGTGGGCAGCAGGAGCACTGGGATGATTAGGGGTGTCTTTCTCTATGGGGGTCTCTCTTAACAGCAGTGACACAGGAGCTAGCAATGCATATGTGGCATCATCTATATGGGGGGGGGGGGGGTTCTCTTAGCTGTGACACAGGAGCTAGCAATCCATAGTGGGCAGCAGCAGCACTGGGATGATTAGGGGTGTCTTTCTCTATGGGGGGTCTCTCTTAACAGCAGTGACACCGGAGCTAGCAATGCATATGTGGCATCATCTATATGGGGGGGGGTTCTCTTAGCTGTGACATAGGAGCTAGAACTCCATAGTGGACAGCAGCAATGGGATCGTGGGGGGGGGGGGGGAATTATTCTATATTATTCTATATGGGGGAATACATCTATATGAGGGGAGTCTCTTATCAGTGGTGACAAAGGAGCTAGCAATGCATGGTGGGTAGACATCTATCTCTATGGGGGACTATCAGTAATGAAACAGGAGCTAGCAATCTATTGTGGGCAGCAGCACTGGAAACATGGGGTGCATCTATCTCTATAGGGGGCTCTTATATCAGTAGTGACACGGGAGCTAATAATCCATGGCGGGCAGCAGCAGTACAGGGATGATGGGGGGCATCTATGGAAGGGCTCTCTTATCAGTAGTGGCACAGGAGCTAGAAATCCATGGTGGGCAGCAGCACAGGAATGATGGAGGGCATCTATATGGGGGGGCTCTCTTAACAGTGGTGACATAGGAGCTAACAATCCATCATGGGCAGCAGCAGTACTGGGATGATGGAGGGCATATACCACTATGGAGGGGGGCTCTCTTATCAGTGGTGACACAGGAGATAGCAATCCATTTTGGGCAGCAGCAGCCCTGGGAGGAATGGGGCATCTATCACTATGGAGGGGGGGGCTCTATTGTCAGTAGTGACACAGGAGCTAGCAATCCATGAAGGGCAGTAGCACTGGAACGAAGGGGGCATCTATGTCTATGGAGAGGGGGGGTCTATTATCAGTAGTGACACGGGAGCTAGCAATCCATTGTGGGCAGCAGCAGCCTGGGAGGTATGGGGCATCCATCACTATGGAGGGGGGGGGCTCTATTGTCAGTAGTGACACAGGCTCTAGAAATCCATGAAGGGCAGCAGCACTGGAACGAAGGGGGCGTCTATCTCTATGGAGAGGGGGCTCTATTATCAGTAGTGACACAGGAGCTAGCAATCAATCAGCAGCATTACTGGGATGATGGAGGGCATCTATCTCTATGGAGGGGGGTTCTAATATCAGTAGTGACACAGGAGCTAGCAATCAATCAGCAGCATTACTGGGATGATGGAGGGCATCTATCTCTATGGAGGGGGGTTCTAATATCAGTAGTGATACAGGAGCTAGCAATCCATTGTGGGCAGCAGCAGAACTGGGGTGATAAAGGGCAACCATCTCTATGGAGGGGGGCACTCTTATCAGTGGTGACACAGGAGCTAGCAATCAATCAGCAGAAGCACTGGAGTGATAGAGGGCATCTATCTTTATAGAGGGGGGGGGCTCCATTATCAGCAGTGACACAGGAGCTAGCAATCCATCGTGGGCAGCAGCAGCACTGGGATGATGGGGGCATCCATCTCTATAAAGAGGGGCTCTATTATCAGTAGTGACACGGGAGCTAGCAATCCATGAGCAGCAGCCCTGGGATGATGGGGGCATCCATCTCTATAAAGAGGGGCTCTATTATCAGTAGTGACACAGGAGCTAGCAATCCATAGGGGCAGCAGCACTGGGATGATGGGGGCATCCATCTCTATAAAGAGGGGCTCTATTATCAGTAGTGACACAGGAGCTAGCAATCCATGAGCAGCAGCCCTGGGATGATGGGGCATCCATCTCTATAGTGGCACACATGTCTTACCTCCACACTGAAGGCCGGCTCCTCCGCACACACCATGGCGCATACAATCCACACGAAGCTCAGCCAGAAGAGCACCAGTGAATGCCACCAGATCCCCGGGGAGGCCGGCCGGAGGGCCAGCATGGCGGAGCCCTCACAGAGCCGGGCGGCGGGCAGTGCAGGGGGGGTGATGCTCAGCACAGACGGGCAGGGCTGGGCTCCTCAGCATGCCCCCGGGTCAGGATGGAGAGTCACCGGCTTCTTATCCCGGGCCTGTGTGGCCAGCCCGCCGCCGCCGCTCCTGACTCTGCTCCGATTCCTGTGCGGGAATGTCCATCCTTCATCAGCATGTCTCCTCCTCCCGCCGCGGCCGCTCCTTCTTAAAGGAGAGAGACACCCGAGAGCCCCCTCCCCTCTGCCACCACCATATCCCCTGCCCGGGCACCTCAGCTCCTGCCGCCCCTCAGTCTATTCCCGCTCTTCCGCCCGATGCTGGGCCTCACCTACACCGGCTGCTGCCATGGCAACCATTATCCCCGTGAGGTGGGAACAGCACCGCCGCCGCCTGTTCTAAAAAAATATTCATATTTATAATATCTTTCTCCGGGCGTCATGAGCCCCCAGGAGAACTGGGGCCCACCCTACAGTGCTCATGTGACCAGTGTATGCTTACCCGGGGCCACCATCTGCAATTGTGCCCTATGAAGTGTGGGGTAGTCTGAATAACAGAATAAAACACACCACACCAGATAAATAGGAATATTAGGCAAAGTATTGAACACAATAGTTGGTGTATATAGCCACTGGATAAAGGCAATAAATGACTAGAAGAATCTAGTATAATTTCTACTTGAAGAATATGGGGGGATATCTCAAACAAAGGCTAAACTTGTGTCTTGGGCCCTTATTCATGAAGGGATAGCGTCAGGTAGTGCATTGTAAATGACAGGTAGCGACAGGTGAACGCCGGACACGGCACGCAATTACACATTTATCAAGCAGAATCTGTTGAGCGACTGGGATAAAGCCATGTAGCGTCCGATTCATCATTATCCCAGCCTCAGCGAACAGAGCCAGCGTTAAGCCTTGCACAGCGCCAGGTATTACTTCTTGCTACCTGTCGCTCTCCCATACATTTCAATAGACGATGCTTCTCTTCTCTTTAAACAGGGTTTTTTTTTATCTCAAATAATGTTGTGACCTCTTCTGGAAAATAAAAAGCAATTTTTTCAAAAATGTTTCATGTTTTATATATTTCTGCAGAAATGACATTACAGGTTTGGCATTAAAGTGTTCATGTTACAATGTTATTACAATGCAATTCCATATGTTTTCGCTTTGTTACTGGTGGATACATGCTGAAAAACAGACTTTAAAGTGGACCAACACCCAGGATTTTTGACTATCCTGGGTTTTGGTCCACTTCGGCGGGGCACCCCGATCGGGGGTGCCCCGCTGTGTGAAACCCCCCAAAAACCCCGAAAAACTCACCTCTCCTCGCTCTCACGTGACCGCCGCTGCCAATCCCTGCCGACGGACAAGAGAGCGTGCCCGCCGCCGCCTCCCGCGCGTCACTCTTACAGGGCGTGTGCCCACGCTGGCCATTCACAAACGGCCGGCGCGGGTGCGCGTCCTGCTAGAGCTATGCTGTAAATAATGAGGAGAACTGAGAAAAGTTCGCTTATCCTTAGACCAAACGATCTTGGTGGAAAATGTCCTGTTATTGCTGACTAAAATGATGCTGTTTCTTTAAATATTTTCCGGATATTTCTTTCTTCAAGTGGTCACAGCCTCAAAAACTCTCCTAAATAAAATTACCAAGGGCGTCCTCCAACCGCGCTGAGTCCCTTTCTTTGCGCTCCGCGGGAGGCTTCACACAGTGAATAACACACAAAAAAAATAAGCCTTTACCCCCCTCACACAGGTCAGCAGTGAGGTAACTAAGGAGAGGGTTAATTTCAACCAAAAACCTCACTGTGGCCTATCCCAAGTCTTTGCCCCCAGGCACCTCGGTTCAGGATGTGTGAAATGCCCCAGGTCACCCAGTAAACTCACCTTTCCTCAGTCCTACGGTGCATGTGCATGCTCTCAACCAATCAGCGTACTCGCCAAAATCATCTAGGACCCGAAAAAGAGCGGGCAGGCTGATTCATCACTAACGCCAGGTAGCGACAGATGAGCGTCTGTAGCAGGCATTTTCAGAGCGCCCGCTAGTAGGCGCTGTGCTCGGCCGTGGGTCGCTAGTTCTTAGCGACTCAGTCGCTGTGCAGTAATAATGAATACATTGTGAGCAGTCGCTATTTGACCAGTACAGCGCTGTATGGGATCGCATGTTAGCGACTGGTCAGTGCGACCGACTCACAGAGTATTCATTATAAAAACAGCCTCACAAAACTCTGGCGCTGAAAAATGCTTGTTTGAAGCCCAGAGCGCCGGAGGCTGTGTTTAAAGTCTGTTTTTCAGCATCTATCCACTAGTAACAAAGCGAAAACATATGGAATTACATTGTAACAACATTGTAACATGAACACTTTAATGGCAGACCTGTAATGTCATTTCTGAGGAAATATATAAAAAATGAAAAATTTGTTGAAAAACTGCTTATTAAATGCCAGGAGAGGTCACAGAATTATTTGAGATTTTTTGCAAAAATTAAAAAAAAAAAAACAGTTTAAAGAGAAGAAAATGATCGTCCGTATGGGAGAGCGACAGGTAGCGAGAGGTCATACCTGGCGCTGTGCAAGGCTGAACGCCGGCGCTGTTCGCTGAGGCTGTGAAAATGATGAATCGGACGCTACATGGCGCTATCCCAGTCGCTAAACAGATTCTGCTTGATAAATGTGTAATTGCGTGTGTCGTGTCCGGCGTTCACCAGTCGCTACCTGTCGCTACCTGTCATTAACCAGCCACTACCTGACGCTATCCTTTCTTAAATAAGGCCCCAAGTGTGCCGCTTTCTGCATCCCTGCTACCCTCTTAAAGTGGACCAAAACCCAGGATTTTGACTATGCTGGGTTTTGGCCCTTTCCCCCATGGTACCCCGACCGGGGATGCGCCGCTGTGTGAAACCCCCCAGATCGCCCGAAGAAACTCACCTCTTCCTGGTCCTACGGCACATGCGCGGCCGCTCGTCCAATCAGCGCGCTCAGAGCTGCTGATGTCACACCATATAAGACGGCGTCGGGGAGGCTGATTCATTAATAGCGACAGATAGCGACTGTTGAGCGACTGTAGCGGTATTTTGACAGCGACCGCTAGTAGTCGCTGTGCTTGGCCATTGTTCGGTGGATGACAGCGACTCAGTCGGTGTGCCGTAATGTTGAATACAAGATGCTGAGTCGCTATTTGACAGGTTCCGCGCTGTATGGGAGCGCATGATAGCGACTGGACATAGCGACCGGCACCCACCATATTCATTAAAAAATCAGCCTTAAAAATTCCTAGCGCTGTGAAATGCATGTTTAAATCCCAGAGCTCTGGCGGCGATGTGTTAAAAGTAGTTTTTTAACCCCCTAACCACCCCCAAAAAAATGGAATGATTTTGAAATAATATTCAAACCTGAATAGTTTAAAATCAGACCTATAATATCAATTCTGCAAAAAGAAAATATTTTTTTTTTAAATCCCCAAAAAATACATTTTCAAAGGAAGAAGTGTTCACAGATTTTTTTTTGAAATTAATATATATATTAAAAAATAATTATTAATTAAAATACATTCTGCCATTGAAATGCATTGGAGAGCGCCAGGTAGCGAGAGGTCATACCTGTCGCTGTTCAAGGATGTTCGCTGGCGCTGTGGGATGAAGCTGGGATAATGATGAATGAGTTGCTAGGTGGCGCTATCTCAGTCGCTAAGCAGTATCGGCTTGATAAATGTGTGATTGTGGAGGGGAGCCGGCGTTCTAGTTGCGGTACCTGGCTTTACTGGCCGGCTCCCCAGTCGCTATCTGTCGCTATTCCTTGATAAATAAGGCCCTTAGTCCAGCGGCTCTGAGCACGCTGTCGGCCGCATCCCCTGCTTCCCTGGCCTGTGCATGCAAAGGTTACTGAACGGGGCGACCTGGGGGGTTTCACACAGCGGGGCATCCCGATTTTGGATGCCCCAGGGAGAGGGAATCGATCGGCCCACCAATCGAGCTGGGTTTTGAGCCATTTTAATGGTGTGTGCACGCGTTTATCATTCACAAATGGCTGTCGCAGGCGCACACGCCCAGCTGAAGGCAAAGAAGATGGCGGCTTGCGCATGTGCTATTGCATAGGGGAGAAAGGTAAACTTTTCTAGGGGACCCAAGGGTTATGTCCTCTTTGAGGACTGTCAGTCAGGGGCAGATTGGCCATTGGGAGACCCTTTCTTTCTATCAGTACTTCTATTCTATTTAGGAATGGATAGCGCCAGGTAGCGCCTCTAAGTGGCAGGCAGAGTCTGGGGCACTGTATGCAAAAACACATTTATGAAAGTGAATCTGGTGAGCGACTCTAACAGCGCCATGTAGCGTCCAATGTATTATTACAGGAGGCTATTACAAGCGTATAGCGTCGGCGCTCTGGAACCTAGAGGTATTCGCTCACTGTCGCTCTCCCATACATTTCAATGGCTGTTCATTTGCTTGTGTTTAAACAGCGTGTTTGACATTTTTTTTTGCTCTAATCATTGTGTGACCTCTCCTGGCTGCAAACAAACATTTTTAGAAACTTTTTGGACTTTTTATAATTGTCATTACAGGTCTGACACTAAAGTGTTATTGTCACAGTGTTATAACAATGTCATTCCATGACATTTTCGCTTTATTACTGGTGGATATGTGTTCAAAAACAGACTTTAATCACACAGTGTCTGGAGATCTATGCTATAGCGACCAGATTTAGAGAGCTGACGCTGTGTTTGTGTCCTTTTTTGAAAAGTATGGTGTGAGTCGCTGAGAGTCGGTCGCACTGAGCTGGCGCTACCTCTCACTCCCTGCAGCGCTGTACTGGTGTTAGAGCACCCAACATACATCAAATTCATCAATGCGGGCTAGGTTACTACAGCTCTGTTACAGTACCCGATACCCGCTTACAGCGCCTACTAGCGGTTGCTCTAAGCACCGCTATACAGACACTCATCTGCCGATACCTGGCGTTAGTAGTGAATCAGCATCCACGTTTCTTTCCTACTTTTCTTTCTTTCTTTCGTCTGTTCTTGATGCCATTCCTTTTCTTTTTTTCTTCTTTCCTTTTTTCATTTCCGTCTGTTCTATTCTTTGGCCCTTATTTAACAAGGAATAGCGACAGGTAGCGCCTGTGAGCAGCCGGTAATGACGGGCCCCGCCACGAGAACGCCGGCTCCCCACCACAATCACACATTTATCAAGCCAATCCTGCTTAGCGACTGAGAGAGCGCCATATAGCGACTCATTCATCATTATTCCAGCCTCAGCCCACAGCGCCAGCGTCCGACCTTGAACAGCAACAGGTATGACCTCTCGCTACCTGGCGCTCTCCAATGAAACAATCTTTAAATATTCATAATTAATTCATATTAATGTTTTTTTTTTTTTTAAATGTGATAAACTTGTTTTTTTTTTTGTTTCCATAAATATGGTTGTTTGGGGGTTAAAAAACTACTTTTAACCCATCGCCGCCAGCTCTCTGGGGTTTAAACATGCATTTCACAGCGCGAGAATTTTTTGAGCGTGATTTGTTAATGAATATGGTGGGAGCTGTTCGCTAGGGCCAGTCGCTATCATGCGCTCCCATACAGCGCGGAACCTGTCAAATAGCGACTCCTCACCCAATATTCAACATTACTGCAAACCGACTGAGTCGCTGTCAACAACCGAACAACGGCCAAGCACAGCGACTACTAGCGGGCGCTGTGAAAATACTGCTACAGTCGCTCAACTGTCGCTACCTGGCTCTATTAATGAATGGGCCTCTTTCTTTCTTTCCATCTATTCTGTGTTTTTTTTCTTTCATCTGTTCTTTCTGCCATTCATTTTCTTTCTTCTTTCATTTTAATATTTCTGTCAGTTCTATTCTTTGGCCCTTATTCATCAAGCGATAGCGCCAGGTAGTGTCTGACGAGCGCCAGGTAGCGGCAGCTAACGGCGACTACCGACTCAAGTACGCCCGGCGGCGGTCACAATGACGCATTTATCAAGCAAAATGAGGCTAGCGCCGGCGAGAGCGACGGCTAGCGCGGCATTCATCATGAAGCCGCCTGGACCGAACAGCGCCGCTGCAAATTCCCTCACAGCGCCAGGTATGAGCTGTCGCTCCCTGGCGATGTCCAATGCATTTCAATGGAGCAATCTATAATTATTCATAATTAATTGGTATTAATTTTTTTTTTTTTTTTTTTTAATGTCAAAAAATCAGAGACCACTTCTGCATTGTTAGGATTTATTTTTAAGTAAAAAAAAAATTAAAAAAAAATTGTGCAGAATTGATCTAACAGGTCTGAGATTAATGTATTCATATTACAAAATGATTCTAAAAACATGTATAATGTTACATTCAAAAAATATGGTTGTTTAGGGGTTAAAAACTAGTTAATACACATCGCCGCCAGCGCTCTGGGGTTTAAACAAGGAATGGACAGCGACAGCACATTCGGAGCGTGATTTTTTGATGAATATGAAGCTAGCCGTTCGCTCTGGCCATTCGTTGTCAGGCGCTCACATACAACGCTGGACCTGTGAAACAGCGACCCCCCAGCCCGTATTCAACATTACCGCACACCGACTGAGTCGCTGTCATCAAGCAAACGCCGGCCAAGCACAGCGAATACTGGCTGGCGCTGAAAAAATCACGCTACTGTCGCTACCTGGCGCTATTAATGAATCGGCCTCTTTGTTTCTTTCCTTTTAGACTTTTTTGTTCTTTCCATCTATTCCTCGTTTCTTTCTTTCATCTGTTTATTCTGCAATTCCTTTTCTTTCTTCTTTCCTTCTATTTTTTTCTGTCATTCCTTCTCTTTCTTTTTTCTGTCTTTCCTTCTATCTCTTCTTTTTTCTCCCATTACTTCTCTATCTCTCTTTCCTGCATTTTCCACTGTCATTCCTTTTACTCTTTTTTTATGTTTCTGTCATTTATTCACCGCTTTTGTTCTTTCCATCCCTTTATTTTTTATATTTCTTATATTTATATTTCCATCTATTCTTTCAGTTTTTTTTATCATTCCTTTTTCCTTACTGCTTTCTTTTTTCTTTCATTCCTTTAAATCTTTTGTTCTTTATTTCTTTTTTTCTGTCATTCCTTCTAATCTTTTGTTCTTTATTTCCCTTTCTTTCTGTCATTCTTTCTAATCTTTCGTTCTTTATTTCTCTTTCTTTCTGTCATTCCTTCTATACCTTCCATAATTTGGCTACACTCACATCTGTCCGGTCAGGTGCGTACCAGTGTTTTCAGTAGGAAATTTAGGCCCTTATTTAACAAGGGATAGCGTCAGGTAGTGACTGGTAAGCGGCCGGTAATGACGCTCACCGCCACGAGAACGCCGGCTCCCCACCACAATCACACATTTATCAAGCCGATCCTGCTTAGCGACTGACAGAGCGCCAGATAGCCACTCATTCATCATTATTCCAGCCTCACCCCACAGCGCCAGCGAGCGACCTTGAACAGCGACAGGTATGATGTCTCGCTACCTGGCGCTCTCCAATGCATTTCAATGGAGCAATCTTTAAATATCAATAATTAATTGCTATTAATTTATTTTTTTTTATTTTTTTTAAATGTCAAAAATTCTGTGACCACTTCTGCAATGTTAGATATTTATTTTAAGGTAAAAAAAAAAAAAAAATGTGTGCAGAATTGATATTACAGGTCTGATATTAATGTATTCATATTACAAAATGTTTTGAAAAACTTGTTTTTTTTTATCCAAAAATATGGTTGTTTGGGGGTTAAAAAAACTACTTTTAACCCATCGCCGCCAGCGCTCTGGGGTTTAAACAAGCATTTCACTGCGCGAGAATTTTTTTGAGCGTGATTTGTTAATGAATATGGTGGGAGCCGTTCGCTATGGCCATTCGCTGTCATGCGCTCCCATACAGCGAGGAACCTGTCAAATAGCGACTCCTCACCCAATATTCAACATTACGGCAAACCGACTGAGTCGCTATCAACTACAGAACAACGGCCAAGCACAGCGAATACTAGCGGGTGCTCTGAAAATGCCGCTACTGTCGCTCATCTGTCGCTACCTGGCGCTATTAATGAATCGGCCTCTTAGTTTTGTCTTTGCATTTTTATTTGCTTTTTGGTTGGCGTTCATGTTTGCACCTGCGTTATGAAAAAATCCCTGTTTCCTGGGCAGGGGCGGGCTTATAATTTCTGGGGCCCCCATGCAAAGTTGTGTCTGAGGGCCCTAATCAAAGGTATTTTTATATAACAAAATACAATATTAAAGGAGACCAAACGACAGGGAGAAGCAGCTTTCTTTCTCATGTAGCCTCAGCACTGACACTGACAGCATCACCGGTATTACACGTCAGCCGCTTCCAGTGTTCACTCAGCAGAGTTCTGGGGGGCCCCAAAGTGGTGGGGGCCCCATTCAATTGCATGGGTTGCATGGTGGCAAAGCACACCACTGTTTCTGGGCGCTATGCCCAGGACGCAGCAGGCAGGACTTTTTGCGGCCACATTTTCCTCCTCTCTGCCGCACCGGAGAGGTGTAAAAGGGGCCATAGAGATGCCATTGTTGATTTTCTTTTTACGGTACCGCTGCCGCAAATGCAGAAACGTATGCGGTACCTGACAGGTGTAAATTAGAGGCCGATTCATTAATAGCGGCAGGTAGCGACAGTTGAGCGACTGTAGCGGCATTTTCAGAGCGCCCGCTAGTAGTCGCTGTGCTTGGCCGTTGTTCGATTGTTCATAGCGACTGAGTCGGTGTGCAGTAATGTTGAATACGGGGTTAGGAGTCGCTATTTGACAGGTTCTGCGCTGTATGGGAGTGCATGATAGCGACTGGTCAGAGCGACCGGCTCCCACCATATTCATCAAAAAATCACGCTCCAAAAATTCAAGCGCTGTGAAATGCATGTTTAAACCCCAGAGCGCTGGCGGCGATGTGTTAACAGTAGTTTTTTAACCCTCAAACCACCATATTTTTGGAAACAAAAACGAAAAAATTTTTTTAAAGAATTTAGTAATATGAATACAATAATATCAGACCTGTAATATCAATTCTGCACATTTTTTTTTTTTTTTTTTTTACCTTAAAAAAATTATCTAACATGGCAGAAATGGTCACAGAATTTTTCACATTGAAAAAAAAAAACATTAATAACAATTAATTATGAATATTTAAAGATTGTTCCATTGAAATGCATTGGAGAGCGCCAGGCAGCGAGAGGTCATACCTGTCGCTGTTCAAGGTCGGACGCTGGCGCTGTGGGCTGAGGCTGGAATAATGATGAATGAGTGGCTATATGGCGCTATCTCAGTCGCTAAGCATGATCGGCTTGATAAATGTGTGATTGTGGTGGGGAGCCGGCGTTCTCGTGGTGGGGCCCGTCATTACCGGCCGCTCACCCGTCGCTACCTGTCGCTATTCCTTCATAAATAAGGGCCATCATTTTTTTTTCTATTCTTTGTCAGTATTCACCATACATGCAATTTTATCACACCGCAAGAAGCCTATTGAGACTCACCACCCAAAGGCCAGCATAAACCTGGATCCGGCTCCGGCTTGGCCCCTAGTTTAAACTGGCCTGGGGCCCCAAGGCAGCCAGGCTTACCTCAAAATCCAGACAGACAAATACTCTAGGGGCCCAGCCATCACACACAATATAAATATATATACAATATAGAATCTGGCCCCTTCTATAACCTATGTGTGAAGGCTTGGTTCTTAGGCTTGGCACCCTCATTTATCATCAACCCCAGCAGCAATAGTGTTGCAGGCTGCAGGTCTGAGGTTAGGGTGGCCATGAAAGTGGACCAAAACCCATCTATAATCTATAATATTCCATCACCACTAGACTCTCTCCCCGAAGGCATCCAGATTCGCCCGCTGCACTTACCTGGATCCCGGTCCAACGGCCCATGTGCGGGCCGCAGCCGCATCTCGCGCTTCTAGCAGGGCGCCTGTTAGAGGGAATCGCTAGCGTGCTCGGAGCCGCTGAGATAAAACGTCGCATTGACGCGCATACCTCAGCGACTCAGAGCGCGCTGATTGGACGAGTGGCCGCGCATGCGCAGTAGGAGCAATTTGAGGTGAGTTGTATCTTGCAATCTGGGGGGTTTCACATAGCGGGACACCCCGGGGTGCCCCGGGGAAGTGGACCAAAACCCAGGATAGTCAAAATCCTGGGTGTTGGTCCACTTTAAAGGCCTGTATCAAGGGACCGTGCCACGTGAGCTCGGTTGCAGGGTCACAAGGTAGGATTTCCTCACACAAGTGCCTGTGTTTCCAGCTTATACTGTAAGAATAACTTCATCTTCTCAAGGGATCCCCATATAAGAGGTCCCCACAATAGGGTTGACTCAGCACTGTGAGTATTTTTTTTATTCACGTTTTTTTGAGAGAAAATGCTATTTATACCTAGATGTAATTTATCACCATGAATATTTAGCTGTGCATTTTTTTAAACAATTTGCACAGATAAATCTGGTGTTGAATTGCACCGAGGGACAAAAATAAGGCCCTTATTTATCAAGGGATAGCGCCAGGTAGTGTCTCACTAGCGCCAGGTAGCGCCAGCTATCGGCGGCTACCAACTCCAGAACGCCAGGCTGAGAACACAATCACGCATTTATCACGCTAAATGAGGCTAGCGCCGGCGAGAGCGTCAGCTAGCGCGGGATTCATCATGTTGCAGACTTCAGCGAACAGCGCCGCTGCTAATCCCATCACAGCGCCAGGTATGACCTCTCGCTACCTGGCGCTCTCCAATGCATTTCAATGGAGAAATCTTTAAATATTCATAATTAATTAATTTTAAGGTTTTTTTTTTTTTTTTTTAAAGTCAAACATTCTGTGACCACTTCTGCAATGTTAGATATTTTTTTTAAGGTAAAAAAAAAAAAAAAAATTTGTGCAGAATTGATATTACAGGTCTGATATTAATGTATTCATATTACAAAATGTTTATAAAAACATGTTTATTTTTTTTAACAAAAATATGGTTGTTTGGGGGTTAAAAAACGACTTTTAACCCATCGTCGCCAGCGCTCTGGGGTTTAAACATGCATTTCACAGCGCGAGAATTTTTTGAGCGTGATTTGTTAATGAATATGCTGGGAGCCGTTCGCTATGGCCATTCGCTGTCATGCGCTCCAATACAGCGCGGAACCAGTCAAACAGCGACTCCTAACCCCGTATTCAACATTACCGCACACCGACTGAGTCGCTGTCAACAGCCGAACAACGGCCAAGCACAGCGAATACTAGCGGGCGCTGTGAAAATCACGCTACTGTCGCTCATCTGTCGCTACCTGGCGCTATTAATAAATCGTCCTCCCCGTAAACCCTTATGTGTTTAAGTCAGTATGTGATCTCTCTCTATGCTGTCTATTGTGTGAGCCCTTTATGTCATATACATCAGCCTGTTATCATTTTTTATTAATGCTTCCATATTTAACCCTGATTTCTAGTCTAGTGAATCATTAAAAATATCCACAGATGTATGATTGTAGGGCCAGCACTGAGGGCCTGGTGGCATCCAAGTTTATTCTGTGCCAGTGATACCCTTCTGCTCACGCTGAAGCCTACACCACTGTGTACACACTTTTCATGTTCCCAAGATGTTTGGTGGCCATCCAGTGTTAGCAAATTGTCAATAATGGTCAAAGCAGCCTCACGATCACGCTTTTCTTTCTGTGTAATTCTATTTGGCCAAAAAACTGGGTCCTCCTTTATGAATGTAAATTGACAAAAAAGCAACTAAACAGTATTATATTTGATATTTCAATCATTTTTATTAGTATTCCAAATGTATAGTAAAGGTTAAAATTAACAATAATTTATTACATTATTAGAATAAAACCTAAGCTAAACCTAAAGCTAAAGATATAAAACCTGTGAATTGCATATTAAAGCGGACCTTCACTCTGAATTAGAGTCTATCTTATATGTTTCCCACACCCTGTACATACAGATTGCTCACATTAAAAATCATCCTACCTGCATCTATTGCATGTTATGAGCCTTTAAACATCCAAGATGGCGGCTTATGGAAGCCGCCATCTTATCAGGCAGCCTGCAAACAGGAAGTGCCTCCTGACTGTGCTGCTCTGCATTCTGGGACTGCTGACCTTTCCCTGACCCCAGCTCTGCTCTGTCTGAGCAAAGCACAGTTATAACCTGCCCCCCTGTACTTTATCCCCCTCTCCTCTCCTCAGTAAGTGTGATGCTTCTGAGTCAAGATAGCGGCGCCCGTATCCTAAATTCCTGAACAGAGTTGCAGCCCAGTGGGGGAAGGAATAATAAGTTAGTGACTAAAAACGTAAAATATATTAATTTTAGATGCTGGGGAACTGTTTTTTAAGAGTTTGGGCTTTTCATTAAATCACGCTGAAGGTCCGGTTTAAGAAAAGAAAGAAGGAAGGAAAGAGCGGTGAGAGGGAAAGAGGGACTTATTTTATATAATAAGCATTTAGACTGTAAACTTGCAATTGCAGAGCTCTCTTTCCTATTGTCTCCTGTGCTCACAACACTTGCGGGCTGATTCATTACTAGCGCCAGCTATCGGCAGATGAGCGAGGCATTGAGAGCGACCGCTAGTAGTCGCTGTGCTCGGCCATGGTCCTCTGTTTCAGAGCATCTCAGTCGCTGACCGCCATTGATGAATATGTTGTGTGAGTCTTTCTAACACCAGTACAGCGATGTATGGGAGCGAACGGTAGCACCAGCTCAGTGCGACTGACTCGGGTCGTTGCCCAGAGCACCAGAGGCTGTGTGATTAAAGTCTGTGTTTGAACACATATCCACTAGCAACAAAGTAAAAAACACGGGAATTACATTGTTGTTACATTGTAACATGAACCATTTAATACCAGACCTGTAAGGACAATTCTGCATAAAAATAATATAAATCCAAAAAGTTTTCAAAAATGACTTTTTCTAGGCCATGAGAGGTGACACAATTATTTGATAATTAAAAACAAAAAAAAAATAAAATAAAACCCTTTTTAAAGAGAAGACAAGGATCGTCCATTGAAATGTATGGGAGAGCGACAGGTAATACCAGGCGCTCTGGAAGGCGGTATACGGTGAGCCGTCTGTGATGATGAATTGGTTGCTATGTGTCGCTGTTTGAGTAGCTCACCAGAATCGCTTTGATAAATGTGGTATTGCAAACAGCGCCCGGCGGTCACCGTTCGCTACCTGTCGTTACCTGTCGCTACCAGTTTTTACCTGACGCTATGACTTGATGAATAAAGCCCTTGTTTTAAACCTCGTAGCATCTAGTTTGTATTGTTCCCTATACTATATGTTTTACCTTATCTGTAATCATACCTTGTAAAGCGCTATGGAAGATGATGGTGCTATATAAATAATAATATAATAATATGCATAGCAAATCAAATTAATGAAGTATAGATGCAATACACATAATTAATCAAAGGGGACCAAATAAAAAAAAAAGCCTTTTTAGCTAATGGTATCGCGATAAATCTCTTACTGAACGCTGTTAGAAAGCCCATTAAAAAGGGAGTAAAACACTCTGGGGACGATCCTGGAGACTTTTGCCCCGGCTTCCTCATTTAGGATCCACCACTGTGTGAGACTCTGGGGATGACCCAATAAACTCAGCTTTCCTGGGGCTCCCGTGGCATTTTCACAGACTGTTGCCCCTGCTTCCCTTTTAGCTGAGGTGAGCTCCAGCGCACAGCCAAATGAATAGGTTGGGGACTTGAGGGAAGCCGAGGATGCGGCCAGTGGGCCTGTCAAATCACTTTGCAGATTTGAGATCAGCCAATTCATGACCTCAAATATGCCAGGTGGTCGTGGCTTCCTTGGCAACCTTTTTTTAAAACGGAGCCACCGACGCCATAGCTGCGTTGCCTGAGTTACTGGAGTGGGGAGGGAACAGGTGGTCAGTTACAGTATTTTGGTCCACTTTGAGACTTCTCGAAACTCTAAAGTTGGTTTGATATGTTTGTTTTTTCAACACTTAGAGAGATCCTCATCCTTTTTTATAACTATTATATGTATGCCCTTTTATCTGAGCTGGCAGTGCAGGTTTTAGCAAAAGGTCTGAGAAAATATTTACACTAGTTGTTCTTCCAAAATCCCCCCTAGTTGTTATACCTATATGGTATATACACCTAAAAATGATGTAAAGTACCAGTGTCTGCTCAAAGAGGCGATGCTTATGACCACTGAAACAGGATTACTGTAGGAGACAGTACAGAGGACGACTAGACCAGCGAGGAAAACATTAATCAACTGACCAAGGGTTTCTACAGTGCCAGCCCTGGAATCTAAAAGGTTCTGGGGCTTGCCCCTGGCATTCCCCTGTGGCATCCCAAATTAAGATGCCCTGTTGTGTGAAACTCTCCCAAGTGCCGCAAAGCTCACCTTCTTCCTGGCTCCCTCGCCGATGCTGCCTCCCCAGCATCTTTGGGCTGTGCGGGTGCTCCAATCCCCTCAGCCATTCAGATAGTCTGGGGACAGTAGCGTGCCTGCTGCCGGGGATGCAACCGCTCGCGCTTCCAATTGGCAAGCATTGAATATGCACGGCAAAGCTCTGATTGGGACCATTGGACCAGGGAAAGATTTCTTTTTCTGGACAATATGGGGGGGGACCAGCCCAAATCCGGATGGCTCCCGGGGAAGAATTGTGACAAGGATAGTCAAAATCACGTGTTTTGTTCCACTAAAACACTAGAACCTCTTAAAGGGATTGTCTATTTAAAAAAAAAACGCCTGCTTGTGTAAACTCACTGAGATCGAAGAGCGAGCACCCTGGCAGTCCTCTCTGGTTCCATATGGTGGCAATGATATGTTTACACCCTGCAGTACACCCACTCAATTCATTGCAATGAAGGCAACATGACCCCCACCTCGTCACTGCCCCCTTCATTGTAAAGAAGCGAGTGGGCCTAAACCCGATACTTTCATGGTGGCCCTCTTGGACCAGAGAGAACCACTGGTGCGTTCGATCTCCAGTCTCAATAGATTGTAGACCAACGTGTCCGAGCAATGGACAAAAGTTGAGTAGTGTTGTTTTATTTATTTTTGACTGGCCAATCTCTTTAAAGAGATATAAGGGACATGCATGAGGCCATTAATAGTGTCTGAGGAGCAGAGGGTTCTGTAGGACTGAGTTCAGCAACTCTACTGATTACAAGGCCCTGCTAGAGCATACTGTAGTTCACCTTGTTAGTCACCTCACCCCTCCCCCCTTTTTCCAAACTATTTCCTCTCTCCCCATCCTCCTCCTCTCTCTTTTTTTTTTGTCGTTCACTTAGAGGCCGATTCATTAATAGCGCCAGGTAGCGACAGATGAGCGCCAGTAGCGTTATTTTCACAGCGCACGCTAGTATTCGCTGTGCTTGGCCGTTGTTCGGCTGTTGACAGCGACTCAGACGGTGTGCGGTAATGTTGAATACGGGGTTAGGAGTCGCTGTTTGACAGGTTCCGCGCTGTATGGGAGCGCATGACAGTGAATGGCCATAGCGAACGGCTCCCACCATATTCATTAACAAATCACTCTCAAAAAATTATCGCGCCGTGAAATGCATGTTTAAACCCCAGAGCGCTGGCGGCGATGGGTTAAAAGTAGTTTTTTAACCCCCAAACAACCATATTTTTAGAAAAATAAAAAAACATGTTTTTACAAACATTTTGTAATATGAATACATTAATATCAGACCTGTAATATCAATTCTGCACACATTTTTTTTTTTTTTTTTTTACTTTTAAAAAAAATATCTAACATGGCAGAAGTGGTCACAGAATTTTTGCCATTTAAAAAAAAAAAAAAAAAAAAACATTAATAGCATTTAATTATGAATATTTAAAGATTGCTCCATTGAAATGCATTGGAGAGCGCCAGGTAGCGAGAGGTCATAACTGTTGCTGTTCAAGGTCGCTCGCTGGCGCTGTGGGCTGAGGCTGGAATAATGATGAATGATTCGCTATCTGGCGCTCTGTCAGTCGCTAAGCAGGATCGGCTTGATAAATGTGTGATTGCGGAGGGGAGCCGGCGTTCTCGTGGCGGTGAGCGTCATTACCGTTCGCTCACCATTCGCTACCTGGCGCTATCGCTTGTTAAATAAGGGCCTTAGACCGCTTGCAGCCATACACACAGGAAACACTGCTACTACTAAACACTTTCTTTAAGAATGTCGCATACCATGTCATATACGCACGTCTTGTTTCCATTTAGACCTTGGCTGCAGGTCCTTCGAGGCTGGAAGGTTGTGAGCCGGCATCTCCTTGAGCTGTTGGTTCCCTTTGTGTCTTTATCATTTGTTCAGCTATTTCTGTATTGAAAAGAGCTTACTATGTATAGTGATGGATGGTAAAAAAATGATTTCCTTAGGAGTGCATCAAGAATCATCAAATCTGTTTCTCATTTCATGTTAAAAGAAGGAAAATGTATTTCCCTGACCTGAGAATATTGTAATATTTAGAAAGCTGGCAACATGAGAAGGAGCGAGAAGAAAGAGATTTCCAAATGCAGATGGAGAATTTATATTGATATAACTTCAGTAACTGACTGTAACTAATTAAACCAGAACAATACCTATTTTTCCAAAAATGGGTGTTTTTACTAGAGATGAGCGAACCGGTTCGGACGAACCGGAATTCGCTCCGAATTTCAGGAAATATTCGATTCGGCACGAACCCGAATATTTTGTGGTTCGTGCTGATCGAATTTTTCCTGAAATAAAAAAAAAAAAAATGCCGGCATGGTGGGAGCGGGCCGGCCGGTTCCGCTGTCAGCTGACAGCGGAGCCGGCCGCGGCCCGGTAAAGCCGGCCGGCCCGCTCCCACCATGCCGGCATTTAAAAAAATAAAAAAAAAAAAAGCATTTTTGCCGGCATGGTGGGAGCGGGCCGGCCGGCTCCGCTGTCAGCGGAACCGGCCGGCCCGCTCCCACCATGCCGGCATTTAAAAAAAAAGCAAACACTTACCTGCAGGTCCGGAGCGTGGAGGCCGGCGCCGCTCTCAGCTGTCATCTGAGGGCGCGTCATCAGAGGGCGCTCTGATGACGCGCCCTCAGATGACAGCTGAGAGCGGCGCCGGCCTCCACGCTCCGGACCTGCAGGTAAGTGTTTGCTTTTTTTTTAAATGCCGGCATGGTGGGAGCGGGCCGGCCGGTTCCGCTGACAGCGGAGCGGGCCAGCCGGTTCCGCTGACAGCGGAGCGGGCCGGCCCGCTCCCACCATGCCGGCAAAAATGCTTTTTTTTTTTATTTTTTTAAATGCCGGCATGGTGGGAGCGGGCCGGCCGGCTTTACCGGGCCGCCGGCCGGCTCCGCTGTCAGCTGACAGCGGAACCGGCCGGCCCGCTCCCACCATGCCGGCATTTATGATGGGGAACTTCGTAAAAGTTCGATTCGGCCGAACCCGAATTTCTTTGTGAAATTCGGCGAATCGGCCGAATCGGACTTTTCAAAAGTTCGCTCATCTCTAGTTTTTACTATTACAGGGGACATTCTGATTGCCGATGCCCGATGTGCATTTACGGTGTTAAACCCCAGGAATCTTACCTTTCTCCTTGGTCCTCTGGCGAAATCGAGCGCTACAATTGGCTGCCACAGTCACATGGTCTGCAGGTTACTGGCCACCGCAGCAGCCAGTCACACGCTGCGATTTTATCTTGTGACTTCTCAGGTGTAACAGGAGAAATGTGCTGGGGGCATGGGCAATCTGGATGCCCCCCTGCGCTAGCAGCAATTTCCCATCAATAAATCTTGGACGTGATAGGGAGATTTTTTCTTTTTTTCGTAATCTATCGCCCAGTCCACTCACCTTACCGGCGTTTCCACACCACTTTGTGCTGCAACTGATCGTGAACACACCAACATTTCCTTCTCAACTTTTTTGGGGAAAAAAGGGTGTCTACTGTTAGGGCGAGCGCTGCACGCCCATCTCACAGCATTTCACCTACCTCCATGGCTGCATGCAGCCGTCATCCATCTTCCCTCAGGGCTGCTTCCAGCTGCCGCACTTCCCCCAGTGCTTCCTCCTTGCATGGTCAGGTGCGCACACGTCTCCGTCCACTAGAGGGCGAGCGCACAGGATCCCTGAGATTTAAAGGGCCTTTACAGCACTGATTGGTGTTTATGTCATCCAATCCTGCATCATCTTCCCCTATTTAAACAGGCACTTCCTTCCTTCAGTGCCGGATCTTGGTCTCTCCATGCTTGTTGAAAGTCAGACATTCTTGGATTGCTCACCCGTGTACCGACCTCTGCCTGTCCCCGACTCTGAACCTTTGCTGCCTGCCCCGACCTCGGCTACTCACCTTTACCGCGAACCTGTGCTGCCAGCCCCGATCTCTGCCTGTACTACTACGCCTTTTTGCCTGCCACTTGTGTACCTCACTGAACCTCGGCTGACTGTGGGACTGGGCCGCTGTTGGGGGGTAGCGACCTGGGGGTCACTCGCCGCACAAGACCAACCTGCCTTGCGGTGGGCTCTGGTGAATACCGGTGGCCTCTTAGACTCCGCTCCCCTGACACAGTACCCGCCATCGGTTCCACAGTTAAAGCGGATCCACACCCGAGTCCGCTCCACCCGGTCCGTGACATCTACTTTCAAAAAGGAATAAAAAGAGAGCATTGCCTTGTGTAGCCCTCCACAATTGGAATCATTTTGAGTGTGCCTGGACGATGCGCCAGGTAGTGCTTTGTAGCGGCACATAGCGCCTGGTGAACACTGGGCGCTGTATGAGAAACCACATTTAAGAAAACGATTCTGGTGAGCGCCTCTAACTGCATCACGTAGCATCAAATGTATTACTAGACGCGACTCTAGGCTTAGGAGCGTCACGTATTACCTTTCGCTCAGTGATGGTCTCCGAGACATTTCAATGGGCTTTCATTTGGTTGTGTTAAAATAGCATGTTTGGCAATTTTTATTTTTTTTCGCTCAAATCATTGTGTGACCTCTCCTGGCTGCAAACAAACACTTTTATAATTTTTTTGGACTTTTTATATTTTTATGCAGATTTGTATTTACAGGTGTGCAGTAATGTTGAATACAAGGTGATGAGTCGCTATTTGACAGGTTCCGCGCTGTATGGGAGCGCATGATAGCGAATGGCCATAGCGACCGGCTCCCACCATATTCATTAACAAATCACGTTCCAAAAATTCTTGCGCTGTGAAATGCATGTTTAAACCCCAGAACGCTGGCGGCGATGGGTTAAAAGTAGTTTTTTAACCCCCAAACAACCATATTTTGGGAAACCAAAAAAAACAAGTTTATAAAAACATTTTGGAATATGAATACATTAATATCAGACCTGTAATATCAATTCTGCACAATTTTTTTTTTTATTTTTTTCTTACCTTAAAAAAAATATCTAACATGGCAGAAGTGGTAACAGAAATTTTCACATTAAAAAAAAAAAAAAATTATTAACAATTAATTATTAATATTTAAGGATTGTTCCATTGAAATGCATTGGAGAGCACCAGGTAGCGAGAGGTCATACCTGGCGCTGTTCAAGGTCGCTCGCTGGCGCTGTGGGGTGAGGCTGGAATAATGATGAATGATTCGCTATCTGGCGCTCTCTCAGTCGCTAAGCAGGATCGGCTCTCGTGGCGGTGACCGTCATTACCGTTCGCTCACCAGTCGCTACCTGGCGCTATCCCTTGTTAAATAAGGGCCTAAAGTGTCATTGTCACAGTGTTAAAACAATGTCAGTCCATGTGTTTTCGCTTTGTTACTGATGTATATGTGTTCGAAAACAGACTTTGATCACACAGCGTCTGGCGCTCTATGCTACAGAGCCCAGCTTTAGGGTGCCGACGCTGTGTGTGTGCAGTTTTTTCTTAAGTATGGTGTGGAGCGCCGAGTGCTGGACGCACTGAGCTGGCGCTACCTCTCGCTCGCTGCAGCGCTATACTGTTGTTAGAGCGCCCAACATACATCACATTCATCAATGCCAGCTAGGTTACTACAGTGACCGCAATGCTAGCTTACAGCGCCTGACACCCACTTACAGCATCTACTAGCGGTCACTCTAAGCGCCGCTATACAGACGCTCATCTGGCAATACCTGGCTTAAGTAGTGAATCAGCCTCCACAACTGAAAAACACACCAAGGTTTAAAAAAGTGTAAAATCTAGGTCAGCAACACCCTATCTCATAACGTGGGTAAGTCTTAAATTTCTTCCCTTTGCCTATGAACCATATATTCGATCCCATGCCTCTGGCAGAAAGTCGGTGATGAGAAATCATTGCTAGAGGTTGAATAGAAAGTGCGTTCAGTTTCCATAATTTAGGAAAGGCTGCAAGGTTGCCTGCAGAAAAGATGCTGCTGAAATATGTCATATCATACATTAGGTTTTTAGTCCCACAAATTTTTCTTCTGACGGGTATCTGAATGTGTTAGATACATTATAGTTATAGTTATCATGTAGTATCATGGTAGTACGTTAGACAATCTGGGGTTCCTAAGGTGCAACAAACCCTATTTTCACAAAAAAAAGTGCAAAAAATGTTTTTCTCTACTCTAGAAGTGGATCCAGAAATGACCTCTACCTGTGATGGGACATTTTTACAGCTGAGGTTAATCATTTTTCTTATGATGTAAGGATGTTTGTTTTACTTCACAACAGCTGACAAATGTGGTGAATTCTTTAGCATAGTCCACAGGGTGCCATTATTTCCAAACTTAAAAAAAATATATCCTTACCTCAGGTAAAGGTAATTTTGGGTGCCCCGCGGTCACCATTCGCTACCTGTTGTTACCTGTCGCTGCCAGTCATTACCTGTCAGTATGGCTCGATGAATAAAGCCCTATGTCTAAGCTCTCAGCAAAGCATGCAATGGTACTCTGGAAAGGTACTTCCCTGCCTCCCTGGTGTCACAGTGATGCACTAACACAAGGGAATACTAGAGAAGCACCATATATGAGGTGTGAGAACCCCTTTCCTGCAGCCACAGTTGCTCAGACACTGCCTGTGAGCTAGAAATGTCAGATATTTTCTGGGCCAATCAAAATTTGTACTGTACTTTTTTGGCCTATACGTGGCTTAAAAGAGAAACAATACTCAACAGTGGATGATTTGGACCCTTATTTAACAAGGAATAGCGACAGGTAGCGACTGGTGAGCGGCTGGTAATGACGGGCCCCGCCACGAGAACGGCGGCTCCCCACCACAATCACACATTTATCAAGCCGATCATGCTTAGCGACTGAGATAGCGCCATATAGCGACTCATTCATCATTATTCCAGCCTCAGCCCACAGCGCCAGCGTCCGACCTTGAACAGCGACAGGTATGACCTCTCGCTACCTGGCGCTCTCCAATGCATTTCAATGGAACAATCTTTAAATATTCATAATTAATTGTTATTAATTTTTTATTTTTTTTTTTTTTTTTTAAATGTGAAAAATTCTGTGACCACTTCTGCCATTTTAGATAATTTTTTTAAGGTAAAAAAAAAAAAAATTTACAGAATTGATATTACAGGTCTGATATTAATGTATTCATATTACAAAATTATTTTAAAAACTTGTTTTTTTTTGGTTTCCAAAAATATGGTTGTTTGGGGGTTAAAAAACTACTTTTAACCCATCGCCGCCAGCACTCTGGGGTTTAAATTTGCATTTTACAGCTCGAGAATTTTTTGAGCGGGATTTGTTAATGAATATGGTGGGAGCCGGTCGCTCTGACCAGTCGCTATCATGCGCTCCCATACATCGCGGAACCTGTCAAATAGCGACTCCTCACCCAATATTCAACATTACGGCAAACCGACTGAGTCGCTATCAACTACCGAACAACGGCCAAGCACAGCGACTACTAGCGGCGCTCTGAAAAGGCCGCTACAGTCGCTCAACTGTCGCTACCTGCCGCGCGTTAATGAATCAGCCTCTTGGAATCTAAAAGATTCCAGAGGCAGCCACTCTGGGGCATCCCAAGTCAGGATGACTTGCTGTGTGAAACCACCCAATTTGCCTTTCCCCACTTTAACGACGCATGCCTGGGCTCTCATCCAATGAGAGCTGCCCGCTATGACATACAGTAGGTGTCTCTGATTGTGTGCAACCCCTTCCTCTCCAGCGTTGTGTGCGCACTCCAGCTCCAACCATTCAGATAGGCTGGGGTGGGAGCGTGCGCGGCGCGTGATGAGGATGCTCCCTATTAAAGTCAATGAGAGCCGTTTGCCAAAGAGGTAATCAGAGCACACGGCTCTCATTGGCTAAGTGCCTTGTACCATTTTAACTGAGCAACAAAACTGCATTTCCACAATGGCTGTGTTCACCAGCTACAGGTGCACTTGATGTAGAATGTTTAGTTGAAAGACACGCCTGGCCTAGCGAGTAGGTGACCCCTGTGCTGATCTTTGTCAGGATTATTAATGACCAGCAACCTGTTGCCTGTTTTTCAGGCAAAATGTGTTGTTTGTTCAGTTGCAAACTTTTAACAACTTTCCAACCTATCAGTCTTTCCATTGTTTGTCAGCAGTAAGAAATCATTACCCAGGCTCACTTTTTCTATGTCCTTCCTATCAGGGAACTTTACAAATGACAAATGAAAACATATCCCGACTTTCCAGGCCCATTTTTAACTGTTTATTTTACCCGATTTGAATGGAAGTCCTTAACATCTGTGCAGTTCCCTTGTATAACGTTCACTACTTGGGATTTGAACATGTGTGGTGTTACAGACCTAAAACTGGCTTTCAGTAGTGCTGCCATGCCACACCATGGTGCTGTTCTATTCTATGTCCTTATTGATAGTGGCTATGATCTGGGCCAGCTGCAGGTATATGGGGGTCCTTGGGTCAAGAAGGTTTTATTGGGCCCTTTTTTAATGTGTCACACCATCTCTCAAAGCATGAACCTTCACCAGCACAGAACATACTTACTGATCCACACTGGCCGGCTGGCAACAGGGGAGGAAAGTGCAGCACACTTCTGCACATGTATGGCAGCGCCACCTCCTCCAATCAGTTGCTTGGCTCTGCAGAGTGCAGTGTGTACTGGGTTTCCAGGTGTGACTGGCACGCGCCAATTGGTACTGTACTTGGGAAGGGGGCTGCAATTATAACAGCCTGGGGGATTGGTCCATATAACATGATCCCAGGGAGAGCATCTACATCTTTGATGCCCCACAGTGTGCCCCCTAGCGATTCTGTGGCAGTAACCTGTGACAATCAGAAGAAACCTCTGCAGGAGCACACAGAAACAGACCAAAACCCTTGAAAGCCCTAGAGTAAAAAAGCTTCCAGGCCATATTCCGATATATGATGATATATCATGCCCCTGTGTGTGAAATGAACTGACATTGCCGTGGCATATGCACAGACCTCCCATGCACCCCTAAATAGCTGGTTGCATTGCTAACAATGAATTAGCCCTTCCGGTTACTCTCAACTGTCTACTCTCAAAAGACCCTAAAACATATTCCAAAGGAAAAGTACAAAGGCCCTTATTTATCAAGGGCTAGCGCCAGGTAGTGTCTGACGAGCGCCAGGTACCGCCAGCTATCGGCGGCTACCGAATGAAGTACGCCCGGCGGCGGTCACAATGACGCATTTATCACGCTAAATGAGGCTAGCGCCGGCAAGAGCGTCGGCTAGCGCGGGATTCATCATGTAGCCGACTGCAACGAACAGCGTCGCTGCTAATCCCATCACAGCGACAGGTATGACCTGGCGCTCCCTGGCGTGGTCCAATGCATTTCAATGGAGCAATCTTTAAATAATCATAATTAATTGCTATTAATGTTTTTTTTTTTTTTTTTATGTCAAAAATTCTGTGACCACTTCTGCAATGTTGGGTTTTTTTTTAAGTAAAAAAAAAAAAAAATTTGTGCAGAATTGATATTACAGGTCTGATATTCATGTATTCATATTACAAAATGTTTAGAAAAACTTGTATAATTTTTACATATAAAAAAAAAGGTTGTTTGGGGGTTAAAAACTACTTTACACACATCGCCGCCAGCGCTCTGGGGTTTAAACAAGGAATTCACAGCGCGAGAAATTTTTGAGCGTGATTTTTTAATGAATCTGCAGCAAGCCGTTCGCTCTGGCCATTCGCTGTCAGGCGCACCCATACAACGCAGAACCTGTGAAACATCGACCCCTAACCCCGTATTCAACATTACCGCACACCGACTGAAGGACGCACGCTGAAACTCAGGCTGATAATCACAGCCAATATGGAGGCTGATTCACTACTAGCGCCACGTATTGCCAGATGAGCGCCTTAGAGCGACCACTAGTAGACGCTGTAAGCGGTAATCGGACGCTGTAACCTAGCGTTGCGGTCACTATAGTAACCTGGCCGGCATTGATGAATGTGTGATGGACACTCTAACAACAGCACAAAGCTGCAGCGAGCGAGAGGTAGCGCCAGCTCAGTGCGTCCGGCACTCGGTGCTCAACACCATACTTAAGAAAAAACTATACACACACAGCGTTGGCGTTCTAAAGCTGGGCGCTGTAGCATAGAGCTCCAGACGCTGTGTGATCAAAGTCTGTTACACCAGTAGCAAAGCGAAAACACATGGAATGACATTGTTTTAACACTTTAGTGCCAGACCTGTAATGACAATTCTGCATAAAAATATAAAAAGTCCCAAAAATGTATAAAAGTGTTGTTTGCAGCCAGGAGAGGTCACACAATGATTTAAGCAAAAAAAAAAAAAATGTTTAATTGCCAAACACGATATTTAAACACAAACAAATGAAAGTCCATTGACTTTCATAATACATGTGACGTTACATGGCGCTGTTGAGGCGCTCACCAGATTCGCTTTCTTAAATGTAGTTTCCCGTACAGTGCCCGGCATTCACCAGACGCTGCTTGGCGCTATCCTTTCTTAAATAACCCCCATAGTTTATACAGCAGTATATCTGTGTGTATATGTGTGGTTGTGTATATATATATATATATATATATATATATATTTATATATATATATATACTGTATCTCAAAGTGAACAGATGCAGTTAATATTGTATAGCTTACCCATGGAGACATTTCACTATCATAAATTCATTATTAGATTGTGTGTTTAATACACATTAGTAATTCATATTAGAGGACAAGCAGTGAAGAGCTTGGCAGTTGGCAATATGTTTTCTAAGCTGCAGCTGGTGCTTAAAGATATCTTCCATCTGCCCATGAATTTTGGGTTTGGTAAGATGTTGAAACAAAAATTATTTCAATAAGTGATGAAACTGTGAATAATGAATCTGAAGGCAAAACAAGTCAACTTAAATAATACATATTTTTTACACAGAGTACATCTAAATGACTCTCTACAGCTGATTGCTTCAAGCAACGCAGATAGTTTCTCAACATTATGCTGTAAAATTCAACTCC
Organism: Gastrophryne carolinensis; assembly: GCA_027917425.1. Taxonomy (NCBI): domain Eukaryota; kingdom Metazoa; phylum Chordata; class Amphibia; order Anura; family Microhylidae; genus Gastrophryne; species Gastrophryne carolinensis. Next base: position 374,677,136 of record CM051239.1, read on the forward strand.
AGGCAACTAATAAACTCTATCAGTGGCTTGCTAATGTCATTCAGGAAGCCCAGCAAATTTGATATTGGGCCCTGTTTATTAAAGCTCCCTTTAAAGTGAACCATAAGTCTAAACTAGACACTTTGTCCATTTTTCATATTCCGTAGGGACATCCTTATTTGGGATGCCTCCAGTGGAAATAGCTTTAAGTCATGACATATTTTGATTTGCTGTATTTATTTGATATCCGTTAGTAACTCAGAAAGCCACAAGAGCAGGGATGTGGCTGATCTCTAGCATGATCTGCTTTTGCCATTTTTCATTGCTCGGAACTCGGGGGAAGGTCAATAGGATGCCTGGCTTCCAGTGTTTTGTTCCCAGTACAAAATATGGAGATCTACCAAGATGGACAAGAGCAGCTTAACAGATATACTGCATTTTCACTCTATAAGACACACCTAGGGTTTAGAGGAGAAGAATATTCTGAACCAAATAGTGTGCTTTAACCCTTTCGCTGCCAGCCTACCTGGAGTTTTTGTCACCCTTGGTGCCAAACCATTTTGCACTATTTTGCGCTCCCCATGTTCCAATGTGATTTTTGAAGGGATTTCCAGGTGTATTCTCAATATTTTTGGGTGAAATATGTGAAAAAAAAATTAAAAAAATACATTTTTACAATTTGTAGATTTTTTTGTAATAAAAAATGTAAATTTTTCAATAAAATCTTATTGCGTGTGAAATCCCAATTTCTCCCAGTTACAGCGATACCACATATGTATTGGTAGACACCCTTTTCTGCCCAGGAGACTCCCCCAAACTGAAATAGCGCTTTAGGGAATTTTCAGATAAAATACAACTATGCAATGCAATATGCGCACCTTGCAGATTTTCCAGAAAAACAACCCTTTACATTTGAAATACCCCCAACAAACTATATATTCTCTGGAAGTACACACCTCAAGCTTTCTAGGCGTACCAGGCTTGTTGATGTGCCCATAGTTTTCTGGAAGTAATCCCTCAATGTATTCTTTGGTTGCAAAGAGTTTCCCTAAAAAAAGGATAAAAAAGCAGAATCAAAGCCACATTTTCCTAAAAAACTATGTGCAAACAAGAAAAAACAAGTTTAATCTGAAAAAGCAACATCCCCCGAACAGAACGATACCCAACATGCATACTGTCAAGGGAAGAGTTGCCAAACACCCCAAAGTAAAGCATGTGCGTAACAGTGATTTTACGTGAAAATTTCAGCTCTGCAGACAAAGTGCGCACCTTGCGATTTTTCAACCAAAACAACCCTTTACATTTGGAATATCCCCCATAAACCATATATTACCTGAAAGTACACACGTTAAGCTTTCTAAGCGTACCTAACTTGTTGTAGTGGGCTCATCTTTCTGGAATTAATCCTTCAAAAGAATTCTTTGGTTGCGCAGGGTTTCCCTAAAAAATGTATAAAAAAGCTGAATAAAAAACACCTTTTCCTAAAATATAAATATGCAAACAAGAAAAAAGCAAGCTAAATCTGAAAGCGCAAGATCCGCCGAACAGAACAATACCCAACATGCATAGCTACCTTTAACCATTTTAATTGCCAGCCTACTTGAGATTTTGTCACCCTATGTTGACAGGTCATTTTTCCCCATTTTGCGCCATGTTTTGCGCCATTTTTGCTGGAATTTTCAGGAAAATTATATATATATTTTCTGCAGCAGAGTTTAGGCTTTAACAAGAAATGTCTTGTTTGTAAATTTTATTTTGTTTTTTTACAATATTATTAAGTAAAAAATAAATAAATACATTTTTTAGAAAATTGACTTCTTTATTTTAAATAAAAAAATTATTTTATTAAGGAAAACCGTATTGCATGTGAAAGCCCCATTTCTACCGATTAGAACGGTACCACATATTTATCGGTAGCCCCCCGTTCCTGCCCAGGAGACCCCCCCTAACTGAAACAAGTACTTTATAACATTTACAAATAAAATACAACTACCATCCACACTACAAAGGGTTAAATCGAGAAAAAAAATGACATAGGGTCCCCCTTCCCGGGGGGGGGACCCCATTTTCTGGGGGGATTTTTAAGGGTTAAAAACCCTTAAAAATCCCCCAAAAAATTGACATGGGGCCCCCCTTACCCAAAGTAACCAGCCCAGGACCAGCTATGCAGGGCTTGTAGAAACAGGGCACAGGGGCCAGCTTTTGTGGCCCCTGGCCCTGCAGGCTACAAGCCCGCATAGCCCGTGGGCCCGGGCTCTTCTGCCCCCCCTGGGCTTTGGGGAGGCAGGTAATGGGGGTGCCAGGGGTTAATGGCAAGTCACCCGCTAGTCACAGGTGACTTGCCACCTCCCCCAGCCTTGTGAACTGGTATAGGGGTCATGGACCCCTTACCAGTTCACAAGGGGTTAAATGTAAAAAAAAACACAGACACACAAAAGAGAAAAAAATATTTTATTATTTTTTTTTTTTTTTATACTTACCTCCCATCCATCCTGGAGCACTGTGTCCCTCGGCGATCACTGGCTTCTGCTCACCTGCTGGAAGCCTTTTATAGCTGCTGGATGACAGAACACAAAGGGTTTATTAAAAAAAAAAATGACATAGGGTCCCCCCTCCCAGGGGGGCGGACCCCATTTTTTTTTTGGAATTTTAAGGGTTAAAAACCCTTAAAAATAAAAAAAAAAATGAAATGGGGTCCCCCTTACCCATCATTACCAGCCCGGGACCAGCTATGGGGGCTTGTAGGCACAGAGTGGGGGGGCCAACCTGGGCTTTGGGGAGGCAGGTAATTGGGGGTGCCGGGGGTTAATGGCAAGTCACCCGCTAGGGCAGGTGACTTGCCACCCCCCCCAGCCTTGTGGACTGGTATAAGGGTTTTCATGGACCCATTACCAGTTCACAAGGGGTTAAATGTTAAATAAGACACAGACACATAAGAAATAAAAGATCTTTATTTATTTATTTTTTACTTTACTCACCTCCGATCCTGTGTCCCCCGGCGATCTCCGCTGACAGCCTGCTCGTGTGTTTGAAGGAGAGAGCCTGGGGAGGAGGGGGGGGCGATCTCAGCCCTCTCCTCCTCCCCATCTGCCCTCCTCCAGGCACACAAGCAGACTGATTGTCTGTCTCACGGTTCCTGGCATTAAGAGGGCTGCTGGTGACATCACAACGATGTCACACGGCCCCGCCCCCAGGGGGCGGGGCTAGCAGACCCGTTCCAGGAAGTGGGGGGGGAGGGCAATTTCTGCCCTTTCCTCGCCACCGAAGAGGCTGGGGGGGCGATCGGAGGCCCCCCAGTGAAGAGGACACCCATCGGGAGACAGCGCGGCCTCAGGTAAGGAAATGTCATTTTATTTATTTATTTTTTTTTACATTTAGCAGCTGCTGCTGCCGAAGCGGGGGGGGGCCCTATTCCGGGGGCTCTCCTGGAGCCATCCGACCCCCCACGGGGGATCGGATGGCACCAAATTAAAGGGGAGACCCGGCCGGATCCAACGAGGGGTAAGGTGAGTATTTTTGATTTATATTTTTTTACTATCAGGGGGGAAAGTGAAACACGTAGATTCTACGTGCTTGGCACTTAAGTGGAGTGGAAGCGAGCACGTAGAATCTACGTGCTTGGCACTGAAAGGGTTAATACCCCCTCCTAATCACCCCATAACAGGCAGCATGAGGAATCCCCTTCCAATCACCCCATTACAAACAGTGTACAGAACCTCCGCCCCCCTCGAATCACTCTATTACAGACAGTGTGCAGAATCCCGCACAATCACCCCATTACAGACAGTGTGTAGAACCCCCCTCCAATCACCCCATTACTGACAGTGTGTAGAACCCCCCTCCAATCACCCCATTACTGACAGTGTGCAGAACCCCATAACCCCATTATAGACAGTGTGCAGAATCTCCCCCAATTACCCCCTTACATAGAGTGTGCATAGTCCCCCACTATCGCCATATAACAGGCAGCGTGCAGAATCCACTTCCAATCTCCCAATTACAGACAGTGTCTGCATCTTCCAAGTCTCTTCATTTTTCTATTCAGGCTTCATAATAAGAAAATAATTTTGTGGGCATATAGCCCCCCAAGTGTGGCCAAAAACTAAATAATACAAAAAATAAATGTATTTTAATAATGAATATACTTCACATCAGCTTGAACATACATGGGATTGCACTCAAGCACATTTATCTCTAGCAAAATGTATCAATGTTGCAGAATGTATCCACTGTCAGTATAAACACAGTGTAAGCAGTCAGTGCTAATACTATTAAAAATATAAGAATATATAAATATACACATGTAACAAATTGTCTGTGCAGGTAATAAACAAAGAGACTCCCTGAAAGGTGTTTCTCTAAAGTTCTAACATTATACACAACAAACATACTTTGAGGATCATGTTGACCCCTTGGCACATTTACTCTTGACTAGATGAGTATCCACACTAATGTCGCTGTTTGATTTTTTTTATTTTGCACATGCACTTTATTTGTGATCCTCAAAGTATGTTTTTGTATGATTTTAGCACTTAAGAGACACATTTCAGGCAGTCTTGTTTATTAACTGCACAGACTATTTGTTGCACAGGTATATTTTTATACTGTGCTCACACTGACTGTGGATACATTCTGCAACATTACAGCTGTAGATAAAATGCTTGAGGGTAATCCCCTCATTGATTTTAACCTTGTATATTCAAGCTGATGATAGTGTATTCATTATTAAAATTTTGTTTTTTAATAATAATTTTTTGGTATTAATCGGGAGCAACCTGTTTTTGGCTACACTTTGTAAAACAATTAAGTGGGCATATAGTACCCCTATAAGGGAACAGGGGAAAAAATTGTAACATTCGCACCATTAGACGTCCTAACACCCCTCCCAAAGAGAGAAAAAGTGTGTCTTATAGAATGAAAAATATGGTACCTTTTAAAGTTATACTGAGAAGATACACAACATATATATATATATATAGATGCATTTTCTAGCTCTCATTATAGAATTAATGCTAACGCTTAGATAAATTACACAGCAAGTTGGAGGGAACAACCAGGTGACTATTAAATGGTTGTGGGGGACCCAAAGGATGAAGTGAAACAAGAAAAGCTAAAGAATTCGTGTGGAAACAGAAAAACGAGGGGAAAAAAGCTAAGAATTCTATGACTTGTGGCAAATTAGAGGGAAAGAAAAGAACAAGGTTTGTCATCCAGTTATGTATTATAACTCCACAGAGTCTGTATCTTCATGACTGGTCCATGTTCATGTCAGCTGTGATGGCCAGCAATTTGTCATTTATGAAGATTTGTTTTTACTTGTCAGCTTAAAGGGTAATTCCACGTTCAATGGTATTTTTAAAAGTTTCCATTATCGAGTGCCAATATGATGTGGTCAAGGTGCTGAGCTTATCTTTTTTCTTTTATATGTGTTTGCAACTCAAAACAATGTGTTTGCCTTATCAATGTGGTGTTCCACGCTCTGGGTTGCTCATCATCTGACTGGCTGAGGCAGAGATGACAGATGTAACTCTTTAAATGCCAGCCTACCTAGAGTTTTTGGTCTGTTGCCAGACCATGTTTCACTATTTTTTGCTACAGATGTTCAACTATGATTTTTGAAGGGATTTTTTTTTCAGCCTGGGGTTTAACATGAAATGTCTTGTTGTTATTCTTTAAGAGTATTCTCAGTATTTTGGGGTGAAATATGTGATTTTTTTTTTTAAAGTCATCTTTTTACAATTTGTTTTTGTAATAAAAATTTAAGTTTTTCAATAAAATCATACTGCATGTAAAATAAGCAATTCTCCCAGTTACAATTGTACCACACATGTGTTGGTAGACACCCTTTCCTGCCTAGGAGACTTCCCCAAACTGAAACAGTGCTTTAGATCTTCAGATAAAATATAACTGCAATGTGCACCCTGCAGTTTTTCAAGAAGAACAACTATTTACATTTGAAATACAAACTATATATTCTCTGGAAGTACACAACTCAAGATTTCTCGGCGTACCAGACTTGTTGACATAGGCACAGTTTTCTGGAAGTAATCCCTCAATAAATTCTTTGACTGCACAGGGTTTCCCTAAAAAAAAAAAATAAGAAGGCAGACAAAGCCACATTTTACTAAAACAAACAATATGCAAACAAGAAAAAACAAGATAAATCTGAAAAAGCAAGGTCCCCGAACTGAACCATACCTAACATGTATAGGTACTGTAAAGGGAAGAGTTGCCAAACACCATAAAGTAAAGCAGGCATGTAACAGTAATTTTACTTGAAAATTTCAGCTCTGCAGACAAAGTGTGCACCTTGTCGACCAGAACAACCCTTTCCATTTGGACTACTCCCCACAAACCATATATTTTCTGAAAGTATACATATTAAGCTTTCTAGGCATATTGAGCTTGTAGTGGGCTCATCTTTCTAGAGGTAATCCCTCAAAGCATTCTTTCGTGCACAAAGTTTCCCTAAAAAATTGTATAAAATATCAATATGCATGCAAGAAAAAACAAGCTAAATCTGAAAACGCAAGGTCCCCTGAACAGAACAATACCCCTTAACTACTTGAGATTTCCAGAAAGATTACAATTGTTTTTGCGGCAGAGTTTAGGCTTTAACATGAAATGTCTTGTTTGTACTTTTCCACATTTTTAATAAAAATTTTTGAGTGAAACAAGTAAAAAAAAAATTTTTTTTATAAATTGTCTTGTTTATTTTAAATAAAACATTTCATTTATTAAAGAAACCATATTTCATGTGAATGCCCCATTTCTCCCAATTTCAACGGTACCACATATGTATCTGTAGCCCTCGGTTCCTGTCCAGGACACCCTCCCAAACTGAAAAGAGCCCTTTTAGAAATAAAATACAACTACTATCCACACTATAAAGCATAACCAGCCCGGGGACCAGCTGTGGAGGCTTGTAGAACAGGGAACAGGGGCCAGCCTCGTTGGCTCCCCCATCCTGCAGGCTACAAGCCCACACAGCCTAAATAGCCCCTGGGCTCTTCTGCCCCCTGCTAGGTGCAGGTGACTTGCCACCCCCCCAAGCCTTGTGAACTGGTATAGGGATCTCATAGATCCCTTACATGTAAAAAAAAAGGGAAAAGTTGTAAGATTTTTTTGTACTGACCCTCAATCCTGTGTCCGTTGTACCACAGCAATCCAATGACAGGTGTGGGGTTGATTGGTGGAGGGGGGCTGGGGAGGCAATGGATCATATAGGCAAAAAAAATTCCTTGTTCATCTCACGATGTACTTGGCGACCAATAAATTAAATTAAATTGAATTGGATCACAACCCTTTGCCCCTCCATCCTTTCCCTGCCGATTTCCCTGGCACTACTAAACATCTATGGACGGGTGCAGAATGACAAAAGGTGAGGCTAGTGGCGACGTCAGACGAACCAGGGTAAAAGGCCTGTTTTGGCCCTCTCCACATGGGTGAAGAGGAGCTGCAGGTGAATAAATGTGGCTGGCACTTAACGATTGGAGAGGCAATCACATGCAATTTATGGGCTTGGCATTTAAAGGCAGAACACCAAAAACCTGAGTTTTCCTTAAAAATAAGCAATGGCCATGTCCTGTCTATGAGCTGTCAAAACAATTAAGGAAACTACCCTGTGTTTGGCGTATTGTGCTTGTGGGTAACAAAAAATGTACATGATCCAAGTTACTTAGCATTGGGATGTAACCACCATATGCAAAAGTTCTCTTTCATTTTGCAGCCTCTAAAGCAGCTTGAATAAAGGAAGGCATGGGCATTATGTGCCACTGAAAAAGGACCTTATAAGCATTCATGTGAGCAATGGGCCATTGCCAGCCAAATTAGTGCAGATTTTTACAGATGGCCAGTTCATAAGAAAAGCATGTCCAGCCAGTTCATTGTAGCATGTCCAGCCAGTTCAGATCGGCAAAACCAACTCACCTCTTCGCGGTCCTACGGCGCATGCACAGCCGCTCGTCATCTAAGCCTTCGTCTAAGGCGAGCAGCTCAGAGTGTGCTGATGGCTGGATCCCCCCGCTAGCCTCTAGACAGGGAGCATGCCTGCGCCGGCCACTCACAAATACCTGCCGTGGGCATGTGCCATGCTAGGGGGAAAGTGGGAATGCGGTTTAAGCATGCGCCGTTGGACCAGGAAAGAAGGTAAGTGTATGGGTGACCCGGGGGGAGTTACACAGCGGAGCATCCTGAATTTGGATGCCCAGGAGGGGAATCGTTCAGCCTCGATCGCTGTGGATTTTGTTCCACTTTAACCACACACATAAATAGAAGCAAGGTCAATGGCTTTACTTAGAATACATACAGTGTTTACATATTATTATAATTATTATTGGTTACTTATAAAGCTCCATCGTATTCTGTGGCGCTGAACAAGGTAGATGTAAAGGGGTAAGACAAGCAAATGCTTATAACAACATGATGACTGCGTATAAAACAAACAATATTTTGGATCAAATGTAACAGGCGAGTAAATAAACACAAAAATGTAGGAATACATTAGAAGAGAGCCCTGCCCTTGCGAGCTTACAATCTACATATAACTGCAGATTTTAAGATGCTTTGAAATGACTGATTTCATACAGTTCCCTTGTGGGACAAGTTTGGAGGAAGCTAGCATACTTTAAATATACAGAATGCAAATGTTAATCTATAGTTAATGGACTATACATTAAACACTGGAAATTATTTTAATTGGGCTATTGTAGAAGTGCACAAACTTTGGCTGTTTATACTGTATGATTTATTGAAATTGAACAATTATAACATATGAGGTTGGGAGCTCAGAATTGTAATCAGCTGATTTGTTCCTAAAAAAAGAGTGAGAATTCTCACCTGGTTCTGTCTATTTTATCAGAATAGCATGTTTAGTCAAAGTTTGTTTCAGGCAAGGCTTTGCAATTTTCTCTCCGTTCACTGGGAATCGAAAATTGTAATTTGTTTACATTCAGCCCATAAACTGTCTTTGCCTGTCTGTGTATTTCAGTTTCTTCCTCAGTATACATCCAGTATAACATGATTCATTTTGTTTGCTGGCAGTGGACTTCGAAATGAACTAAGAAGCAGAGATGAAACAGATGACAGACCGAGGAAGAAACATCTATCCACAGATAAAAGGTAAGTAAGGATTTGCCAGCTAGCTCCAGAGTAAATAAAACTTGACTTTTATTAATTACTGGTAAAACATACAGTGTGAGTCAGCATTATAACACAATGGACACATGAATGATTCACGCAGCATGTTTAGGGGGGATGCCCCTCCTTTAATCTTGCAATTTGTAACATATCATAAAATACCTTTAAAGTGGACCAACACCCACACCTGATCGGCCCGGGAATCTATAAGATTCCCGGACCGATCAGCTCCCTGATTGCGGGGCACCCCGAACTCCGAAGCTGTGTGAAACCCCCCCAGATCCCCGAAAATACTACCTGATCCTCGTTCCAGCGGCGCATGCGCGGGCCGCCACCTCCTCCCGCGCGTCCCACTAGCAGGGCACGCACCCGCGCCGGCCGTGTGTGAATGGCCGGCATGGGCGCGCTCCCTGTAAGAGGGACGGGCGGCGGCGATTGGACGAGCGAGTCACGTGAGAGCAGGGTCAGGTGAGTTTTTGGGGCTTTCTGGGGGGTTTCATACAGCGGGGCACCCACGATCGGGGTGCCCCGCGGAAGTGGACCAATACCCAGGATAGTCAAAATCCTGGGTGTTGGTCCACTTTAAATACCTCGCCTTATGTAGTATCTGAACCCAAGGCAGAAACATGACAACCCCTCCTCTCTCCCCTAATTGACCTTTCACCTGAGTGGCGCTATGACTAGCATCAAACAATATGAAAGGAAGGCGGACAGAGGCTATGACAAGCATGAAGACAACGGAAGGCTCCCTCCCAATTAAACGCAAAGGAGGACCGGCTGGCAGCTAAAGTCTGGGGGCATATCTCCAAAGACACACACCCACAAACAATGTAAGCCCAGCAAAGACATGAGCAAGGCTGGAAATAGTGAAGAGGGTGCACCCCACGAACACCAGTGCCCAGCTGCACCAGGGTGACCAAACCCCAGTATGGCAGGGTGCTCAGGAACGAGGTGAGCATCAACCTTTCCCAAGTGGAAATATACATATATTTAATACTTTTGTTTTTGTGTTGATCTGTTTTTTTTTTTTTGACAATTTCCCGCTCTCGTATGAGTGTACGAGCTATTCTATGCATGCATTGCAATCCTTCTGTAAAGTCTTTGTCCATTTGTACGCCAGAGTATGAGTACGAGGATGTCATTTTCCAGCGTTAGTTTTCCGTTTCCTTTTCTCATGTTACGTCGGCTATTCCAAGTATGTCACACACCCCGCTTCCACTATTCATGACGTATGGGTTATGTTCCAGTAGTTGTGAACTTCTGCAGAGAAGAAAGAAAAAAAGAAGCCCCTCCCGGTCCATAAATACCTGGGACCTCCCACACATTCCCAGTTCCTTCTCTGCAGGACGGCGAGCAAGTCAGAAGATGTATGCTGCTCTTCCTTGCAGGTAAGCCGGGCTTGCACCCGGCCATTTTTTTGCCCTATTTCTGCCCAGACCTTTAGATTGAAGCCCTATACTAGCTTCCCAGCTTCGGCTGCAGGTCTGGGTGAGGGTAGGAATCACCTTAATAGGTGCTTAGGGAGCCGTGCTCCCCCGTGAGACCCCATACAAGGGGGTAGGCGGTATCCGGGTTGGTGATCCCCTTACGGTGAAGGGTTCTCCCCATTCCGGGTCCCCTCCACTAACCCTCCCGGGGGGGGGAATGACTTCATTCTGCTATTCTTTTCACTTGACCTCTGCACGCAGTCTGGGGAGCTTCTCCCCCTCAGGCTGCGTCTGTGAGGGGGCGGGGCCGGGCGCTCGCGTTGCCGCGGCCCGCCCCCTTCTGTTTTGGCGCCATTGCGGGCCCATCTTCTGGCTGGGAACCGCATTGCTGGATCGGAGGGAAGGGGGCGGGGCCAGGCGCTTCTTCTCCCTCCCTCTCTCTCTCTATCAGGAGCTGCTGGATAGCTGGACGCCATTTTCAGTGTGTGTGAGTGCCCAGCCGGGCTTCCCCCCGTTTTTACTATATTTACTGCCCCAGTCACGCTTGGGGCAGTGCTGGCCCACTCTGCTTTTATTATTATTATTATATATTATTATATTATTTTGTTTTTTATTATGCAGTTGTGTGTGTGCATGTGTTTATGGACATCTCTTGTGTCTTTCAGGAGGACTCCCTGTGCCAATTGCTTAAAAGGGGGTTCTTCCAGTTCTAGGGTCCCTAGCAGAAATTTGGGGCAATAGTAAATCCTCCCACTTGGGACTTAAAGTGGACCAACACCCAGGATTTTGACTATCCCGGGTTTTGGTCCACTTCGGTGGGGCACCCTGATCGGGTGTGCTCCACTGTGTGAAACCCCCCCCGAACGCCCGTAAACACTCACCTCCCCACTCTCCTACGCGGGCGCTCGTCCAATCAGAGAGCTCAGAGCCGCTGTGCTATGCACGTACAAGTGGCGTCCAACCACAGCGGCTCTGAGCGCTGGAGGCCGCGTCTCACGCTTCCTTCTAACAGGAAGCGCGCCCGCGCCGGCCATTCACAAACGGCTGGCACGGGTGCGCGCCCTGCTAGAGGGAAGCGAGAGACGCGGCCGTGGCCCACGCATGCGCCGTTGGAACGGGGTTAAGGTAGGGTTTGTGGGCGTCCTGGGGGGTTTCACCCCGCGGGATATCCCGATTTCGGATGCCCCGCGGGGAGGGATCTGATCGGCCCGGGAATCTTATAGATTCCCGGGCCGATCCCCCTGGGTGTTGGTCCACTTTAAAGGGGCATCCCGGGTTGCTTACCAGCGTAATTCCCTTGGGTCATTGCGACTATCTTAAAATCACCATATGGAGGCTCCACAGGATACCGGGCTCGGGCTCCCTTCGGGACAATCCCGGCTATGTGTGGGTTGTGGGGTATCACTTACGGGGGAGAATGTGCTTATTTGCATACCATGTGCGAAACAGGCCATAACGCGGCAGTCGGGATCCCAGGCGTCTGGCGCCCGCCCGCCTCACCTACCCCACCCCGCATCATCCGTACCCCAAGTGACACTGTCATTAGTGGGGAGTCGCACTCTGATGTATGTGCCAGGCTGGCCAACCTCGAGAAAATTATTTCTAGCTCAGTGGGCAGAAAGGCCCCTGCTAAGAAAAGGCATCTGTCACCGGCTACGCCGATAATTGATTTTGATGATTATGACCCCCCTGACTGGGCTGATTATTCCCTGCTTGAGGAGGGGGAATTGTTTGAGGAATCTGAGACTGAGGAACTACAGTTCTTTGATTCTGATGCCGGGCAGGCGCTGGGGGATGCTGTGGATACCCCCCAGGTACTGACCCATCTGTTAGAGGTTCTGGATATTTCCCCACCTGCGGAGGCCCCTCCGAAGAAGGAGGAATTCTTTGGGTTCTCTAAGCCCCGCTTGGAGTTTCCAAATCAGGATAATTTTGACAGCATGATTCTTAGAGAATGGGAGAAGCCGAGTCTCCTTCACGGTGTTCCTCAGGGATGGGATAGGAAGTATCCCTTTCTGGTGGACGCGGTGAAGCGCTGGTCTTCCCCTCCCGAGGTTGACGCACCCATTTTAGGATTGTCCAACACCTCCGTTGTACATACTCCTGACGCCCCTACCCTTAAGGATGGTGAGGACAAGTGCATTGATCAGATGGCATGTCATGCCTTCGCCAGTGTGGGTTCTGCCTTGCGACCTGTCTGTGCATCGGCACTCGTGGCTGTGGCCACCAGGTCGGAGATCAGGGACTTGTTAAATGGGTCCCAGCTCAACCCGGACAGTGTTGAATTCACAACCCTTAAGAGGTGTGAATTGTTCATGACTTTTGTTTTGTCAGCTATGGACGACACTATTACCATGTGTAGCAGAACTTCGGCCCTGTTGGTGGCCATGCGCCGATCGTTCTGGCTGCTCCAGTGGGCGGCGGACATTGCGGCCAAGAAGTCACTTACAGCTTTGCCCTTTTTGGGAACGCGGCTGTTTGTAGACAAATTGGATTCTGTGGCGAAGGGTGGGAAGCTACCTCAGCGCAAGAAGCTGCGTCGCTCCTTTCGGGGGGCAAGCTCCTTTAATCCTTCCTTTCGCGGTGCCAGAGGGGGCAGAGGTCTTGCCTACTCTGGCTTTAGAGGTGATTCCTGGAACAGAGGTAGAGGACGTGCCCGTACGACCTGGGGTTCCAGGCCCAAGCCCAAGTCGATATTGGAAGTGGTCTCGTCTGGGTACAAACTGGAGTTCGAGTCCCGGCCTCCTCCCAGATTCCTAAGGTCTCGGGTGCCATCGGATCCTTGGGCGGCGCAGGGGCTCCTGTTGGCTGTAAAGAATCTTCTGGACATGGCGGTCATATGCCCGATGCCTCTTTCAGAGAGAGGCCAGGGCTATTATTCCAACCTCTTCATGGTTCCCAAAAAGGATGGCTCTATAAGACCCATCCTAGATTTGAAGCTTCTCAACAGGTTCATCAGAACCAAGAAGTTCCGCATGGAGACTCTGCGTTCAGCCATCGGTTCCCTTCGTCAGGGGGATTTCATGACGTCCATAGACATCAAGGATGCTTACCTTCATGTACCAATTTTCCCAGCGCACCAGAGATTTCTCAGGTTCGTGGTGGGAGATCAGCATTTTCAGTTTGTGGCCCTCCCGTTCGGGCTGACCTCGGCACCGAGGGTGTTTACCAAGGTTCTGGCGGGCATTATGGCCCTGCTCAGAGCCCAGGGTATTCGCATTGTGCCGTATTTGGACGACCTACTCATTACAGCTTCTTCCCTCTGCCAGGCGGAGTTGGACACCAGGACGGTGGTGGCGACGCTGGAAAGGTTCGGATGGGTGATCAACCACCCCAAGTCTTCTCTCTCCCCATCAAGGGAGATCTCCTTTCTGGGCATGAATATGGATACCATTCAGGCCAGAGTGTTCCTACCTGAGCCATAGGTGCAGAGGGTTCAGGATCTGATACGTGTTCTCCTGACCAACCCTCGCCCTTCCATTCGGCTAGGGATGACTCTGGTGGGTTTGATGGTGGCCTCCTTCGAGGCAGTCCCCTTTGCTCAATTCCACATGAGATTGCTACAACTCCATCTATTGTTGAAATGGGACAGATGTCCACAGTCCTTGTATCAGTCATTTCTGATGTCTCCCAGGGTTCGGCAGTCCCTTCAGTGGTGACTGGAATCAAGCAATCTGATGAGGGGCAAACCGTTCCTGGCCCCTCGTTGGGAGACGGTTACCACAGATGCCAGCCTGTCGGGCTGGGGAGGTTTCTGGAAAGATCATCAGTTCCAGGGGTTGTGGGGTCCTCAGGAGGCTCACAACCCCATCAATGTCTTGGAGCTCAGAGCTATCCGCCTGGTTCTGTCACGTCTGACACTTCACCTACAGGGTTTACCGGTTCAGGTTCGATCAGACAATCGTACTGCGGTAGCTTACATCAATCACCAAGGAAGGACTCGCAGCAGGAGTGCCCTCAGGGAAGTCTCTCTGATTCTGACATGGGCGGAGAGCAATGTTCCTTGCATATCGGCAGTATACATTCCGGGTGTCAGGAATCACCTACCTGACCCCCGTTCCAGCGCCGTCTCCAGGCGTCCGGCCGCGGCTGTTGGTGTGCGGCGGCCACTCGAGCAGCGCTCAGCTCGGCCACGCCCCCCGCTTCCTCGTCCTCTGGACGTGCTCGTAGTAGCTATGTAGTAGCTATGCTCGTAGTAGCTTTAATTCAAAGGTTCCTGATCCTCCGGCGGGCGCGCACACCACAGCGCCGCCGGAGGATCAGGAACCTTTGAATTAAAGGGCCAATGAGCCCTAGGAGTTAGGGAGGTGCCTCTCAGCCCTGCAGACCAATCCTGGGTGTTATCCTAAAGTGCACCAATCACCTACACTTCCCCTCCCCTGTCTGTCCCTATAAAAGCAATTCCCCCTCAGTTGGGAATTGCCTGTGATAGCGCCTTGTACCTTGCTTTGACTCGTGTTATTCATTGATCTGATTCCTGTTGCCGACGTCTGCCAGTTTTGACCATCCTCGATCTTGATTCCTGTTGCCGACCTCTGCCAGTTTTGACCATCCTTGATCTACTCTCCTGTTACCAACCTCCAGCCTGTCCTTGGACTTCCACCTTACGCTCATATACGGGCTACCCAATTCCACTTCCAGCCGCGGGCTCTCCAGTCCTCTGTACCGTAAGGTTTCATCCTTTGAGCCATAAAGTCCTGGGGGCAACCGATCCCGAGCAGGCGTGTTCTGCGTCTCGGCAAGCGGGGGCTCCTATAGGTGAAGCTGGCTGCGGAGATTGGGGGTTGAGGTCCTTACCAAGAGAGCTGGAGTTGCCCAAGTGGTTAATTGTGGTACCCGGAGCGTGACATTATCACAGGCCACAACATGGATGACCTGGTACAGCAGGTGAAAGCTATGGCCACAGCGATCAACCAGCTCGCTCAAAGGGTGGCCACCCAGGAGTCTCGTCAAGTACCGACTTCCTCTGTACCACCTCATTTCTCCGAACCGAAGATTCCTTTGCCTGAAAAATTTTTGGGAGAGCGAGCAAAATTTTCTAACTTCAAGAATTCATGTGAACTATATTTCAAGCTGAGGCATGTCTCCTCTGGCACTGAGACCCAACGAGTAGGCCTAGTCATTTCACTACTTCAAGGAGACCCGCAGTCCTGGGCCTTTAGTTTCCCGAGTCAAGATATTGCCTTACAAACTGTAACCGCATTTTTCAACGCTATGAGCATCCTATACGCTGACCCTGATTCACAGCCTACCGCAGAGAATAGGCTTCGGGCCTTAAAACAAGGGCGAAATTCGGCTGAAGATTATAGTACTGAATTCCGTCGCTGGGCTATCGAAGCTAGGTGGAACGATCCCGCTCTGTGTAGTCAGTTCAGGGTGGGGCTGTCGGAAAGCATCAAGGATGCTTTAGTCAATTTTCCTCCGCCAGTGGTTCTAGATCAATTAATGCAGGTCTCCATTAAAATAGACCGACGCCTTAGAGAAAGGGCCAGAGAGAGAGTCTGGGCTCCCACGTCTTTCAGGCCAGTCCAAGGTCATAGGTCTCCGGTTCCCCGTGGTGAGAGTACCTCGTCATCTCCCCAGGAAGAACCTATGCAATTAGGGAGAACCCGCTTATCCCAAGAAGAGAAACAGCGTAGGCGATCCGAGGGCTTATGCCTGTATTGCGGGAATGCTGGTCATTTTGCAGGGTCCTGTCCCAACAAGGGGAGACCGGCGGAAAACTTCCGCACCCAGACCAGGTAGAGAGTACTGATCTGGGTGAGTCAGTTTGCAACTCTCGCCAAAATAAAATGTTAGTGCCCATTGACCTGTTTTGGGGTTCTTCCAAGCAAACAGTTTCCGCCTTTATCGACAGCGGTGCGGCGGGAAACTTTCTGGACAGGAGTATGATCTCCCTTTTAGGTATCCCTTTAGTTCCTCTTGAAAGATCCCTACAAGTTTTGGCTATCAATGGGAAGGCCATCCAGGGGGGACCCATAAACACCAAGACCCCACCTCTTCGGTTAATTGTTGGCTCTTCCCACTCTGAGTTCTTAGAATTTTTTATCTTCGACTGTCCAGAGACTCCGGTGGTTTTGGGATACCCCTGGTTACAACTCCACAACCCGGTGTTAGATTGGCGGGTTGGAGAGTTGATCAAGTGGAGTGACCATTGTAAAAATCACTGCTTTACTACAGGCCTTAGAAGTGTGCAAGTTTTACCTCAGGGATTACCTCAGCCATACGCAGACTGGGTTGATGTCTTCTCTGAACGTTCTGCGGATACCCTCCCTCCGCATCGGTCTTATGACTGCCCTATTGACTTGCTTCCTGGCACGATTCCCCCGAGGGGAAAAATTTATAATCTTACTCTGCCCGAAGAGCAAGCAATGTGGGAGTACATCACCGAAAATTTAAGGAAGGGATTTATTCGCCCCTCTACCTCGCCTGCCGGGGCTGGATTCTTTTTTGTAGAGAAAAAAGATGGCGGCCTGAGACCATGCATTGATTATCGAGCCTTGAATAAGATCACTGTTAAGAACCGATACCCCTTGCCCTTGATCGGGGATCTGTTCAATCAAGTCACAGGGTCCCAAATTTTTTCCAAGTTGGATTTAAGAGGGGCTTACAATCTGATTTGCATCCGACAGGGGGATGAGTGGAAAACCGCATTTAATGTGAAAGACGGCCATTACGAGTACCTGGTCATGCCTTTTGGTCTTTGTAACGCGCCAGCCGTTTTTCAAGATTTTGTTAATGATATATTCAGAGAGTATCTCGGTAGATTTGTGGTCATATACTTAGACGATATTCTCATTTTTTCTAATTCCTTGTTGGAGCACAGATGTCATGTTAAGTTGGTACTACAAAAATTAAGAGAGAATAACTTGTTTGCTAAACTTTCTAAATGCGTGTTTGAAGTCACCACAGTTCCCTTTTTAGGGTATATTATTACCAACCAGGGTTTAGAGATGGACGCGGGGAAAGTTTCGGCGGTTCAGGATTGGGTTCAACCCAAGACCTTAAAAGAATTGCAGCGTTTTCTAGGTTTTGCTAATTTTTATCGGCGGTTCATCAAAGGCTTCTCTCATGTTGTTGCACCTCTTACCAATCTTACCCGCAAGGGGGCCTTTACTGCTAACTGGTCTCCCTCTGTCTGTGAGGCCTTCCTGACCTTGAAACGGGCCTTCACTTCGGCACCAGTGTTAATTCACCCAGATATTCGTAAGGCCTTCATTGTTGAAGTGGACGCTTCTGAGCTGGGAGTGGGTGCAGTTTTGTCGCAATATTCTGGTAACCCTGAGCGTCTTCATCCATGCGCTTATTTTTCATGTAAATTCAGTACCGCGGAGCAAAATTATGATGTCGGTAATAGGGAACTATTAGCTATTAAACTGGCTTTTGATGAATGGCGACACTGGCTGGAGGGTTCCTTACATCCTATAACTGTGTATACCGATCACAAAAATCTTGAATACATTGGGTCTGCCAAGAGATTGAACTCTCGTCAAGCACGTTGGGCATTATTCTTCTCGCGTTTTAATTTTATTATTACTTTCAAGCCGGGTGTAAAAAATACTAAAGCGGATGCTCTATCTCGCATGTTCGGTGAATGTAAGGATCGGGGTGATACTGGTGACCCGATTCTACCTATGGGTTGTGTGGTCGGGGCATTACTTCCTGATCTCTCTAACACCTTGGCGCCGTTTCAAGACCAGTCTCCTAGTGATGTTCCCTTGGGATGCCAGTTTGTACCACCACATTTGCGTTCAGATGTAATTCGCGAATTTCACGATGCTAAAACTGCTGGTCATGTGGGTAACCGAAAAACCTTTATGCTTGCCCGTCGCCATGTATGGTGGCCAACCATGAGACGCGATATTACTGCCTTTATCGACGCTTGTGCTGTTTGTGCTTGAAGTAAAGGGGTTCACAAGGCTCCCAGTGGCGGTTTGGTTCCTCTTGAAATCCCTGCTGAACCTTGGACTCATATTTCTATGGATTTTATTGTAGATTTGCCTTTATCACACGGGAATACTGTTATTTGGGTGGTCGTAGATCGTTTCAGTAAGATGGCACACTTCATTCCTTTGGCTAAGCTTCCTTCTGCACCAGAGCTTTCTCGACTATTTACTTCACACATTTTTCGTATTCATGGTATTCCGTCCAATATAGTCTCTGATCGGGGCGTCCAATTTACTTCCCGTTTTTGGAAACATTTCTGTTCGCGGCTGGGTATACAGATCTCTCTTTCGTCTGCCTACCATCCCCAGTCCAATGGGCAGACGGAAAGAACTAATCAAACTTTGGAACAGTACTTAAGGTGTTACGTCTCTGATGCCCAAGAGCAATGGGCAGAATTTATTGATTTCGCTGAATTTGCTTACAATAATGCGCCTAGTGAGAGTACCAAGATATCGCCTTTTTTTTGTAACTTAGGGAAAAATCCTAGAGCTTCTTCCCTTTCAGGGTCGCCTTCCAACTTGCCGGCGTTGGAGGAGTGGCTTCAAGAACGGAAGAATATCTGGACACATGTTCAGGAAATTCTTAAAACCACTAGTTTAAGATATAAGAAATTTGCTGATCGCCGTAGATCACGGGAACCTACTCTTCAAGTGGGCGATCTTGTTTGGGTCTCCACTAAAAATATTGCGCTCCGTCAACCTTCTAGCAAATTGGGTCCAAAATTCATTGGCCCTTTTCCTATAATCAAGAAGTTGAATAATGTGTCGTTTAAAGTTCAACTACCGCCGACTATGAAAATACCTAACTCTTTCCATGTTTCGTTGTTAAAACCAGCTAAGAACACTCCTCTTGCTGGTCCTTCGCCGATTCTCATTGATAATGAGCCCGAGTATGAAGTGAATAAGATCTTGGATTCACGTAAGGTGCGTAATTCTTTACAGTATTTGGTGGACTGGGTTGGCTATGGTCCAGAGGAAAGGTGCTGGGTGGCAGCAAGAGATGTTCATGCCAAAGCTCTTGTAAGGAGGTTCCATCGGGACAATCCAGGGAAGCCGGATAAGGGTCCGGAGGCCCCTCATGAAGGGGGGGGTAGTGTCAGGAATCACCTACCTGACCCCCGTTCCAGCGCCGTCTCCAGGCGTCCGGCCGCGGCTGTTGGTGTGCGGCGGCCGCGCCGGGCGGCGGCGGATCCGGCGGCGGCGGCTCGAGCAGCGCTCAGCTCGGCCACGCCCCCCGCTTCCTCGTCCTCTGGACGTGCTCGTAGTAGCTATGCCCTCCGGCGGCGCTGTGGTGTGCGCGCCCGCCGGAGGATCAGGAACCTTTGAATTAAAGGGCCAATGAGCCCTAGGAGTTAGGGAGGTGCCTCTCAGCCCTGCAGACCAATCCTGGGTGTTATCCTAAAGTGCACCAATCACCTACACTTCCCCTCCCCTGTCTGTCCCTATAAAAGCAATTCCCCCTCAGTTGGGAATTGCCTGTGATAGCGCCTTGTACCTTGCTTTGACTCGTGTTATTCATTGATCTGATTCCTGTTGCCGACGTCTGCCAGTTTTGACCATCCTCGATCTTGATTCCTGTTGCCGACCTCTGCCAGTTTTGACCATCCTTGATCTACTCTCCTGTTACCAACCTCCAGCCTGTCCTTGGACTTCCACCTTACGCTCATATACGGGCTACCCAATTCCACTTCCAGCTGCGGGCTCTCCAGTCCTCTGTACCGTAAGGTTTCATCCTTTGAGCCATAAAGTCCTGGGGGCAACCGATCCCGAGCAGGCGTGTTCTGCGTCTCGGCAAGCGGGGGCTCCTATAGGTGAAGCTGGCTGCGGAGATTGGGGGTTGAGGTCCTTACCAAGAGAGCTGGAGTTGCCCAAGTGGTTAATTGTGGTACCCGGAGAGTGACACCGGGAGTGGAGAACACGGAGGCGGACTCCCTGAGTAGGGGGTCCTCTCACCGAGGGGGATGGTCTCTCAACCACAAGGTGTTTCGGGCCCTGTGTTACAAGTGGGGGACTCCGGAGGTGGATCTCTTTGCCTCTCGGCACAATCACAAGCTCCCATCCTTTGTATCTCTGTCTCAGGATCCTCTGGCAGTGGAGGCCTTGTCCCTTGCCTGGAGGGATCTGGGGTTTCTGTACCTGTTTCCCCCCTTCTCCATGGTGGGCAAGGTGGTGCGCAAGCTGGCGCTAGAGGGGGCACCAGCAATTCTGGTGGCCCCAAGGTGGCCAAGACAGGTTTGGTTCGCAGACGTAGGCTGGCGGTAGATCAGTACAGGCTGCCCCTGTCTCCAGATCTGATCTCTCAGGGTCAACTACGTTACCCCAATTTACAAACGCTTGCTTTGACGGCGTGGCTGCTGAAAACTTCATCCAGAGGGAGGAAGGTTTGTCTGAGGCGGTTATTCAAACCTTGATTAGAGCTAGAAAGAGGTTTTCCTCTACCATTTACTATAGGACTTGGCGGTCCTATATTGACTGGTGTGAGGCTAGGGCCTTAACTTGCAGGGTGTTTTCGATTCCTAGGATTTTGGAGTTTCTTCAACACGGTCTGGATCTAGGGTTCCAGCTCAGTACATTGAAGGGTCAGGTTTCTGCCCTGGCTGTCTTTTTTCAAAGGTCTTTTGCTTTGCATCATCTGGTCAAGACTTTTTTCCAAGGGGTCACTCATGTTCGGCCCCCTAGAAAGCCTTTGGTTCCCGTTTGGGACTTAAATTTGGTTCTGTCGGCCCTCCAGGGGCCTCCCGATGCTCACTCAAAAGGTTGCCTTTTTGGTGGCTATTACCTCTGTTCGGCGTGTCTCTGAGTTGGCGGCTCTGTCTATTAAGGCTCCTTACTTTGAGAGACACCAGGATAAGGTGGTTTTTCGCTTTAAACCAGATTTCCTTCCTAAGGTGGTTTCTGCTTTCCATCTCAATCAGGATGTAGTTCTCCCTTCCTTGTGTCCTAAGCCTAGCAATGACAAGGAGAGGGTTTTGCACTCTTTGGATGTGGTTCGTTGTGTGAAGTACTATTTGGTTGCTACTTCTCCTTTTCGTAAGACGGACGCCTTGTTCGTGGTGCCTTCTGGGCCCAGAAAAGGTTTGGCGCCCGCCAAGTCTACCATTAGTAAATGGATTCGTCAGGCCATTGTTGGGGCCTATTCCGCTAAGGGGAGGGTTCCTCCTTTTAAGATCACTGCTCATTCTACTCATGCTGTTGGGGCTTCCTGGGCCTTTCATCCCCAGGCTTCTGTTGAACAAGTTTGTAAGGCTGCTACTTGGTCTTCCATTCATACTTTTTCCAAACAGGATGCTGTTTTCGGCCGCAAGGTTCTGCAAGCTGCAGTGGTTTAAATTGGTGCATGTTTTTGCTGTATTTGGATCCCCACCCACGACGGACACTGCTATTGGATGTCCCATATGTCATGAATAGTGGAAGCGGGGTGTGTGACATACTTGGAATAATACCATTTTGTGATTACTCACCTGTAAAATGGGTATTATAAGTATGTCACACACCCCGCTTCATCCAGCCCTTTGGTATTCTGGATCCTTTACATGGTGAACCTTTTTATGGTTAAGAATGTTTTATTAGCTCTTCCTGGTCCCCTTACTGCTGTGTGGGAGGTCCCAGGTATTTATGGACCGGGAGGGGCTTCTTTTTTGCTTTCATCTCTGCAGAAGTTCGCCCTCTACTGGACCATAACCCATATGTCATGAATAGTGGAAGCGGAGTGTGTGACATACTTATAATACCCATTTTAAAGGTGAGTAATCACAAAATGGTGTTTTCGTTTTTGCCCTTTTCCCATCATCTCCTTCCACAAAAAAGTGCTCGCCTTTATATTTGCTTCACTCACTTCTGCTACAATGCTTAGCTAAATCACTTTGCGCTTTCCTTTTTCTTCCATTTATGACCCCTAAAACTCACCTAAATCACTTTGCGCTTTCCTTCTTCTTCCATTTATCACCCCTAAAACTCACCTAAATCACTTTGCGCTTTCCTTCTTCTTCCATTTTTCACCCCTAAAACTTACCTAAATCACTTCGCGGTTAGGTTCTTCTTCCATTTTTCACCCCTAAAACTCACCCAAACCACTTTGCGGTTAGGTTCTTCTTCCATTTTTCACCCCTAAAACTTACCCAAACCACTTTGCGGTTAGGTTCTTCTTCCATTTTTCACCCCTAAAACTTACCCAAACCACTTCGCGGTTAGGTTCTTCTTCCATTTTTCACCCCTAAAACGTACCCAAACCACTTCGCGGTTAGGTTCTTCTTCCATTTTCACCCCTAAAACTTACCTAAATCACTTAGCGGTTAGGTTCCATTTTTCACCCCTAAAACTTACCTAAATCACTTAGCGGTTAGGTTCTTCTTCCATTTTTCACCCCTAAAACTTACCTAAATCACTTTGCGCTTTCCTTCTTCTTCCATTTATGACCCCTAAACAGAGCCGTAGCAGCCATGAGGCGAATGAGGCACTGGCCTCGGGCGCAGCCAGGTCCGTATTCGGCAGGGGCGGGGATAGGGGCAGCAGCCAGCACTGATTTAATAAAAAAATAAATAAATCATCTGCCAGCAGTGATGGTCAGCATATGTGAGAGCGATCAGGCAGGGGCGAACATCAGTGGTGATTAAATAGTTAAGAGCCCGTCTCTCGCTCTCTCTCTGCTGCGTGCAGACAGCACGTGAGTGATAAGGCAGCCCAATCACCACCCACTTCCTTGATAAGAAGCTCGGAGGAGGCTGGGGATGAATGACGTCACCCTCGTCACCCTCAGCAGTGCAGCGCGGGACCGTCAGAGGAGCTGTGTGGAGGCCATTCATCATCTTTTATCAGGTACTTGTCTGCAGGCAGAGCACAGGGTGACAGGGAGGGAGGAGAGAGGAGTCATTAACCATTGAGCCACCAATGATTTATAAAGCACAGCAAACGGAGAAGGTGAATGGTTTCTGTTTCATCTGTTGTTGCTTTAAAGCAGACCAAAATGTGGCATTATACCCCCGAGGTTTTGGTTCCCCCTGTAATCTCTGGTCTCTTACCTTCATGCTATAACAGGGCTTTCTCTGTATCCCCACATGCAGAATTTCTGGAGCCCCCCTGTGCATTGCCCCCCCCCCCCCAGAACACCCACAATTTTTACCTTCCTCGACCCTCAGCTGGCGCACAGTCAAGGGGCAGCATTCCTGGCTGAGGATAAGGTAAGGATTACGGGAGGCCCACTCAACCTGTCTGAATGCAGCCGGACCCACACCCATTAGCTGGAAACGGGTGTTGGTCTGCTTTGAAATTGTCATGGCAGTCCCGGGTGCACAGTATAGTTTTATCCCCAACCCCCCCCCCCCCCGCTGTGTGAAACCCTCCCAAAAGCCCCCAAAAACTTTTCAGCGACGGACAAGCGACGGCTAAGGTTTTTGGGGCTTTTGGAGGGGTTTCGCCCCGCGGGACATCCCGATCTCGGATGCCCCGCGGTGAGGGAGGTGATCGGCCCGGGAATCTTATAGATTCCCGGGCCGATCACCCCTGGGTGTTGGTCCACTTTAAAGTGGACCAACACCCGATGCCGATCAGCTCCCTGCCTGCGGGGCATCCGAGATCGGGATGTCCTGCGGGGTAAAACCCCCCAGGACGCCCGCAAATCCTACCTGTTCCTCGTTCCAACGCCGCCTCTCGCGCATCCCTCTAGCAGCGCGCGCACCCGCGCCGGGGGCGTTCTCACCTTGTCCGTCTGCGGTGATTGGTGGAGCGAGTCACGTGGGAGTGGGGTCAGGTGAGTTTTTGGGGTTTTCTGGGGGGTTTCACACAGCGGGGCACCCCCGATTAGGGTGCCCGGCGGAAGTGGACCAACACCCAGGAAAAGAAATTTAAAGTGGACCAAAACCCACTGAGATTGGCCCAGGAATCTATAACATTCCTGAGCCAATTGATTCCCTCTGCCTGGGGCATCCAGGTTCACCTTGGTACCCGGTCTAATGGCGCATGCGCGAGCAGCAGCTGCATCCCCGCCCGGAATTTGTGATCGTGGTGCCCAGGTGGGGGAAAGAACCAAAACCCAGGATAGCTGAAATCCTGGGTTTTGGTGCACTTTAACCAAGTAGACTGAAAGGCATAGCACACATTGCAGAAGGCATTGTGTGTGCTCAGTCATTTCCAGTCCCCGCTGCAGCCAGGTCAGACATTATGTTAAATGGCCAGTGCAAGGGCTGGGAAAATAACAAGGGTGCATATCTCTCAGCCAGCAGGCTTGATCTCATAGCTGCACCGCTCCAGTTTCTGACCAGTGATGAACAGTGGCTCTGATGGCCGCATCCTTTGCTTCCCTGTAGCAGTGCACGTGCCCGCGCCAGGCATTTTTCAATGACTGGCGCGGGCACGCTCCGTGTTAGAGGGAGGCGGAGGATGCGGCCGGCAGGTGAGCTGCTGCAGCGATCTGGGGGGCTTTGAAATAGCGGGGCACCCCCGATCGGCACCTGCTGCTGTTCATGTGGCTGCTTCCAGCCCCCCTCTGCATCATATTTTGGAATATGATACATACACTGTTTTCCTTTGGTTTTGCTTTGGCCTTCTGGCAGCCATCACTGCAGACTTGCCACCAGTGTCCACTGACTCCACTCACTTGCTGCTGATCCTTTCAGATTTTGCTCTCGCTTTTTTCTGCACTGTCCTCCATTGTTGCAGTCTCCTCTACTGGGGTTTCTATCTTCTTCTTCTCTTACTGCTTCCTGGTCCTTAGGTCTTTGATGCGGTTTTCTCCCTGCATTGCTATTTCTGTACAGCTAATAAAGGCCGGGGGGGGGGGGGGTGTAAGCCTAAGTAGTGCCTAGGGCAGCATGAACCCTAAATACGGCCCTGGGCGCAGCTAGAGCTTCATGCAAGGGGGCGCACTAGGGTAGGCACGTGCCTAGGGCGGAGCTATAGCCTGGGGGCGGGTACGGAGCGGTGGCCAGCAACAAAAAAAAAAATCAACTTTGATACAGCGATGAACCCCCCCCCCCCCTGCTGCCACCAGTGCGCCACAATAGGTGTGCGGGCAATCCCCGACCCAGCGCAGCCCAGCCCCACCCCGCCCAGTCCCAGCGGGTCCAGCCTCTTCCCGTGCAGCCCCGTCTAGCACATCCCAGCCTGCCCTGTCCCACTCCGCCCAGCCGAGCCCCGCCCCTGCTTGCAGCCGCCTGTCTCCTTACAGTGCGGCGTGTCAAGTGCGGGAGTCGGGGGCGTGGTCTCTCCAGGCGCTCCCTTGTGGTAAGACTTACCGCCCGAGGGTTGTGGGGGTTAACGGGGGGGGGGGGGGTTACAGTGGACCAAACGCAGGTTGATCAAGTGACCTTGGGGCATCCTGGAAAGGGATGCCCAGGAGATAGATTCCACACATTCCGTGGTTAAGTACCAACCACTTCCTCAGGATATACACACTGCGCCATAACGGTCCTGATTTTATGTCCCCCTCCAGCCAATAAGCAGCAAAAAACAAGGAGCATGCAGAATCCCCCCTCCCCATATAATAGACAGCATGCAGAATAGCCCCATAACATGGTTGTGTGGCAGACCCCCCCCCCCCCCTATCTCCAAAAACAAGGAGCATGCAGAACCCCCCCTCCCCATATAATAGACAGCACTCAGAATAGCCCCATAACAGGGTTGTGTGAGCCCCCAAGATCCCCAGGTCACCACGATTTCCGGCCATGAGTTGGGGGGTATAGCTACCATCTTTTCAGGGTGGGAAAGAGGGACATTTGTTAAAATAGGTCACACCCCCTCATTGAGGGATGGATAGGAGCTAAATTAAAACAGTTAAAACATTCTAAGCACTTTAAAATGGACCAAAACCCAGGATTTCGACTATCCTGGGTTTTGGTCCTTTCCCCCAGGGCACCCCGATCGGGGATACCCTGCTGTGAGAACCCCCCCCCCAGATCGCCCTAGGAAACTCACCTCATTCCAGTCCTTGAGTGCATGCGCGGGCGCTCGTCCAATCAGCATGCTCAGAGACGCTCAGCTATGCACGTCTAAGCGACGTCTCAGCAGAGCGGCTCCGAGTGCACTGGCAGCCGCATCTCCCACTTCCCTCTAACAGGGAGCGTGAATGGCCGGCGCGGGTACGCGCCCTGCTAGAGGAATAGCAGGGATGCGGCCGCAGCCTGCGCATGCACCGTTGGCTCAGGTAAGTGTAACGGGTGACCTAGGGGGTTTCACACAGCGGGGCATCCTGGTTTTGGATGCCCCGGGGGGAGGGAATGGATCATTCCCAGGTTTTGGTCCACTTTGAATAGGCAAATGAATCATTTATTGATGCAGATCTGTATGTTACGCCTCAAAGGGGGGCAAATTAGAACAATGAGGGACAGCGGGACATGGACTCAGAGGGACAGTCCCTCCAAATCAGGGACACTTGGGAGGTATGGGGGTGGGAGCACGTCACACACAGCAGGGAGACCAGGGATGTGACTGCTCCTTGTTACCCTGTGCCACAGCTCTCATACAAATGCCATTTTATGCTGTGCATTAAAATACATGGCATGAAGCGCTGATTGAAGGTGAGCTTGTGCATGCGCTGTGGGACGAGGGAAAGGTGAGTCTTTGGGGAGATTGGGTTTTTTTTTTTATATAGCGGGGCATCACAAGTCTGGTTGTTCCTTAGTAAGTACCAAAGTCCAGAATAGTGAAAATCCTGGGCTTTGGTTCAAGTGTAACAAAACTTGGCATTGTGTCTTTCCGGGTTTTGTTCCGTGCCCTCAAGGCATCCCCAGTTCGCCCAGTAAAACTCACCTCTCCTCGGTCCAATGGTGAATGCGCAGTCTCTCGTCAAGTCAGAGCCCATTGCAGTGTTTACATCCTTGGGCAAATGCCTCTGTTCGGACGAGAGTCAGCGCAAGCTCCGCTGGAGAGGGGGAAGGTGAGTGCTTACAGGCGCCTTGGGGGTTTCGCACAGTGGGGCATCTGGAATCAGGATGCACCGTGGAAAGCCAGCAGCTGGCCCTGGAATCTTTAGGTTGGAGTTTTGTTCCACTTTAAAAGCTGGTAAACCTGGAGATGTCCCTGTGTGTGAAAACCCAAAAATCTTACCTCACTCCCATGGCGCATGCCCAGGCTTACAGCAAATTAGAATATTTTGCATCACCCTGCAAACAATTCTGAATGAATGACGTGCCAGGAACCTCCCGTTCTGCATACCTGCACATGCACTGTGGGATCGATGGAAAGGTAAGTTTTATGGCTATCCCAGGGGGCTTTACACAGTGGAATATCCTAAATCAGAAGATGGAAACGGCTGGCCCTGGAGTCCATTAGACTTTAGGGCTGTCCAAATTGGTTTTGATTATATTTTTACAATATGTGTGTAGTGAGGGCTAATGAAGTGTTTGGGGGGTGATTGTGTGTGTGTACGTAAGGGGTTAAAGTGGAACAAAACCCAGCCTGGCCAGCCCCAGGGGCATCCCTGAATTGCCCTGCTGAGTTAACCCCCCGGGGAGTCAGTAGTCACTCACCTTTCCTGGTTCCAGTGGTGCATGTGCGGACTTTTGGGCAATCAGGACCATTTGCCATGACAATGTAATTCAGCAAATGGATCTCATTGTTTTCAATCCTCTGCATCCTCAGGTTGTGTGCACACTCCCGCCCCATCCATTCATATAGGCTGGGGCAGGAGCGTGTGTGCCGATGGGCATGTAGCCAATTGCGCTCTTCATTGAAGTCAATGAGAGACATTTTCTTTTTTTTTTGCGAGGGGGGGGCGCGAATTTCTGGGCTTGCCTCGGGTGCAAAAGAAGCTAGCTACAGCTCTGCCCCTAAAACTCACCTAAATCACTTTGCGCTTTCCTTCTTCTTCCATTTTTCACCCCTAAAACTCACCTAAATCACTTTGCGCCTTCCTTCTTTTTCCATTTTTCACCCCTAAAACTTACCCAAACCACTTCGCACTTTCCTTCTTCTTCCATTTATGACCCCTAAAACTCACCTAAATCACTTTGCGCTTTCCTTCTTCTTCCATTTTTCACCCCTAAAACTTACCTAAATCACTTCGCGGTTAAGTTCTTCTTCCATTTTTCACCCCTAAAACTTACCCAAACCACTTCGCGGTTAGGTTCTTCTTCCATTTTTCACCCCTAAAACTTACCTAAATCACTTCGCGGTTAGGTTATTCTTCCATTTTTCACCCCTAAAACTTACCTAAATCACTTAGCGGTTAGGTTCTTCTTCCATTTTTCACCCCTAAAACTTACCCAAACCACTTTGCGGTTAGGTTCTTCTTCCATTTTTCACCCCTAAAACTTACCTAAATCACTTAGCGGTTAGGTACCATTTTTCACCCCTAAAACTTACCTAAATCACTTAGCGGTTAGGTTATTCTTCCATTTTTCACCCCTAAAACTTACCTAAATCACTTTGCGGTTAGGTTCTTCTTCCATTTTTCACTCCTAAAACTTACCTAAATCACTTTGCGCTTTCCTTCTTCCATTTATGACCCCTAAAACTCACCTAAATCACTTTGCGCTTTCCTTCTTCTTCCATTTATGACACCTAAAACTCACCTAAATCACTTTGCGCTTTCCTTCTTCTTCCATTTTTCACCCCTAAAACTCACCTAAATGACTTTGCGCTTTCCTTCTTCTTCCTTTTTTCACCCCTAAAACTTACCCAAACCACTTCGCGGTTAGGTTCTTCCATTTCTCACCCCTAAAACTTACCTAAATCACTTTGCGGTTAGGTTCTTCTTCCATTTTTTTACCCCTAAAACTTACCTAAATCACTTAGCGGTTAGGTTCTTCTTCCATTTTTAACCCCTAAAACTTACCCAAATCACTTAGCGGTTAGGTTCTTCTTCCATTTTTTACCCCTAAAACTTACCTAAATCACTTAGCGGTTAGGTTCTTCTTCCATTTTTCACCCCTAAAACTTACCCAAATCACTTAGCGGTTAGGTTCCTCTTCCATTTTTCACCCCTAAAACTTACCTAAATCACTTTGCGCTTTCCTTTTTCTTCCATTTATGACCCCTAAAACTCACCTAAATCACTTTGCGCTTCCCTTCTTCTTCCATTTATGACCCCTAAAACTCACCTAAATCACTTTGCGCTTTCCTTCTTCTTCCATTTATGACCCCTAAAACTCACCGAAATCACTTTGCACCTTCCTTCTTCTTCCACTTATGACCCCTAAAACTCACCTAAATCACTTTGCGCTTTCCTTCTTCTTCCATTTTTCACCCCTAAAACTCACCTAAATCACTTTGCGCTTTCCTTCTTCTTCCTTTTTTCACCCCTAAAACTTACCCAAACCACTTCGCGGTTAGGTTCTTCCATTTTTCACCCCTAAAACTTACCTAAATCACTTAGCGGTTAGGTTCTTCTTCCATTTTTCGCCCCTAAAACCTACCTAAATCACTTCGCGGTTAGGTTCTTCTTCCATTTTTCACCCCTAAAACTTACCTAAATCACTTCGCGGTCATGTGAATCTTCATCTCTAAATATTTTTCAGCCCATTCGTTTTGTGTTATTTTGTGTTATTTTGTAAATGAAATGACACTGAAACAGTTTTTTTTTTAATTCAGAAATGCCATTTTTTTGTGTTTTTTTTTAATTATTTATAAAAAGTAATACATTTTTTTGTTAAGTTTAAAAAAAAATACGACATTTAGAATTTTTAAAAAATTTAAAACATTTAACAATTAAAAACTATATACATTGCAATGGCAGGACCCAGAACATTAGTCTTCATCTGCGGTCCCCAACGAGTCGCGCAGCTTCTGCATGTCGGCCACCAACTGAAGGACCCTTTAACTCATTGCTGCCACTCTGGCACGTTTATTTTTTATTATTTGTTGGCAAATACAAGTTTCTCACCTGTGGATGTTTTTTTTTCAGGTGGGAAGCTAACTAATGATGCCATATGTAATTATGCTAAGTAATTAATCTAAGGAAGAGGGCATATGTCATTATTCTAAGTAATTAATCTAAGGAAGTGGGCATATGTCATTATGCTAAGTAATTAATCTAAGGAAGTGGGCATATGTCATTATGCTAATGCCATTGACTATGGCTTTAGGTATCTTGGTGATCATGTCAATTACCACATAGTCAAAAGAATGACATTACAACTTACTTCGTTGATGGCTGACGTGTGTGCGTCGGGGGCCACCCTGGGTTCTGGGTCCTGCCACTGCTGGGAAGTTGAGGCTGTAGAGACATGTCAAATAGGGTCACTTCTAATGTCTTAGTTAACAGTAAGCAAATGACAATTTCAATGTGTGTGTGACATCACCCACCTTCTACATGTGCCTCCTGGGCCTGATCTGCTGCAGACTCTTCCAAAGATCCTTCACCCGCTACATTATCATCTAGAAAAAGAGATTAAGGGAATCAGCTTTGTTTTAAATAGCATGTATGTGTGTGCAGTTACATTAAGAGTCACATACCAGAGGCTAACTGCTCCGTCGCTTGGTACGACTCCCTGCCCACGCCGTGACGCCCCTCCTCTGTAGAAAGGACCAGGGGCTGGTCGGAGGCCCCTACAGAGGAGGGGTAGGACCGTCGCCCTGGAGATCCACCACCTTCACTTTGTGCTGCAGAATCATGCAGCACTGGTCGGCCTGTGCGCCTCTGGGTCCGTCGGATTTGATACTCCATTTCCAACACTAGAAAAGAAAAGCATTTATAAATAAAGGCCTACCTTCTGAATCTAGCATGCAATTGCTATGTACTAACTTGGGAAATGGAGTCCAAAAAATCACCGCACCCGGGGCATGTGGAGCTGTTTCAGGTCCAACCAATGCTGCATGATCTGCATGTGGGTGAAGGTGGTGTCAGTCTCCTGCTGGATCCTGGAAACGATCTCCAGGGCGACGGTCCTCTTCTCAAAAGAGTTGGGCAGGTAGTCGTACCTGCGCTGAAGCATAGTCTAAAAAACACAAAATAAACATATTTTTTAGATCAAACTGCATACAAATATCTGTCACAAATCGATCAGTTGACAATGACATTACCAAACACATTTCGAGCCTCAAACTATCCTTCTAGATGGAAGTGACTTGGTTGGCACATGTGGGCCCAAACTTCTGTTTGGCACAGAGTTTTACACACTTTTAAACCAAACCGTTTCTTCCTGCACTTCCTTAAGGCCTAGGCATGCATTTAGAAGGCATTAAAATACACTTACGAGCATAATCAGCTCTTCTTGTTGGCGGGTGAAGATCGTGGGCGCCATCTTTCTTCTTGTCTGCAGCAGATAAATAATGCCCCAGTGGTTTCCGGGTTCCGCACGGCGGGATGAAAGGCCATACGCACGCGTAGGTGAACGCGTAAGCGTCATACCCAGGCATTAGTATTTAAAGGGTCCTGGACCCACAGCTCATTCTCTTTCAGAGTCTCAACATTATGGCACCCAAAAAAGCTGTCGGGAAGGCAAAAGCAGGCAAGGAGGATAGCAGCAAAATGCAAGAGCGGCGTGAGGAGGATTCTTCAGGGCCGACCACTCGCTCCAAAATTCCAAGGCTGAAGGTGCGGGAAACCCGCAGTGGGCAGGCCAAGGCGACAATACCAACAAGTCTGCTAAGGCACCAACAACCAGCAAACCAAAGGAGGCAGCGACGAAGAAGAAGCCCCAGTCCACCAAGCAGACAGGTACACCCGCAAAAAACTAAGAGGGTGAGAAGCCCCAGGCCACAAGAAACCCCATCCCCTCCTCCCCAGATGACCACATCCGTTCACCACGAACGCTCCGCTGGCAAGGCCAGTAAAAGCCACCGGGCCAGAAGCCCAGCCCCCAAAGCTCAGCATCACCACATACACGTGGAAAAAGCGGGCATGGAAAGAGTAAAAGCCACCGGGCCAGAAGCCCCAGCCCACAAAGCTCAGCATCACCACATACACGTGGAAAAAGCGGGCATGGAAAGAGTAAAAGCCACCGGGCCAGAAGCCCCAGCCCCCAAAGCTCAGCATCTCCACATACACGTGGAAAAAGCGGGCATGGAAAGAGTAAAAGCCACCGGGCCAGAAGCCCCAGCCCACAAAGCTCAGCATCTCCACAGACACGTGCAACTACCTCCAAGGGGCATGCAAGCACAAGTCACAGGGCAAGAAGCCCAACAACATCAAGCACACCCTCTCCTCCTCGGCCACATTTGCCACCAGCACAGGTGAGTCTATGACCTTTTTGGGGCCATACTGGAGTGCTCCCCCGGTATGGTCCAAACACCGGAAGCATGTTTTTAACAGGCCAAAGGCCCTCTCCACAATGGCCCGGGTCTTCCGGTGTGTGCCCGATGCGGCATTCTGTACACATGAAACAAAAATGTTTTTTACAAAAAAGGTTGTTCACCCTGACTAAGAGCCTATCTTATATTTTAGACACACCCTGAACATACGGATTGCTCTGCTAAAGAAACAGCCTACCACCATCTACTGCATGTTCTGACCCTTTAAACATCCAAAATGGAGGATGAGGTCAAATCAGGCAGACTGCTAACAGGTATTGGCTTAGGACTGTGCCGCTCAGCATTCTTGGATATTTTACCTTTTCAGGACACCAGGTCTACTTTGTGTGAGCCAAGCACAGCTCTAACCCACCCCCTGCACTTTATCCCGCTCTCGGATACTCAGTAAGTGTCATGCTTCTAAGGAAAGATGCCGCAGACCCTATCCTAAAGTCAATCACAGAATTGCAGCCGAGTGTGGAGAAGAATAATAAGTAATTTACTAGAAAGTATAAATATATTAATAACTAATTGTGAAAAAACATTTTGTGAGGCTTTGTGCTTTGCTAAAGATCATGGTTACGGTCCGGTTTAACATGTAATCAAGGGGTAAAAACAGCCATAGCTTCAGACATGGGTCAGAAACTATATTCATAGGCATACATTGAAAAGGGAATGACGTTATTTGCGTCAACTTACCAAGGAGCCATCCACCAGAGAATTCTCCAGACTCAAACCGACGGTACAATCCAGATCGTCGCAAGATGTAGGCATCATGGGATGAGCCTGGAAACCCGGCGAGGACGCTAAGGAACCGCATGTCTGGGGCCACCACTGTTTGGACATTCAGTGAGTGGCCCATTTTGCGGTTCCTGGGAAAAAAGAAAAAAAGAATAATTAGCAAGGCTAGGTAAATTACTCAAACAATAACTACTAACATCCTCCCAAAAACATGTTGGCCAATACAAATAACACTAACTAATTACCTATTTTTTAGGCCTACAAAGGATATGTATGTTGGATCAACTAAATATTAACTTTCACATGACAAATTAAGGTCCACATGCAAATGTTTGGCTTTGGGCTACATGAAAAACATTGATGATGCTAAATCCGGCCAAATATATCACAGGGACTATTTACAAGGATGGATTAACAGATATACAGTATAAGCTATTTCACAGGGACTATATACAAGGAGGGATTAACAGATATACAGTGTAAGCTATTTCACAGAGACTATTTGCAATCAATGGCACCCATGACGTTGGACATGCCGGCGATATTATAAAATGCCAGCTTAGGTGCGTTCCAGGCTACCATGTCGTCAGGAAAAAATATATATTTCTGACTAATGGTAGCCATGCCTTCCAAAAACTTGGATAGTGCGCGGCTCAGCGTAGGCTGGGAGATCCCCACGGAGAGGGCACCCAGCCTCTGGAACGAGCCGTTCGCCAAAAATTGCAGGCAGCCAAGCATCTTGGTCATACCTGAAATTGCTTCCCCCTTCCTTGTGGTGCGGGCTAACCATGGCCGCAGCTCACTATACAATTTATGGAGGGAAGCGCGATTAAGTCTGGTCAGCTCGAACAGCTCAACGTCATGCATGCCATCGATATGCATGCGTTGCCGGTGCAATCTGGTCTCGGCCCTGCTGACACATTCAATGCCCATTAGCTGGTGCCCATGATGCTCCTCCACAAAGGCACACAACTGGTTCATTGCAAGGGTATCCGAGGTCAAAATGGTCCCGTAAGGGAATTGCAAATGAAACGGTTTTATAAGGTGGTGGTCCCTCGGCAATCAGCTCTCTGAATGAGACGCAAGCCCATAGCAATAACGTAAGTTATCTGAACGAACGCAAAATATCAGATTTTGATGGGAAAATGATCCAAACTAGCGCAAATGATCCGATTTGCTTTCGTTCTTCGAAAGCGCATATACGCATTAGCCCGAACGTTCGTACGAATGAAAAATGAACGAAAAAAACACCCACTAAAACTTTCACAGACAGCTACGAAAGTCCAGACAAATGTGTCTCTGAATCAAGCCTATTATCCTCCTGCACACACATGGTGCAGGAGTGAGTGAGGTTCAGTCTACCTCTGGGTCTTGCTAAAAAAAACTGGAGATTTGGCTATAAAAAGGGGTTAGAAATCATCAGACCAGCAGATGGATCATCTGCATGGAAGGTAAGGAAATAATGATGAATGAAAAACCTGATAATTAGTTCACGAATACACTGTAAATTTGCTTTTTTGTTCCAATAGATATTGGTCCCTGTTGTAAACATTTACTTGGATGAGATAGGAAAAGTAATTTGAAAATAATTAAATATCTCCTGTTAAGCATAAAACTTATCTCATTCCTTCCTCTTTCCTCTTACATTGCTGGTTTTGGCAGTATTTCACTCATTAGGCTGATGGTCAAGGCTGTGGTCCTGGGATAGATTGTTTAAGGGATTTCTGAGGGAGTCCAGTGGAGCAGATCGGAGGAAGCAGACAGGTGACCTTATGAAAGAGCGGTCACCCGCTTCCAGCGTCCAGGCTGATGTCAGTGTATAGCTACTCAATGCAGAAAAAGGAAACATAAAGTCATTGCCCAGTTTTAGAACATGTGGCCGGTTTTGACTTGTATTTCATCCTATTCATTATATAGCGAGGAGGTAAGGTCTTGCCAGTGGTAGTGAGAAAGTCTCCCTACTTGTATAAAAACTTTTCCTACTTGACACAGCAGACTGAAAAGTCGTAAAGTAAAGATACAGATACAGATCTGCTCCCACCATTGTTGTCTCTCCATCTTATTTATGCCCCAGGATTGGGGGTATAACTAACCAAGGAAACTGAAAATTTACTTAAAGAGGAACAACACCCAGGATTTTAATCATACTGGGTTTTGTTTCCATGCCCAAATTAGGATGCCCCACACTGTGAAACCCTCCAGATCGCCCAGTATAACTCTCCTCTGCCCAGTCCAACAGCGAATGTTCGGGCTCTCGTCCAATCAGATCATTTGCTGTGACTATTTCATTTTGTAAACAGCTCTGATAGTCTTCAATGGGGAACAAGAGTGGCCACCTAGTGACATACGCCCCCCCACTCAGCTATTGAGATAGGGAGCACACACAGCCCCAGGATGCAGGGGATGCGGCCACTCTTGCCCCCCAGACCAGTTTAGTGAATTACATAGGCATGGCAAACGGCTCTGATTGAATGAGAGCCATCGCATGTACCATTGGACCTGGAAAAGTTGAGTGAATACCGGCGACACAGTGGAGCAGGGGCGTAGCTAGGGGGGAGAAGGGGGGCACTTGCCCTAGGTGCAGCAGGTCAGGGGAGGGCACCAAAGGGAGGCCTGAGAACAGGTGGGGGCGCCATTTCGAATCTTTGCCCTGGGTGCCAGAAAGCCTAGCTACTCCTCTGCAGTGGAGCATCCCAATCTTTTAGATTCCCGGCCCGGCCACACTGGGGTTTGTTCTACTTTAAGATTTACTTAATACAAAGCAAATTAAACAAGTTGTTACACTACGCTAGTAAATGTTGTAGTAAAAATCATGCTCATAACTTTCTCCTTTTACTGAAGAAGAAATAGATCTTAAGTTTATTGTATCTATGCCAAACCCTTAACTTTTTGTGGTCAGGCTGCAGTCGAGCAGAACAGTGTTTTTTTTATCTCCAATCTTCATATTGCTGTAACAAAAGCTAATACAGAATGTATAAACCTTGGAGGTGAGCTTTCAGACCCCTTAGCCAAGTCTAGTTTTCTAAAGAATACATTTGACATCTTGTCAGACACTGATTAGCTGCAGTTGTGTGGTCAAGGTCAGGGGGAAATTGCTATAGGTAATTCAGGGACAATTCATGGTAAGCTGTACTGCTTTTGGGGCTGACAGTGCTGGGTTTAACACCTAGAATGCAGCCCACCTTACCCAGAGCATGTGCCTACATTGCTTATACCCACCCCTGCCTCACATAGGCCCTACAATACTCAGGTACTCAGCTCTACATGGTGGCCTCTCAGCAGGGCTCTATTCCCATGCCCTCTAGAACTCACTAGAATCTCCTCAGCTCTCCCTTTTATAGTCCAGCCCTCTAATGACAAACCTAGGTAACTACACTACACTACGTATACTATTTCTTATCCTATAAGGGCATCTAGTGGCCTACCCAAGTAACTACATGTACACTATACACATTAATAAATCCCACAACACAATCCACTCCACCCAGGGTATTCCTGGGCATCCCCTTACTCTCCAAGGACCCCCTTCCAGGTGCAACCCTAGCCAGGGGACTATCCTATTACACTACTTTAAGGATGTTTTTCTATACTATGCTTAGTGTTCCACCTGAAAACAATTTGTTCTCATCTACCAACAGGTTTTAACTAGAGTTTTTGACAGAACAAGCCTTTGAATAAAAAATATATGTGAAAGTTGTATTTACGCTAAATTCCGGATGCCCAACCTGTGGCTTACCTCTACCTATACTCCACTCACCTCTGCTTACCCACAGATTCACCTCTCATCATCTAACCTCATCCTGCCACACCCCTTCCAACCTTATCTTAACACATTTTCCCTCCTCGCCCTGCCCCCTTTTTTCACCTCACTTGTGCTTACCTATCTCACCTCACCTCGTTCCACCTCACCTTTACCTGCCTCACCTCAGTCAACCTCACCTCTGATCACCTCAGCTCTACCCATCATACTGCCTTCCTCTACCCACTTTTGCTCATTTGTTTCCACCTCACCTCTGCTGTCCATACCTCTTGCTGCCTCACCTCTACTCACCTTACCTCTACCTGAATCTTCTCACATCAATGCTGCTCACCTTACATTTATACATATCACCTTTACCCACCTCTGCTCACCACTTCTGGTCTCACCTCTGCCCACCTCTCCCTATCTCACCTCTGCTCAATTCACCTTTCCAGGCTCATCCCTGCCCGATTCACCTATGCACAGATCTGCATATACATAAAAGCATATTTAATACTTCCAGGGTACAGTTTTCCTACTTGCATTTTACCTGCTTGGGTTTTATTGTGGCCCCTTGAAGTGGAACAATAAGACAATGCGGCCCTTGAACCAAAAAAGGCTGTGCACCCCTGCCCTAAATACACATTAGTTTCCCTTTATGAGAATAAATATGTGCAACAAAGTGTGACAAAAGCCATAGCTGTAATAAGATCCACATCTGCGCTAATCATCTCCTTTCAGTTCAGATGAATCCTATTGATTTTCTGTTGAAGGTATTTTCTGTCTATGTGACCAAACAGGAAGTGAAGTTAAATCTCTTTAATGTTACAGACAGCAACAGTGCAGTGGAGCGTCAAAGCTACTGGACTTTTTTTTCCCTGATCGCTGTTGCACCATAAGCATATCTTAATCAGCATAAGGTCAAGGACCTCATCAACAGAAGGCAAGAGCAATAGCTAGCCTTTCTGGCACCCAGGGCAAAAATTCGAAATGGCACCCCCACCTTTACTCAGGCCCCCCTTTGGTGCCCTCCTGATCTGCTGCACTCGGGGGAAAGTGCCCCCCCTAGCTACGCCCCTGCAGAAAGGTGCTGATTCGACTGCAGAATTAGAGCAATAAAAAAATGTAAATTATTAAGGGGGTTAGAAAAAGATAAGAGGGAAAACCATTGGAAACTAGAGAGAGAAGAACATGTGAAAATGAGAGAGAAGATTGGAATGTGGAAAAGAGAGAGAAGTGGTTAATGATTTCTGGACCCCTGTCCTGACACCCTCCCCTGAGTTGCTTCTGTGTTGCCGTGCTCAGAGCTGCCTCCTTGATCGGCGATGTAGTGCTTAGTCTCCCTGCTAGTGTCATGCGGGGCAGGAAGTGGCATTGCATGGTACACACACTTTGTTTCTCTGTCTCTTTGTCCCATCCAAACCTTTCCCCCGCCCTATTTCAGCCCCATCTATCCCTGTCCCACCATCCAGCTCTGCCCCATCCATTCCTGTCCTCCCAGTTTTGCCCATCTAATCCCTGGCCTCCCAGCTTTGCCAATCCATTACTCTTTCTTCAAGCTCTGTACATCTACCCCCCCTCCCCAGCTCTGCTCATTCATTCCTGTCCTTCTAGTTCTGCCCATCCATCTCTTCTCCCAGCTCTCTCGCAATGCCTCCCTGCCCTTCCTGTTATGCCTATCCATCCCTCTTGCTTACAGCTTCTCTCCCCTGCATCCTTCTCCCCCGAGCCCAATTTATCCATCCTTGTTACCAGGCCTTATTGGAAGTAACATTGAACAGAATGTAAGGGGGGAGTTAAAGCAGTGTGCTATGGGTCAGAGTTATAGGTTCTGTGGGGCCAAAAAAAAAAACCTCTTTTTTTTTTCCAGTATTTTTAGTTTTTTCTGGGGAATTTATAGCCCCTCCCCCAGTGTGTTGCCCCTGCAACAGCCCTCCACCCGGACCTTCACCTCTCACCAGATGCCTTAAATGGACCTTTAAAAGAAGTGGTTGAATACCCCTGGCCTAGATAATACCTTACCTTAATGTTTCAATTTTGTAGAATAAAGACAAACAGTAAATGCAACACTAGCTCCAAATAACATTGCCTGGAGTTCAGCATCCATTGAATCCCTATCTTCAGAATTTGCCTGATTTGACTTCTGCATAGTGATCTCTGATGAGTTGTTGTTCTGAGACACATTATACATGTTGAGTTATTAAAAAGAAATGCAGACATAATCACGCACCATGCCTTTTTAATAACAGTAGACAGTCAGCCAGTGTGATATAGCTATGCTAAATATACATGGCCTAAATTTAATTTACATATCACTGCTCGCTTTCCCTGAAGACTGATGAATCCAGTTTAGAGCAGTTAGTGTGATTTCACGGTAGGAATGTGCAACATTGCATGTTTATTTAGGACTTGCCACCGAGCAGGATGTAACTAGCAATTTCATCCCAAAAGTCTGTTTCCAGCTTATTTTTTTTCTTTCCCTTTGACAAAGAGTGAGTTTCCACTCAGGTGTTTTGTTCCCATAGCAACCACTTTCTCCCAATATTCTCCAAAACATTCAGATGTTTTAGCCTGAAATGAGCATAGAAGCTGGGAATTGGGGGTGGGGTCATCTGGACAGTTTTTAACACCACTTTGAGGCATGGCATTGCCATAGTCATAGAGACACCACCATAGGTGAGTAGAGTTGTTGCAAACAACAGCCAAAATGTTTTGGTATTTAGACATTAGTGTGCGGGCTCTAGTGAGATATTTCTTTGCCTTGGAGAACTGCAAGTTTGACTGGCTGACCATGCCACTCTGAAGGTTAACTCTCTACCCAAAGAGTCTTTTACTCAGTGCATGTTTTGGGACATTGGCTTGATGCACCCTATTGAAGTAGCACCAATAGAAAGTGAGAGTGAGGATCTTTGGGTACCACCTCCACATCTTTAACAGAGATTGACATATCAAGGAGAAAATAGGCATCTACTTGGTGCTGTCCACTGATTTTCCGCCCATTGACATTTAGAAGGAGTACCTTGAAAACATTTTAATGCTAAATAACCCGTTGGATTATACCAATTGCCTGTTCCTTATTCCTGTTCTTGAAAACTGCCTGTTACAACCTTAATTTTCTTGTAACTATCTTGGCTCCTGTGCTGTGATCAACTGTTTCATTTGAACTCCAGATTCATTCACCATTTTGATCTTGCCTCTGGGCTATAAAAGGAAACCAGCTTTCCTTGCTTTTGCTCCCACAGCATCGTTCGGCTGAGTGCCAAGACCACTGGTGTTCTGTCAGCACGTCAATGATGGGCGCCTATTCAGACACCTGCAG
Organism: Gastrophryne carolinensis; assembly: GCA_027917425.1. Lineage (NCBI taxonomy): Eukaryota > Metazoa > Chordata > Amphibia > Anura > Microhylidae > Gastrophryne > Gastrophryne carolinensis. The sequence continues at coordinate 374,717,588 of CM051239.1, forward strand.
CTTTGGCCAGCCTCCCTTGTTCCCCAGCTGCTGCGCATACTTGTATGCCTGCTATTTGCTCTCAGGGAAGGCAGCGTTTCCCCCGGAGGAAATGAGCCCAAGTATTGCTCTAAGCCCTCAAGTGTAAATTGGGCTAATCAGTGTGGACCAGTGAGTCCTGGGGAGGTTCCAGCCAATCTGTCGCCTATTACCGGTATATCTTTTGTTTGGGTGCGCTAGAGTCTGTGAATCAATAAAATTACCATGCATGATCTTTGAACCTTCAACAGTGTCTTTGCCTGATCCTCCGTACTGCGACTGATCCACCGTTTATGACCTCGGACACCCTTAACCCTATCTTTATATGCTCATTTGTACTGCAACAATGTCTTCCTGTGAATGTCTTTAGGCCTGCCTCCTGACCCTGAGGATTCTCCATCCCTGTGCTTTGACACTTATTCATGATGACCCACCTGTGTATGATTCTTGGCTTTGTCTCGACTTTCCACAGTTCCAATACTCAAAAGATATTGTTTGTGCCATAAGATCTCAGGGGCAACCGTATGCAGATATGCTTTCGTAGAATCAGGATTGTTCCACTCTTCCACTAGCAGAGGGTGCCAAGGTTTCGGATGTGTACACAAGGAAGTGCACAAATGCACACGCCTGTAGCAGTAGGTCTTGTTGTTTTGGCATGCTAATATACATAATCGTGAATGCAAAACACTAGCTTGTGCGTAAGCGCTAAGGCCTATACATACTGGCAAGCCCTGGCCAGCAGTACCAGCTGGTCTTCTCTCCTTCTTTTTCCTGTGTTCCTTTGTATTGACTTGGCTTGACTCTGACTTTGCTTCTGCACCCTTTACGACCTTGGTTTGTTCTCCATTTTGATCCAGGTCCGCCTGCCCATGACCTTGGGTTGTTCTCCGCTTGGCTACGACCTCATTCTGACTCATACTTCTCTTGGACTACTACTTAGCTCTGGTCTTTCTCCTAACATGTATTTGACAAGATCCACTCCTTGGTTGCCTGACCTGGGGCCTTCCTCCCAGTCTATCACCACCATTAGGTGAAAACAAGGTTGGTCCTAAGACTTCAGGTTTCCTGGTTGAGTGGTGATAGTTTCTGCAATCAGGGCTCTAGTGTGTCTAGCATACTGTAGGAGCTCAGGAATAGAATGCCTAAAAGGAGGTTTACAATATGTTAAAACAGGGGTGTCAAACTCAAATACAGCACACCGAGGGCCAAAATTAAAAACTTGGACAGAGTCACAGGCCAACCTTGATATTTATAAAAAAATGTCTATCCAACAGCGCTTGCATGAAGCCTACCATCGCACTTAGCTCCATTCAGCTTTTCTTAGTTTTTTAGCCCGTGAGAGCTCTTGTCGGCTAAGGCCCAATTTAGCCAAGTACGCTGCTGGTTGCATCCCCGCTATGCTCGAGCTGGGGGTGTACCTGCACTGGTCATTCACAAGTGCCTGGCGCAGGAAGTCTTATACACTGCAGGGACGCTTATGTTCCACTTTAATCGGCCATCCCTAAAGACTCCAGGGCCAGCCAAATATGTGGTTGGTCCTCTTTAATGCAGCATGCCACTTTCCATGAAGGGATGTGAAAGTGTTCTCTGCCTTCATTTACGTCATTCAGTTGCTTTTCACAGTCACTAGCCGGCTGACCCAGCTTGACATGATTCTGTGTAGAGGGAAATGGCAGCCAGCTGTATTTACCAACCATTGGGGGAAGTACTTCCCTACTACATCATCATAGGGGCGAGTTTTTACATTAAAGTCCCATCCTGCAATCTCACTGGCCTCCAGCATCCAGGCTGCAAATGGTAGTGCAATCCAGCCACCGGATGGGCCTGTTAACTAGCCTCTCGGGAACTAAGTGGCGCAGGGTAGCAAGTGGGGGGCCATGCATCTGGTTGAAAAGTAATGCCCGTGACGGCCCAGCCCTGTCATTTATAGATAACAGTGTGGGAAGGGGGAGGCAGGGCTTGCGGGCCAGATCTGATGACTCTGGCCTGCGGGACAGAGTTTGCATGGATGTGTTAGAATTCAGTTTTTTTTTTTATTTCAATCTTTTTTATTAGATTTTTCTTTTTCAAAGTACACAGATGACATTGGCATACATTTGTTGTACAACATGTAGATGCTCAATTTTCCAAATTGGTACATAGTAAAACAGTACATGGAGGCAGATAGCATTTTCAACATAAAATATATACGTCTGCACAACATTAGCCATTTGTTTGTTGTCAGTGTGTCAACCTGAATGGCCTGTCTCTAGTGGCATCCGTTGCGCTAAACCCCAGCCCTCCGCCCGCCGCCCAGCGCGCAGAGAGGTCCGTCAACGGACATCGCCGGGCGCCAAGCCCAGCGGGAAGGAGGGGAGGGAGTGGGGTGGGTACAAGGGGGGGAAGGGTAACGGGGGGGAGGGTGGCCTAAGACAGTGAAGGGGGGGAGAAGATAGGAAAAATAAGGAAAGAAAGAAGAAAGAGGGAGAAAGAAAGGGAGACAGATCATTGCTCATTGTAGCATAGTATTGCATGCTTCCGGGTAGGCGTATTCCACCCAAGGCTCCCATACTTTGATAAATTTGGTGTGTGAATCCCTCAGGATGCTAGTCAATTTCTTGTTAATCAAGATGCATTTAAGCCTGTCCTTTACTGCCTGGAAGGGGATTCCCGGTTTCTTCCAGGAGCTAGCAATCATTAGTTTAGCTGCCAGCATAAGTTGAGTGAGCAGGGCGTGCTGGGTTCTGGTGATACCCTCCGGTTTCACATGCAATAATGCTACCCAAGGATCCCGACGTATATGGGCATGTAGAAGGGTGCTCAGGAGGCCAAAAACTCGGGACCAAAATCTCTTAACCTTCGGGCACTCCCACCATATGTGTAGAACGGAGCCTTCCACCGAACAACCTCTAAAGCATTGGGCGGGGTAGCCCTGGATCGCTTTAGCTATGCGTGCGGGCACCAGGTACCACCTGGTGAGCATCTTGTATGCTGCTTCCAGGGTTGTGACATTGATCGAGCACCTGTTTATTCCAGTCCATATCTCCTCCCAGTCTCTCCTATCTCTTACCAAGCCCAGATCCGACTCCCATCTGGCCATGTACCCATGTTTTGAGTTGGCGGGTAGTGCTACAAGGCTCGAGTAAATAGTGGATACAAGACCCGTGGTGGGGGTCCCTCACGCGCACAATTTTTCAAAGGGAGTCATATCTGAGTCTTCCGTCTTGTTTTTTAGCAGGGGTGCAATCCAGTGACGGAGTTGCAGGTATCTAAATTGTTCTGATGGTGGGGCTTTCTCCCTTTCCTGTAGTGCAGGCCAGGAGATTATCTCGCCTCTGGACAGGACATGGTGAAGTTTGCTAATCCCCACCTGCTCCCACCAACTAAACCCTTTGGGGTCTAACCCCGGGGGAAACATCGGGTTCTTAACAATTCGCATTAGTGGAAGGTGTGGAGAAATTAGTTTCCCGGAGTATTTCGTCCCATCCCAGATCTGAAGGGAGTGGTTCAGAATGGGGCATGAGATGTGTGATCTATGTTGTGGCGGCAACCACATTAAGCTGTCAACCGGGACTGGGTCGCACGCGGAGGCCGTTAACGCCACCCACAGTGGTGTCTCCATGTTGATATGTAGCTGTTGAAGCTGCCCTATCTGCGCTGCATGGTAGTATTTGCAGATACACGGAACCCCCAAGCCTCCCTCTTTCCTATGTCTAGTCATGGTAGCTCTAGCAACTCTCGGCCTAGTTCTCCCCCATATAAATTTCATTATGCTATTTTGCATGCTTTTAAGCTGAAATTGTGGAATATACACCGGGAGAGTTCTAAAGTGGTATAGAAGCTTCGGGAGCAAGGTCATTTTTATTGCATTGACCCTTCCTATCCAGGATATCTCATGACCCCGCCAGGTATCCAGCATCGCTTTCAAACTTCTAAAAAGGGGGGGGGGGGTAGTTTGCTTGGTACAAAGACCGATAATGTGGCGTGACCTTGACGCCTAAGTAGGATAGGGCTCCCGGGGCCCAGTGGAATGGGAAGTTGGATTGAAGGATGCTTAGTGTTGGGGCAGGGACATTTAAATTAAGCCCTACCGATTTCTCCTTGTTAACTTTAAGACCCGAAATCCTCGAGAAGGTTTCCAGGAGCTGGAGCAGGTTAGGTAGTGAGGTATGGGGCTGTGAGAGAGTCAATAAGATATCATCGGCAAATAAGCACACTTTGTGATGGTATCCCGCCATTTCAATGCCTTTTATGTTCGGGTTTGCCCGAGTAGCAAGGGCCAAGGGCTCCAGTGCCAGCACGAATAGCACCGGGGAGAGCGGGCATCCCTGCCGGGTGCCTCTACCTATTGAGATTGGCTCAGAAAGGTAACCATTGTATTGCACTCTGGCTGAGGGGGAGGAGTAGATAGAGCGGATCCAAGCCAGGAAGTTATCGCCAAAGCCCCATTTCTGAAGAGCACAGTGCATGTAATCCCACGAGAGGGAGTCAAAAGCCCTTTGCATGTCCAGAGACAGCAAGAGGCTATGGATATCTCTTTGTTGAGCCAGCTCAATCAGGTGGAGAGGTCTACGAATATTGTCCGGTGCTTGCCTGCATGGGATAAATCCTACCTGGTCTTTCCCAATTATGGTGCCCAGGATTTCATTAATTCTAGTAACCAGGACTTTACCTAAAATTTTCACATCTACGTTGAGTAGAGAAATAGGCCTATAATTTTGTGCGTCTGAGTGATCCTTATCAGGTTTCGGAATCATACTGATGTAGGCCTCCAGTGATGACTGATGTAAAGAACCCTGATCTGTAAGGGAGTTAAACATGGCGGTTAGATAGGGAGCCAGTTCCGCGGCATACTTTTTGTAATATAGGGCTGAAAACCCATCTGGTCCGGGCACTTTGGATGTCTTAAGGCTCTTAATGGCCCCAAGCACTTCCAAGACTGTCATGTCTGCGTCGAGACGCTCTTTATGGGCATCCTGCAGTTCGGGGAGCGAGACGGAGTCTAGAAATCTTGCCGTTTCCTCGCGGGGGAACATATGGGGGGGTTTGTAAAGTTTGCCTAGTGAATTTCTAAACATTTGTATGATCTTGAGAGGGTTAGCTGTGAGGTTCCCCTCAGGGGTCCTGAGCGAGATCAAAGGCTGCCGAGGCCCCGAATATCGCAGTTTGTTAGCCAGGGGGGTGTCAGGCTTATTGGCTCTCGCGTAGTACCTCTGCTTGCCCCATCTAAGCCTCTTTTCCGCCATCTCGTCCAATGCCATATTAAGCTGGATGCTAATTGCATCCACCTTCTTCTTTAGCTCTCTTGTCGGATTTGCTACCCAGTCTCTGCGCAATTGTTCTAGCTGCGCTGTGAGTCGGGTCACATTGTCGTTCCTGCGTTTTTTAATGGCCGAGGCTAGCGCTATAAGGTTGCCCCGCATGACTGCCTTATGGGCTTCCCAGATGCTCACTGCCGAGGCCATGTCTTTATTGGTTATGAAGTAGGTTTTTATAGATTGAAGGACCTGTTCTTGGGTGTCCTTATGTGACAGCAATGAGTCGTTGATCCTCCACCTGAAGGGTTTGGGCGTCGGGGGGGAGGTGCTAAATCCCATCAGAACCGGTGCGTGGTCTGACCAGGGAGCAGATAATATTTGGCATTTTTGAACCAAGGGGACTAGGGTCTGCGCTACGAGGATGTGATCTATTCTGCTAAGTGAGTCGTGAGGGTTGGAATAAAAGGTGTAGTCCCGTGTTCTTGGATTCAGCTCGCGCCAGATATCTACCAAAGAAGCCTCTTTGAGCAGTGTGTTAATTCGGTGCGGGGGGTGTTGAGTAGGTTGGGTGGTAGGTGAGGGGCTCCTGCCCTGTGGACCGGATCTATCCAGTTTTGGATCTAGAGTAATGTTAGAGTCGCCGGCCATGATTAGCATGCCCTTACCATGCTCCTTGACCCTTTTCATTAGATGAGAGAAGAAGTTAGTCTGGTGGGTGTTGGGCGCATAATAGGATACGATTGTTACTAGGGTATCATCTAAGGATCCCACTAATATGAGGTAACGGCCTGTTGGGTCTGCGAACTGAGACTCACATTTAAACAGGAGATTCCGCCTGAATGCGATTAGCACCCCCCGGGTCTTTTCCTTAAAACATGCTGTGAAGAATATCGGGTAGTGTGGGTGCAAGTATCGCGGGGAGCTCGTGGACGAGAATCTGGTCTCTTGAAGACATAAGATGTCTGCGTGCAGTTGCTTATAACAATGGAATGCCTTTGTTCTCTTAGATTGTGAATTAAAACCCTGGACGTTATGCGTTAAGAGTTTAAAGTTAAGGTCGGCTCCAGCTAATGAGTTCTGCAACTGGCTCATCTTGCTGAGAGAAAAGATAGAATTGGTGCCCTGAGAGGAGGAGAAGCGTGTTAAAGAAATAGAAAAAAAAGAAAGAGGAGAGGTAGAGAGGAGAAAAGAGGAATGGAGGGGAGGGTAGGGGTATGCTAAGGGTTAAGACAGTGATGGGCTAAGCGGGATGGGCGTGTGGGGGTCAGGAGGTTCAGTAAGGCCCCTCCTTGTGGGTGGCCCAAACTGGGTACTTCACGAGGTGGGAATAGGTGTTGTGTGAATCTGACCACTCAACAGTCAGTGGTTATCCTTCCGGGGGGAAAAACCTCACAGCCGGAAGTCTTTGGGTTTCAAGGGGGTCGCCTCTGCACGGGGTAGAGCCTGCGCTAATGTAACTGAGCATATTAAGACATTGAAACAATTAAGATAACATAGCTGACGGTCCCATAGTGGAGGAGAGGTTGCGCTTCCGTCGCCTCTATCAAGTTGTTTGTGCGTTGCGGGCTAGCGCCCAAGCCAGGGATCACTCTCCCGCAAGGCCCAGTAATGGCCGCAGTGTTAACATAGCCATAAAGAAAGGGTTCATAAACTAGAACATTTATCAAACTTTGTAAAGCATTGCGACCCAAGGGGGCTATCATCAGGGCCGCGCCAAGCGCCCATATTGAGGGGCCCCGAGGCACCTCACTGTCTCACCAGCAGCCCCGAGCTCCACATAGGGTGGCAAATGGGGCCGCCCCCCACGGACACGCACGCAACAGTCCTGTCCGCAGGAGGGGGCCCCAACAAGGGGGGGCACCCCCCAATGGTGCCGTACAGCCTCCGACCGTCCCACGGCGGCCCCGCTAGGCCGACCACGATCCCATGAGGACCCGGTCTCCAGTCGGGGTACCGCCACGGGGGAGGCAGAGGCCGATCGCCCGAAACATCATAAACCTTCATATGAAATAAACTATAAAGTATCCATAAACCAGTAACATAGTGTTATAACTTATCTGACGATGACCCTGGGAGAGGAAAAGGTGCTGTCTCTCATAGCTGCAAGAAGAAATCAGAGTGTCCCGAATTGTCCGATCAACGCCAGTTCACGCCCGTGTCGGGGAAAAAGAAGAGAGAGGGACACGGTTGCTGAACGACTCTCACCCCAGTTCCAGCTGACGATTTCTAGAGGCCCGGGAGGGCGTAAATGTGGGATTAGGTCGCTGGTCGTCGGCTCTCTGGTCCCTCCGGTTGGGCCTGGGCCGCTGCTCCCGGGGCTGGTCCACTGGAGCCGGACGGTCAGTGGGTCCGGACAAATTGAGGCGATCGAGCGTCTCCATTGCTTCTTCTGGGTTTGTTACTGTGTGGGTACGGCCCCATAGTTAAAGAGCAATTTAAATGGGTAGCCCCATCTGTAGGTGATTCGATGCGACTGAAGGGTTAAGAGGCACGGCTTAAGCTGACGCCGCCTTTGCAGGGTGGCTGGGGCCAGATCTGAGTAGACCTGATACTTGTGGGTTTGAAAGGTCAGGTTAGGGTTCAGCCTGGCCGCTTGAGCGATAGCCTCTTTAGTATTGTAATATGTGAACTTGACTATAACGTCTCTGGGCTGGCCATCTGCTCAGGGTGGGCCCAGGGCTCTATGGACCCTATCCATCTCCAGCCTCTCGATAGGGATGGACGGCGTCAGCTCCTGCACCAAGGCTGTCACGGTGGATTTTAAATCAATAATAGATTCTGGCAGCCCTCTGAATCTCAGGTTACAGCGCCAAGATCGGTTTTCAAGATCCTCTATTTTTTGGTGGGCCAGGGAGAGGTCTGATTTAATATTTTGGATCTCTGATTCATGCTCCTCCAGCACAGTGGTGGTACAGCTCGCCTGCTGCTCTAGTTTAGAAGTGCGGGCTCGCAGATCCCTTAGTTCAGCTTTAAATGTGGCTGAGATTTTATTAGTGGCTGTTTCCAGCTCTTGATGTAATACAGCCTGAAATCTTGCTAGAAGCTCTGCATCTCTGATGCCTGGGTCAGGCTGCTGGGCTGATAGGGGATCTGGGGTCGCTTGCTGGAGCTCAAGTTGTGGTTCTGGCTGTGAGTCCAGCAGGTTTGGGGATGGTATGGGTGAGGATGAGGGATGCGGGTCACGCTGCTGTCCCGATAAGGTTGCCATCTTAGGGCTGTCTGGGTGTGCTGGACGCCTAGGGGTAGTTGATGGCTTTCCCCTTTCCCTGCACCCCATCCTTTATATTGGTGACCTTTCTAGGTAAAGGAAGTCTCTCCCCAGGGCCCCTGCTTACTTTGTGGGATGAGCTGTCTGTCTCCTTCTCCCTGCGGTGAGTGGTTTGGCTTGCTGGCAGCTCTCTCCTCTTCTCCTGGCTCCCAACCCCGTGCCACAGGGCCGCACGTGGGGTGAGCAGGTCAGGGACTTCTCTCAGGCTGTGGATGGCTGAGGTGCGCAGGTCGCGGCCGCCATCTTGGATTTAACGTGCTGCAGAGAGCGGGCTGCGCTCCCGCCGGATCAGCTCTCCTGTCCCCCTCCCATGGCCAGCAGGTCCTCCCTGACTCTCCAGGGACCCGATCTGCCCGGAACCGCTGCTCTGGAATGCTGCTGGGCAGGTAAAAGCCCCGTGCAGTGAGGAGCCGAATTAGGCTGCTGCCATCTTCGTCGGCTGCTCACTAGCGCCCCTAGAATTCAGTTTTTACTGAAGTAGTATCTGTATGAAGCACGAGCCGCTGGTCACTCCCCCTCACCACAGTGTTGATTCAGAGCCTGGTGAAAAAAACTTCTTTTTTAGGAGAGAATTTTGCCATTCACTTTCATTGTCTACCTTGGGGCTGATAGTCAATGAAAGTGAATGTCAGTTTTCTCTCCTAAAAAAGAAGTGAGTTTTCTCACCAGGCTCTGAACTGACCCCCATGGTCTGGCGTTGGTACGTGCCTCAGCTGGAGATGAGCATGAATGTAGCCACTACCACCCATGTCCTGTGGGATTGCTGGCAAGGTGAGTTTATGGTTGATCCGGGGAATTTCACACATCGGCATCCTATATGAGGATGCCCCACAAAGAAGCAGACCACTGGTTTGAGAATCTTATGGACTATTCTATAGGCCTATATTCACTTTAGGTACTTTTCTGGACAGGGGTATTTTACTCATTAACTGACTGGTCAATCGGATCCTGGCACTTTTATTATGGGGGCAGATATTTATATTTCTCTAATTCATTAGGCAGGTAATTTATTGGGTATGTTAAAAGGGGTACTTCAAATAAATTGTGGAGATATTTCAACCTGCAAATTACTTACAGACATAAAGAGCAACTGATCTGGTCTATGCAAATTAATAAATAGGTAGAGAGATACAGAAGGTACTTCACTGAAAAAGAATTTGTTTGGTAAAAGGGAAATATTTGCCATGTGTAAATATGGTAAATGAGCTGCTTTCTGAGATAGGACACATTTTACACGTGACACGTGTATGAGCAACACCAGAATTAAGATGCACCCAGATCTTGACGAATGATCAAGACACACACTAGAGAGCACACACTAAAGACCATGGCCTTGATTCACTAAAGATAGAAAAAAAAATGAACGCTTGGAAAATATTTTCGCATGGGAGATTTTTGAAAATCTACGAGTGATTTATCATTGCAGATTAATATAATTCGTGTAGTCGAATTGTTGCGAAAATGCGTGCGAATATTTTTCGCTACCGCTCGAAAATGACTTTACAATTGTAAAAATGCGTTGTTTGTGGCTCGAGTTTTCCTGTAAGCATAAGAGTCTTTGCGAGAATTTTTTAAAGAGCAGTGTACTACTGAAGCCTCCCCTGTGGTGACCCACTTTTATTTGGATGCAATTGTACTTTTAATATTTGTGTAGCTAATCAAATGCTCTTTAGTTTTATACTGTGAATTCATGCTTGTATTGATGTTATTTGTAACTGACACATTTTATCCATGTGTTTTGCACATAGGTTCCCTGGTTGAATTGATAGTTTGTGGTAAGATTTTTCTGCAATAGATGAAGGAAACATTTGTATCTAGTTGTATGTAAGTGGCATGGCTGGCCTCTAGCGCACAGGTTTGCAGATGCTGTGGAGTCGAATGACAAGCATAGATGTAATTGTAGATGAATGTCAGCGCTATAGTCAAGAGCAGCACCCTCTTTACCGGTTTGGGTGTGCATGCTGCAGCTGATGCAGCTGGCTGTTAGAGATGAGCGAACTTCTCAAAAATTCGATTCGGGTGATTCGCCGAATTTCTCAAAGAAATTTGGGTTCGTCCGAATCGAACTTTAGCGAATCGCTCATCTCTGGTGGGAGCGGGGAGGCCGACTGCGCTATCAGCGGCTTCCTCTGATGACGCGTCCTCTGATGACAGCTGACAGCGCAGCCGGCCTCACCCGCTCCCACCATGCCGGCATTTTTTTTTTTAATTTCAGGGAAAATTCGGTCAGCACGAACCACTAAAAATTCGGGTTCGTGCTGAATAGAATTTTCCCTGAAATTCGGAGCGAATTCAGGTTCGTCATATTCGCTCATCCCTACTGGCTGTAGTACACAGTTTGGCATCTTATACACTCGATGCCATGGGTGCGCCTGATATTGTTAACCTATTCCTTTCAGAATTTTGTAAGTAAAGTTGTGGTTGCCACATAGCCTTTGCGCTTTGCTAGCAGGACTGTTTTTGATGTTGAGCCTGGACTAGGCAAATTTTTTCCAAGTGCCCTAACTGGGCGAGAGGGGAGGTCAGACATTTAAATGCAGATTAATCAAGTCCCTTGTGTTTGCAGTAGGGAGAGGGCACAAGGGGTAAAACACAGACAGAGAAAGTGTTTGGGTGGAGGAGAGTGTTCAAGAGAGCAGTGTTCCCTTTAAGCAGCATGAGTTGCACAGACCCTAGGAAGAGGGAGTGCCCACGGACACCTGAGGAAGACCGTATTCAGAAGAACAGCTTTTCTCGGCATGCACCTCCCAGATGTTTTAGTGTAACCAGTGGTCACGTGAGAGGAGAAGCGCTTCTCTGCTACAGATTCTGCAGATGCTGCAGACTACATGCATAGATGTACTGTGTGCCCTCCAGTTTATGTGACACTGAGCTGCCCTCCCCCACATCTGGTGAGGAAAGACCTTCCATACAGTGCGGCAAATAGGGGAAATTGTCAGCAGGGAGGCCAGCAATGTGATGATGAGATGCACCACCGCCTGCATCAGCAGACAGGTATGTTTATGAGGTGGTATATTGCCCCCCCCCCCCCCCCCCGCGCTGCTGCTGACAGTGTGTGTCCACTGCTTTGGCTGGTTGGCTGGGTTGCCTGTCTCACCCTCCTGTCTCACAAATGCCTGACAAACATAGCTGACATTGGTGGCCTTCCAAATTGTCAGTATAACTTGCTGTGAAGCTGCATACCCTATATTCAAGTGGAGCAAAACCCTCATCAACTGGCCTTGGACTTTTAAAGACCAACTTGGCATGTCCCATTGTGTGCATACCCTCGAATTACCAGTATACCCACCTCACTGGCAATCCCGCAGAACATAAGGGGACTGCTCATATTTCACACCATGCTCCCACAGCACATGCACAGCTTCAAGACAATCAGAATACATTGCAGTGCATAATTATACCCGCCAATCTATTCAGGATTGCTGGCACCTTTTGCCGCCTACTTCCCTGCATTCCAGCACTAGCCATTCAGATGGGCCTGGTGCAGGAGCATGCATCAGCCCATGCATGCTCCAGAGGATTGCTGCAAAGGTATGTTGACATGATCCTGAGCTTTCACACAGCGGGGCACTCACAATCAGGATAGCCCAGTGATAAAGGTTGCAAGGCACAAATGGCTTTTGGTCCAGTTGATGGCACAAACCTTTCCTTGCCATTGTCTGCTTGCGGATCACAGTGTATAGATGCTTGGGGCCAGAAGGTTTCAGACAGAGGGTATCCTAAATCCGCATGAAAGGCGTCAAATAGGGGTGCAGCCTCATATATAAGTCGTGCAAACCTGTCCGATTCAGTCTGGTGAGTTCGAACAGTGCACGGTCAGATAAATTATCAATATCTAACCGCTGTCGAAACACCCTAGGAACAGGCAATCTGTGCCTTCTCCTCTGCCTTCTCCTCTGCATCACCATCCAGATGCTCAAACTGAACGCAATAAACTAAACGAATAAAAAGGCTCCAACAACAAGACAGTTTTGTCCTCCACAACAGAGTTCTCTCCTCCTGTGAGCAACCTAAAAAAACTTGTGTGAAACACCACAATTTACAGCATGTGTGCAGGTAATCAATGACAGCCGAATCGCCCGAAATATTCAGCGAACGCAAAATCTACACTAATTAAATTTGACTAATGAAAAATTTTCACATACGCTTGATAACACTCAAAATAAATTCGCACTAATCGGAAAAAAACACTATTTTAAGTTGATGAATCGCACGTGGAATTTTCGCTCGCAAAATCGCATTTTTTTCTCAAAAAAACAAACAAATATTTGAATTCGACCTTTAATGAATCAGGGCCCATGTCTTATTCAATTATACAAATTGTATATAGCTTAAAATGGACCAAAACCTGGAATTTTGACCATCCCTGGTGTAAAACCCACTGGGTACATCAAATCAGCTCTCTGTCTGTTGCATTTAAAACACAGCATAGAACTCTGTCCACAGAGCCTGGCACAGAGAATGTGATGGGTCCAACATCACCTATTTCCCTTAAACTAAAGCACACTCCAGCACCCTTCTGAATACATGAATGAGGGAATGAAGGCCTTTTACCTATGTAATAAAATTAAGGGAGAGACTAAAGAACTTAATTTGTACAGTCTGGAGGAAAGAAGGGAGAGGGGGGACATGATTGAGACATTTAAATATGTGAAAGGATTGATTAAGGTTCAGGTGGGAAGTGTTTTTATGAAAGAGTAGTAGATGCTTGGAACAAACTTCCAGCAGAGGTAGTTGAAAAATCAACAGTCACTGAATTTAAACATGGCTGGGATAAACACACATCTATCCTAAGATAAAGAGTACATACAGTATACACATAAGGGCAGACTAGATGGACCGTATGGTCTCTTTCTGCCGTAAACCTTCTACGTTTCTATGCTCCGCACCTGTAACTAACATCTCTGCAATGTTAGGGCCAGTCGAAGGATGCAGAATGAGCTTTGTTTCCATCAGTAACTAGGGCCCTTATTTATGAAGGAATAGCGACAGGTAGCGACGGGTGAGCGACCGGTAATGATGGGCACCGCCACGAGAACGCCGGCTCCCCACCACAATCACACATTTATCAAGCCAATCCTGCTTAGCGACTGAGATAGCACCAGCCACTCATTCATCATTATTCCGGCCTCAGCCCACAGCGCCAGCGTCCGACCTTGAACAGCGACAGGTATGACCTCTCGCTACCTGGCGCTCTCCAATGCATTTCAATGGAACAATCTTTAAATATTCATAATTAATTGTTATTAATTTTTTTTTTTTTTTTAAATGTGAAAAATTCTGTGACCACTTCTGCCATGTTAGATAATTTTTTTAAGGTAAAAAAAAAAAAAAAAAAAATTGTGCAGATTTGATATTACAGGTCTGATATTATTGTATTCATATTACTAAATTCTTAAAAATTTTTTTTTTTTTTGGTTTCCAAAAATATGGTGGTAGTAGTTAAAAAACTACTTTTAACACATCGCCGCCAGCGCTCTGGGATTTAAACATGCATTTCACAGCGCGAGAATTTTTTGAGCCCGATTTTTTGCTGAATATGGTGGGAGCCGGTCGCTCTGACCAGTCGCTATCATGTGCACCCATACATCGCGGAACCTGTCAAACAGCGACTCGTCACCCCGTATTCAACATTACTGCACACCGACTCAGTCGCTATCAACAACCGAACAATGGCCAAGCACAGCGACTACTAGCGGGCGCTGTGAAAATACTGCTACAGTCGCTCAACTGTCGCTACCTGCCGCTATTAATGATTCGGCCTCCCTGTTTCAAAATATACGGGATTTACTCTTTGATCCACATCATGCCTTTGTAATTGCATATTTCTCAGGTTCCAGTTAAGCTTGTGGTGTCATACTCTAGCTTTGTACGATGGTAAACATGGGGTTACTGGGACATAATGTTGACATCCTCCAGTTATGGCTATGACTATAGGTAACAGTAAACAAGCTGATTTCATATTCATGCTCATATAGTATCTCCGATTCCACTGTTTCTCAGCATTGTGCCAGCTGCCAGCAGCAGACAGTGATCGATGATGTACCACGGGGAATAGAACTAAAATCAGAAGGTATTTTTTGTACCTTGATAAGCTGATGGCTTCTCTAGATAAATGTACTTTTAATACAGTGTGACTAATACAGTTATGTATGAGAACTAAATAAGAAATGATTTTGTGTAGCTTTTCAGAAATGACAGCTGCTCCTCAGGGCATGCTCGTCCCCCTCTGAAGCATTCTTGCTTCAGGCTACATATTGAAAGTCAGCAAACAGTTTTTAAATAGGAACTTGAATTTATTTTATATACAACCTGATGCCTCTTTTATAGGAGAAAACATATTTGACAGAATAATACGCTCTTTTTGCAGAATTAATCAGAACAAGGGAAGGGTCCTTTTTACTCCAAAAACAGTGTCGTGCATTTTTTGTGCTCCCTTTGAGTTAGCAGCGGGTGCAAAAATGCACCAAACAGCACTGAAGTTGTACAAAGGCCAGAGCTTAATAACTGCTGGGCATGCTGCTTCCCACCACTCAATAGACAGATTGCAGAGACTGCAGTCTTCCTCCTTCCTGCCAAAATAAGTATCTCAATTATAATTTGCCATCAATGGTGACAGGATGAATATAGTTTCATCACAGACAGTCCTCTGACTCTCAGCTAAAAAAGCCATTAAGTTACAATAGCTGACTGGATGTTATTTTGTGATACACTGCAATGATTTTTTTTATCATACTGTACAGTGTATCACAATGTAATGGTAGTCAGCTGTGTTTACTCTGCAGCAGGAGAATGTTACAAACTTATCAGCTGAGAGGCAAAGAACTGTCTGTGATAAAAAAATATTTTCAGTCCTTTGCCAAAGAGCTGCCAAATGATGCTTGTCTTTTAAAGTGGACCAAACCCCAGGATTTCAACTATCGTGGTGCCCCACTGTGTGAAACCCCCCCAGATTGCCAAGCCAAACTCACCTCTTCCCGGTCCTAAGGCAAATGCACGGCTGCTCGTCCAATCAACTCATGCTGGCGGCCGCATACCCCGCTTCCCTCTAACAGGGAAAGTGCTCGCGCCGGCCATTCATAAATGCCTGGCACAGGCATGCGCCCTGCTAGAGGGAAAGCGAGGAAGCGGCTGCAGCTTGCGCATGCCCCGTTGGACTTGGACCGGGAAGCAAGGTAAGTGTACGGGGCGACCTGGGGGATTTCACACAGCGGGGCACCCCCGATAGTCGAATTCCTGGATGCCCCAGGGAAGGGAATCGATCCGGGAATCTTATAGTCCTGGCCGGTTGTGCTGGGTTTTGGTCCACATTAAGGATAAGTTCACTGGTAAAATAAATAATTTCCCCTCTATAGTTATCCTAAAGACATTGGTGGCTCAGTGTATAATTGAGGTTCAAAAACATAACTAATCACCTATTTGGAATTCAGAGCAGCTTGGGGGGGGGGGGCAGAAAGCATTTTAATGACCAGTGCCATTTTAATGACCAATGACCGAATAGTATGGAGCTTTTCTTTAACGCACATACACATGCTGTTGTTGCTGCTCCTGCAGCCCTGGCCGTTAGAATGAACTATCTTCTGGCTGGTATCCCTGTCAAGAAAAGGACTCTGGGCAGTGTATATGTTTGAGTGCTTCTGCTGCCACTAGACGGCGCACCATCACTTAAACCGGACCTTCAGCGTGATTTAATGAAAAGCACAAACTATAAAAAAATGATTCCGCAGCATCTAAAATTAATATATTGTAAGTTTTTAGTCAATTATTCTTTCCCCCACTGGGCTGCAACACTGTTCAGGAATTTAGGATACGGGCACCGCCATCTTGACTCAGAAGCATCACACTTACTGATGAGAGGAGAGTGGGATAAGGTACAGGGGGTGGGTTATAGCTGTGCTTTGCTCAGACAGAGCAGAGCTGTGCTCTTGAAAAGGTCAGCAATCCCAGAATGCAGAGCAGCACAGTTAGAAGGCACTTCCTGTTTGCAGGCTGCCTGATAAGATGGCGGCTTCCATAATCCGCCATTTTGGATGTTTAAAGGCTCATAACATGCACTAGGTGCAGGTAGGATGATTTTTAATGTGGGCAATCTGTATGTACAGGATGTGGGAAACATATAAGATAGACTATGAAGGTCCACTTTAAGAGATAATATAGGCTGCTGTTCCTGTGGCTCTCTGCAGCCCTGGCAAGGGGATCTGCACAATACCCTATAATCATTAAAGGTGCCACTCCTAAAGCTATATAAAGCTCACCTCAAGAACACAGAATCATAGAGGGAGGCACTCAAGAAATTTATCAGAAAAATAGATTTTATTCCATATCACTAAATTAATCACTGCACATAACCACTACACAATTAAAATCCCTTAAAAAACACATAATGAGACAATACATATAAGACAAACCAACATAGAAGTGTGTAGGCGATGGGAAAAGCACTGGCACTCACAAATATCAATCAGCAGCTATATTTAAAACACATAAACATAAGTGATCTAATCAGTGCAAATAACAATGTGCAAATCCTGCCTATGATCAAGATCCTATATCAAATAACTATAAAGTGCAAAGTGCAACCAATCAATAGATACAAATACAATGTGTAATCACAAACAGAACCTACATGATTACCCAATAACTAAATACCCTATAAGAATCACAGGTATGCCAGTAAAGGGTCTCCCCACCTCCTACAGCACCAGGAGCTCCTGCTGCCTCTGGACAAGACGGAGTGCCCCCCCTCCAATCTGTGTCAGGTCACATATTGGTGATATTTTGCTATGTTATGTTTTCTAACCAATGTTGTTTAAGTGAAAAGAATATAGGGGTAATTATATTTTTGCCATCAAAATTATACTCCTTTTTTAAAGTCACTAGGGTTGATTCAGAGCCCCTTTCTCACCTTTTTTTGCTTGAATATTTCCATTCTCGTTAATTTTTTCCCCTCGTCTGATTCAGCAAAGCTTTTTTTCTGCGAGAACTTTAGTGTGAAATGTTTTCATTTTTGCATGATTTCTCGTTTGGTAGCAAGACCTCCATAACAATTATGAGAAAGGGGCTCTGAATCAACCCTATTGTCCAGGCACTGCTGTTAACCTAATAACCAAGTAGCCCTACATGCCCTGCATGTCCTACATGTCCATGCAGAGAAAACTTACTTTATGCTTTGTACTGATTTCTACACTTCCCAGGTGCTGAGAGTACTGTCTGTATTAGCATGAGGCTTTCCTATAGTGTGCAGAGAGGCAGGAGGAGAACTCAGAGCATTGACAAAAAGGAAAAAGGAGGGATTGGTTAGAAGTTGGAAGGGGGGGAAATTGAGGCATAAATTCTGAATGGAGAGGCAGTCTGTTGTTTGGACTATCACCTTGAGTGAGGGACGATGCCCAGAAGGGGCAAGTGAGGGAAAGTGAAAGCAAAAAACAAGATTTGGCAGCGCTACAGGTGGGGGACGTGCATGGTAAGATTTAAGTCCTGCCTGGACAATGAGGAAATGTTATTGGATCAAGGCCATGGTTTTAACATACATACAAAATTTATGTTGCACTGTGTCTAATGTATGTTGGACTGTCGCTTTATGTTGACCACCACAAATTAGCCCTCTAACAGAGAAATAATAAGATCTAATGTGAGTCTTTTTACCCCTCACAAATTAGCATTTTAGATCTTGGGCAACTTTAAAGCTCTGTGGTTTAAAAAAAACAGGTATTTCCACTGCCAAGGCCACACCTGCCAATCTCGGTCTCCCAGTTGCAGTTTACAGTATTCTTATATTTTATTTTTTTGTTTAAAGGGAGTTTAAGCGTGGGACCCACAGCTGTGAGTGGTTAAAGTGACAGCTAGAGGTCTTGCTGACATGCAAAATTCCCCAGAGACCATAAGGGAAGTTTTGAAAGACATTTAACATACATATAAAACAGTCACCTGGAGTGTGATTTACACAAAGAGCTGGCAGCGAGATCGCTTAACCGTCAAACCACACTGTCTGCTAATAAATTGAAAGGCTTCTTATACTTCCATGTTCCCATTTACTCAGTTCTTACCTATTATGTGGTCATAATATTACTAAAATACGAAAGGGCTAAAGAAAAGCTCAACTGCAGCTATAAAAATTATTATTTGGCTAAAGAGAAGTTCAGCAACCTTCTTGGAAACGATAAGTACACTCAATGAAAACGTTTTAGATTTTCCAGCATTTTCTCATTACGTTACTTCTGATTCTGACAGTAGATAAAGGTGATGTAATATTGCAATTCACATGTACTACTTGCACGTTGCAGTAACATTTGTAATATTTTTTATAAAAAAAAAAAAATTTTCATAGAAAAAAGATGACCTGAAATTAGAATTGATTACATTGTTAGAGAGGAACCTGAATCAGAAAGAAGGGTATAGAAGTCTATGAGTACCATTAGGAAGAAGCACAGTAAATTAGAATCGTTTGATGTTTATAAAGAATATCATGGTAAAGTCTAATCATGAGCAACTAGATAGAGATCGGGCCTTTTGGAGCAACAACTATTGTTGAAGATATAAACTCTATCAAATAAGTACAAGAAGACAAGTTTGGTTGAAGTCATAAACAGCCTCTGCTGTGCTTCACGTCTGTGCTGTCTGCCAATGACTCTGGCCACATCCAGCCTGCACATGACCACTGTTACCCAACGACGTTGACGATGTCCAGCCTGCCCATGACCACCGCTATCATCTCACAGCTATGTCTGTACTTTGGTTTCAGTCATGCTAACGCTATGTTAACACCTTTACGTATGTGGTTGAGGAGCAGATTTATTTATTTCTGCTTTGTAGATTGGTTCAATTTTGTGGCTACAAAAATGCATTTGACATTGTGTTTGGGTCTAAAAAAATGATGGGGCTACCAGTCAGTGCACCAGGCAGAGGGACAGGGATCACCATGGTTAGATGCCCTTTGGCACAGGTATGGTACTATTCCTGATGTGTTGGGAGATCCACATAGGTTTCATTGAGGGGGGCGAGGCATAAGTCCACAAACTACTAGCAAAACCATGATGACTGTGTTTTGTGTAATTTAGTGTTACTTTACTATGAGCCTAAAAAATTATGTGGAAGAGAATCCCACTCAAAGTTCATTTGCTAGACAATTTCTGTAGGGACCAAAAGATCTTAAACTGGACCAACAGCCTGGCACAGTTGGAAAAGAAAACTCCCTGGCATTCACTTGCCCCATCTGCACACATGATACTGAAACATTGTCAGCACTTGCTCCTGCATCCACTCAAAGCTGAATCACTGTGGAATCACATATGGGGTATGTATAGTGGGCCACCAGTGGAGTTTCACACCGCGGGGCAATCCTAAATCAGGAGACCATAGGGGTACAGACCAAAACCCAAGATAGTGAAAATCCGGGGGTTTTGGTCCACTTTAAATAGGACCCCCAGCTGCTCCAGCCCTATAACCTCTCAGGAGCATAGCCTGGTTTAGATTAATGAAAAAACACCTTGTTGCTGTGGTCCTGCTCCAATCCCACACAAGGCATGTCGTGACCTCTGTGATCTTCTACTTCTGTGTATGAAAGCTGAATGGCCATAGGATAGGAGCAGTGCCAAGGTATTTTATTTAGCTCCAGTTATCCAAATCTGGTTTGCTACAGGGGGTGGAGCAGGGAGGCTTTATAGAGGGTCCTTTAAAGTGGACCGCCAACCAAAACTGTTATGACACGAGTCCCCGGAATGATATCCTCTGGTGGGCCCAAGATACTCTAGTCCGACCCTGTGTCCCTATGGGTGCATAGTGTATGGACCCATTACATGCAGTAAAATAAGTATCTTCGGTGCTATTTACCATTAGGTGCACTACACAGGCAAGAAACCCAGACTAACTATAAAAAGTATAAAAAAAACTCATACTCATACCTCAATAAAAACCTCATACTTTTGAATGTGTTATATTCTAAGTATACAGCACGTCCTGTTCCAGAAGATATTCCTTACTCTTGGGCAATACATCCAGTAGATGGCGCTGGACTGCAGAGACAGAAAAGTGGCTCCTCCCAGCCCCATATATACCAGGGACCTCCCACAAATTCCCCAGTTCTTCTCTGCAATCTGGGCTGCGATGACTAGAAGATGGCTCTTTCTACTCGCAGGTGAGCGGGGCTTATTAGCCTGCGGCCCTGTAGGACTATTCCCACCCGTTACTTTTCACTGACTCCCAGCTTAGGCTGCGCTGGTCGGGTGATGGTAGGCAGCCCCGCTGTCAGCTGCTAAGGAGCGCTGCTCCAACCGCAGTCCCCCACCAAAGGGTAGGCGGTATAGGCCCGTGGTGAGCCTTATGGGATGTCCCTCCTGCGGCCGTTGGCCCTTCGCCCCCTGTCCCCTCAGTTAGGTTCCTCTTAGGCCGGCCGCTGCTTCCCCTTCGCTCTCCCTGGGTAGATCTGGGAGGGCGCCGTTTTGGAGCTCCTGTGCTGCGTGTCTGGCATCTCCTTATCGCGGCCCGTAAGTGCCCCTGCGGGCTGGCTTTTCCTTGTACCTTCATTGTATTATGCTTACGGGATCTTTGTTTTATGTCTTGCAGGGGGGTCAAACTTTTTTGTGGTTTTTCCCGGCCCTATCCCTTTTAATTAGCATTAACTCCTTCTTGGAGGGCTTTTGTGATCCATTGTCTCCCACTTCCCTAGCGGGCTATTGGGGTATCTTTATTAGCGTCAATTCCAATTGGCTGGTTGTGCTACAATAATCACCATATGGAGGCTTCTCAGGATAATGTGCTTGGGGTTCCTTTGGGACAAGCCCGGCTGTGTGTGGCGTGTGAGGTATCCCATATAAGTGACGATGTCAGGGTGTGTGTACCCTGCGTCCAGCAGATGCTTGCGCTGCAGTCTGGGTTACCGGTAGCTGGGCCTGCGCCCCCTCTGGCTTCGCCTACCCCCCCACGCTTACATCTGACTCCTAGTGAGGTGCATACCAGTGGGGAGTCTCAACCTGATTTGGCTGCACGGGTGGCCAGCATTGAGAGACATATTGCTGGCTCTGACCCACGTAAGGCTTCTGCTAAGAAGCGTCATTTATCACCTGGTGTTTCCCTTTTTCCTATGGAGGCTGAGGAATTTTTTGACGTTACCGGGTTTACCCCCCTGGAAGAGGGGGAATTATTTTCTGATTCAGAATCATCTGAGGATCAGCCTAAGGTTTATGGTGCCAATTCTGGGTCTGACCCCTGGGCTTCAGATGATACTGACAGGCTTTTAGCTCACATTTTTGAAGTACTCTGTATCTCTCCTCCTGCCGTGGCTCCGCAGCAGCAGGGGAGCTGTTTCATACTGTTAAACCACGCTTGGAGTTTCCTGAACAAACTCACTTTAATAATCTGGTGCCCAAAGAGTGGGAACGGCCTAGAAGGCTTCCCAGGGTGCCAAAGAGTTGGGATAAGAGGTATCCCTTTCCCGCTGAGATGGTTAAATGATGGTCATGTCCTCCCGAGGTGGATGCACCAGTTCTGGGGTTGTCCAACACATCCGTCATGCATTCCCCTGACTTAGGACAGGCGCATAGATCAGCTGGCTTGCCATGCCTTTGCCTGTGTGGGGACCGCGCTGCGTCTGGTCTGTGTCTCTGCCATTACGGCTGTTGCTATTAAAAGCCTGCTCAGGGGTCTCTTAGATGGGATCCCTGATGATGCAGGTAGTGAAGAGTATGGAGCTCTTCTGCGTTGTGAGGAGTTTGTTGCATATATTCTCTCTGCCTTGGATAATACCATTAGAATGTGTGGCAGGACATCTGCGCCTCTTTGGTGAACATCTGGACTTGTTTGCTAAGGGAGGCAAGTTACCTCAGCGCAGAAGGCAGCCCCAGTCCTTTCGGGGTTCAGGTGCCTTTCTTCCTTCCTTCCGTCGCCCCAGAATTGGACGGGGAGCTTCCTTTGCTGGTGACCGCGGAGATTTTTGACGTGGTCGCCCTGGCCCCTCCTGGGGTCCCAAGCCTAAGTCCTCCCCCAAGCCCCCTCAGGCATGAAGGGGCGCCCTCACCCATCCGGGTGGGGGGACGGCTTCGGCTCTTGGCTCATGTCTGGAGGCGTCATGTCTCAGACCAGTGGATTCAGGAGGTAGTGTCCTCCGGTTACAAGATAGAGTTTGCAGCCTGGCCGCCCCCAAGATTCATCAAATCCTGGTTAGCTCAAAACCCCCTGTCAGCTCAGGGTCTGTCCCTTGCTGTCCAAGGCCTTCTGGAATTGGGAGTCATCTGTCGGGTGCCCTTGAAGGAAAGGGGCAAAGGCTATTATTCCAATCTTTTCATTGTTCCCAAAAAGGACGGGTCCATCAGACCCATCCTGGATTTAAAGCACCCCAACAAATTTGTCAGATTCAGACACTTTCGCATGGAGACTCTGCGCTCCACTGTGAATTCCCTACGCCCAGGGGACTTCATGACCTCTGTAGACATCAAGGATGCTTACCTTCACATACCTCAGGTTCGCTCTGGAGGATCAGCACTACCAATTTGTGGCCTTGCCCTTCGGTCTCACCTCGGCGCCCAGGGTATTCACCAAGGTGCTGGCAGGAGAGATGGCTCTGCTGAGATCTCAGGGCATTCGCATTCTTCCCTACTTGGACGCCATGCTATTGCTTCTCAGTCCTTCCAACAGGCAGAGCTGGATACTCAGTGGGTGGTGTCCACACTGGAGTCATTCGGCTGGGTGATCAACCACCCCAAATCTTCCCTGTCTCCTTCCATAGTGAAGTCCTTTCTGGGCATGATTCTGGATTAATCTCAGGTCAAGATCTTTCTTCCTCAGCAGACGGTGGAGATTCTTCAAGAGCAAGCACAGATCCTTCTGTCTTGTCCTCATCCGTCCATCAGGCAGGGAATGCAGCTGGTGGGCCTGATGGTGTTCTGCTTTGAGGCGGTTCCATATGTGTTTCACATGAGGCCTCTTCAGCTTCACCTCTTGTCAGTATGGGATCGGGACCCCGTGTCCTTGGATCAGGTGTTTGTCCTGTCCCCTCTGGCCAGGTGGTCTCTATCGTGGTGGCTGGACTCAAGGAACCTGCTGGGGGGCAGATCTTTTCTGGCCCCTTGCTGGGAGACTGTCAAAACGGATGCCAGTCTGACAGGTTGAGGGGGCTTTTGGAAATCCCTGAAATTCTATGGTCAGTGGGGCCCTCAGGAGGCCCATACCCCTATCAACATTCTGGAGCTGAGGGCGATCAGGTTGGTTCTCGCCCACTTAACCCCACACCTGTGGGGTCGGGCTGTTCAGGTCCGCTCGGACAACCAGACGGCGGTGGCCTACATCAATCATCAGGGAGGGACCCGAAGCAAGAGGGCCCTCAAGGATACTGTCCTGGGCGGAGGAAAATGTTCCCTGCATCTCAGCTGTGTACATCCCAGGGGTGGAGAATCTGGAGGCAGACTCTCTGAGCAGGGGGACCTCTCGTCTGGGAGAATGGTCCCTCAGCAGCAGGGTGTTTCGCTCCCTGTGCCACCGCTGGGGTCAGCCGGATGTGGATCTGTTTGCATCCCATCACAATCACAAGCTTCCAGTCTTTGTCTCTCTGTCCCCAGGATCCTCTGGCCTTGGCCATGGATGCCCTGGCAATGTCTTGGACGAGTTTTCAGCTCCTGTATGTGTTTCCCCAGTTTCCCCTGCTGGGCAGGGGGCTGCGCAAGATAGCTCAGGAAAGGGTGCCAGCCATACTGGTGGCTCCCTGTTGGCCAAGAAGAGTGTGGTTCGCAGACATCGTTCAGCTGGCAGTAGATCAGTACGCCCTGCCCCGGGTTCCAGATCTGCTCACTCAGGGGCACCTATGCCACCGCAATTTACAAACACTGGCTTTGACGGCCTGGCTGCTGGAACCTCCATCTTGATGGAAAAGGGGCTGCCTGCCTTGGTTGTTAATACCATGATCAGGGCTAGGAAAGGT
Organism: Gastrophryne carolinensis; assembly: GCA_027917425.1. NCBI lineage: Eukaryota > Metazoa > Chordata > Amphibia > Anura > Microhylidae > Gastrophryne > Gastrophryne carolinensis. The sequence goes on from CM051239.1 coordinate 374,742,018, forward strand.
CCTCTTCTTCCATCTACTATAGGGTTTGGCGTACTTACATTTACTGGTGCGAGTCTAACTCGCTTCCCTGTCGTGTGTTTTCTATTCCTAGGATTCTGGAGTTTCTGCAACATGGTTTGGATCTGGGTCTTCAGCTCAGTACTCTGAAAGGTCATGTTCCTGCCTTGGCCATTTTTTTCCAAAGATCCTTTGCTCAGCATCCCCTGGTCAAGACCTTCTTCCAGGGGGTTACTCACGTGCGTCCCCCACGTAAGCCTATGTTACCAGTCTGGGACTTGAACTTGGTCTTATCTGCCCTGCAGGGGTCTCCCTTCGAGCCCTTGCAGGGGGTGCTCTTTTTGCTGGCTATTACTTCTGTTAGGCGAGTTTCTGAGTTGACGGCGCTTTCCATCAAACCTCCTTATTTTGAGAGACACCAGGATAAGGTGGTGTTTCGTTTTAAGCCAGATTTTTTGCCTAAGGTTGTTTCTGCTTTTCATCTCAATCAGGACATTGTTTTGCCTTCTCTGTGTCCTAATCCTAGAAACTCTAAGGAGAGGGTTTTACACTGGATGTCGTCAGGACTCTGAAGTTCTATTTGGTGTCTACTGAATCCTTCAGGAAGACTGATGCTCTTTTTCTGCTCCCGTCTGGACCTAAGAAGGATCTGGCTCCGGCTAAGTCCACTATCAGCAAGTGATACAGGCCTACTCTGCTAAGGGGAGGAGCCTCTCTTCTGCCTTACTGCTCATTCTACTCGTGCTATTGGTGCCTCTTGGGCTTTTCAGCACCAAGCTTCTGTTGAACAAGTTTGCAAGGCCGCTACTTGGTCTTCTGTTCATACTTTTTCTAAGTTTTACAAGGTTGATGTTAAGGCCTCAGCTGATGCTGCTTTTGGTCGCAAAGTTCTGCAGGCGGCAGTGGTTTAAACTGTCTGCTTTCACTTTTGGGGATCCCACCCTACCTTACGGACACAGCTATTGGATGTCCCAAGATTAAGGAATATCTTCTGGAACAGGATGTGCTGTATACTTAGAATAATACAATTCTGTGTTTACTCACCTGTAGAATTGGTACTATACGTATACAGCACGTCCTGTTCCACCCCACCCTTGTTAGCATTATGGTTATAGTTCTCCCGGCTTCATTTTAACTGCTTTTCAATACTGGGGAATTTGTGGGAGGTCCCTGGTATATATGGGGCCGGGAGGAGCCACTTTTCTATCTCTGCAGTCCAGCGCCATCTACTGGATGTATTGCCCAAGAGTAAGGAATATCTTCTGGAACAGGACGTGCTGTATACATATAATACGAAATTCTACAGGTGAGTAATCACAGAATTGTATTTTTATTTGGCCCACTTTGCTGCATAAAGGCCTGGAAATCTCACCATCACAGAACCATCTCATCAGCGTCAATATAATCTGAATACAACAGTGTAAGGCCATCTGTTATGAGACTGCAGCTCAACTGAGACTATACTTTGTAATACGGAATTGATCCCATTAATTCTCGTAATTTCGGCCAGTCATGGCTGAGAAAACAAGAAATAGACTGTTCTGAAACAACGTGGTCCAGATTCATTTATTTATCCAAGTACATTTTGTATATATACAAGGAATTTTTTTAAAGCTGACCTTCAGCATCATTTAAGGAAAAGCCCAAACCCTAAAAAAACTATTCCACAGCATCTAAAATTAATATATTTAATGTTTTAATCGCTTATTTTTATTCTTTCCCCCACTAGCCTGCAACTCTGTTCTGCACTCTAGGATATGGACACCTCCATCTTGGCTCAGTAGCATCACATACTGAGGAGAGGGGTCAAAAGTGCAGGGGGCGGGGTTATAGCTGTGCTTTGCACAGACAGAGCAGAGCTAGGATCAGGAAAAGGTCAGCAATCCCAGAATGCAGAGTGGCACAGTCAGAAGACACTTCCTGTTTGCAGGCTGCCTGAAACTCCATGAGCCACCATCTTGGATGTTTAAAGGCTTTGAAAATGCAGTAGATCCAGGTAGGATCATTTTTAATGTGGGCAATCTGTATATACAGGATGTGGGAAACATAAGATAGGCTCTTATTCAGGGTGAAGGTCCAGTTTAAGTACAGACAAGAGCAGACTGGCCATAGGCCAGTGGTCTGCACTGCTTTGGGGCCTAGCTGGCTTGAATGTAGCTACCCAGAGCCTGTGCTGGAATTCACTCATTCCTCCTCTAACAGCCCTCATTCCTGCCTCCTCACAACCCCTCTATCTGTACCCAGCCGGGCCAGCCCTACTGTACCCTCCAGCCAAGAAAGCACAGCCCTGTGTTACTATAGCCTTAGCATTCTGGCTAGAAGGGGAGATAACCATCCCTGCCATAGTATCTGATACTACAGTACAGAGCTTCAGTACCAGCACTGTTAGTGGCAATGTCCTTCCCTGCTCATGATCTGCCCAGCTCTGTGGCTGCGGCGCTGTGGACGAGTTGTGGGGCAGTCAGTGCATAGTGGTTAGGTAATCGATCTTATAACCAGAGGGTTGTAGATTTGGTCCCTATCTGGGGCATGACTGAGGTGCTCTTGAGCAAGACACCCAACTACTCCCCGGGCACCATGCCTAGGAAGCCAAATTCTGCTGGCACATGTTTGGACTCTGGTGTGCTTAGTAGTGTGTGGTTATGTTGTGTGTTGCACTTTTGCAAGGATCAATGAAAAGCAGAGCACAAATTCCTTTGTATGCACAACTCCAGGAAGCAGGTAGCCTGCCTGAATATGATCTAGGCTTCCACAATAGCATGTGTGCACATGCACACCCACGTGTGCACATGCACGCATTATAGAATGGGAGCACATGCACAATCATGCTAGCAGGTGTGCCACAACTAATGCCTTGTGTAGTGGAAGAAAAAAAAAAGGTTTTTCCATCAAAAATGGGTACACATAACACATCTATATTGTTTCTGGCAAAACAGCTACATTGGTTTAGTAAATTTTCCTTAAAACATCTAAAAATAAGGACTGTAGTCACACTTCATTTCAGAAAAAGCCATGGGATAAATTAAGGTGTGATTCGAAGAAGTTAGAGGTATAATTCACACCTTAAACGTTCACTAGAGCAACTTATTTGTTTTGCTTTTTTAAAGTAAATCAGCAGATTTACTTTACAGATAAAGCAGACCAACAGTCAAAAATGACTTGAAGCGGACCTTCACCCTGAATAAGAGCCTATCCTATATGTTTCCCACACTCTGTACATACACATTGCCCACATTTAAAAGCATCCTACCTGCAGCTACTGCATGTTATGCGCCTTTAAAAATCCAAGATGGCAGCTCATGGAGCATCAGGCAGCCTGCAAACAGGAAGTGTCCTCTGACTGTGTCGCTCTGTATTCTGGAAATGCACAGTTATAACCCCACCCCCTGTACTTTATCCCACTCTCCTCAGTATGTGTGATGCTTCTGAGTCAAGATGGCGGCGCTCGTATCCTAGAGTCCTGAACAAAGTTGCAGCCCGGTGGGGGAAAGGATAAAGAGTAAGTGACTAAAATGTAAAATATATTAATTTTAGATGCTGGGGAATAGTTTTTTTTTAAAGGTTTGGGGTTTTAATTTAATTATACTGAAGGTCCAGTTTTAGTGGTGAGGATCTGGCGGAATTAGGTTTACTCAGGGAGAACCCTGGGATCTACTTTGTTGTTCCTGGTTTGAATTGTACTCCGAAGCTGACCTGTTTATTAATCTTATCTTCATTACCAAAGCAACTGGTGCCAAATGTGTCCCTTTAATCCCCCGACAAACCCAATAACCGTGAGGTTTACCTGTGTTTGCTGTCTGTGGTCCAGAAGGGACACAGGAGTGTAGTATAGCACAGCGTAGAGCTGGGTGGTGGGACTATAAAGCTACACCTTGTTGTTGCTGTTGTGCATCATATCATTGTACTGGGTATTTGTGAATATGAACCTGAATCAACAAAGTTCTGGTCACTGATCCCCAAAAAGGTTTCACATGGTGGTTCTCAAGGCGGCAAACAGCTTCTATACAAAGGCAATAACATCAAAACCATTTATGCCAGTAACATTTTATGAGCTGATTACAGTGATATATTGATTGAGGAACCAAATGTACAAAGCAAGCCAAATAAGTCATGTTACAGTCATTGCTTCTCAACAACTCCTTCAATGTCGGAACACAGAGATGGTCAACTGACCCAGAAGTTGACTCACAATGAAGACTGCACAGTTAGAGGCCGATTCATTAATAGAGGCAGGTAGCGACAGTTGAGCGACTGTAGCGGCATTTTCAGAGCGCCCGCTAGTAGTCGCTGTGCTTGGCCGTTGTTTGGTAGTTGATAGCGACTCAGTCGGTTTGCCGTAATGTTGAATATTGGGTGAGGAGTCGCTATTTGACAGGTTCCGCGCTGTATTGGAGCGCATGATAGCGACTGGCCCTAGCGACCGGCTCCCACCATATTCATTAAAAAATCACGCTCAAAAAATTATCGCGCTGTAAAATGCATGTTTAAACCCCAGAGCGCTGAGGGCGATGGGTTAAAAGTAGTTTTTTAACCCCCAAACAACCATATCTTGGAAACCAAAAAAAACACGTTTTTTAAATAATTTTGTAATATGAATACATCAATATCAGACGTGTAATATCAATTCTGTACAATTTTTTTTTAATTTTTTTTACCTTAAAAATGGCAGAAGTGGTCACAGAATTTTTCACATTTAAAAAAAAAAAAAAGAAAAAAACAATTAATAACATTTAATTATGAATATTTAAAGATTGTTCCATTGAAATGCATTGGAGAGCGCCAGGTAGCGAGAGGTCATACCTGTCGCTGTTCAAGGTCGGACGCTGGCGCTGTGGGCTGAGGCTGGAATAATGATGAATGAGTCGCTATATGGCGCTATCTCAGTCGCTAAGCAGGATTGGCTTGATAAATGTGTGATTGTGGTGGGGAGCCGGCGTTCTCGTGGCGGGGCCCGTCATTACCGGCCGCTCACCGGTCGCTACCTGTCGCTATTCCTTCATAAATAAGGGTCTTACTTCCTAAACCTTCTGTATAATAGAGTTGCTTGAAAGCTTTTCCTATTTCTGAGCATTATACCACTGTGTACTATTTCACATCTAAATCAATGATCATATACAGTGCGGGCCATTCTAAAACTGACTTGGTCATTTATTTTATTGAGGAAAATGATCACATAAAATCTTAAATAAGGATTAGTAGATTATGTGAATTAGGTATTTTCAAATAACAGGATGACAATTGGGTGTGAGCCGACAGCTGTTTAATTTCAAGAACAAGGCTCTCAAATCTTATCTTTACAACACATTATTGTGGAAGTGTATAGTGGCAAAATAAAGGAGATTTCTGAGGACTTTAGAAGAAAAGTTTTTGGTGCTCGCCATTCTTACCTTACCTAGGGTTGTTCAACCGGAAATGATCGCACCAGGAGCAATGCGTTTAATAGTCCACAAGATCACAAAGGAATCCAAAGTAACCCCCAAGCAATGAAAAGCCTTTCTCACATTAGGTAATGTTAATGTTCATAAGTCCACCATCAGGAGGTCACCAAACAGTAATGGTGTGCATGGCAAAATTGCATAGAGAAAGCTTCCCATCTGCAGTTTGCTAAATGTTTGGTGAATGGATAAGGTCACATTTTTTTTGGTTTTAATATGAAGCATTATGTTTGGAGAAAGGAATACACTGCATAAACACATCATCCCATCTGTGAAACATGGTGGTGGTATTATCATGGTTTGGGCCTGTTTTGCTGCATCTGGGCCAGGAGAGCTTGCCCAGGAAATTCTGAAATATACCAGCAAGAAACATATCAGGACATGTGTTTGTGAGATAAATCTAAAGAGACCATCAAGCAGCAAGACAATGGCCCTAAGTACAAGTCATTTTACCAAGAAATTGTTAAAGAATGATACATTTAAAGTTTTGGAATGGCAAGGCCTTGATAAAGGAGCCTTGCGCTCCGCAACGTAGGCTTGAAACTTAGGCCCTTATTTATCAAGGGCTAGCGCCAGGTAGTGTCTGACGAGCGCCAGGTACCGCCAGCTAACGGCGGCTACCGACTCAAGTATGCCCGGCGGCGGTCACAATGACGCATTTGAGGCTAGCGCCGGCGAGAGCGACAGCTAGCGCGGGATTCATCATGTAGCCGACTGCAACGAACAGCGCCGCTGCTAATCCCATCACAGCGCCAGGTATGACCTGTCGCTCCCTGGCGATGTCCAATGCATTTCAATGGAGCAATCTTTAATTAATCATAATTAATTCCTATTAATGTTTATTTTTTTTTTTTTAATGTCAAAAATTCTGTGACCACTTCTGCAATGTTAGGATTTTTTTTTAAGGTAAAAAAAAAAAAAATTGTGCAGAATTGATATTACAGGTCTGATATTAATGTATTCATATTACAAAATGTTTATAAAAACTTGTATCATTTAACAATCAAAAAATATGGTTGTTTGGGGGTTAAAAACTATTTTACACCCATCGCCGCCAGCGCTCTGGGGTTTAAACAAGGAATTCACAGCGCGAAAAAATTCGGAGCGTGTTTTGTTAATGAATCTGCAGCAAGCCGTTCGCTCTGGCCATTCGTTGTCAGGCGCACCCATACAACGCTGAACCTGTGAAACAGCGACCCCCCAGCCCGTATTCAACATTACCGCACACCGACTGAGTCGCTGTCAACAAGCAAACCCCGGCCAAGCACAGCGAATACTAGCTGGCGCTGAGAAAATCACGCTACTGGCGCTCATCTGTCGCTACCTGGCGCTATTAATGAATCGGCCTCTTAGCGATCACCTTTCTTACTTAACTGCCTGGTAATACAATTGTAATCTTATTTAACCAATTGTTTACTTTTTCTATGATGTGACACGTTATGATTACTGTCTTATTGTAAACTACATATTGCATGAGGTCTTCTCTGGTGTGATGTATGCTATTTGAAACTGACCAGAACATTGAGGTCAGATATTGTGCTCTTACGCTGCAAAGATTATTATCCTTAACCTGAGCTTCACATTACCTGAACATATGGCTGCACCAATCGTCAGGAATGCCTCTCAAGCACCTCTTAGATTTACATGGTAATATTTTTTTACCTTACTTTAGTCTCATTAATAGATACAGTTAGTTACTGTTACTACCTTCCTTTCTCTATTATTTCTGAAGTGCCAGGACTATCCTGATGACGGATGCATGGTCACACAGGGATTCCCCTTCATTTATCCTTTTTTTGGGTTGTATACCCTGGTGTTATACATCATATTTGTACCTGTTTACCATATTGTACTATACTGTACAGCACTGATTTATGTTATAATTTTCTTATATGTATTAATACACTTTTTCTGCATTACAAGAAAATTTGGTTTGGTGTGCATTCTTCCCAACTCTTGATATTATTAGAACAAAAAAGGAGAAACGGAAAAGGAGGAAGAAAAGGGAAAAAAAGTAAAGAAGGAAGGAAAAAAAACAGGGAGGGAGGAAAGAAAGCAAGCAAAAGATGGTAGGAAAGAAAGAAGGATAAAGGTAGGGGAAGAGACAGGAGATAAAGTGATGGAAAGGAGGGTGAGATAAAGAGTGATGGAAATAAGGGTGAAAAAAGAGTGAGGAAAGGAAGGGAGGAAAGACAAAGGAAAAAAAGAAAGAACAATGGGAAAGAAGGGAAAAAAGAAGGAAGAAAATGAAATAAGCAAAAGAACAATGGGAAAGAATGGAAAAAGAAGCAAGAAAATGAAATAAGCGAGGAAAGGAAGGGAAGAAGGGTGGAAGGAAAAGATAATAATATAATAATAATAATAATAATAAGGAAGGAAGAAGGAAAAAAGAGAAAAGCAGGAAGGAAGGAAAGATAAGCATGGTAGAGGGGAAGGAAGAGAATGAAGGATAGAAGGGAGAAAAGAAGGAACAAAAGTAGGGGACAAAGGAATAGACGGAGGGAGGAAGGAGAAGGGAGGAATGAGAAGGTAGTTGTGATGGATGGAAAGGAAAAAAGACAAGAGGAAGAAAAGAAGAAAAATTGATGGAATAAAAGAAAGAACAGATATATTGTGAAGGAAGAAGAGAAAAAAAGACAAATGAAAGAAGAAAAGTAAGTCATACAGACAAATAAACATAAATAGAAGTTCTGCATAGCGTTAAATGCTGGCACGCATTGCATGAATTTTTACTCAGGATGCCCGGGATGAGGCATAATCAGCCAGCCCTGTCTTTTAGATTCCATGGCCGGCCACAGAGGCGGATTTTCCAGGATTTTGACATAGTCCCTGGTACTATGGCCCATGTGTGGGCTCTCATCCAATCAAAGACATTTGCCTTGCATATGTAATGTGCTCTAAGTTTTGAGCCTCTATGCAACTAGCCTTATATTCTATTACCAACATTCACTATTTTGGATTTGGTGGACAGTACCTTAAGCCTGACGTCCCCAGTGCTTTCTTACCTTGTTATATGCCAAATGATATATGCCAAATGCCTGCTCCCATTGAGGATAGTTTTTTTGTCCATATATCATATGCTGGCCAGCATTTTTTGATGTGAGTGGAGTGTCTGCGGGTGTGAGTGTGGAGTCCAGGTCGGCCTGGCAGGGGCCTCCATTCATTTGTACATGTTCTATCGTAATTGCGTTTTTAATCAGTGTGTGTTACTAAGTCTTGTTTGTCATATGCGTTGTGAGCCCTTTTTTCATTACCATTAAAAGTGAGTTTTTTCTTTTTTTGCTAATTATGTCAGTATGTTTATTGGCCAGCCCAGCAAATAACCAGATGTCGGTATTTATGCGAACTATATAGTATAAGTAGAGGTTAGCTGGGCGCCCCAAGTACATATGGGTTAAAGGGGCAGCGCCTACATACTAATATTTATATTTCAGGGGAGTTTCCCACTGTTTTCTTTTTTAATTTTTCATATTTAATGTTCGTCAAATGGCTCTGTTTGTCACAAGGGGGAAAACGTTTTTATGCTGTTTGTCACAGACCGGGTGGAGTGGACTCGGGTGTGGATCCGCTTTAACTTTGGGACCGATGGCAGGTACCGTGTCAGGGGAGCGGAGTCTAAGGGGCCACCGGTATTCACCAGAGCCCACCGCAAGGCAGGTTTGTCTTGTGTGGCGAGTGACCCCCAGGTCGCTACCCCCCAACAGCGGCCCAGTCCCACAGTCAGCCAAGGTTCAGCGAGGTACACAAGTGGCAGGCAAAGGGCGTAGTAAGTACAGGCAGAGATCGGGGCTGGCAGCACAGGTTTGCGGTAAAGGTGAGTAGCCGAGGTCGGGGCAGGCAGCAAAGGTTCAGAGTCGGGGCAGAGGTCGGTACACGGGTGAGCAATCCAAGAATGTCTGACTTTCAACAAGCATGGAGAGACCAAGATCCGGCACTGAAGGAAGGAAGTGCCTCTTTAAATAGGAGAAGTGGATGTAGGCTTGGAGGACCAGGCACCAATCAGTGCTGTACAGGCCCTTTAAATCTCAGGAATCCAGTGCGCTCGCCCTCTAGTGGACGGAGACGTGCGCTCACCTGAGCATGTGAGAAGGAAGCATTGGGGGAAGGGAGACAGCTGGAAACAGCCATGAGGGAAGTGCTGCAAAATGGATGACGGCTGGATGCAGCCATGGAGGTAAGTGAAGTGCTGCTAGATGGGCGTGCAGCGCTCGCCCTAACACTGTTATTGTGAAGTTATGCTATATTTTGTGTATGATAAGGTTTTAAAAGTAAACATTTGAGAAACCTAGAGTGAGTATGAAATGTAAACATTTGACAAACCTATAACAAGTATGAACTATAAATGTTATTGAAGAAGTACCTCTAAGAGTAGAAGAATACAATTGACTAGAAAGGTTTTTACCTGGAGTGGAACTCCAGTGTATAGTAGTTTCATGTACATAAGTACATGAGTACAGTCAATTGTTACCTCCTCTAGAGCAGAGATAGACAAGTCCGATTTGGAAACAGTTGAGGTAGTTGATAGGAATTATAGTTCTGGTTTTATTGAGCAATAGAAATACTGTAGAAGGACCTAAAGGTGGAAACCCACCAGCATTTCAGAGTTAAAGCCGTTTTGCACTGATAAAATGAGCTACAATTCATTAAAGCCTGATGTGCAGGACTAACTGACAATTACAGGTGCAGTTACTACTGCACAAAGGGGGTCTTACCAGATACTTAAACCTGACCTTCACCCTGAATAAGAGCCTATCTTGTATGTTTCTGCCACCTTGTACATAAAGATTGCCCACATTAAAAGTCATTCTACCTGCACCTAGTGCCTATTCTCAGCCTTTAAACATCCAACATGGCGGCTAATGGAGCATCAGACAGGAAGTGTCCTCTGACTATGCCGCTCTGCATTGGGATTGCTGTCCTTTTCCTGACTCCAGCTCTGCTCTGCCTGTGCAGAGCACAGCTATAACCTGCCCCTCTGCAATTTACCCCAATCTCCTTTCCTCAGTGTGTGTGATGCTTCTGAGAAAAGATGGCGGCTCCCATATCCTAGAGTTCTGAACAGAGTTGCAGCTCAGCGGAGTAAAGCATAAAAAGAAAGCAACTAAGAACGTATTAAAATGTCAGTGGTCAGTGGTAGGCTAAAGGTGGAAAAGATCAAGGACACACTAAAACACAATACCAACAACATCCACATGATGTGTACCAATGCTCGCAGCTTGGGCAACAAGCTCTGTGAATTAATGGCTATCATATCCAGAGATGAATTGGATCTTGTTGCAATAACAGAGACTTGGTTCAAGGATCACAATGACTGGGAGATAGCCATACCGGTTACACATTGTACAGAAAAGACAGATTGAATAGAAAGGGCGGTGGAGTAGCCATTTATGTCAAGACTACACTTCAATCAACAATAATTCAGCATACACATAATGAACTAGAAACTCTCTGGGTTACCATGCAGACTAAGGAGGGAGCTGTGGTCAGAATTGGTGTGATATATAGGCCCCCTGGACAATCTGAGGATCTAGATAACCTGTTAATAGATGAAATCAGTGGAATGGCAGAGAAGGGGGACGTTGTAATTACAGGTGACTTCAACATGCCTGATGTGGACTGGAATATCCCAAGTGCATCGACATGCAAGAGCAGGACTATATTAGAGGCACTTAATGGAGTGTCTCTAAAACAACTTGTGACATTGCCAACTAGAGGAGATAACATTCTGGACTTAGTTCTGACCAATGGGGATCTGGTGTCTGAGGTCAGGGTTGAAGAAAATCTGGGTTCCAGTGACCATCAATGCTTATGGTTCAGAATAAAAACAGACATTGTGCAATCACACACCAGAACCAAAGTGCTAGACTTTAGGAAGACAAACTTCAAGGAAATGGCGGAGTATGTAGAAAGAAAATTAGGTGAGTGGAACAGAGTAGCAGAAGTGAGTGCCCAGTGGTCACTATTAAAAATGGCCATCTTAAAGGCAACTAAGCAATATGTGAAACAAACTAGCAAGATTAAAAGGAAGAAGAAACCATTATGGTTTACTAGGGAAGTCAGCACTATCATAAAAGATAAGAAGTCTGCCTATAAGAAGTATAAAGTAAGTGGAAGTATAGCTGACAGAGAGGCGTATAAAATTAAACAGAGGGAAGCAAAACTGATTATAAGGACTGCTAAAGGGCAAAAAGAGGAAGAAATGGCCAAATCTATGAAGAGGGGAGATAAAACCTTTTTCCGATATATTGGTGACAGAAAGAAGAAAAACAATGCAGTCTCAAAAATTAGAAATAGGGAAAATAAATATATTGACGGAGATAAGGCTGTGGCTGACCATCTGAATAGCTACTTTTGTTCGGTATTTTCAGATAGTAGCAGGCATGGCCATAGCACAGCATCCAGCTGGGAGGGCACAGCTCCAGAGTTTCTGGAGGCTGATGTCCTATTCGAGCTGGCACATCTAAAGGTAAGTAAGGCGATGGGTCCAGATGGAATCCACCCCAGAGTTCTAAGGGAACTTAGGTTTGTGATTGCAGCCCCTCTAACTGATTTACTTAACCATTCCCTTTCAACTGGTGAGGTTCCAGATGATTGGAGAATGGCCAATGTCGTACCAATCCATAAAAAGGGGAGTAGAGAAGAAGCCAGTAATTACAGGCCAGTTAGTTTAACATCTATAGTGGTCAAATTAATGGAAACACTCTTAAAAAACAGATAATTTCCCATCTAAAAATTAATGACCTATTGGACCCAAAACAGCACGGCTTTACTGAGGGCAGATCATGTCAGACCAATCTTATTGATTTCTTTGACAATGTCACTAAAGTGTTAGATGAAGGTGGTGCTGTGGATATCGCCTATCTGGATTTTAGCAAAGCCTTTGACACTGTACCACATAAGGAGCTCATAGATAAGTTATTGAAGGTAGAACTCAATCCCTGGATAGTTCAGTGGATTTCCAGTTGGCTGAGGGATCGGTATCAGAGTGTGGTTGTAAATGGTGTGCAATCTGAACAAAGGCGAGTTACAAGTGGTGTGCTGCAAGGCTCTGTCCCGGGCCCCATTCTTTTTAATATATTTGTAAGTGACATAGGAGAAGGCTTGGTAGGAAAAGTTTGTCTGTTTGCTGATGATACAAAGGTTAGTAATAGGGTGGATATTCCTGGAGGTGTCTGCAACATGGAACATGATTTAGCTTTACTGGATAGATGGTCAAAACTGTGGAAACTAGAGTTTAATGTCTCTAAATGTAAAATCCTGCACTTGGGTAGAAGGAATCCCTGCTCTGAGTACCGTATGGGCAGTACTGTGTTATCCAGGACCTCGGAGGAGAGAGATTTAGGGATACTGATTACTGATAGCTGCAAGATGAGTGGACAGTGTAGCCAGGCAGTGGGAAAAGCAAGCAGGATGCTCGGCTGCATAGCTCGAGGCATCACCAGTAGGAAGAGGGAGGTTGTGATGCCGCTGTATAGAGCCCTGGTGAGGCCACAGCTAGAATACTGTGTGCAGTTCTGGAGACCTTACCTGCAATTATGACATTATTCAAATAGAACGGGTCCAAAGGCGGGCAACGAAAATGGTGGAAGGACTTAAACTTAAAACTTATCAGGAGAGACTTAAAGAACTTAATTTGTACAGTCTGGAGGAAAGAAGGGAGAGGGGGGACATGATTGAGACCTTTAAATATGTGAAAGGATTGAATAAGGTTCAGGAGGGAAGTGTTTTTAAGAAGAAGCTTAATGATAGAACAAGGGGACACAACCTGAAGCTAGTCGGGGGGAAGATCAGGAGCAATGTTAGAAAATATTATTTTACAGAAAGAGTAGTAGATGCTTGGAACAAACTTCCAGCAGAGGTAGTTGAAAAATCAACAGTCACTGAATTTAAACATGCCTGGGATAAGCACACATCTATCCTAAGATAAAGAGAACATACAGTATACACATAAGGGCAGACTAGATGGACCGTATGGTCTCCTTCTGCCGTCAACCTTCTATGTTTCTAGATGCTATGGATTATTTTTTTTAAGGGTTTGGGCTTTTCATTAAATAATGCCGAAGGTCCGGTTTAAAGCAAAGGTTCACATGCATTAGATAGATATGATGACTAATTTGTTTGATTTTGTTCTATGTATCTCTTTATATGCCAAAACAAAAATTCTAAAGGGTTCACAAACTTTGAAGCACCTCTGTGCCAGCCATACTGACTGCACCATGTGTCTGGTTTGTACACACAGTGATACGCGTGGCACACTCAGTCCGAAATGCCCATTGTCTTATGCAGTCTCAAACATACAACATTTATGTGAGCCTAAGTACTAGTTGTAAATTTTTGGTATATATACACTAGTACCTGCAAACTGTTCAGCAGAAAATCAGTTAGCAATGATTTATTTATTTAGATATGTTTGAAGATATTTTACTATACAGTGGCCTCGATTCAATAAAGGTAGAAAAAAATTTTCATGGTAGAAAAAAATTCAATTGATGAGAAAAAAGCCTGAGAATGTCCCTGTTACTGAATCACTAGAAAAAAAGACAATGAAAGTCAATGGCACTTTTTTACTCCTAAGAAAAGTAGAGAACTGTTTACTCCTTTCTACACTGTAGTAAAAGCTGCCATTTTTAACCCTTAAAAATCCAAAAAAAAAAATGGGGTCCCCCTACCTGGGTGGGGGGACCCTGTGTCATTTTTTTTTCTTGATTTAACCCTTTGTAGTGTGGTTGGTAGTTGTATTTTATTTGTAAATGTTAAAAATTACTTGTTTCAGTTAGGGGGGTCTCCTGGGCAGGAACAGGGGGCTACCGATAAATATGTGGTACCGTTCAAATCGGTAGAAATGGGGCTTTCCCGTGCAATATGGTTTTCCCCAATAAAATACATTTTTTATTTAAAATAAAGGAGGCAATTTTCTAAAAAAAATTTTTTATTTATTTTTTTTTTACTTAATAATAAATAAAATTAATAATAAATAAAATTTACAAACAAGACATTTCATGTTAAAGCCTAAACTCTGCTGCAAAAACTATATATATAATTTTCCTGAAAATTCCAGCAAAAATGTCGCAAAACATGGCGCAAAATGGGGAAAAATGACCTGTCAACAGAGGATGACAAAATCTCAAGTAGGCTGGCAATTAAAAGGGTTAATAGTACCTATGCATGTTGGGTATTGTTCTGTTCGGGGGACCTTGCGCTTTCAGACTTAGCTTGTTTTTTCTTGTTTGCTTATTTATATTTTAGGAAAACGTGTTTTTTATTCAGCTTTTTTATACATTTTTTAGGGAAACCCTGCGCAACCAAAGAATTCTTTGAGGGATCAATTCCAGAAAGATGAGCCCACTACAACAAGCTGGGTACGCTTAGAAAGCTAAACATGTGTACTTTCAGGGAATATATGGTTTATGGGGGTTATTCCAAATGTAAAGGGTTGTTTTGGTTGAAAAATCGCAAGGTGCGCACGTTGTCTGCAGAGCTGAAATTTTCAAGAAAAATTACATTTTTTTCTGAAAATCCCCTAAAGCTCTGTTTCAGTTTGGGGGAGTCTCCTGGGCAGGAAAGGGTGTCTACCTATACATATGTGGTACTGCTGTAACCGGGAGAAATTGGGATTTCACACACAATAACATTTTATTGACAAACTTACATTTTTTATTACAAAAAAACACTACAAATTGTAAAAAAAAATTTTTTTTTTTTTTTTGCACATATTTCGCCAAAAAATATTGAGAATACACCTAAGAATGACAAACAAGACATTTCATGTTAAAGCTCAGACTCCTGGGAAATCCCTGGAAATCCCTTCAAAAATCACATTTGAACATGGGGAGTGCAAAATAGTGCAAAATGGTCTGGCAACAGAGTGTGAAAAAAACTCCAGGTAGGCTGGCACTTAAAGGGTTAAACAATATTGTAGCTTAGAATGTGTATTTTATGTTATTAATATTATTATTTTTAAATTCTTTCATGGGATTCTGGATATCCACTTCTGCCCTTGCTCCTGATGCCCGTTCTTTGCCTGCAGAATGCGGGCCAAGGGGTTCTCTAATCGGACACTATGCAAAACCCGGGCCGTGGTGGCGAGGGCCCTCTGGCTTTTGAAGTCCAGATTTAGGTGTTTGGACCATACAGGGGGGGGGGGCGCACTGCAGTATGACCCCAACAAGGTTATACCAATATTTTAATTTTAGTTTTTTAACAGGGACCACACGTGCCAGAGTGGCACAACTGAGTGTCAGGGTCCTTCAGTTGGTGGGCGAGATGCAGGAGCTGCGTAACTCGTTGGGGACCACAGATGAAGAATAATGTTCTGTGGGCTGCCATTGCTATGTATTTTGTTTTTTATAGTTGTAAAAATTAGAAATTTTCAAAAATTTTAAATTTTATGATGGAATAAAAAAAAAAATGTTAGTGTCATTTCATTAACAAAATACATCAACACAAAACTAATGGGCCCAGAAATATTTAAAGATGAATATTCACATGACCGAGAAGTGATTTGGGTGGGCTTTAAGGGTCCAAAAGGGAAGATGGAGGATAGTGCTAAGTGGTTTAGCTAAACATTGTAGTAGAAGTGAGGGTGGCAAATATGTAGGCGAGCACTTTAATGAGTTAAGTTTGTAGTGCGCAGGCGCAAGATAGTAAGGATTTCCGTCTGGACGAATATTTATTGAAAAAGGGAAACAGAATCGAACTGGAAACATAAAGGATACGATGGGAAAAGGGCAAAAACGAAAGCCTACGTTGTAACATGTGAAAATGAAACGGAAAAGTCACGATGGAAACCGACATCCTCGTATTCGTAATCTGCCATACGAACGGACGGAAACTTTACAGAAGGTTTTCAATGCATGCATAGAATCGCTCGCACGCTCATACGAGAACGGAAACATTTCACAAAAAAAACAGATTGGCAGGAAAACTGAAGGTTTTTTTTGTCTCTCTGAATCGAGCCTCATATTCAGCAAAAAAACAGCCTCACAAATCTCTGGCGCTGAAAAATACTTGTTTGAAGCCCAGAGCGCAGGAGGCGGTGTGTTTACAGTCTGTTTTCAAGCATCTATCAACTAGTAACAAAGCGAAAACATATGGAATTACATTGTAACAACATTGTAACATGAACACTTTAATGCCAGACCTGTAATGTCATTTCTGAGGAAATATATAAAAAATGAAAAAATTATGAAAAAACTGCTATTTCAGTGCCAGAAGAGGTCAAAGAATTATTTGTGATTTTTTTGAAAAAAAAACCCGTTTAAAGAGAAGAAAAGGATCGTCCATTGAAATGTATGGGAGAGCGACAGGTAGCGAGAGGTCATACCTGGCGCTGTGCAAGGCTGAACGCTGGCGCTGTTCGCTGAGGCTGTGAAAATGATGAATCAGATGCTACATGGCACTATCCCAGTCGCTAAACAGATTCTGCTTGATAAATGTGTAATTGCGTGCCATGTCCGGCGTTCACCAGTCGCTACCTGTCGCTACCTGTAATTAACCAGCCACTACCTGACACTATCCCTTCTTAAATAAGGGCCCAAGCTGTATAAACAGGAATGCTTATTCGATTTAAGCATATCAGGTGATGCATCTTTTTGGAATGAGGGGGTGTGGCCTAAGGAGTCCAAGTAAGTTGTGCATAATTATTAGGCAGCTTGCTTTCCAAATCCAAAAATGGTTTAACTGACTGAAAAGTCAGAGGGGTGCAGCACTCTTGAAATTGCTAAGATATTGGGATCTAAATACAGAACCATCAAACTTTTTATGTAAATAGTCAACAGGGTCGCAAGAAAGGTGTTGAGAAAAAAAGAATAAGCTCTGACACTGCTCAGAGGATAGCAGGGGCATATGCAAATGAACAGAATCGAGAGGGAGGGAGAGAAGGCTCAGAGAACGTCAAGCAGTATGTTTTCCTTTGGTGGACAGACTCTCCTGAGTCACAGGAGAAGGATATATTTCTGCAGCCAGAAAACAGCATTGAACAATGCCTGATAACAAAGGAACTATTGCTTTAGATCTAACATGTAGGAAACAGGCTGGGCTTTGCTGTTTGGATGGTCACTCCCTTTAAATGTACTTTAGACATGTTAAAAAGGGAAGCCAGTAGTCCTGCTATTCCAATCTGTTTAGTTATTCTTAGTATACAGTACGTCCTGCTCCAGATAAGATTCATAACACTTGGGAATTACTCCGCCAGATGGCGCTGGACTGCAGAGACAGCGAAATTGGCTCTCCCGGCCCCTCAAATACCCGGGACCTCCCACAAATCCCCAGATCTTCTCTGCAGTTTGGACTGCGAAGGACAAGAAGATGGCTCCTCTCTCTTCTCGCAGGTGAGCGGGGCTATTAGCCTGCGACCCTGTAGGACTATTCCCACCCGTTCCATTATTAATTTGCCTCCCAGCCTTGGTTGCTCTGGTCCGGGTGATGGTAGGCAGCACCGCTGGTAGGTGCTTAGGAGCGCTGCTCCACCGCAATCCCCCACCAGGCAGGTAGGCGGTATAGGCATATGGTGAGCCTCTATGGGATGCCCCTCCCGCCCTATTGCCCCTTGCCCCTGTCTATCGGTGGGCCCCTTTTTAAGTGTCCTCCCTCGCTCTCCCTTGTAGCTCTGGGGGGGGGGGGTGTATGTGAATTTGCCTTGGTGCTTCACTGTATTTTGTTTTTGTCTGGTTGGTGTCAGTCGCCGCGCTGACTTGGTTGCACTGGTTGCTTTTTTAAATTTGCCGCCACTGCTACGCGCGCTTCCACTGTGTTCTGCGCTTGGCTGCGGCGTTACCTCAGGCGCTGGTGCTCCGTTATTGGCTGCTTGTCATGTGTGCGGCTTCGCGCTCTTCGGGGGGGCCGGGCCCCCGGCTGGCGCGTCCGCGTCACTGTCTCCGCGGCCCGCCCCTCGAGGTATACCCGGCGCCATTTTCCCTGGATCAGGCTGCTGCGTGACTGGCATCTACCTATCGCGGTCCGTGAGTGCCCTCGCGGGCGGCTTTATTTACCCTATGTCATTATGCATGTCACTTACGGGGTTCTCTTCGCTTATGTCTTTCAGACGAGCCGACCTCTATTGGTTTCTCCCGCCCCTACTCCCTCTATTTAGTTATTAAACTTGTGAGGCCTAGTGTGTAAATTACTCCCACTTCCCTAACGGGCTATTGGGGCATCCCGGGTTGCTTTTATAGCGTGAATCCCTATCGGCCTATTATGCCGCTATAATCACCACATGGAGGCGTCTCAGGATAATGTGCTCGGGGTTCCTTCGGGACAATACTCTAAATCAACTGCCCAAGGCTGTTCCTTCGGGACAAGCCCGGCTGTGTGTAGCTTGTGGGGTGTCCCCTACTAGTGCTGACAATGTGCGGGTCTGTGTACCTTGTGCCCAGCAGGTGCTTGCACTGCAGCCTGGTTTACCAGTAGCTGGGCCTCACCTACTCCCCCAAGCTTAAATCTGACTCCCATTGAGTTGCATACCAGTGGGGATTCTCAGCCTGATGTGTCTGCTAGACTGGCTAGTGTTGAGAAGTTGTTTGCTAATACCTTGGCGTGTAAGGCCCCTGATGTCACTCTTTTCCCTATGGAAGCTGATGAGTTTTTGGAACTGTCTGGCTATACCCCTTTGGAAGAAGGGGAGTTATTCTCTGACTCAGAGTCATCTGATGGGAGGCCCAGGGGTCATGATGATTCTGGCTCTGACCCCTGGGCCCCAGATGATACTGATAGGCTGTTGGCTCAGATTTTTGAGGTACTGTCTATCTCTCCCCTGGTTGCGGCCCCCAGGCAACAGGGGGAATTGTTTCATACTGCTAAGCCACGTTTAGAGTTTCCAGAGCAAGCCCATTTTAATAATCTTGTGCTCAAGGAATGGGAGCGTCCCAGCAGGCTTCCCGGTGTACCTAAGAGTTGGGATAAGAGGTATCCCTTTCCTGCTGATGTGATGAAGCGTTGGTCATGCCCTCCTGAGGTGGATGCCCCGGTCCTAGGGTTATCTAATACCTCTGTCATGCACTCCCCTGACTCTACTATGCTGCGGGATGCTGAGGACCGGCGCATTGATCAGCTGGCGTCCCATGCCTTTGCATGTGTGGGGACAGCGCTGCGCCCGGTCTGTGCCTCTGCCATTACGGCTGTGGCTTTTAGGACCCTGCTTAGAAGTATCCTTGATGGTGCCCCTGATGATGTGTCTAGTGAGGAGTTTAATGCACTCTCCCGTTGTGAGGTTTTTGTGACTTATGTCCTCTCTGCCTTGGATGACACAATGTGTGGCAGAACCTCTGCCCTTGTGGTGGCTATACGTCACTCGGTTTGGCTGCGCCAGTGGGCTGCTGACAACGCTGCCAAGAAAGCTCTCACTGGTTTTCCCTTCAAAGGACTACACCTGTTTGGGGACCGCCTGGACCTTTTTGCTAAGGGAGGCAGGTTACCCCAGCGCAGGCGGCAGTCTCGGCCCTTTCGGGGTCAGGGCTCCTTTTCTTCCCCCTACAGTGGTGCCAGACGGGGGGTCTCCCTTACAGGGGCCCGAGGAGATTTCTGGGGTAGGGGCAGAGGACGTGGTCGCCCTGGTTCCTCCTGGGGCTCCAAGCTTAAGTCTTCTCCCAAGCCCCCTCAGGCATGAAGGGGCGCCCTCACCCATCCGGGTGGGGGGACGGCTTCAGCACTTTGCTCACGTCTGGAGGCTTCATGTCTCAGACCGGTGGATTCAGGAGGTAGTGTCCTCCGGTTACAAGATATAGTTTGCTGTCTGGCCCCCCCAAGATTCATCAGATCCCGGATTTCTCAGGACCCTGTGTCAGCTCAGGCTCTAGTTCTGGCGGTGCAAGGCCTTCTGGAGCTGGGGGTCATCTGTCAGGTCCCCTTACGAGAAAGGGGCAAGGGCTTCTATTCCAAACTTTTCATCGTGCCCAAAAGAGATGGGTCAGTCAGGCCCATCCTGGACTTCATCCTTCAATCCTCAACAAATTTGTCAGGTGCAGGCGCTTTCGCATGGAAACTCTGCTCCTGCATCCAGGGGACTTCATGACGTCTGTGGACATCAAAGATGCTTACCTTCATATTCCTGTGTTTCCAGGTCATCAAAGGTTCCTCAGGTTCGCTCTGGAGGATCAGCACTACCAATTTGTGGCATTGCCCTTCGGTCTCACTTCAGCTCCCAGAGTGTTAACCAAGGTGCTGGCAGGAGTGATGTCTCTGCTCAGGTCTCAGGGCATCCACGTGCTGCCCTACCTGGACGACATTCTCATCACTTCCCACTCCCTACAACAGGCAGAGTTGGATACTCAGCTGGTAGTGTCCACTCTGGAGTCATTTGGCTGGGTGATCAACCATCCCAAGTCTTCCCTGTCTCCCTCCTTGGTGACTCCCTTCCTGGGAATGAATCAGTTCAGGCAAGTATTCCTCAGTAGAAGGGGGACAGTCTGATTGCGCAGGTTCAGTTCCTGCTATCTTGCCCTCATCCCTCCATCAGCAGGGAATGCAGCTGGTGGGCGTGATGGTGGCGTGCTTCGAGGCAGTCCCTTATACTCAGTTCCACATGAGGCCTCTGCAACTCCACCTCTTGTCAGTATGGGACAAGGATCCTGCGTCCCTGGACCAGGTCCTTGTGCTTTCCCCCCTAGTCAGGCAGTCCCTCTCGTGGTGCCTGGACTCCAGGAACCTGTTGGTGGGCAGATCCTTTCTGGCCCCCTCCTGGGAGACGGTCACCACGGATGCCAGTCTGACAGGTTGGGGGGGTTTCTGGAAGTCCCTGCAGTTCCAAGGGAGGTGGGGCCCTCAGGAGGCCCACACACCTATCAACATTCTGGAACTGCGGGCGATCAGGTTGGTTCTGACTCATTTGACTCATCACCTTCGGGGCCTGCCTGTTCAGGTACGCTCAGACAACCAGACGGCGGTTGCCTACATCAATCATCAGGGAGGGACCCGGAGCAAGAGGGCCCTCCAAGGATGTGGCTCTGATCCTGGCCTGGGCGGAGGACAATGTTCCCTGCATATCAGCTGTGTACATCTTGGGGGTGGGTGGGTGGAGAATCTGCAGGCAGACTCTCGGAGCAGGGGGACCTCTCGCCTGGGATAATGGTCCCTCTGCAACAGGGTGTTTCAATCTCTGTGTCACCATTGGGGCCAACCAGATGTGGATCTGTTTGCGTCCCGTCACAATCACAAGCTCACGGCCTTCGTCTCCCTGTCCCAGGATCCTCTGGCCTTGGCCACGGATGCTCTAGCAATGTCATGGCAGGACGTTCAGCTCCTGTATGTCTTTCCTCCATTCCCCCTGTTGGGCAGGGTTCTGCGCAAGATATCTCAGGAGGGGGTGCCAGCAATACTGGTGGCCCCCAGGTGGCCAAGAAGAGTGTGGTTCACAGACATGGTGCAGCTGGCAGTAGATCAGTACGCTCTGCCCAGGGTGCCAGACCTGCTCACTCAGGGTCACTTATGCCATCCCAATTTACAAACTCTGGCTTTGACAGCCTGGCTGCTGAAACCTCCATCTTGATGGAGAAGGGGCTGTCTGCCTCTGTTGTTGATACCATGGTTAAGGCTAGGAAGAAGTCTTCTTCTTCCATTTACTATAGGGTTTGGCGTGCCTACATTGACTGGTGTGAGTCTAAGTCTCTTCCCTGTCGTGTGTTCTCTATTCCCAGGATTCTGGAGTTCCTGCAGCATGGGTTGGAGCTGGGGCTCCAACTCAGTACTCTGAAGGGTCATGTCTCTGCCCTGGCTGTTTTCTTCCAGAGGTCCTTTGCCCGGCATTCTCTGATCAGGACTTTATTCCAGGGGGTTACTCATGTGCGTCCCCCACGTAAGCCTATATTGCCTGTTTGGGATTTGAACTTGGTCTTGTCTGCCTTACGGGGTGCTCCCTTTGAACCTGTGCAGGAGGCTGCCCTGGCCATTCTTACTCTCAAGGTTGTCTTCTTGGTGGCTATCACCTCTGTTAGGCGTGTGTCTGAGTTGGTGCCGCTTTCCGTCCAGCCCCCCTACTTTGAGAGACACCAGGACAAGGTGGTGTTTCGCTTCAAGCCAGATTTTCTGCCTAAGGTTGTGTCTGCCTTTCATTTGAATCAGGACATTGTTCTTCCTTCCTTGTGCCCTAATCCTAGTAATGCTAAGGAGAGGGTCTTGCATTCTTTGGATGTGGTTAGGTGTCGGAAGTACTATCTGGTGGCTACTGCACCTCTCAGAAAAACTGATGCTCTTTTTGTGGTCCCTTCTGGTCCTAGGAAGGGTTTGGCACCTGCCAAATCTACTATCAGCAAATGGATCCATCAGGCTGTGATTCAGGCCCATTCTGCTAAGGGTAAGAATCCTCCCTTCCGCCTTACTGCTCATTCCACTCGTGCTATTGGTGCCTCTTGGGCTTTTCAGCACCAGGCTTCTGTTGAACAAGTTTGCAAGGCCGCTACTTGGTCTTCTGTTCATACCTTTTCAAAGTTTTACAAGGTTGATGTTAGGGCCTCAGCTGATGCTGCTTTTGGCCGCAAGGTTCTGCAGGCGGCAGTGGTCTGACCTGTCTGTTGTTGCCTTTGGGGATCCGACCCTACTTTATGGACACTGCTATTGGATGTCCCAAGTGTTATGAATCTTATCTGGAGCAGGACGTACTGTATACTAAGAATAATACAATTCTGTGATTTCTCACCTGTAGAATTGATATTATGAGTATACAGTACGTCCTGCTCCACCCCACCCTTGGTTTTGCATTATCCTGGATCCCCTGTATGGTGATTGTTATAATTGTTGTAGTTACCAGTTTGGTTCTGTTTAATTCTCCCGGCTTCTCGTTAACTGCTTTTCAATGCTGGGGATTTGTGGGAGGTCCCGGGTATTTGAGGGGCTGGGAGGAGCCAATTTCGCGGTCTCTGCAGTCCAGTGCCATCTGGCGGAGTAATTCCCAAGTGTTATGAATCTTATTTGGAGCAGGACGTACTGTATACTCATAATATCAATTCTACAGGTGAGTAATCACAGAATTGTATTTTTATTTAGCTGCTGCTGTGAGTCACAGTAAAGCAGAAGAAGTGGGGAATAAGCAGAACTGGAGCTACAGGACTGTGCTTGCAAATTGATTGATTTTAGCTTTGGTTATACTGTTCTTACTGTATTTGTGTGACTCACAATTGGTTCTCGCACAAATTGTTCAATTCTGGGAAATGCTAAATTCATTCATTCTAATAAATACTTATATTTCTTAGAATTCAACGTTGTTTTTAGAAACAATTGATATTTGCAAAAAATGTACTTTTGTACTTTTCATGCCTGGAACACAGAACTCAAATATCGTTCTGTGTTACATTTTCCACCTCCTATTTTTGTAATAAAAAAAAAGTGGAACATTTCTCACTCCCACTTAGTTTTCTCACTCCCAGGGCTGCTTGATTCCCTCCCCCGGGGCATCCAGATTTAGGATGCCCTGCTGTATGAAACCCCACAGGTCGCCTGGTAAACTCACTTCTTCCCCGATCCAAAGGAGCATGTATGCGCAGCGGACGCTCCCTGCTATACCTCCAGTAAGGCATTTGTGAATGGCCTGTGTGGGCACACTCCCTGTTAGATGGTAGCAGGGATGCAGCTGCCGCATCAGTTACAAAAGCTCACTCAGATGTAAACTTCATGCAATAAAGCACACCCAAAGGTAAACTTGCTTCACCAGATCTTTAGCATGACCCCGAATGAGGGCATTACACTTTAAAGTGGACCGTCACCCTCGCGTGATCGGCCCGGGAATCTATAAGATTCCCGGGCCGATCACCTCCCTCCCCGCGGGACATCCGAGATCGGGATGTCCCGCGGGGTGAAACCCCCCAAACACCCCAAATCCACCTACCTTGTCTTCCCTCGCGCCCCTCTAGACGTGCGCGCGCCCGCGCCGGCCGTCCGTGAATGGCCGGCGCAGGCGCGCGCACGTCAAGAGTGACGCACGGGAGGCGGCGGCGGAGGAGCCGCTTGTCCGGTCCTGTCAGACCGATTGTCGGTCCGCGCTGATTGGACGGCACGGCCACGTGGGAGCGGGGAGAGGTGAGTTTTCCGGGTGTTTGGGGGGGTTTCACACAGCGGGGCACCCCGATCGGGGGTGCCCCACCGAAGTGGACCAAGACCCAGGATAGTCAAAATCCTGGGTGTTGGTCCACTTTAAAAAGATGGCTGGCATCCTGCTGTGTTGTAACAGCAGGACGTGTGGCTGCTGTTACAATGTAGCAGGGGCTGCATTGCCTAATGTTTTGATAATAATAATACTAATCTTTATTTATATAACGTCAACATATTCCACAGCGCTTTACAGAGGGTTTCATGTGCAAACAGGGTAATACATTCTATAACAAAGACGAATAAACCAATGAAAGAAAAGGAATGGAGGCCCTGCTCGCAAGCTTACAATCTAAGAGATCTACACGCCCTACGCCTGCTGTTACAATGCTCACAGCTTATGGGATTTCCCTAGACCACCTGTGGCTTCCAGACATTACACTGTACACTCCCATCAGTTACAGGCTAATGCTTACCATTGCTCTCATCATCTAACTGGCACTGCACAGCCTGAGCCAATAGGTAACAGGCAAGCTTATATTTTTAAGGACTGCACCTGGCTTTAAAGGAAAACTCCATTTTTGTCAGGTTTTTGGTGTTCTGCCTTATTGTTCTCCTCTTCTGGCATGTAAAATAAACATTTGTGTACCCAGACTTGTGATTTACATTCCAAGTTTCTTATGTTCTTGTGTGTCTGTAATCCTAAAATGAGAGTGTTCTGACCTTGAGTAAAAAGTACTGACTACATATCCCAGAACACTTCCAATGTAACAAGTGAGCATGTTAGCAGCTTTGGCTAAGTCAAGCAGCATTAATGACCCTACCCAGCTGGGAAGACCCCCAGTAACCCTTTAGCTGCTGAATATTATGATCCTATCTATCTGAATAACGGCCTTATTTATCAAGGGATAGCGCCAGGTAGTGTCTCACTAGCGCCAGGTAGCGCCAGCTATCGGCGGCTACCGACTCCAGAACGCCAGGCGGCGGACACAATCACGCATTTATCACGCTAAATGAGGCTAGCGCCGGCGAGAGCGTCAGCTAGCACGGGATTCCTCATGTAGCGGACTGCAACGAACAGTGCCGCTGCTAATCCCATCACAGCGCCAGGTATGACCTCTCGCTACCTGGCGCTCTCCAATGCATTTCAATGGAGCAATCTTTAAATATTCATAATTCATTGATATGAATCTGTTTTTTTTTTTTTTTTTTTTAACTGTCAAAAATTCTGTGACCACTTCGGCAATGTTAGATATTTTTTTTAAGGTAAAAAATTTGTGCAGAATTGATATTACAGGTCTGATATTAATGTATTCATATTACAAAATGTGTAGAAAAACTTGTTTAATTTTTTAATCAAAAAATATGGTTGTTTGGGGGTTAAAAACTACTTTTAAGCCATCGCCGCCAGAGCTCTGGGGTTTAAACAAGCATTTCACAGCGCGAGATTTTTTTGAGCGTGAATTGTTAATGAATATGCTGGGAGCCGTTCGCTCTGGCCATTCGCTGTCAGGCGCACCCATACAGCGCGGAACCTGTGAAACAGCGACTCCTAACCCCGTATTCAACATTACCGCACACCGACTGAGTCGCTGTCAACAAGCGAACAACGGCCAAGCACAGCGAATACTAGCGGGCGCTGTGAAAATCACGCTACTGGCGCTCATCTGTCGCTACCTGGCGCTATTAATGAATCGGCCTCCCCGTTGAGTTACAGCAGAAAAGGTTAAGCCTGTCACCTGTGTCTTAGCAACCTAGAGTGAAGAAGTCTCTGATCTGTACATCTAATGTATTAGTTGATGTACATTGGTAAGGTAAACACATTGTTGCTAGGGAAAATTGTTTTCGATTATAACACAGGGGTGCGAACAGATAGAAAATAAAAAAATAACAAATAAGTTTAACTCACTGGGGACATCATTTTGGCACGCAATAATAGAAACTTAAATAAAATGCCATTGAAAGTGGCATTAAGCCTCCACAGGTACTCTGTGGTGGCCACCTGGCCTAGCCTTTCCCCTGTTTCTGGCAGCTTACTGCTTCTTCTAGGTTCAACTACCAGAACAATTAATCAGCGGCTTTTAACCAGAACTCAATATTGGAGGCACACGGCCATTGCCCTGGCAGAAACATTGTAGAACTCTTGAAAAGTACCAACACCTGTGATTTTTATGCTCCTTGGTAGCTGTTCCTTTCTATTTGACTACAAACTGGCATATACAGGAATTCGTGGTTAAGGGACTTATTTAAATCATTATAGGGATGAATAACAAAAACGCTCATGGCTCCAGACCTGCTAATATACGGGAACATATATAATGATCCAAGCTGATAAGACACAATGCAGTTAAGCACCTGTCTATGCACAACTTTGGGACAGATGAACTCATATTTAGCTCCATTTGACACGAAAGCTGTACTAAACTGTGTACAAAATGCTATACGGATGTGGCACTAGCACTATAGCACAAAGGAGAAATCTAGTTCCGTGTTCCTGAATATGGGGCTGAGGGAAGAGGCAGTTTTGATAGGTCAAGTGTAGTTTAGCTTGAACTTCTATATTTCACAACTATCTTTAAGTGAAACAATGTGATCCAATTTCAGTAATGGACTTTAGAGCCTGATCCACCTGTCTCCGGTTTGCATTAGGTTTAATATTTCCATACAGCAGAACATTATTGCAGGGCCATTGCACAGAGCTGTGAAAGCAATGGGTTATGGTGCCTGTTTCCTTTTAAGTTGTAATGTGAGAAGTCAACTTATGTCGACTTCCGTTCCCTTCCTGACATTAGCAGATTTCCCTCACCTGTTTCAAGCAAACCTTACAGATGTGCTTCATGGCCGTTTCATGGCTGGATAATATAATATGCCACTTATGCCACTCGTAGTCATGCTAATTAATTGGTGACACAAGGTTCACTTTGCAACTTGCTTCTGAGTAAGCTTTTATGCAACACACAGGAAAGTGTAAAAACAAAAAATAATCATTTGTAATTGAAATAAATAAAGACATCTTTATTAGTGTTGAGCAAACCCAAACCTCAAAGATCGGGTTTGTAAAAAACTTTGTGAGTTCGGGTTCCTGAACACGGACTTCAGCCAGAAGTCAATGTCCGCATTCGGACTAATCACGGAAAAGCTGGTTGATGGGCAGCCCATCAACCAGCTTCACCTAAAGGGTGCAGCAGCTGGAAGCTGCTGTACAACTTACCTGAGCCCCGATCCGGTCCCTGGTTGCTGTTGGCGTTCCTGTTAAATGGTCTACAGCCGGGGGCACAAAAAGATGGCTGCCACTCCTATGAGTGAAGATACTCCTAGTGCCAGAACAGCCAGGTTGCATTGCAAACCAGAAGCCACAATGGCTATACCAAATAATTAGCATGACCCTCAATGTCTAATGGTTTGTCAGGCTGACAGCAGTTTGGAGGAACTCACCCTCAGGCAAAGCTTAGCCCAAAGTCTTCTTTGGTAAGTTTCCAGGGCTGTGAACATTAACGAAACTGCTTATAAAGTGTAACTTCGGTAGCCTGACAGACTGCACTGGTCATTTCAGGACTCCTCCCCTGGGTGCTTCAGGCAATGGGACATGAAACACATATGGTAGTCCTGTCCAAAGGTAGGAGATTTTTAGAAAGAAGTGGAATGCCGATTCACAACAAAATTGGGATCACATACATTATTTCATTGTGGATGGCTTTTCTGTGCCTCACGCCTCCCCATATGTCTGACTGGTTACAATGTAACACAACAGGGAGCTGGATGGCTTTTTACAATAAAACAGGACTCCTGCCCTGCTTGTTACAGTGTACAGTGCGGGAGCCATGATAAATAGTTTACTCTCTAATTGCTACTGCCTTTGTTGGTTGTTGGAAAGTTTTTTTTTTTGGGGGGGGGGCAATTTAGCTGCTGATAGTGGCTTCTGCTACACCTGAAGCCAAACTATTAGAATGAATTATGATTAATAAATCCAAATCATGTATAGTAACAGCATTTAAGTGGACCAAAACCCATGATTTTGACTATACTGGGTTTTGGTCTTTGGCCCCTGGACACCCTGATCAGGGATGCACTGCTGTGTGAAACTCCTCAGGTCGTTCGATCTCACCCTTCCTCGGTCTTACAGCCCATGCACAGCCTCTCAGCCAGTCAGCACTCTCAGATCTGCTCCTGCCCCTTCGCCCTAAAGCTCATCTAAGGTGAGCAGATCCGAGCGTGCTGGCGGCCACATGCCCTTTAACAGGTAGTGTGCCTGCGCCGGCCATTCACAAATGCCTGCTGCGGCCACGCGCCCTGCTAAAGGGATTGCAGAGATTTTTCGGGCGACCTGGGGGCTTGACACAGCGGGGCATCCTGAATCTGGGAAGTCTCATAGACTCAAGGGTGGGTTTTGGTCCACTTTAAGGGAGCCCCTAGTCAAATATATGTTATCTAGTGCTCCATTTCCCCTGCGACAATTTGATTTGGGATGCTCTGCTAGAAAACAATAATTGTAGTACACATCTGCCCAGCAAACCTCATAGGTTACCAGTGGTCACGCAAGGATGTCCCCAGGGTAGGGCATTTTAAACTGGCGCTCAGCTTTAACAAAGTAACAGAGCCATGATAACCTGCATTTCAATTTGCTCTGTCTTTAAAAGAAGAAAAAAATTCTTTTCTGGAAGCAATGAAGGTGGGAAAGGTGTGATGCCTTACTTGGAGAATGATGGTTTTATTACAATTAATTGCTGATGGGCGATGTAAAACTGTCAGATAAATTAAGTGGATTATGATTTTGACCGCCATGCAAGCAGATTACCAAACAGTAATGGTACCTAACGATAGTGCTTATACCTTTTCATGCCCTCTATAGCTTTATTTCAGACTCCCTTCCGATAATGGGATGCGCCTTGTAATGTAATGATATAGAGAGGCGGGAATGAGTTACGAGCCTCGGTTATTGTTGATAACAGAAGTCCTTTACGGATTGGTGGTTCTGACTTCAATATCCTACTCTAGTGTAAATTATTTCCTCTATTATATTGATTTTTTTTCTTCTACCTTGAGCATAAAATGCAAATCATTTCACTGAATATAATACCTGAAATTTGACAGAGGCCCATGTATGTCATGAAACAGTGGCATAACCCACCAATCCTATATTTGTGCTGCTTTATCGTAGTATCATAAGAGCAAGGCATGGCATGTAAAAAAGGGATAATAACAGCAATCAATAATAAAACACTAAAGGCAAATTTCCATCAAAACAATGCAAAAGGTAAACGTCAGTTCAAATCTTTTTAATTTATTCAATATTTGAGAACCATGGCTGACAATGAAGAATGGCAGTCGGGACAGGATATTATACTGTAAAACTGCCTCCAGTGGGAATGGAAATGCTATTCCTCAGGTAGGTATAGACAGTAGATGGGACACTTGCAGAGGTCAGTGTTTTAAAACTAACCAAAACCTAGGTTTCTCTGTCCCCCAAGTTTTTGTCTGCTAAACATCCTGATTTGGGATGCCACTTTGTGTGAATCCCAGGGATTGCCATTATTCTTACCTCAATCCAACCTCCCACTGTGCATGTGCCAATTAGTATAGATCGCTGTTAATATTAATACCCGGCAAGCTGGCATATCCCGGAGATTCTCACAGTGAGCATCCCAAATCAGTAAAACAAAGTAGAGTAGTAAAGCAGATTTAACATTTAAAAAATCACTTAAAGTCCAATAACCCCCTCCCCCATCCTGGGATGTAATGATTTTGGATGACACGCTGTTGTTCCTCTCTGGCAGGGCATCTCAGTTTAGGATGTCCTGCTGTGTGTATCCTGGGGGATTGTCACTGGCACACCCCTTTCTGGCAATGCATGCATGGTCACGCAGCCAATCAGTTCGCTCTGCTCCATTCAGCTAGCCACTCTAACATCAGAGCATCTAGCAAGTTCAACATCATGAGCATGCCACTGGCGGCACCCCTGCTCCTCCAGGTACTTGCACCACCCATTCAGAAATGTGGGGATGCGGCTCCTGGGGCGTAGAGCTCTAGGGAGGCTAATTTTCTCACTCCCAGGGCATCCCAATTTAGAATGTCCCAAGGTTGAGGAAATTGGCCTCCCTGAAAGCTTAAGAACACTGCACTGTGCTTGAAAGCTTTCTAAGAGACACATGCAGCCCTCCTCCCCTGTCAGGCCTGGAATTTTCACTTCACTTAGCGCAAAGTTTTCAAACTTTAAGCACAGAGGGGAAGATTATTTTATAATAAAATATATTTATCAAATATGTATTTTCCTATAGCCTTTAAAATAATAATCCATCATTTTCATGGTTGTTTACTGATAATATTAACATGAGAACCAAATTCTGCCCTGAGAGATGGTCAAGAGTCACTATCATCATAGAAAGCGTAGAGCCCACATAATCTGCAAAAAGAAAAAATGTCATTTACTCACCTTCATCCGCAATCCCTCCCGCTAGATATCCTCTTCACCTGGGGGCCTCCGATCCCCCCCCCCCGGGGCTCTTCCATGGTGAGGAGAATGCCCAAAATAGGCCCTCTCCCACGATCCCTCAGTCGTCTCCATCATCCATGATGTCATCCTGCACCCTCAGTAGTGCCAGCTGATTGAAGGGAAGAGGGTTGGAGGGGCAAGGGGCTGTGATCCCTTGCCTCCCCAGCCTCCCCCTTCACCGATTACCCAGCATCTGTCATGGGATTGCCGTGGGACAGGATAGCCGGAGACAGCAGAAGATCGGAGGTGACTAAAAGGGGGCTACAGATACATATGTGGTACCGTTGTAATCGGGAGAAATGGGGCTTTCGCATGCAATCAAAATAAACAAGACAATTCTGCTTTTTTTTTAAATTTTTAGGGAAACCCTGGGCAACCAAAGAATTTCTTTGAGGGATTAGTTTCACAAAGATGAAGCAACTACAACAAGCTGGGTACAGCTAGAAAGCGTAATGTATATACGTATATATGGTTTATGGGGAGTATTTCAAATGTAAAGAGTCATTTTGGTAGAAAAAGCTCAAGGTGTGCACTTTATTGGCAGAGCTGACATTTTCAAGGAAAATTGCCCTTACGCGCATGCATTACTTTGGGGTGTTTGACAACCCTACCCTTGACAGTACCTATGCATGTAGGTTATTGTTCTGTTTGGGAGACCTTGATTTTTTAGATTTAGCTTGTTTTTTCTTAACTTTGATTCTGCTGTTTTATTCTTTTTTTTATGGAAACCCTGTGCAACCAAAAAATGATTACTTCCAGAAAACTGCACCAATGTCAACAAGCCTGGTACACCTAGAAAGCTTATGTTGTGTACTTCCAGAGAATATTTTGTATAGTTTGTAGGGGAGATTTCAAGTGTAAAGTGTTGTTCTTCTTGAAAAACTGCAATGTGTGCATAGCAGTTGTATTTGAAAAAGCACTGTTTCAGTTTGGGGGAGTCTCCTGGACAGGAAAGGGTGTCTACCTATAAACATGTGGTACCTTTGTCACTGGAAAAAAATGGGGCTTTTAAAACGTAATATGATTTTATTGAAAAACTTACACTTGCACATATTTCACCCAAAAATATTGAAAAAAACACCAAAAATGACAAACAAGACATTTCATTCTGTTGAAAAAAACAATATACACATTGTCTGGGAAATCTCTAGAACTCCCTTCAAAAATCACGGCTGAACATGTGTAGTGCAAAATTATGAACAAATGGTCTGGAACAAAGGCTGACAGTTAAAGGGTTAAAGTGGACCCAAAGCGGCTCCGGAGTCTACAAAAATTTCTGCCCCCTCCTCACCCATCCTATAGTGCTGCTGTCCCATACTGGTATATGTCATGCTGTGCATATACAGTCCTGACTCATGTGCAGAAAAGAAGATGGCTGGGATAAAGGTGCCCAGGACGATCGCCCTGCTCACTCTCCCCTAGAAACAGCCCTGTGTATGAGGGCCCTATACAAGTCTGCTACTCAGGCCAGCTAGCATCTACAGCAGCAGAAGAAATCTTGGCTTTCTTACTGTGCTGTGTGAGTCTTGTTTTTCCACTTCAGCGGTAATACATCGCAACACATTATAATACAGTCAGCAGAATTTGTTATAAATAGTCATACATACTAAGATTGGTTGCTAGCTAACAAGGGTTGTGTGTTGTGGCTCCTTTCAGATTTTCAATTCTTATGTATTTATTTTGGAAATTAAACCAGATATACTTACTAAGATGCCATTTAAGAAATCTAATTTTTAAACTAGACCATATTAAACCTAAACATATTGGCTGTCCCGGTGATATGGACATTTGATGTTTTCTCTGTTAAAGCGAACCAAAACATCCCCTGATTTTCACTTTAATCCCACATGATGGTACCTGTTGTAGCTGTAAAAGCCCTGTCTCCTACATTTATTGCCACTGTAGTGTGTCACTGGCCACACCTATGCAATGACTGATCCCATGCCATCCTACAGAGAGGGACAGCACAAAAATAGTGTTCCAGGATGATTTTAAAAGTGAAAATTTCAATTCTACACCCTAAGAAGGGAGTATCGTTTGGCTTTGGCCAAATGTATTTCACAAATTTGGTTGGTTTTGGTCCGCTTTAGGTGTATTTCTGCATTATTTAAGAACTCTTCAAGAAAAGTACGAAAGGTTTAGTGCTCTTTAACACTGTGCAGTGTAGCTCACTTTTGTGTACCGCATTGTGTGGCAATAATTGCTGGGTGAGGTAGGCATAGGTTTGGACTAGGGGGTGACCGAAGCCCCAATGTCTTGTATTTACTGCATGTGTTGTAGTAAGCTACCCTGAGGCTAGGTACTTAGGTGTAGTACTTGTAAATCTTTTTGGGTCTTCACTTCTGAGGGGCCTAATGTTATTTAGGGACTAGGTGCCAGAAACATCTATTTAGGACTGGCCAACATCACAGCTCTTACAACACAACTTCCTTGGATTGGCATGCAGACCACCCCACATTTCCTATGTACACAAGTTCCTTGGTGGAATAGTGGTAGAAGCTTTTCTAGTTCTGGGAGCTGCAGAGTTTAGGAGCCGCCATTTAACACGTAGACTAAAAAGCCAGGACAGCCTCTTTTTAGTGGGGGCCCATTCCCGTTCGGCCAAAGGATACCAAGTGTACTAATTCAGTCCTGAGCACTCTCACAGCACATTCAATATAACCTGATGGGCTGGGCACATAGGCCACCCTTCTTTACAGTCACTTCGAGAGGTTTTCCCGGGGGTTTAGAGTGGTGGAACACTTCAAGCTAGCCCCCTGTACACATAGAAATGAGAGCACTGGTCAGCTGGGGAGCTTCTATTTTCTGGGTGGCCACTGGTAGTGTAGTTAAAGTTCCCAACTCGATCGGCACAGGGACCTTTATTTTCCAACTCCCTTTGCTGCTGGGTTCTCTGGCTGCTGACTAGATCCCTCCTTTTATTCTCCGGGCTCAGGTCTCATCTCACAAAACCTCAGGCTGGGTTTTATACCAATTACAGTGTTA
Organism: Gastrophryne carolinensis; assembly: GCA_027917425.1. Classification (NCBI taxonomy): domain Eukaryota; kingdom Metazoa; phylum Chordata; class Amphibia; order Anura; family Microhylidae; genus Gastrophryne; species Gastrophryne carolinensis. The sequence continues at coordinate 374,775,936 of CM051239.1, forward strand.
ATAACCCAACCCCGGACCAGGTGGTCATTTGCCTCTTCTTTAAAAATCCAATGAGCTGCTGGGTTCTCTGACTGCTGACTACGTCCCTCCTTTTATTCTTCAGGCTCAGGTCTCATCTCACAAAACCTCAGGCTGGGTTTTATACCCATTACAGTGTTAATAACCCAACCCCGGACCAGGTGGTCATTTGGCCTCTTTTTTTAAAAATCCTATGAGCTACTTCATGCCTTATTATTTCCATTGCCTGCACTGTTTCCTTTCAATGCAGTTCAAAGAAAAGTAGTATAAAATAGCTTATCTCCCTGCCACATAACCACAGAAAGCTTTTTGTTAATTGGTTGCATTAGTTAGCGCACACCATTGCTTTTTGCGTTGTCTCCTAATAGTTTTATAATAACTCTAATACATTTGTGCTCAGCATCCAGTGTAATCAAATTGACCCCAGACTGTTAGGAAGATGGAGTTGCTGCATAGCACTCTACTCACATAAGGAGATTCTCTGAAAACAGCTCAGCCCTGTCCATCTGCTGGTCTAAGCCGACTAATATTGTATTGGCCACCTGAGCTCTTAATATTAGCCAGACCCATTTTGAACTTAAAAGCCAAGATGTTCTTATTAATTTAAAATGAACCATTTAGATTAAATATGTAGTCTCAGGCCAGTTTTATAAGCTTTCATTTTCCAACTGTGATCTCATGGACAAATAACGACTGTTAATTTTGGCAGGGATGTCTGTGTAGGTTGGATGTGTGGGACCAGGAATGATTGCAGTATTAGGTCAAAGCTTTAGACTGTACAGCAGGGAAAAAAAAGATGATGATGATTGTGTTTCCATTCCCCCTCTCGGAGAACGGTCAGAACAAGGAGGAGCCGACAGCACAAATTAATGGAGATTTTATACTGCGATAAATCTGCAAGAAAATACAACCGTTTCCAGATTCATGGGGAAAACCTGCTATTTATAACTATGTATTTATGGGAAAGTTACTATTTTTAAACTTCCATTTAGACTCTACACTAAATTTAGTTGCTGTGTTTGGTGACGTGAGAGGGACATTTTTAGAGTAGCCCCAAAAAAGAACAAAAAACAATATGTTGTAAACATTACTGGTATTGACCTCAGACTGTTAGGAAGTTGTCACCTGTCAAGTACTGTTCCGTCGGCCTTAGGGCAAATGTCGCCCTGTGCAAGATTTCAGGGTGGTACCCCCCAACAACACACATAGAGAAAAGGAATAAGGAATTATATGAGAAGATGATAAGAGAAAGGATGGATGGAATGTGGAAAAGAAAAACAAAAACAAAAAGATGGGATGACATAGAAATTAATTAAGAGAAATGGACATTGAGGGGAATGTGACAAGATGGGTGGAATGTGGGAAAATGAGAAAGAATTAATGAATGAGGGAATGGGATTGATTTGGGGTAAATGTAGAAAAAACAAGACTGTGGAGGAGAAAGGGAGAAAAAGCAAGAGAGTTGAATAGGGTTAGAAAAAGCAAGGAAAAATTGGAATGCAGAGAAAGAAAGAAACAAAGGTGTAAGAGAAACTGGAAAAAAGTAAAACGGGAGAAAGAAAAAATGAGAGAGAGAGAAAAAGAAAGAACCTGGAAAAGAGAGATGGAGGGAATGTAAACAAGATGTGAATAATATGAAAGAGAGGCAAACCAGATGGAGATGGTAAGAAAAATATGAAAAGGGAGAAATGTGGAAATTACATGAAAAAGGGGTATGGAAAGAGAGGAAAATTAAGAGATCATGATATATAAGAGAAAGAAGGAGAAAGGGAAATTAAAGATAATGAAGAAGGTAAAACAGAATTATAAAGATATGTGCAAAAAGAAATGAGAGAGGTGGGGGGTCCTGTTGGTCAATTTGAGAGTTCCTTACTGCTCCTCGGGTCTATTATGCGGCACGAATTCTAGGCGCACTTGCGAGCAGTGCCAACATCACTCGTCTCCCTTTGGCTGTCCGCGGCCCCACAGCTATTCAGTTGCAGCGAGTGGGGTCGCGCACACCCGAAGAGCGAAGCAAGTAATGCATGGCGCCTGTTGTGCATGCACCGTGGGCTCGAGGAAAAGGTAAGACTATCGGCTGACCCGAGGGGTTTCATACAGCGGGGCATCCCAGTTTGTGGGATGGAGTAGACCTGCCCTGGAGTCTCATAGACCTCAGGGTGGGTTTGGGGCCACTTTAATGTTCACTGTGTGAGCTAGCATATCACTGCAGACCCCCTGCCTGACAGATCTGATTGGTTGCCTAAAGTCACATATTCACTGTAATGCGAGTGTTTGGGAAGAATAGAGCAAAGTGTGGACTGCTTCCTTACACCCTAAAATGAATAGCCAGAATGTGCAGTGTTTTCACCTGCAACCAACCTCTATAACTATGAAGAAGAAGTTCCCCTAAGCGCACAGAGGAAGAAACTATTGCCAGGAAACAAACCTGATGGGGGGATTACCTTTTTCTATAACGTGAAAACAGAAGCCACATATTAAGGGATTGTCCAGGGAAAAACTAAAAAATCTATACTCACCCATTGTCCCCTGCAGCCCTGCAGCACCATGTAGTCCTACTCTGGTCTGCAATCCTGCATGTCAGCTTTTGTGCATGGCAGTCTCATAATTCTTTATGAAATACTGGCCCCGGCATGTCTGGACTGATGCTTAGAAATTCCCCAGTCAACCGCAGGCTCACAGCGGGGGGGGGGGGGGGTCTGGTTCTGCCTCCATTCCTGCTTAGGTGTGACTTGTCAGTGGAGGACCTTCGAGGCTTAGGACACCTGTGGAGAAACGGTCAGGCCTGTGTTTACTGACCTGCAATGAGCAGGCAATCTGTGAAATTATGAACAGTTTATCACAACAACAGAAAATCAGTAATTATTGCCAGAGTTTCCATGGGAAGTTTATGTTGACCATTGTGAGACTATGCAAGAGGTAAAGTTTAACATTGATGCGATTAGACAGTTCTAGTACTCCTTTGATTGTGGACAAGCAAGCACCTCAGTGTGTTTACTGGAAGCATGCATGCTCTTTAAAATATGATTACTCAGCATTAGAAAGCTGACATGCTTCATTGCTTTTTAATCTACAGCCAGCTTAGCGGTGTGCAAGTGACAATTAGTCGTTCACTTAGACTGGAAGAAGTGCTAAAGTCATTCCTTTATCAGTTTACAAGAAGATTATTTACTATACAGCTGACCACACACCCTCTCAGGGGATTTAGGCCATTGATTTGGAAAATGATCCACCATGTAGTAATACATATTTACCCGACATTGCCATTTTACATTTATCATATAATCTGTCTGCAAGATCATCATGATCAATGACATTTACCAAAAAAAGAACTGATTCACATTGTGAGGAATAGTGAAAATATTATATTTCATTTTATTGCTGATGCCCGGCTCTGCCCTCTAAAATTCTCTGTTCTTAGCAAATGTCACCCTTACAAGACTAGCAGCAGGGGCGGACTGGGGCTAAAAAAGGCCCGGGACTTTCTGGGGCACACCGGCCCTGCTGCACTGTTCCTGGCCCGGTATAGTGTCCTAAGTCACTTTTTGTTTCCATAGCATGCACCCAGGGTTTAAAGAACGAAAATAAGAAAGAAAATATTCTGAACCAAATGGTGTGCTTAAATCCCCCCCATTACAGACAGTGCACAGAATCCCCCATTACAGGCAGTGATCAGTATCCCTCATTACAAGCAGTAAGTAGCAATCCTCCTTACAGCGAGTGAGGGGCATCCCACACAGGCGCGTTGTGGCATCTTCCATTACGGGCATTGAGGGGGATCCCTCTTTATAGCCAATGAGTGGCATCCCTACATTACAGTTATTGAGGGGCATCCCTCATTAAAGGCAGTGTTAGCATCCCTCATTTCAGCCAGTGGGGGCATCCCTCACTAAAGGCAGTGGTGGCATCCCTCAGTACAGCCAGTGGGGGCATCCCCCATTACTGCCAGTGGGGGCATCCCTCAGTACAGCCAGTGGGGGCATCCCCCATTACTGCAAGTGGGGGATCCCCCATTACTGCTAGTGGGGGCATCCCTCAATACAGCCAGTGGCAGCATCTCCCATTACTGCCAGTGGGGGCATCCCTCATTACTGCCAGTGGGGCATCCCCCATTACTGCCAGTGGGGGCATCGCCCATTACTGCCAGTGGGGGCATCCCCCATTACTGCCAGTGGGGGCATCCCTCAATACAGTCATGGGGGCATCCCTCAATACAGTCATGGGGGCATCCCTCAGTACAGTCATGGGGCATCCCTCATTACAGTCATGGGGGCATCCCTCATTACAGTCATGGGGGCATCCCTCAATACAGTCATGGGGCATCCCTCAATACAGTCATGGGGCATCCCTCAGTACAGTCATGGGGCATCCCTCAATACAGTCATGGGGCATCCCTCAGTACAGTCATGTGGGCATCCATCAGTACAGTCATGGGGGCATCCCTCAATACAGTCATGGGGGCATCCATCAGTACAGTCATGGGGACATCCCTCAATACAGTCATGGGGACATCCATCAATACAGTCATGGGGACATCCATCAATACAGTCATGGGGACATCCATCAATACAGTCATGCGGCATCCCTCAATACAGTCATGGGGGCATCCCTCAATACAGTCATGGGGGCATCCATCAGTGCAGTCATGGGGGCATCCCTCAGTACAGTCATGGGGACATCCCTCAGTACAGTCATGGGGACATCCCTCAGTACAGTCATGGGGACATCCATCAATACAGTCATGGGGGCATCCCTCAGTACAGTCATAGGGCATCCCTCAATACAGTCATGGGGGCATCCATCAATACAGTCATGGGGACATCCATCAATACAGTCATGGGGGCATCCCTCAGTATAGTCATGGGGGCATCCCTCAGTATAGTCATGGGGGCATCCCTCAGTACAGTCATGGAGGCATCCCTCAGTACAGCCAGTGATGGGCATCCCCTATTCCCTCCTCCCCCCGCCCCGCCACTCACACACCCACACACTTACCGATGGTTCCCGATGGTCGGAGGGCCGGTCTGCCTGCCGCTGCTGTTCCTTCCGCCTCCGCCACCGCCACTCTCATACACACAAACACACACACACATTCATGCTTACTGGCACTTCCTGGCTGTTGCTCGCTGGTCGTTGGTGGGCGTGTCCCATATGGCCGGCCCATTACTGCCAGTGGGGGCATCCCCCATTACTGCCAGTGGGGGCATCCCTCAATACAGTCATGGGGGCATCCCTCAATACAGTCATGGGGGCATCCCTCAATACAGTCATGAGGGCATCCTCAGTACAGTCATGGGGGCATTCCTCAATACAATCATGCGGGCGTTCCTCAGTACAGTCATGGGTGCATCCCTCAATACAGTCATGGGGGCATCCCTCAGTACAGTCATGGGGCATCCCTCATTACAGTCATGGGGGCATCCCTCAATACAGTCATGGGGGCATCCCTCAATACAGTCATGGGGCATCCCTCAGTACAGTCATGGGGCATCCCTCAATACAGTCATGGGGCATCCCTCAGTACAGTCATGTGGGCATCCATCAGTACAGTCATGGGGGCATCCCTCAATACAATCATGGGGGCATCCATCAGTACAGTCATGGGGACATCCCTCAATACAGTCATGGGGACATCCATCAATACAGTCATGGGGACATCCATCAATACAGTCATGGGGACATCCATCAATACAGTCATTCGGCATCCCTCAATACAGTCATGGGGGCATCCCTCAATACAGTCATGGGGGCATCCCTCAATACAGTCATGGGGGCATCCCTCAGTACAGTCATGGGGCATCCCTCAGTACAGTCATGGGGCATTACTCAATACAGTCATGGGGGCATCCATCAATACAGTCATGGGGACATCCATCAATACAGTCATGGGGGCATCCCTCAGTATAGTCATGGGGGCATCCCTCAGTACAGTCATGGGGGCATCCCTCAGTACAGTCATGGGGGCATCCCTCAGTACAGCCAGTGATGGGCATCCCCCATTCCCTCCTCCCACCGACCCGCCACTCACACACCCACACACTTACCGATGGTTCCCGATGGTCGGAGGGCCGGTCTGCCTGCCGCTGCTGTTCCTGCCGCCTCCGCCACCGCCACTCTCATACACACAAACACACACACACATTCATGCTTACTGGCACTTCCTGGCTGTTGCTCGCTGGTCGTTGGTGGGCGTGCCCCATATGGCCGGCGTCCAATGAAAACAATGGACGCCGCCCATTGACGACCAGAGCGCAACAGCCAGGAAGTGCCGGTAAGCATGAATGTGTGTGTGTGTGTGTGTGTGTGTGTGTGTGTGTGTGTGTGTATGAGAGCGGCAGTGGCAGCAGGTGCAGCAGGGATGGGCAGGCCAGCCGCAACGGCCGCCCCTCATCCTCCAGCATATGTTGTTTTCACGTTTGTGGCCTTCCCTGGCGCTGGCCTACCTGGATATTGCCCGGTATGCCCTATGGCCAGTCCACCCCTGGCTAGCAGGAAAAGGAAGTCCATATATGGGCCTGAGGTTCTGACACTCAGAAAAGGCAGTTCTAGGATGAAAGCCCCCCCTGCAGCTCCCCTAACACATTGGTCAGACAACCAGGGACCAGCATCCTGCTTCACTGCGGAAGTGTGATAGCATATGGTGCTGCAAAAAAAATTCCCAGGACCTGTGTCTGGGAGGAGAGAGGGTGAAGGGGCAGAGATCAAGACATAAAGGCGGATGACCCTGGACCAGTGGTTGTCACTCTTTTGGCAGAGGTCACGTTGCATGCGTGGCCATCAATAAGGTGCCCATCAATAAGCTTGCCACACACCTCCATGTGGGTGCCCATCATCACTACTCAGCATCTGCATTTTTAGGTAACTCTGTTTAACGTGTGTAACTCACTGTAACCTGTAACCCACTTCCCAAAACCACATTTGTATTCATTCCATCGTAGTCAAAATGTTTGTTATCACTGCCTATGGTGCTTATTACATTAAAACCTTAATTTAACTTGAACGATCTTTTTGCCTTAGCCAAGAATCTGTGCGTCCTGGGCATTGCTGGGCCTGGTAGTCCCGCTAGGCAGGCGAACGGACGGTGCTTTGGGAGAGTGTTGATCATAGTTGCACGATTGTTAGTTGGATCAGGTGACCCACGGTTCCCTGACACACATAATAAATATATATATATATATATATATATATATATATATATATATATATATATTAAGAGAGAGAGATAAATCGTTATATATGTGGGCTGCCATCAATTTTAAATTTAGCCTGTTCCTCCAAACAAAGCTGCTTCACCACATTTATGTGGATCAGTTTCCTTTCATCAGCTGTTCACTTAAGCTCCATCCTCAATATCTCTATTGGATTAAGATCAGGACATTGACTTTATTCTTCTTTAACCATTCTTTATTAGAACAACTTGTGTGCTTAGGGCTGTTGTCTTGCTGCATGATGTTTTCTTGATATTCAGCTGACAGATGTCTGTTTCTTGATATAATTCAGAATTCATTGTTCTATTAATAATGACAAGCCCTCCTGGCCCCGATGCAGTAAAAAACAGGCCCAAACCAAGATACTCCAACCAATGTGATGAGGATGAAGAACAAGGTTGGTATGCTGGACTGCTATCTTTTCCTTTCCCCAAACACAAAACTTCTCATTTAAAACAAAAAGCTGTATTTTGGTCTCGTCTATCCACAAAACCTTGGTCAAAGGTGACTTGTCCAGGTGATCTTTAGATGTAGATGGGCAGCAAACAATTTTTTTCATAAAGTAGCAGCTTTCTGTTTGCAATCCTGACATGCACACCATTATTGTTCAGTGACAGTGATGGTGGACTCATGAACATTAACATTGGCTAATGTGAGGCCTTTAGTTGCTTGGGGTTCTTAAGCCAGAAAAACACCCTGACATTACATTTTCTGTATTTGGATATTGCACCTATACTATCCAGATTGTTGTTTACACTATGAACTTCAATGTACATTTATAGGGCTACATGCATATTTTATTTATTGGTTTGATCTGTGATTAAGATAGGTTTAAGAATTGTTGAAATGATTTGGCATTGCTCAAGATGGCAAAAAGGCATGTGGTTCAAGATGGCATGTTTCCTTTATGTATATGTTGATTTGAGATTGGCTAGAGGGACAAGGCGATCACCATTGGATGATTTTGGTCAAGAGGCGTGGTCCTATGTTAAACTAAGGAACTGCTTACAGATGTACACATTCTCTCACTGGACTGAAACCAGTAACACCTTGTGGAGATGGCCAGGCATCTGAGAAGGGCTACCAATTACTAAGAGGCCGATTCAGTAATAGCGCCAGGTAGCGACAGATGAGCGCCAGTAGCGTGATTTTCACAGCGCCCGCTAGTATTCGCTGTGCTTGGCCGTTGTTCGGTTGTTGACAGCGACTCAGTCGGTGTGCGGTAATGTTGAATACGGGGTTAGGAGTCGCTGTTTGACAGGTTCCGCGCTGTATGGGAGCGCCTGACAGCGAATGGTCATAGCGAACGGCTCCCAGCATATTCATTAACAAATCACGCTCAAAAAATTCTCGCGCTGTGAAAAGCTTGTTTAAACCCCAGAGCGCTGGCGGCGATGGCTTAAAAGTAGTTTTTAACCCCCAAACATCCATATTTTTTGATTAAAAAATTAAACAAGTTTTTCTAAACATTTTGTAATATGAATACATTAATATCTATAATATCAATTCTGCAAAAAAATTTTTTTTAATTTTTTTTACCTTAAAAAAAATATCTAACATTGCCGAAGTGGTCACAGAATTTTTGACATAAAAAAAATAAAAAAATTGGAGAGCGCCAGGTAGCGAGAGGTCATACCTGGCGCTGTGATGGGATTAGCAGCGGCGCTGTTCGTTGCAGTCCGCTACATGATGAATCCAGCGCTAGCTGACGCTCTCGCCGGCGCTAGCCTCATTTAGCGTGATAAATGCATGATTGTGTCCGTGCGTTCTGGAGTCGGTAGCCGCCGATAGCTGGCGATACCTGGCGCTAGTGAGACACTACCTGGCGCTATCCCTTGATAAATAAGGCCCTAAGCTCTGTTGGGACTACTGGAGGCCTGGTCTGGTCATGACTGGGGCACTGCACTTTAGACTAATAGCGGACTTCTTTCTTCTTATTTAATCATACTGTTCGAGGTGAAATATTTACAGATGTTTTACTATAGTTAAAGAGAGATTAAGTTTCCACTCTAAAAATACACTTTTGTTTATTAGGAGCTCTGGAATTAAGTACAGACGTGTAATTATAGTTAAAGCGAACGTCTATGCTTAAAGTGGACCAACACCCAGGATTTTCACTATCCTGGGTGTTGGTCCACTTCAGCGGGGCATCCGAGATCAGGATGCCCCGCTGTGTGAAACCCCCCCAAAAGCCCCCAAAAACGTACCTTTTCGGCGACGGACAAGCCGCCGCCGCCTCCCGCGCGTCCCTCTTACAGGGTGCACGCTCGCGCCAGCCATTCACAAATGGGAGGCGGCGGCGGCTGATCCGTCGCCGATAAGGTAAGGTTCTTGGGGGCTTTTGGGGGGGGTTTCACCCCGCGGGACATCCCGATCTCGGATGCCCCGCGGTGAGGTAGGTGATCGGCCCTGGAATCTTATAGATTCCCGGGCTGATCACCCCTGGGTTTTGGTCTACTTTAAGCAAAAAGTAAAAACAAACCATTTTTTGCTTTCCTGTCATGCAGAGGGTTCATCCTTGTGTGCTGCTGAATAAAGATGCTGTTGCTGATTTGTTGATGACCACCTTTTTTTTTTGCATTGTGACTCTAGTCCTGCAACAGACTCTGTGGGACACACAGATGTTTGTGTGTGCAAAGATTGGTGTCCCCTGCTTTGCTTGTCTGTCTTGTCCCTGTTTCTTTGTATTGTTCAATGCTAAAAAAAGAGAGGTGATGATTAATTAAAATCCAGGGGTTGGGCTACAGGAAAAGGGCTAGATCTTAGCAGCAACAGCTATATTCAGCAGCTTGTCCATGTTCTGCATGGCAGACACACTAACAATTATTTGTTATTTGCACGTAGCCTGGCCAATCCCTGTTCTTCATCAACAGACAAGATTCATTTGAAATCATCTGGCTTGCCACCCCCTGATGCTTTCAGGTGACATGATGGCCACCCCCTGGACCCCCTTACCAGTTCAATGAGAGTTAAAAATCTTACAGTTGCTGCTTCTGCTCTGGTCTGTCCCACGCTGGGTGGCAACCTCTCAGCAGGTTCGTCGTGTTGGGTGCTTCCTTGTGATACAGGGATTGCTGTTCTGCCGCTGGCGGGAGCCACTATTACAGCCACCCTGACGTCATCTATAGTGAGAGACACGGGCCCCCCATCACCTTTCTTGGCGTCTCGCCAAGCAAATACATGTGCAGATCAGCACCTGCTGGATTAGAAAGGAGCCCCCTGACCCAGCGGACATGCAAAGAGGAGCTCATAAGGGGACAGATGAAGGAAGAAGTGGCATTGAACTTCTAGGGGCTCCGAGAGACCAGTTCACTGGGTAGTGGAAGCATTAATTTTTTTGGTATTCAGGAGAACTGAATGCTGGATACAGGGACTGGCCGAAGGGCTTCTGATTTGAATTGCCCCGGCTCCAGCTCATCACTAATCACAAGCTCCTTCACTTCACTGTTGTCCTTTGTATTAACTTTGTAAAGTGTTGTGAAACATGGTGTTGACAAATGAATAGAACATATGAAATGTATTTTCTATTGTTTGATTCCTAATACACCCCTCACTGTTCATATCAAACTTATATTTTTTGTAAAGAAGAATATGGAAATAAAAAGTCCTGTTTAGAAAGGACACACATTTCCATAAATCATTGTATATCCTTTATTTCCACATCAAAGTATTTTATTTTACTTACATTTACTGCAGGCAGAGCTCAGGGATTTTTTGCCAAATAAGATATGATAACTGAATTTATTACTGTGTGATAAAGGGCTGTTTACATTGATGGCAATGTTCAGTAAGCAGGGGATGGGAGGGGGGGAGCAGAACAAAAGAGAAGCAAACCATTTGTTGCTGGAGTTCTGCAGTAGAAAAGTAATTTGAAGGTTATTTCAAGTGGACCAAACCTGGACATAGAGTGGTGTATTCAGGAGAGTGGGGGTGCAGTCAGAGGCTCAATATAGCAGGTTAGCCAATCTGACATCAGAGCAACACGCAGAAGCTGAATGGAGCATGAGCCGCTGATTGGCTGGCCACTTCATCGCTGGAATTGCATCGCTGGAAAGGTGAGTTTTTAAGTCGAACCCCAGGGATAAACACAGATGCAGCAGCCCAAATCGGGATTCCATGCCACAGAGGAACAACGCCCAGAAGAGTCATAATCACAGGCGTTGTTTCTCTATATGGAATGGATAGGAAAAGTTTGTCTGTTTGCTGATGATACAAAGGTAAATAATAGGGTGGATATTCCTGGAGGTGTCTGCAGCAATAAATGGTCAAAAGTGTGGAAACTAGAGTTTAATGTCTCTAAATGTAAAATCATTCACTAGGGTAGAAGAAATCCCTGCTCTGAGCACCGTATGGGCAGCGCTGTGTTATCCAGGACCTCGGAGGAAAGAGATTTAGGGATACTTATTACTGATTCCTGCAAGATGAGTGGACAGTGTAGCCAAGCAGTAGGAAAAGCAAGTAGGATGCTCGGCTGCATAGCTCGAGGCATCACCAATAGGAAGAGGGAGGTTGTGATGCCGCTGTATAGAGCCCTGGTGAGGCCACAGCTAGAATACTGTGTGCAGTTCTGGAGACCTTACCTGCAAAAAATACATTATTCAAATAGAACGTGTCCAAAGGCGGGCAACGAAAATGGTGGAAGGGCTGAAACTTTCTGTAGGAAAGACGGGAGAGAGGGGACATGATTGAGACCTTTATGTATGTGAAAGGATTCAATTAGGTTGAGGAGGGAAGTGTTTTTAAGAAGAAACTTAATGATAGAACAAGGGGGCCCAACCTGAAGCTAGTCGGGGGGAAGATCAGGAGCAATGTTAGAAAATATTATATTACAGAAAGAGTAGTAGATACTTAGAACAAACCTCCAGCAGAGGAAAATCAGTCAGTCACTGAATTTAAACATGCCTGGGATAAGCACACATCTATCCTAAGATAAAGAGTACATACAGTATACACATAAGGGCAGACTAGATGGACCGTATGGTCTCCTTCTGCCGTCACCTTTCTAAGTTTCTATGTTTTACGCACACTGTTCCCCCTAGACCGTCTTGGTAAGCTGCTTTTTTAAAGTGGACCAAAACCCTTGACACCAGACCCTAGAGTGTGAAAGACTCCAGGGTTGAGTGAAAGTCCTACCCAGTGGGACTTTGGCCTTACCTGTGGCCTTACCTTGACCCCCTGCTATCTGGAACTTTGGCGGCACACCCAGCACTTCTCCATCCAATGCGCGGAGTGACCAGTGGCAGGTTACAATCAGGGACTATAAACCCAAAGGTAATGATAGGGCAGCAAGCTGCTTACCTGATGCCAGCTCCATGTGCTGTTCCCACATTTGATGCAGAAGCTATAGCAGGACTCCAAAGTTTATTCCTTCAGAAACACACAAATAAAAGTGGTCTAACAGCCTCTCTGTCATTTAGTGCTCTTAAAGTGGTCTTCACTCGAGGGCCTTCACTCAAATAAAAGTCTATCTTATATGTTTCCCACACCCTGTTCATACAGATTGTTCACATTAAAAATCATCCTACCTGCAGCTACTGCATGTTATGAGCCTTTAAACATCCAAGATGGCGGCTCGTGGAACATCAGTCAACCTGCAAACAGGAAGTGCCTTCTGACTGAGCTGCGCTGCATTCTGGGACTGCTGACCTTTTCCTGACCCCAGCTCTGCTCTGTCTGAGCAAAACACAGCTATAACCTGCCCCCATACTTTATCCCACTCTCCTCTCCTCAGTAAGTGTGATGCTTCTGAGTCAAGATGGTGGTGCCCGTATCCTAAAGTCCAGAACAGAGTTGCAGCCCAGTGGGGGAAAGAATAATAAGTAAGTGACTAAAAACATAAAATATATCCATTTTAGATGCTGGGGAATCGTTTTTGAAGGGTTTGGGCTTTTCAATAAATCATGGTGAAGGTCCGGTTTTACATGAGCAAACCACAATGGTCCCACAGCTGTTTCTGACCATGGCAGTGCATGCTCATAAATCATACAGCTGCGTCAAGACACGCCCTTCATGGCTCAGTCAAGATCCATAAATTTAAGCAGAGAAAGCAGCTTTGCTTAGAATACATTAGGTATTTACATTTAATTTAAATATTTTACACTGTTCCCAAGCGGGAAATTGTGGGAGCAAGTTAGTTTGTGCGTGGACAGGAACAACCCCCACCTTGAGTCTACAAGTCTTTTGGGGTAGTTGGTCTGTCGCTTTATGAGGCATCCTGAATTGGGATGCCTTGCTGTGGAAACCCCCCGATTTTACCGATTTACTCACCTGTTACCCAAGTCCTCGCTAAATCTCCACTGCATCACCCAGCATAACTCTAGCTAGGTGAGCACCTGACCCAAATCATTCTGAATTCCCGGCATGGGCATGCCCATGGTTACAGGTGGGGACAGGGATGCGGCTGGCAGAACCCGCTCCATTCACTGAAACGAGTGCTGCTGATTGGCTGACTTGTGCACTGTAGGATTAGAGAATGGTGAATTTACTGGTGATCCCAGGGGTTACACATAGTGGGGAAAGCCTGCACAGAGAGGAACAATACCCAAGAAAGTCAATTTCTTGAGTGTTGTCCCTCTTTAAAGGGGAACAATCACCAGGATTTTCACTATCCTGGTCCTTGTCCCTGGGGCACCTCGATCTGGGATGGTCCGCTGTGTAAAACACCCCAGATCACCCAGTGAATTCACCTTTCCGCTGTTCCCATGGTGAATGTGCAGGCTCCCATCCAATTAGAACTTTATTCCATGCATACTAATGAACGGCATAAAACTGCTGTTTTGGTCTGAGAGTTAGCAAAAGAAGTGGGGGCAGCTGCATTCCCGGTTTCCCTGTTTAGCACGTGCACACCTGCAGGGATTTCAAGTAGGTGACCATGACCTATGGCCATTGCGGGGAATTCACACAGTGAATCAGTGCACCTACTCTGCCGGACCTGGAGCTTTGTAGCCCTCAAGGTAGGATCAGCCAGAGGTTGGTCCACTTCAGACCAGCACCGACCTTCTCAGGAAATGCAGTGGTCAGGATTCCTTCTTCTCATTGGCAGTCTAAGAGCTTGCTGTCTTCTTAGGACAGGAAGAATTGACAATCTTCCAAACGGATAATAAATTGATTAAACTCTTCTAATGTGTCCAAGAAAGTTTCACTTTCACATCACACTTATCACAGAACGGTCTTCCTAGATGAAGCTTTTATTGGCTGACAATACAGCCAAGCCGGGTCAATAGTTTTTATTTGAAGAAATATCATAATCAGAGGTTAGGAAAACACCATTAGCAAAGTCAGTATAAGGGTAAGTGAAATGGATGGGGCACAATGGGCTGTACGACAAGAATAATTAAGGGGATAATTTAAATAAATAGAGTAAAATGTTCAGCTAAACATGTTTTTCTCTAATGCATTAGCTGGGTGCTCAGAATATTTTCCTCTTTGGCTTCACATTCACTGGGCTGACTGGGCAATGACCAGCATTAATAATTTCCATTAACATCTGATTAGCAATATGGAGACTGATATTAATATGTGCTCTGCGGCACATGCAAATCATTCAGGCTGCCTTCCCCGATGTGTATTGCAAGACACACATATAAATGGAGGTCACTGCAGTCTGGAACAGGGAGCCCCAGAATAATGAGAGCATGCTAACTTCTCAATAAGTCCCTATCAGAATCACAATGGTAAAAGAATCTTACTCCACACCCATAACTTCAGAGGTGGCCATAGGGAGACCCATGAGAATTGCTGGTGGGCCTCATTGCTTTGGGGCCAGTTGGGCTGCCGGATCCAAGCCCTGGCCCCCAGTATCTATTTAACCACCCAACCCAGCTTTTCCCCCTCTGCCAAGAAACCCCTAAATGGTTTAGTGTCTCACCACTATAGATTTAGCATCAGGTATCTGGGGGCCATACCCACCCTGCCACATTACTTGCCCCTACAATAAAGTACCACTGATTCAAAAGTGGCCTTTTTAACCCCTGCCCATACAGGCAATGCTTTATGGAGGTGACTGTGATCGTTTAGCAATCATCTCCATGAAAGTGCCCATAGACAACATAGGCAGCGTATCAAATGTAATTTCAGGGCGGGTTTCCACCAGTATACACGATACAAATGTTGACTAGATTGTACTACACACTGGTCCTTCTAGCAACAAGCAGATACAACCAAGAACCCACCAAGGATGAGATGAATTATTAATGTTACCAAAAGTAGGTCTTGAAGCACTTTTTAAACCAAGAAGAAAAATGGTTAAATAATATACCAGACCCCTGATAAAGCAATACAATGAACTAATTATAAGAGAACAACAGTTTAAAAAATGAGCATTGGTTCTCTTAAAGGGATTGTCCAGGCAAAAACAAAAAAGGCTATACTCACATTTTGTCCCCCACAGCGCCTGCATGACCAGTGTTCCCCGCAGCACCTACTTACCAGTGGCAATGAGTCGGTGATTCTGTCTTGTCCATGGAGACTATGGCCCTTATTTAACAATGGATAGCGCCAGGTAGCGAATGGTGAGCGAACGGTAATGACGGTCACCGCCACGAGAACGCCGGCTCCCCTCCGCAATCACACATTTATCAAGCTGATCCTGCTTAGCGACTGAGAGAGCCAGATAGCGAATCATTCATCATTATTCCAGCCTCAGCCCACAGCGGCGACCTTGAACAGCGACAGGTATGACCTCTCGCTACCTGGCGCTCTCCAATGCATTTCAATGGAGCAATCTTTAAATATTCATAATTAATTGCTATTAATGTTTATTTTATTTTTTTTAAATGTCAAAAATTCTGTGACCACTTCTGCAATGTTAGATTTTTTTTTTTATGGTTAAAAAAAAAAATAAATAAATAAATAAAATTTGTGCAGAATTGAGATTACAGGTCTGATATTAATGTATTCATATTACAAAATGTTTTGAAAAACTTGTTTTTTTTTTCCAAAAAATATGGTTGTTTGGGGGTTAAAAAACTACTTTTAACCCATCGCCGCCAGCGCTCTGAGGTTTAAACAAGCATTTCACAGCGCGAGAATTTTTTGAGCGTGATTTGTTAATGAATATGCTGGGAGCTGTTCGCTATGGCCATTCGCTGTCATGCGCTCCCATACAGCGCGGAACCTGTCAAATAGCGACTCCTCACCCAATATTCAACATTACGGCAAACCGCTATCAACTACAGAACAACGGCCAAGCACAGCGACTACTAGCGGGCGCTCTGAAAATGCCGCTACTGTCGCTCATCTGTCGCTACCTGGCGCTATTAATGAATCGGCCTCTTTGTAAGCATAGCCTGTTGGTGATACAACAACCTTAGCTTAGTATGTGATCTGCATCTAGATTGTTGAGTGGGTTAATGCAGTTTACATTTATGACAGTAGATGGTGCTGATATATATATATATATATATATATATTCTCTATTGTGTTTTCTCTGCTGCATGTTGTCTTTCCTGTACATTGAGGTGAACTCTATGACTTCTTTTTCCTATCTATGTTATGCACCATGTACGGTGACCTTCCCTTACTGCACTCATGTTCCAGTAAAGCCAGATCTTGTTACACCACAAATGTCTACCTGGATATGAGTCCACTACACTCAGCGCTCACACTCTGCAACATGGGCAACAGTCCAGGAGGCGCAATGCAATATGGAATTGCAGAAGTAGGGCTCCTCCATGATGCTCCAGAATATTTATACTTACTGATGAGCGAGAACTAGTGATTCTGTCTTTCATCACAGGGCAGTCCATTAACACATATTTATTCCCCCACGTGCATACTCCATTCATTGCAGTGGAGGGGTGTGCCAAGGTGTGTTCGGTACACCCTGACATCTTCATTGCAATGAATAGAGTTGGCCTTTTAGAGAAACGTAGAGCCATGTTAATGCTGGCAGTCAGTGAAGTATGCCACCTGTGTTTACACAGTATAGTCTGTGTAATCCACAGTGGATTCCAACGATCACGTAGCGGACTCTATCAAGTGGCTGGCGGGAGCTATCCTGGATAGGTGAATCCAGCAATAAAATGCCCCTTCTGCTGCCAATTTCAGAGGGACAACAATAATTTTTGTTCCTCTTTAAACAATTTAATTAAAGAGGAACAAATCCCGGCATGGACAGCTGGCCTTCCCTGGGGAATCCGGAATCATTACACAAGCAAGAGGGGCAAAATCACAAACCTACCACATTTGGTTTCTGATTTTATGCACCCTTTTAACTTTTAATTGGTGGGGTTACCCAATGCGGGTAGGGGTGTTGGCAGAGCTTGAGTAATTTTTGACTGGAGGTCTGCTTTAATCACTGTATCTTCATAAACCTACTACCCTTTTATTATTTTTAATATTATTATTAACAATGTATATTTAAATAGCCCCACCATTTTCCATAGCACTTTACAAGGTTTTAATAAATCATAGTTGTAGTACCATGCTATGTGGAGGCCTTTTTTACATATTCTTATTTTGTAAATCTTTTAAATTTGACCTAAACTCCTGTGCCTCACTGTACATAGCATGTAAGGCTGAACAAAGACTTTACTCCATCCAGTTCCAAGATCCCCTTCCAGTGGTCTAGTAGCCATATCTGGTAATGTTATTACATGCAAGGAAGGCATCCAGGCCACTTTTGAACTCCTTTATAGTATTCTTCATAACTAACTCTTCTGGCAGAGTTCCATAAACTCAGCTTCTGAGGAGAATCCTCAAAAATGTCAGCAGAGGAAACACCTTTGCTCTAACCATAGTGGATGCCCTTGGATTATGGTTAGACTTCAGGGTATAAATAGATCTTTTGACAATCTTTCAGGGTACTCTAGTCCCTGTATTCCATTTTTTTAGTGAGTTACCCACCTTGGAACTACTGGACACATCCGTGTTCTGATATTTCCTTCTTATGTACTGATGCCCAAAACTGTACACAATATTCCAAATGGGGTTTGACCAGTGACTTATAAAGGGGTAAAATGATGCTTTGGTCATAGGCACCTATGCCTGACTGATGCACCCCATGATCCTGTTTGCCTCACAGCTGCTGCTTGGCATTGCTGCCTTGCATTGTAGACTAAAGTTAATTACAGTAGTGTTAATTTAATGCCCTGGGTCTTTTTACATTATAGTTTTACAAAGAACTTCCTTATTTAGTGTTTAATCATGGCACACATTTCTTCCGGTCATGTGCATAAGCTTACATTTATCTGTACCAAACTTAATTTGACCTTTTTTTTCTGCCCATACTTCCAATTTATCTAAATCAGTTTGTAGCTGCCTGCTGTCCTCTTTTGTGTTTATTACTTTACACAGCTTAGTATCATCTGCAAATTGATACTTTACTGTTTAATCCATTACATCTGTCATTAATATATATATTAAAGAGAATTGGGCCCAGTAACTGATCTAATCTGAGTATGTACCACTGATACCTGTTTCCAATCATTAAAGTGGACCAAAGCACAGGATTTTGACTATCCTGGGTTTTGCCCCCCAGGCACCCCGATTGGCGATGCCCTGATGTGTGAAACACCCCTGGTTGCCTTATCTCCATCACTGTTACTCGGTCCTACAGCGCATGCGCAGCCTCTTGTCCAGTCAGCTGGGATTCGCTCCCGCTCCTTTGTCCAAAAGCATGCTGGTGGCCGCATCCCCTACTACCCTTTAACACGGAGCGAGCTCGTGCCGGCCATTCACAAATGCCTGGTGTAGGCATGTGTCCTACTAAATTGATAGCAGGGATGCGGCTGCTCCTCGCATATGCGACGTTGGACCGGGAAAGAAGATGAGTTTTCAGGCGACCTGGGGGTTTGACATAGCGAGGCATCCCGAATCTGGATGCCCCAGGATGAGCGAATATGCCTGCTCTGAAGTCTCATAGACTCCAGGGTGGATTTTGGTTCTCCTTTAGCCATTTACTCACCCATTACTCCCTTTTTGCCCCCACAAAGTCCTTTTCTGCCTCATCAGTGCTAGATGCTCAACCACCAAGGCTTCAGAAAGCCCTACGAACTCCAAATGTAAATTCTAATAGTGAGCTAGCATTGGCACCAGGAGGGGAGGGGGTCGGATTTGGAGCTTTTACTTTTGGGTGTGAGCTCACTTTAAATCTTTTTATAGACATATGTCATGTAAGGGGCTATTTATGTTGATTAGTGTGTACATAATTGAACTGTTAATATCTGCTTCCTGACAATAATACATGAAAACTTCCAAGGATTTGTAAACACTAGTATGTGTTTTGTTACATATGAGTGTCATGCTTGCATTGTAATATCTTGATTAAATTGATTTTTCATTGTGTTGGCTAATAAAAGGCATTTTCCATCAGGATTTATCATTCAAGAAATCATCTGGGGAAAATGAAATGCTAATTGCTTCAGTAAGTGAAACTGCTTTCAGATAGCTTAGAATGCTTTTCCCCTCTGCTAGTCGACATTATCTTGATGTGCATTGGATTTCAAGGTCTGCCCTTCACTTTAAAGATAAAACTCACTAACGGCAAAAACTTCGGCATTTACAAAAGCAACACTTTTTATATGTTGTGTAATCACACGACAATAATGGTTTGCTTAAAGCCTGGAAAGACTCAACACAAGCAATTTCAGCAAACTTTCTCTTGCTGTTCAGTGTGTTGAACATAGAATTCGGGAGTTTAACTGATTGGATTGGTTGGTCATTAAAGGCTGTTAAAGTGGACCAAAACCCAGGCAATACAGCCCTGGAATCTATAGGATTCCCTTCTCCTGGGGCATTCAGATTTGGAACCCCCAGGTCACCCGGTAAACTCACCTTCTCCAACCGATCCAACGGCACATGCGTGAGCAGCGGCCACTCCCTCCCTGCAGAGCATGCACCCTCGTCAGACATTTGTCAATGGATGGCACGAGCATGCTACCTGTTTTTATTTATTATTATTATTTATTATTTATTTATTTTATTTAACAAAAAAAAAAAAAAAAACCTCACACAGCGTAGGCGCTCTGGATCTGGTCGCTATTGCATAGAGCACCACACTGTGTGATTAAAGTCTAAAGTTGTTTTAACAATAGCCTCAATTCATAGACACATTCGTCTGGACTTCCGTAGCTGTCTGTGTATGTTTTTGTGGGTGTTTGTCATTTTTTTAGGTTTTTTCGTTGCATTTTTCATTCGTACGTTCGAGCTCATGCGTATATGCACTTTCAATTAACGAAAGTAAATCGGATCATTTGCGTTAGTTCGGATAATTTTCCCAGCTAAATCTGATATTTTACGTTCCTTCAGATAACTTACATTATTGTTATGGGCTTGCATCTCATTCAGAGAGCTGATTGCCGAGGGACCACCACCCTATAAAACTGTTTCATTTGCGATCCCCTTACTGGACCATTTTGACCTCGGATACCTTGCTTTCAACATGTTTTGTGCCTTTGTGGAGGAACATCACCAGCTCCAGCTAATGGGCATTGAATGTATCAGCAGGGCCGAGGCCAGATTGCACCGGCGACGCATGCATACCGATTGCATGCATGACGTTGAGCTGTTCGAGCTGACCAGACTTAATCGCGCTTCCCTCCATAAGTTGTATAGTGAGCTGCGACCATGGTTAGCCTGCACCACAAAGAAGGGGCAAGCAATTTCAGGTATGACCAAGATGCTTGGCTGCCTGCAATTTTTGGTGAATGGCTCATTCCAGAGGCTGGGTGCCCTCTCCATGGGGATCTCCCAGCCTACGCTGAGCCGCGCGCTATCCAAGTTTTTGGATGGCATGGCTACCATTAGTCAGAAATAGATTTATTTTCCTGACGACATGGTAGCCTGGAACGTGCTTAAGCTGGTATTTTATAATATCGCCGACAAGCCCAACGTCATGGGTGCGATTGATTGCACCCACGTTGCATTGGTCCCTCCTGCAGCCGACGAGTACATCTATAGGTAAGTTCAATCGGTCATTTTGTTATCTAGTTTTGGAAATTTGTATTTTAACTATCTATTAATCCCGCCTTGTAAATGGTCCCTGTGAAACAGCTTACAATGTATATCTATTAATCCCTCCTTGTAAATTGTCCCTGTGAAACAGCTTACACTGTATATCTATTAATCCCTCCTTGCAAATTGTCCCTGTGAAACAGCTTACACTGTATATCTATTAATCCGTCCTTGTAAATTGTCCCCGTGAAACAGCTTACAATGTATTATCTATTAATCCCACCTTGTAAATTGTCCCTGTGAAACAGCTTACAATGTATATCAATCCCTCCTCGTAAATTGTCCCTGTGATACATTTGATCGTCTTTAGCTTCATCAATGTTTTTTATGTTGGCCAAAGCCAAACATTTTCATGTGGACCTTAATTATTCATTTTAAAGTTAATCTTTAGTTGATCCAACATACATATCCTTTTTTGGGCCAAAACATACTTAGGTACTTAGTTAGTGTTATTTGTATTGGTCAACATGTTTTTGGAGGATGTTAGGAGTTAGTGTTTGAGTAGTTTACCTTGCCTTGCTAATTTCTTTAACTTTTCTTTTTTCCCAGGAACCGCATAATGGGCCACTCACTGAATGTCCAAACAGTGGTGGCCCCAGACATGTGGTTCCTTAGCGTCCTCGCTGGGTTTCCAGGCTCATCCCATGATGCGTACATCTTGTGGAGATCTGGATTGTACCGTTGGTTTGAGTCTGGAGAATTCTCAGGTGGATGGCTCCTTGGTAAGTTGATGCAAATAACGTCATTCACTTTTCAATGTATGCCTATTAATATAGTTTATGACCCATGTCTGAACCTATGGCTGTTTTTACCCCTTGATGACATGTTCAACCGGATCTTAACCATGATCTTTAGCAAAGCACAAACCCTTACAAACTGATTTCCCAGCATTTCAAAATATATTTCTACTTTCTAGTAAATTGCTTATTATTCTTTCCCACACTGCAATTCTGTTTTTGACTTCATGATAGGATCTGCGCCATCTTTGCTCAGATGCATGACTGAGTAGAGGAGAGTGGGATAAAGTGCAGGGGGCGGGTTCGAGCTGTGCTTGGCTCAGACAAAGCAGATATGGGGTCCTGAAAAGGTAAGACATCCCAGAATGCTGAGCAGCACAGTCCTAAGCCAATTCCTGTTTGCAGGCTGCCTGATTTGCCCTCATCCACCATCTTGCATGTTTAAAGGCTCAGCACATGCATTAGATGGTGTTAGGCTTTTTTTTTTAAGCTGAGCAATATGTACAGGGGGTGGCTACAATTTAAGATAGGCTCTTAGTCAGAGTGAACTACCGCTTGTCACAAAATGTATTTTTTAAATGTGTAATTTGTATAAGTATTTTCTTATTCTTTCAGTTGATTCCGGCTATCCACTTCTTCCCTGGCTGACTGGCTGATGACGCCCGTCCTTCGGCCACAGAATGCGCCCCAGGACACCCACCGCAAAACCCGGGCTGTTGTGGAGAGGGCCTTTGGCCTCTTAAAAACTCGCTTCAGGTGTTTGGACCATATCGGGGGGGGGGCACTCTAGTATGACCCCCAACAAGGTCATCGATATCATACTGGCCTGCTGTGTCCTACACAACTTTGCCATAATGCAGCGTGTCCCCCGGTATGTGGATCTGCCCCACTCTCCACCCAGCCAGGACCCAGAAGATAACTACTGTGGCACACCTAGTGCCTCTGGCCAAGCTGTTCGGGCCAATTTGATTAACACCCATTTTGCCTAATTTGTTTTTCCTGTGTTTGTTTGTTGCATGTAATTATTTATTTTTAATATAATTTGGCTTTGTGAATGCTTTAGTATTGTTTTTTGTATCAAATAGTAATGATTTAATTACTAAAATATTCACACATGATCTGAGCCTCATGCATATTGTTTGTTTAGAAAAAACTTCAGTAATCTCAAAAAAAACCAAACATTAATGCATCAACTTAGATAACAACAGCTAAAGTCACATTCAATATTTTTTATTTAAATATTAAAAATTGGAGTTGAAGGGCACTCGCAGACTTCATGTACATACATAGGACACCATAAATATACATTGGTGCAGAATCATGGCACCTAGCAATTGGCCACATCCAGGAGTTTTTAAGTAATGCACTCCAGGCCGAAGTTTCTATAACAAATAAAATAAACAGACATAGGGAGCAACCATTTGCATGTCAATATTGGGCCAGTAATACATAGGGCCACATACACACCCTCTCCTGCTTGGCCACATTTGCCACAGGCACAGGTGGAAAGCAGCCATACCTATGCCACATCCACGCCTGTAAGTCAGTGGCCCACCAAAACAATAACCCCCAGTCCAAATGCAAGTCCAGTTCAATCTTTGCCAGGGTTCAAGGTAGTAGTTTGCCAGCCCAGAATGTCCCCCAATCAGGCCTACAAACAGGATGAGCCAGACACAATTTCATTAGGCCCAAGCCTGCAGCGTGGCAGCTTGAGCGGCAGCTTAAGTGAGGCTTTAGCTCAGGCATTGGCTAGTGGGGTATCTCAGAACTCTAATGAGCTATATGGACAAAAATCCAAATCATACAAGCACAGCCATAAAAAAGGCAAGCTTGGTAGCGCTCACCACACAGGTCAATACATTGTGGATGTAGAGGAAAGATGTGGAGCAGATACAGGGCAAATTGCTGTTAAAATGGGTGTTGCCCATAAAACCCTGGTGGTGGGCTTTGGAGGTGGCTGCCACTGTTCCAACATGAGTCTATTGCTAGTTCTAACTTCCTCGAGCATGGCTGTGAAATTATTAGTTAAGGTGGTCATGTGGCTATTGCCCATCCTAAATTCTGTCAGCATGGTGGTGAATGTATTATTTAATGTATCTAATTGTGCACTAATCTGCTCTGTGGTTCTTTGAGTCACCTGGGAAAAAAACGTGGTGCCACGCTGACTCCAGGATCGGCACGCGCCTCCCCTGGGAAACTGGTCGACGTTGCTGACTATGTCTACCGATTCCCCAGGTTTGAGCGCCTGCAGATGCTGGACCTCTAGGGCGAGCAGAAGTCGCAGATGTGCTCGGCAAATCCTCTGCAGCAGAGCTACCACTGGGGACTGTAGGCTCAGTGGGCTGGCAGCATGTATCCAGCTTCACTCTGCTGCAGAGAATTTGGTGCAGTAGCATGTTGGGACAGTGGCAGATTAGGTTCCAAGGGGGTCAGTTCTGAAGGTCCCATCAAGCTGGCATCCTCCTCCATCTCCTAGATTTCCTCCATCAGTGTGTGGGTCTGTTGGGACAAGTGACAAAAAAGGTTAAGTTTGGGCCCCAAATGTATTTGTTATGCAAATTAGTCATGTTCATTCACATGCATCAGCAGATTCATCAAAGTCCACTTACCCAATATATCTGGTCCTGGCTCCTAGGCAGCATGGAGGTTGACGGCGTGGTCAAACTGGATGAGGCTTCCACACTTGCTGAGGCTTGATGCTGGGCTGTATTTTAAATAAAAGTCACGTAAACACCCAAAAATCCCTTGATGATCTGGATTACTACATATGCTTCGAAAAAACACGTGGCCAAGCAGGAATGCCAACTCCCACAACTGTCCAAGGTGACCTTCACTATGAATGTCATTATCTGTTATATGTATGACTCACTGTCAGGGATTTCTCAGCGGAGAGATCCTGATTGTAAA
This sequence comes from Gastrophryne carolinensis, assembly GCA_027917425.1. NCBI lineage: Eukaryota > Metazoa > Chordata > Amphibia > Anura > Microhylidae > Gastrophryne > Gastrophryne carolinensis. The sequence goes on from CM051239.1 coordinate 374,800,759, forward strand.
AAGTGACCAGAAATTGAGACTGAGAGACAGAAATGGATATGGGGGCAAACCGTGTTTAATAGTGAAAAAACAATGATAACCACACGTCAAACACACTACAATCAAACTGCTGTACAGATTACAAGGGGAACATATAACACATGTGTAAGGAAACGGTACATATATACAGGTGAAAACAACACGCTCTGGCTGAACTATACATATATACAGGTGAAAACAACACGCTCTGGCTGTACATACACAAGATGGAGTCCGGAAACAAGTATGCTTAGGGATCAAAAGGAAAGTCCAAATTCCAAGGCGGAAAACACGGCTGAGATAGGGGAAGCAAAACACAAGAGCTGAGGCAGGAGTCCTGGGTGCAGGGTTCAAGTTTCAGATTTCAGGGTACCTGGGAGTACAGCTTTCTGGGATCAAGATGACAAACAATGCTAATCCACTGCCTGAATGAGCTGATCAGCTTAAATAGGCTGACAAGTCACAGGTGCTGGCTGATTACCAGCACCTCTGCAGGACAGAGCCATCTCCTGGTGGATCAGCATATTGCAGAGTAAAGTTCCAGAGGAGGAGCCAGCCAGATGCAGTATTAACCAGCGGAACTCTGAAGCTTGGGGAGGAACTCCAGCCCTGACACTCACCCTGTACATACACATTAGTCACCTTAAATAATACAAACATGCATGTACTGCATGTTATGAGGCTTCATTCACACATCCATAAAGGCCCATTAGGGACCCACACTCAGCTTGCAAATAGCATTTTGCTTAAGAGTATGCTGGTGGGCATTCTTCCTATGTAGACCTTTCCCTGACCCCTGATCAAGTATTTGAGACCAAAGCACAGCTAGAACCCAAGTAGCCTAAAGACAAAGAAGGAAGTGTTGTATGTGATTGAGTAGAATCACATAACAGGCAGTGCTTTGCTAATATAAAGACTTTAATAGTGACCATAAATCCTGTCAAAGGGGGTGTATGGCCTGCCAAATTGGAAAATGAACAGACCGCAGACATTAAACACCCTGCTAAGACTGTAACCTCCCCTACAAGCCACTCCCTAGGGGCATGTGTTCATATATGCCTGTGAGCCTCATTTTACACGTTTACAACATTTCACATACACACTAACATTACTAACCTGCAGGAATGGTAGGGATGTCCGTGTCCCATCGCCCAGAGTGGCCCTCTAATGCCACGGGATGTATCAACATCAGCACCATCTCCTTAGCTCGGGTAAATTGTAATTTTGTGAGGAAGCCTCCGCCAGTTTGTAAGCTGAAAAATATAGGTTGCCAAATTTAGTAAATTGTGAACAATACAACAAGCAGACAAATGCCCAACTCAAATATGTACCTGTAACTGCGCCGTTTATTTTCTTCCTTCCGTGCTGCATACTTCAGGTCAGAAATTTGGCGCTGGATCTGCTCCACATCTTTAAGCTCCTCCCCCGCTGCATTGACCTGTCTGGTGAGCGCCTCCAAGATTTCATTCTTTCGCACTTTGCTTGTAGATTTGGATTTTCGCCCATATAGCTCGTCATAATGTAGGGTCATTCCACTTGCCAATGCCAGAGTTTGGGCCTCACCAAACCTGCCACTCAATTGTCTTCGCCGCAATGTCCGGCCTATTGCTTGCTGTTCGGGCTCATCTCTGTATGTAGGCAATTCGGGGGACATTCTGGGCTGGCCCTGTTGTGTTGAAATGTTGGACAGGTGGCTTGATAAAGAAAGGACTGGACTTGGAAATGGACTTGGGGTCCTTGCCTGGGTGGCCACTGAATTTGCAGGCATGGATGTGGCATATGGATAGTTGCTTGCCACCTGTGCCGGTGGCAAATGTGGCCAAGGAGGAGAGAGTATGCTTGAGGGTGTGGTGCTTCTGGCCCTGTGCCTCTTTGTGCCCTTGCCACTTGTGGTTCCATGCCCCTGGGAGGTACTTGCACGTGGCTCTGGAGATACTGAGCTGGCTGTGCTTGGCCTTCTGGGCCTGTGGCTCTTGCTTTTTCCATGGCCATGGGTGTGTTTCCCACATGGCTCTGGAGATGCTGAGCTGGCTGGGCTGGGGCTTCGGGGCCTGCGGCTTTTGCTCTTTCCATGGCCATGGGTGTTTTTCCCACGTGGCTCTGGAGATGCTGAGCTGGCTGGGCTGGGGCTTCTGGGCCTGTGGCTCTTGCTCTTTCCATGGCCATGGGTGTGTTTCCCACGTGGCTCTGGAGATGCTGAGCTGGCTGGGCTGGGGCTTCTGGGCCTGTGGCTCTTGCTCTTTCCATGGCCATGGGTGTGTTTCCCACGTGGCTCTGGAGATGCTGAGCTGGCTGGGCTGGGGCTTCTGGGCCTGTGGCTCTTGCTCTTTCCATGGCCATGGGTGTGTTTCCCACGTGGCTCTGGAGATGCTGAGCTGGCTGGGGCTTCTGGGCCTGTGGCTCTTGCTCTTTCCATGGCCATGGGTGTGTTTCCCACGTGGCTCTGGAGATGCTGAGCTGGCTGGGCTGGGGCTTCTGGGCCCGTGGCTTTTACTGGCCTTGCCAGTGGAGCGTTCTTTCAAAACGGATGTGGTAGGCCGGGGAGGAGGGGATGGTGTTTTTTGGGGGCTGGGGCTTCTCACCCTCTTAGTGGCCTTTTTGATGGGCGTACCTACCTGCTTGGTTGTAGGCTTCTTCTTCAAGGCTCCCTCCTTGGCTTTGCTGGATGGTTTGGGTTTAGCGGACTTGGTGGGTAATGTCGCCTTGGCCACTGTGGCTGCCCATTTCCCGCACCGTTGTTATTTGGGACCGAGTGGTCGGCCGTGAAGAAGCCTCCTCAGGCCGCTGTGGCATTTTGCTGCTGACCTCCTTGCCTGGTTTGGCCTTAACGACTTGTTTTTTGGCTGGCATGTTGAAACTCTCAAAGAGAATGAGCTCTGTGGCCTTTAAATACTAATGCCTGGGTAGGACGCTTACGCGTTCGTGTACGCTTGCATACGGCCGTTCGTCCAGCCGTGCGGAACCCGGAAACCCCTGGGGCATTACTTATCTGCTGCAGACAAGAAGAAAGATGGCGTCCATGATCTTCACCCGCCAACAAGAAGAGCTGCTTATGCTCGTAAGTGTATTGTAAGGACTTTGATTTGTCATCTAAATGCATGCCTAGGCCTTAAGGAAGCGCAGGAAGAAACAGTTATCTTTAAAAGTTTGTCTAAATCCGTGTCAAACAGAAGTGCGCGAAGGATAGTTTGAGGCTAGAAATGTGTCTGGGAATGTCATTTAGTCAACTGATCTAATTGTGACAGATATTTGTATGCCGTTTGATCTAACAACTATGTTTATTTTGTGTTTTTTTAGATGATGCTTCAGTGTAGGTACGACTACCTGCCCAACTCTTTTGAGAAGAGGACCGTCGCCCTGGAGATTGTTTCCAGGATCCAGCAGGAGACGGACACCACCTTCACCCATATGCAGATCATGCAGCATTGGTCGGACCTAAAACGGCTCCACATGCCCCGGGTGCGGCGATTTTTCGGGCTCCATTTCCCAAGTAAGTACATAGCGACTGCATTCTAGATGTAACTAATACAGAAGGTAGGCCTTTATTTATAAATGCTTTTCTTTTATAGTGCTGGAAATGGAGTACCGAATACAATGCACCCGGAGGCGCACAGGCCGACCAGTGCTGCATGAATCTGCAGCACAAAGTGAAGGTGGTGGATCTCTAGGGCGACGGTCCTACCCCTCCTCTGTAGCGGCCTCCGACCAGCCCTGGACCTTTCTACAGAGGAGGGGCGTCACGGCGTGGGCAGGGAGTCGTACCAAGCGACTGAGCCCTTAGCCTCTGGTATATGACTCTTAATGTAACCGCACACACATACATGCTATTTAAACAAAAGCTGATTCCCTTGATCTCTTTTTCTAGATGATTCATTAGCGGGTGAAGGATCTGGAGCAGGGACCGCAGCAGATCATGCCCAGGAGGCACATGGAGAAGGTGGGTGATGTCACACACACATTCAAATTGTCATTTGCTTACTGTTGACTCAGACATTTGAAGTGACCTTATTTGACATGTCTCTACAGCCTCAACTTCCCAGCAGTGGCAGGTCCCAGAACCCAGGGTGGTCCCCGAAGCAGACGTCAGCCACCAACGAAGTAAGTTGTAGTGTCATTCTTTTGAGTATGTGGTAATTGACATGATCACCAAGATACCTAAAGCCATAGTCAATGGCATTAGCATAATGACATATGCCCTCTTCCTTAGATTAATTACCTAGCATAATGACATATGCCCTCTTCCTTAGATTAATTACCTAGCATAATGACATATGCCCTCTTCCTTAGATTAATTACTTAGCATAATGACATATGGCATCATGAGTTATCTTGCCACTTAAAAAACATTCCATCCACAGCTGAGAAACATGTATTTGCCAACAAATAATGTTTGTTTCTTTTTTATACAGGGACCACACATGCCAGAGTGGCAGCAATGAGTGTAAGGGTCCTTGCGTTGGTGACCAACATGCAGGAGCTGCGTGACTCGTTGGGGACCACAGATGAAGACTAATGTTCTGGGTCATGCCATTGTTATGTATATAGTTATGTATTTTTAATTTTTTAAACCAAAAATTATACATTTCTAAATGTTATTTTTTAGAGAAAATTTTTTTTAACGTAAATTAAAAAAAAATAAAAAATAAGCCAAACAATAAGTGGCATTTGTTATTAAAAAAAAACAAAAAAAGTTTCTGTGTCATTTCCTTTTCTAAATACATTACCACAAAACCAATAGGCCAAGAAATATTTAGAGATGAAGATTTGCAGGACCGCGAAGTGATCTGGGTAAGTTTTAGGGGTGAGAAATGCAAGAAGAACATGACTGCGAAGTGATTTGGGTAAGTTTTAGGGGTGAGAAATGCAAGAAGAACATGAACGCGAAGTGATTTGGGTAAGCTTTAGGGGTGAGAAATGCAAGAAGAACATGACTGTGAAGTGATTTGGGTAAGTTTTAGGGGTGAGAAATGGAAGAAAATACTGACCGCGAAGTGATTGAGGTAAGTTTTAGGGGTGAAAAATGGAAGAACATGACCGCGAAGTAATTGGGGTAAGTTTTAGGGGTGAGAAATGCAAGAGAAACATGACTGCGAAGTGATTGGGGTAATTTTTAGGGGTGAGAAATGCAAGAAGAACATGACCGCGAAGTGATTGGGGTAAGCTTTAGGGGTGAGAAATGGAAGAAGAACATGACCGCGAAGTGATTTAGGTAAGTTTTAGGGGTGAGAAATGCAAGAAGAACATGACCGCGAAGTGATTGAGGTAAGCTTTAGGGGTGAGAAATGGAAGAAGAACATGACCGCAAAGTGATTGGGGTAAGTTTTAGGGGTGAGAAATGGAAGAAGAACATGACCGCGAAGTGATTGGGGTAAGTTTTAGGGGTGAGAAATGGAAGAAGAACATGACCGCGAAGTGATTGGGGTAAGTTTTAGGGGTGAGAAATGGAAGAAGAACATGACCGCGAAGTGATTGAGGTAAGTTTTAGGGGTGAGAAATGCAAGAAGGACATGACCGCGAAGTGATTTGGGTAAGCTTTAGGGGTGAGAAATGGAAGAAGAACATGACCTTGAAGTGATTGGGGTAAGTTTTAGGGGTGAGAAATGGAAGAAGAACATGACCGCGAAGTGATTGGGGTAAGTTTTAGGGGTGAGAAATGGAAGAAGAACATGACCGCGAAGTGATTGAGGTAAGTTTTAGGGGTGAGAAATGCAAGAAGGACATGACCGCGAAGTGATTTGGGTAAGCTTTAGGGGTGAGAAATGGAAGAAGAACATGACCGTGAAGTGATTGGGGTAAGTTTTAGGGGTGAGAATTGAAAGAAGAACATGACCCCGAAGTGATTGGGGTAAGCTTTAGGGGTGAGAAATGGAAGAAGAACATGACCACGAAGTGATTGGGGTAAGTTTTAGGGGTGAGAAATGCAAGAGGAACAGGACCGCGAAGTGATTGGGGTAAGTTTTAGGGGTGAGAAATGCAAGAAGAACATAACCGCGAAGTGATTGGGGTAAGTTTTAGGGGTGAGAAATGGAAGAAGAACATGACCGCGAAGTGATTGGGGTAAGCTATAGGGGTGAGAAATGGAAGAAGAACATGACCGCAAAGTGATTTAGGTAAGTTTTAGGGGTGAGAAATGCAAGAAGAACATGACCGCGAAGTGATTGAGGTAAGTTTTAGGGGTGAGAAATGCAAGAAGGACATGACTGCGAAGTGATTTGGGTTAGTTTTAGGGGTAAGAAATGGAAGAAGAACATGACCGCAAAGTGATTTGGGTAAGTTTTAGGGGTGAGAAATGCAAGAAGAACATGACCGCGAAATGATTTGGGTAAGTTTTAGGGGTGAGAAATGGAAGAAGAATGAGAGCGCGAAGTGATTTAGCTAAGCATTGTAGCACAAGTGAGTGAACCAAATATGTAGGCGAGCACTTTAATGAGTTAAGTTTGTAGTGCGCAGGCATAAGGTCGTAAGGATTTTCGTCTGGGCGATTATTTATTGTAAAAGGAAAACACAATCTAACGGGAAATGTAAAGAATTTGTGGGAGGAGACGATGGAAAAAGGGCAAAAACGAAAGCCGACGATGTAACATGAGTAAAAAAAACGGAAACCGAAAGCTGGAAAATGACATTCTCGTTGGCATACGAACGGACGAAGACTTTACAGAAGGCTTGGAATGCATGCATAGAACCGCTCGTACACTCATACGAGAGCGGGAAAATTAAAAAAAAAAATACAGATCGACACAAAAACGAAAGTCTTTTTTTGTCTCTCTGAATCAACCCTATTGTGACATTAACCCTTTAAACGCCAGCCACGTAAAATTTACGTGGCTGCCTCTCCTGCAGTTAACTGCCAGCCACGTAAATTTTACGTGCCTGACTTTCCCCACTAATAGTAAAAAAAGTTTTTAAAAAAGGCACTTACCTGACCCCTCGTTTGATTCAGCCGGGTCTCCTCTTCAAAATGGTGGTCTCCGATCGTTCACCGGACCTCCTCTGGCTGCAGGGGAGGGCCCGGAATAGGGTGCCCCCCCCCCCCCATTTCAGCTGCCTCCGGCTTTTCCTGTAAAATAAAAAAAATAAAAAAAATGACATTTACTTACCTCTGTGTGCGCTGGCTCCCGCCGACCCTCCTCTTCACCTGGGGGGCCTCCGATCCCCCCCCCAGGTCATTCCGATCTTCAGGAGAGAGCCTGGAAGGCTCTCTCCCCTCTCCTGTTCCGATGGCGGCCGCCATCTTGACGCTAAGCCCCGCCCCTTTTGGGGGCGGGGCTAATGACGTCAGTCCGTGCCGTCGTCCCCGCTAAGCCCCGCCCCTTTGTGGGCGGGGCTATGACGTCATTCCCAGTCCCGATCACCGGCTACAGCTCTGTTAGCTGTCAGATGCCGGTGATCGGTGCCCTGGAAGGAGGTGACAGGAGATCCTCTGATCTCCTGTCTCCTCCTTCTCTGGATGCCGATCACCGGCATCTGACAGCAGATCAGCGAGGGACACAGGAGCTGACGATCGAAGGTGAGTAAAGAGTAAATTTTTTTTTTTTTTTTAATAAATAAAAATTTTGTGTCCGTGTTTTTTTTTTTTCTGTTAACCCTTTGTGAACTGGTAAGGGGTCCATGAGACCCCTGTACCAGTTCACAAGGCTGGGGTCTGGCAAGTCACCTGCCCTAGCGGGTGACTTGCCATTAACCCCTGCACCCCCAATTACCTGCCTCCCCAAAGCCCAGGGGGGGGGCAGAAGAGCCCGGGCCCACATAGACTATGTGGGCTCGTAGGCTGCAGGGTGGGGGGGGCCACAAAAGCTGGCCCCCCCACTCTGTGCCTACAAGCCCCCATAGCTGGTCCCGGGCTGGTTATGACGGGTAGGGGGGACCCTACGTCATTTTTTTTTTTAATTTTAAGGGTTAGGGTTAGGGTTAGGGTTAGCCTAACCCTAACCCTAACCCTTAAAATTAAAAAAAAAAATGAGGTCCCCCACCCTGTGAGGGGGGACCCTATGTCATTTTTTTTTTTAATTTTAAGGGTTAGGGTTAGGGTTAGGCTAACCCTAACCCTTAAAATTCCAAAAAAAAATGAGGGTCCCTATGTGATTTTTAAAAAAATGTTTAACGGTTAGGGTTAGCCTAACCCTAACCCTTAAAATTCCCCCCAAAAATGGGGTCCCCCCCCTACTTTTTTTTTTTTTTTTTTTTTAAGTGGACCAACACCCAGGCTGATCGGCCCGGATCAGATCCCTCCCTGCGGGGCATCCGAAATCGGGATGCCCCACTGTGTGAAACCCCCAGGACGCCCCAATCGCCTTACCTTATCCCTGTTCCAACGGTGCATGCGCGGGCCGCATCTCGCGCTTCTCTCTATCAGGGCGCGCACACGTTCCGGTCGTTTGTGAATCGCCGATGCGGGCACGCTCCCTGTTAGAGGGAAGCGCGAGATGCGGCTGCCAGCGCGCTCAGAGCCGCTGTGGTTGTCCGTCCCTTGTCCTTGCATACCACAGCGGCTCTGAGCGCTCTGATTGGACGAGCGCTCGCGCATGCGCCGTAGGAGCGGGCTGAGGTGAGTTTTTTATACCTTTCTCGGGGGTTTTACGCAGCGGGGCACCCCCGCGGAAGTGGATCAAAACCCAGGATAGTGAAAATCCTGGGTGTTGGTCCACTTTACGGGTTAGGGTTAGGCTAACCCTAACCCTTAGAATTCCCCCCAAAAATGGGGTCCCCCCACCCCCTGGGATTAAAAAGAAAAAATTAAAAAAAATTAAAATTTTAAAGAATTAAAATTAAAAAGAAAATGACATAGGGACCCCCTCCCAGGGGGGCCCACTATTTTTTTAATTTTTGGGGTTAGGCTTAGCCAAAAATTCTCAAAAAAAATTGGGGTCCCCCCCCCCGGGAGGGGGTCCCTATGTAATTTTAAATTAACCCCTTATGTTTATAGTGTGGATAGTAGTATTTTATTTGTAAATGTTATAAAATGCTCTTTTCAGTTTGGGGGGTCTCCTGGGCAAGAATGAGGGGCTATTGATACATATGTGGTACCGTTGTAATCGGGAGAAATGGGGCTATCACATGCAATATGGTTTTTATTACTAAAAAATGTTTTATTTAAAATAAAGGAGACAATTGTATATATATATATATATATATATATATATATATATATATTATTTTATTTATTTTTTTGTTTTTTTTTACGCAAAAATATTTAAAAAACAGTAGAAAAATTACAAACAAGACATTTAATGTTAAAGCCTAAATTCTGCTGCAAAAAAATATATATATATTTTCCAAGAAATTCCGACAAAAATCACGGTTAAACATGCCGCAAAATGGGGAAAAATGACCAACTGAGGGCGACAAAAGTTCAAGTAGGCTGGCAATTAAAAGGGTTAATAGTACCTATGCATGTTGGGTATTGTTCTGCTCGGGGGACCTTGCGCTTTCAGATTTAGCTTGTTTTTTCTTATTTGCATATTGATATTTTAGGAAAAGGTGTTTTTTATTCTGCTTTTTTATAATTTTTTTTGTGAAACCCTGTGCAACCTAAGAATTCTTCAAGGGATTACTTCCAGAAAGATGAGCCCACGACAACAAGCTGGGTACGCTTAGAAAGCTTAAAATGTGTACTTTCAGGGAATATATGGTTTATGGGGGATATTCTAAATGTAAAGGGTTGTTTTGGTAGAAAAAGCACAAGGTGCGCACTTTGTATGCAGAGCTGAAATTTTGAAGTAAAATTACCGTTACGCACATGCTTTACTTTGGTGTGTTTGGCAGCTCTTCCCTTGACAGTAGCTATGCATTCTGGGTATTGTTCTGTTCGGGGCATGTTGCTTTTTCAGATTTTCAGTTTTTTTCTTGTTTGCATATAGGTTTTTTTAGGAAAATGTGGTTTTGATTCTGCTTTTTTATACTTTTTTAGAGAAACCCTGTGCAACCAAAGAATATATTGAGGGATTACTTCCAGAAAACTGCACCCATGTCAACAAGCCTGGTACGCCTAGAAAGCCTGAGGTGTGTACTTCCAGAGAATATATAGTTTGTTGGGGGTATTTCAAATGTAAAGGGTTGTTTTTCTTGAAAAACTGCAAGGTGCGCTTAGCACGTAGCATAGTTGTATTTTATCTGAAAATCTCCTAAAGAGTTGTTTCAGTTTGGGGGAGTCTCCTGGGCAGGAAAGGGTGTCTACCTATACATATGTGGTATCACTGTAACCGGGAGAAATTGGGGTTTCACGTGCAATAAGATTTTATTGACAAACTTACATTTTTTATTACAAAAAACACTACAAATTGTAAAAAATTGTTTTTTGGGTTTTTTTTTGCACATATTTCATCCAAAAATATTGAGAACACACCTAAAAAATGACAAACAAGACATTTCATGTTAAAGCTTAGACTCTGCTGAAAAAAACAATATATCACTTTTCTGGGAAATCCCTGGAAATCCCTTCAAAAATCACAGTTGAACAAGGGGAGCGCAAAATAGTGCAAAATGGTCTGGCAACAAAGGGTGACAAAATCTCAAGGTAGTCTGGCGGTTAAAGGGTTAAGCCAGACCTGTAATGACAATTCTGCATAAAAATATACATGGAATGGATTCTGAAGATGGGAAAGGAAAGTGAAGGTTTTATTAGCCTGGACTGTCCCTTTAAAGCAGAGGTGAACAACCTTTTTGGTACCAGGGCAGTATTGTCTTATTGTTTCACTTCAAGAGGCCACAATAAAAACTTAGCTGCCAAAAAAGCGGTTTAGTGTGGGCACACTTTAACCTTGAAGCATTAAATATGCTTTTATGTATATGCAATGGTGAGCAGATGCAAGACAGGAGGATGTGTGGTGAGCAGAGGTGGTTAGAAGTGCAGCGGTAAGATGTGAGCAGAGGTGAGTAGAGGTGCAGCAGTAAGAGGTGAGCAGAGGTGAGTAGAGGTGCAGCAGTAAGAGGTGAGCAGAGGTGAGTAGGGGTGCAGCAGTAAGAGGTGAGCAGAGCGGGGTAGAGGTATAGAGGAAGAGCAACACAGGAAGAAGTTAGTACAGGTGAGTCAGAATGAGGTGAGATTAGCAGGAGTGTAGCTACATTCCCGGAGCTCCCACACTGCAGCAGCTTGTACCACTGACATAAACATAGAGAAACACACACACAACCATACATTACCAGCGTTCACCACTGCCTTCTGACTCGGCTGCCCTTGCCGTCACCCATCAGCGCTGCCTCCACCTCAGCTGCCCACCACCTCCACACAAACAAGTTCTTGGGCACCAGTTCTGCATCACTGCATCAGATCACAGGCCATGCCCACCCGGATGCTGGAACCGGCACCGCGGGAACATCGGTGTGTGGAGGTGGCGGACAGCAGCGACGCCGATAATGTATATATTGGCTGGTCATGTCTTATAGGGCTAAAAGGTGCATCATATAGGGAAGAAAATATAGTAATACACTCACACTCCAATAAAGGTTAAAAACGCATACTCACATCACACTCTACTGTCCCGAGCGGGGACCATGCAGTTATATTGTTATTGCTTCATAGCTAATGCTGGGTTTACACAAGCAGATACATTGGCTTGTTGCTCAGTGAGTGACCAACCATACAAATCTTTTGCAATTGAGCGACTGTGTTTAGACACCAAAGAAACCCATTCTCAAAGAAAAACACATTTTTTGGAGGGCGACTTCTGTTTATCCATTCTAACCTTCAATTGATCAATGAGATATTTTTGGTTAGCAGAAACGATACAACGCCGGATCGATTAACCAATTCTCATTGAACGATTAATCGCTGCGGCCGTTTCCACAGAGTGATTATCGCTAAATTAGCGATTTCTCGCTCGATAATAACTCTGTCTAAACAGGCCATAATAGCTACCAATCTCACCCTCCCTTGGCTTAGCTGTGATGTGGATATCACTGCAATCAGCTGTCACTTGATAATCCTGTCTGCACACGGTACAGACTTCAACTGGGGCTTGATTTGCTTTGTACCTTTTAGGCAGGCATAAAAAGAATGTGAAATTAAAGACTGAATCACATTTTTCAAATTTGCTAATTTCAGCGCTGCCCCCCCTGCATGCTTCTATGGCTGTGCATGGCCAAGACAGTCATTCAACAGCACACTCTGGGGGTATGCAGAAAATATTGGCACTTTTTTTTTAGCAGACACCTGTCTCATTGGAAAAATTATGCACCTCACCTGTAAACATACCCTATCAGTGTTACAGGTGATTTTTTGGGGAAAAAAATAGAACAAATATTTTTATTGCACTTTTGTGTGTTAGTAAAAAAGCACACCCAAAAGTGCACCCAAAGTTAAACCTACTTCACAAAATAAATAGCATATCCTGACTGAGTTGATTCTGTAGGATGGTTACTCCATTAAAGACTAAAGTTTTTTGAGTGTATGTTTTGATCTGTCGAGTTTGGCCACATTTGGAAATATCAAAGTCAAGAGTTCTTGAAATTCGAGAACTTGATGTGGTCCCCATTGAACTTCTCAGGAAGGGGAACCTTAGGTTCTGCTGAGGCCGAGGCAAGTTGAGAGATGGGTGGCTGCCGATTCCAAGCTGTATAACCTGTATTTGCTCCACAAGACTTTCCATAGTATGTTTATTATTTTTGTGTTTTTATGGCCTGTGATAATGCAAGTCTCACCAGTTAGCAGGTCCAGGTTAGTTGATGCTCAAACTCTGCCACTATCTTCACCTTTAGACAAGCCCCCATTTGCCCGATGCACGCAAGCCTCACTGGACACGGTTGCCCCCAGGTCTTACAAGCGCAAACAATATCGACTGAGTGCTGGACCTGCAGGTGGGTGACCCTAACTGGGGTCCGCAGAAGGCCAGAAAAAGCAAGGGTCACACAGGGGAAGTCAGTCCAACAGAGGAATGCAGAGGCAAAACCGAAGATGAAGGGAGGTACCGTAGAGAGCAGGCAGAGATATGGTCAAGGATTCTGAGGTCAGCAATGGAAGTTTCAAGAGGGGGGGTGAAAGGTTAATCCGAGTCGAACACGAGAAGCAAGAGAAACAGAGCACCACACAACAACTAAGCACTAGCTATCACGGACACTAATGACAGGGGCTGGGGGATATTTATAAGAGACGGTGTGCAGGGATTGGCCAGGGCAACTTTGGCCTATAGGCCAGTAACAAAACCAGGGCTGATTAGCCCACACTTAATTAAGGGCTGAGAGCCCATGAGCAATGTTGGGGCTCATTGGCCCATTCAAACCAGCGGGGGGCAGAAGAGTCTTGTGTACGTGTGTGAAAGCTGGGGATGCAGGATGATAGCAGCTTTTCTGACAGTAAAGGACCAGTAAACGGCATGACTTGGGAGCATTCTGCATGAAACTGCTTCAGTCGATTCGGTTGCGGTAGGCAGGAAGAGATTAAGGGTAGTTAAGGGGTACAGGGGATGCACATGGGACAGGATGTGGGGTTGGGAGAGAAGGTGTAGATAAGTTGGGGAGCCTCATGACCCTCCCCCCTTTTCCCACCTGGACATTAAGGAGCAAGAAGTCCCACCCTCTATAGTGGAAGTCCAGTGGTAAGTTGAAGGTGAGTAATTTGTGTTATTTTTTATAAATAAGCCATACATCAATGTATGTGACAATCTGTTTACAGGATTTACTCACATTTCTTACTTGTTTTTTCTTTTGCAGAATGGGAAGTCACAGCTTAGTTGGGTCCATTGTCAATTTTTTAGGGGGCATCACGTATGGGTTAAATGAAGGCTAAGGCATGAAAACCCATGGTTACAAAGTGAAGGGGATGGGGGTAACGTCTGCTTGTACTGGATTTGCTGGTCACCTAAGGGGGGCTTATTGCTTGTTGGTTGACAACAGAAGAAGTCTGTGCTAGACCATGAAATAATGGCCAGGAGTTGAATTGGTTGTCACAAGAATTGGACGGTGGCAATGTTTAACTTAATTTAACTTAATTGTGCTTTTGTCCACGCAGTTTAGTATGCCGAACAGGTAACAAGTCTTTAAAAGAGTAGCATTCTCATTTTTCCAACTATCTCTATAAACATCATTCCTATTTGTTAGCACTCCAAGGCACAAACAAGCTCTTACAATGGAGTGACACGGTGAATGTAGCGTAAAAATGACAAAGTCAATGACAGTGAGCACATTGCGTTGTGTTTTATACACGGCTCCCAAGCGTACTGCAATTTGGATGGAAAAAATGCTGGAACAATGAAGGTCAGTATTATTGTATTGGTTGAACTGAAGGTCGGGCGGCACGGCTTGAAGCAGCCTGGTGATATAATTGATTGTGAAGTGGAAAAGCTTTAGACAAATAACACATCGGAGCCTGATGCCACATGCAATCAGATCTCAGTCAGTTAACGGATAAGTTGCTTTGCTTCTCACTGGAACCCATCCAACTATCTTGCAGTTTTTCTTCAAATGTCAGAGTCGCTATTTATACTGATCAGCATTCAATGGGATTTGTGTTACCTGATTGCAAAAGGCAATGAGCAGGGCAGTAGTAATGCAATTTGTCTGTTTAGTATTTCTTAGACACATCCCTGGAGATGACTGGTCTTTAAAAAGATAATCCAGTGGTGTGTATGCCTAGAGCATTTGTAGTGCATGAGGTATGTATAGAGAAGAATATGGACACTGTTGATACCGAGCTTTTCATAATAATGCTCCCTCCTTAGCTTCTCTCGTTGCTAGGTTTGTTGTAAGATGTGTGTGGTGAGATGACCAGCTTCACAACAGTGTTTTGTGACCAGCAACCCAGGAGGCAGTTGAGACAACAACTGGAAAATGGGAAGTGGTACTGGAAAAAGGTTGGGAACACCTGATCTAGTCTATTCTTTTGTCTGTGAATGGAAAGCCATTGGATGTATGTAAATGAAGCCTTTAAGATTTAGTTACAGTTTAAGGATACTATGATGAATGGATATATTGAGAAATTTTACCAAATTCAAGGTAAGGTAATAGTGAATGCAGCTGCAATAGCCTGACACAAAACAAATCTTTGCTAAGGTCTGGAAAAAAAACTTTTCTAGACATTGACACAAGAATGCAGAAATCTCTCTAGTGTTGTTTTACACAGAAGAGGCTGGTTAACTGCCACGACCAATCGGCCCCTACCCCTGGGTTACCAGCTCCTACAAGAAGTGTTTACCTACTAAGCCTACCTAAATATAAAACATTTTTTGGGGGGAGAAAATTGAACATTCTACATTTCAATGTAATCCCTTTTGGTTTCAACATATTCCACTTCACCTCCATTGATCAGATTTCCATAGAATATAAGGAGACTTCTTGCTTCTACAGTGACCCTGTTACTGCATCTTGACTGTATTATCATCAGAAAATCTTGGCCCATGCAGAAATGTATTCAGGTTACAAAAGAGAATGTAATCACTGGGAGCCAGTTCTAGACTGTAAGGTGGATGGTTAGGCATCATTAAGTTGCATTTACCTGAAAGCAGCTTGTGATTTGCAAGCCTTGTGAGCTGGTGTATTGTCATTAAGCAGCAGCATACCCGATAACTTCCCACAATGATTTTTTTTTTTATTCCCTAGTGTAATGCCCTAATTGTTGAAGCATAGCTGTCTCCATTAATTTTTGTCTTGTGTGGCAGGAATTCTAGTGATAAAACTCCTTCTTTATCCCAGAAAACTGGTGCCATCGCCCATATTGTATTACCTGATAACAATGTGAAAATATAATAGTTTTCTGGAATTTGAGCATGTCTAAGTAATGTAATTTTTCTTTTTGGTCATGCATCAACATTTGTTGCCCCCAGGAACTGACGCTTGACACCATAAAAATATACTGAATCATGCTGGAAACTGTGCCAACTAAAATGGCTAATTCATGAGCTATGACACTGACTTTAACCTGACAATATTCCAAAATCATGACCTCCTCTGAAGATGCTCCAACAGGTCGCCCTGAATGTGGGTCATCAATTGATTCTCTACCCAACATTACTTGGTAGTAAGAAGGTGCACCATCACCATATACAGCAATCTTCCTTGTATAGATTTAGGCTTCTTTTCTTTGTAAGGAATTTAGTCACAGAACAAAGCTCCAAATCCCTCCCTCACTTGTAGACCCACACTGTACTGCACTTGCGATTCCAGTGCTTTCATTGGGCTAAAATGCTACTGTGTGTGTTGCATGTGCAAACATGTCTCACCCTGCACAGGCAAGCACAGCTCTCTAACACTGAAAAAACTTGAGGTATATAACTTATTGAACACCCCTCATATGCATAGTGAACTAGGCTTATAGCGAGGTTGGGTCACTTTATTAATAGCAAAATTTGTGTCTGGTCAGACTGAACTGAGTCGAAAATTTTCAGTTTGAATTTAACTCTGACCCAATACTTATTTCTACTAGCAACTATGCAGATTTTCCTTAAAACCCATTTTCAAATCCCCCACCTTTTCTCCTCACACCACTGCACTAATTAGCTAGCCAACTGCAGGACTGCCATGGACCAACCACCCTGCACTGCACCTTTTTGGTGGAAGAAGTTGAGATAAAGAGCTTGCCAATAGGGAATGAGGGAAGGGAGGGGATCCAGGCATAGTTACCCTATATTACCCTATAACATCCATGTAATATGGTCAGGAGGATACTTTGCTGCATTATCAAAATTTGAAGAAAATGAAAAAAGTGATTTTACTACTATTTGACTTTGTCTTTAAATTATGGGAGGTATTTGTGCTAGGATCACATACAGTAACAAAAAAATATTTTAGTGCCAAGTGCTTCTAGTTTCCTACACAGTGCTGTGAGTCAAATAATGGAAAATAACAAATAGCACAGACACAACTCCATTTCACTTTTTCCTATGCTGGAATGCAAATATGAGAAATGGGAATATGATGATCTGCTAAGGACAATGACATATGAGACACGCGGTTACTTAACTAATTGGCTGCAATTATTTTTAATTAAATCTGTTGAAATTTAGGAAGAGTGACTAAATACTAGAAGCTTCTAAAGAGATTCACAGCAGCAGATGTCTTAAAGAAGCAGCCTTGTTTCTGGGAGTACTGGTCAGAGCTTCAGCCAATCAGTTTAAATAGTCCCTACAGAGAAAGAGGAGTCTTAATTTGGAAAGTTGGTGAAAGGATGTAAAACTGCCAGGTACATCCACAGTACCGTTAATGTATAACCTAGTCAAATCACTAAAAAAGTAAACCATGTTTAGTGTCAAACCCTGTTGCCAACCTGTGCCTTGTCTGTCCACATCCAGCGTTGCAACTCCAGTTGCTATCACTGTTGATCCTGGTCTCCAGCAACATGGCTTGGGCAGTGACTGTCGCCTCATCCCACTCAGGCTGCTACGGCCCCAGCCACTGATACACCCCAGTCTGCAGTGCTTTGGCAGTTGCAGAACTTCAAATACAAGGTATGTGATCTGTAGACTGTATTTGCAGTGACCAAGGTAAGTTCTTACAGAACAAATAATTCTTTATGTGTGCTCCACAGTAACTGCATGTTTAGCAGCAGCAAAACAGGCTACCAGTCGACACACCAGGCATAGGGGCAGGGGACCTTCATGCCCCTAAGCCCTTCGGCGCAGGTCTGCTCTTCCAGTGGTAAACACTAGGCACTTCCTTCTGGCCTTTGGGGATATGAGTAATGGGGTGATGTAACTGCCATGCTGGCAGGTAACCTGCTGCCGCCCTTCCCTTTGAACTGGTGTAGGGGTTATTTATACCCATTACCAGTTAGCATCAGAAAAAGTTTAAAAAAAGACACAAGTCCTTCAATAATCTGACATTAAACTCCACAGACTTTGTCCATTTTCATCCACCGCCATCTAGTGTCCTCCCACTGTCCGATGGCTGTGGGGACATACATCTTCTTCCAGCAGAGACTGTCCAAATGACTGATCTGCTGGGTTGAAGGAGGACAAGGGTCCCCCTTCCTATGGACTGGCATCGTACCAGATTCTGAGCGCTCCCCACCAAAGAGAGGGGCATTTATTTTCCAGGGCGTGGCTTTCCTAGGATTTCCCCTAGCATCATTGTACAGCTAGTGGGTGCAAGGAGATTCCCTTGGGGGTATAAATTCCCCTCCCTTCAATGAGAAGCAATCAGAACCTGGCAAGATGCCAGTCTGTAAGGCAGGGGAGCCTTTGTCAACCAGAATGTTCATTTTGACTGCTTCTCTGCCAGAAGAGGAGTCAGTGGATTGCCCCAGAGCCACTGGACAGCGGGAAGGCGCAACCTGGCACTGCATGAAGACGTAGAGGTGTATAGATTTTAATATTAGACATTTAAATGAATTGTGTTATGTTCTTTTTTTTAACTTTTTCTATTGTGAACTGGAATGTCTGGTGTGGGCTTAGTGTATATGAGCCTGTGTTGCGACTAGGTATACCCGTGGTTGCTCCCTGGATGCAACAAGCAGGACTTTTTGTGCCACTTTTTCATTCCCATGCAGGAGAGGTGCGAAAAGGGCCATAAAGGAGCTGCATCTCCCACAATCGCATGGACACATGCAGTAACGGACAGGTGACTGCACATGCTGAGCCTTGTCAGATCCAGATCTTGTAAAATGAACCCGAAATAACTAATGTAGGTACAGCCAAGTTTTTGACTGCATTTATTTACACTGCTGGGTTCCATCCACCAAAAAAACACTTACTGGTATTTTTACTGATATCTTTAGTCTGGACCTTGGTCCTCGGTCCAAGGTAATATTTCTCAGCTAGAAGAAAGTTCATATAGAGAGTGTAGCAATTCCTTATGACTGAGAATTTTCTAACAGCAGAAGCATGTATAAAAATCATTATTCTGTTCAATAAAAGTTCATAGTACTTTCTTAGGTTACAAGGCACTGGTTTAAAAAGACCAACACAAAAGGAGCATGCCAGGCTATTGATGTTTTGCAAAATGCAGATTTTTCCTGGGGTCAGACGAAACTTCATACACGGCTTTCATTAATGTCTTATGAGTAGACGGCAGACTGGTTCTAAAGAAGATATTAAAATAAACACAATCCCCAGAAGCATAACTGCATAAGAGAATCAGAACAAAAGACTGCCGCCACTTGTGGTATTTAAAAGTAGATCTCTCAGCAAATTTTTTTTTGGTGTTTCATAAATTGTACAAGGGTTAAATTGTTGGGGAGATTACACATCACTTCCTGTCCATCACCATTGAGCACCTGGAAAAACTTAGTTGCAAATTTCTTAGTTTTGGCTCTGCTCTCAATTGTTACTGCAGAGATCGTTCACAATGTGATAGTAATTATTTTGCTGTTTATTCTCCCATGACAAGAGCAGTAGGTTATGATGAATGTCTCTTTTCTGCAGCAGAGAAGCACAGCATATGCACTCTCAGTAGTAACTGGAGTATTGACTGTTATTGGGATAGTGAGGGTGAATTGTGTAAAATTGCTGTTACTCTTTCTGCATTACATCATTACTACAAAACTATTTATAGCTTATTCATGGCACCCTAAGTGTGTTATAATGTCTGTGTGTATGGGCCTAAAATCTAAGGCTGGTAACATTTGCCAGCTGCATGGTGGGTGTGATGAGTTGAGCTTGTGGGAGCATTTACAGTAGTGTGAGAGTAGATTTGTCATGCATAGTATGCAGTTGGAGGTCTCAGCACCTCAATAGGTTCTGGATCCAGCTAAAACAAATTTGTTCCTGCACTGGAGCCTGAGAAAGACCTAGGCTGAACAAGCAGTTAAGCAAGGGAATTGTGATGCCCAGCGGGACACCAGCCTTCTGTAAGCAGGCAACCCCCAATCTCCACCGCCACTTCTGCCTATAGTTAAGCCCTCGTTTGCCGGGACGCTAGGTACGCCTCACCGGACACGGTTACCCCCAGGTCTTAATAGGCGCAAAGGATGGCTGCTTACGGGGAAGGCCGATGAACCATGAGGGTATCCCGAAGCCGAGGTCATTCACAGGTAGTCAATCCGGAGGGTGCGTCAGAGTACAGGGATGAGACAGGTGCATAGTCAGGGATAGCCAAAGGGTCAAGCCGGGAGGTCAGAGATCACGGGGTATCCATAGGGGCAGGCAGGTTTGTGGCCAGACAAAGCAGAGATCGGTACAGGCAGCAGACAGGAATGGTCGATCAAGCCGGGTCGGAATCAGATAACAACTAACAGAATCACACCCTAATCACAAGCGACTATCATGGGCACTGAGTGCTGGGCTGACTCCATATTTATTGGGGAATCGACCAATGGCCACCCTGGGGGGAGTGTATGTGCTGATTGGTGCAACTTACAACACTGAGAGATTGGAGGCACTATCCAGGGGCTGGTCAGTCTTGGCTGCAAGGCTGATCCACCCCTGATTTCCATCAGGTGTGGAGCACTCTGTGCTGCCTGCCACTCGCAGCACAGCGCCTCCTAGTGGCGAAATCTACAGACTGCGGGACGTGCGCCTGCACAGCTAGAGAGGGGCGAGGGAGGCTGCCAGAGTGACGCGCCGCGCTCCCAGCAGCAGGAGTGCTGCGCCGCCCTGCGGACGCTCGCCGCCGGCCCCTTCCTTACATTACCCCCCCCCTTGAGGAGGGGCCCCAGGACCCTCCACCCTGGGTTTAAGAGGATTTTCTCTATGAAATCTTTAAATTAAATGGTCCGCATGCACATCTCTCGCTGGAACCCAACTCCTCTCTTCTGGCCCATATCCCTTCCAGTCAACTAAATATTGCAAGGAATTCCGGAGGAATCCAGAATTTGTGCGACTTCAAACTCCTGCTCACCATCAACTAGAATAGGAGAAGGAGAGGAATCCTTCTCCACTCCCCTGGCAGGCTTAAGGAGGGAGTTCATCAGCGGCTTTTTCAGAAAACACGTCTGCGAATTCTGCATAGGGGGTAGGGATGCCCTCAGCAGTCAAGCGAGTGGCACGTACAGGAAGCTCAAGACAAGACTGGAAACATTGTGGCCCCCCACTTGATAACCTGCCCAGAGACCCAGTCAATTTGGGGATTGTGTTTAGACAACCAGGGGAGTCCCAAAACTAAAGGGGTAAGAGGCATCTTAAGGAGAAGGAAGCTCATTAGCTCGGTATGTCCCGCCCCCACTCTAACAAACATTGGTGGAGTACGGTACTGAATCAGGCCCCCGACAAGGGTGGTATTATCAATGGCTTTGACTCTAATTGGATTGACTAAAGATTGCAGCGGAATCTTTAATGCTTGAGCCAGGCCCCAATCAATAAAATTCCCGGAGGCCCCACAATCCAAAAGAGCCTCCACAGATCTGGACTCAAAATCATGAGTAATCTCGACAGGCAACGTAATTTGTGTGCAACACAGAGGAAATACCGTGCAGCCTAGGTGGGTTTCCTCGACCCCACCTAGGCTCTGAAGTTTCCCGATGCCCGTCTCCGAGGGCAGGAGCGGACCAGGTGACTGACTTCTCCGCAATAAAGGCATAGGCCTTGCGACAGATGCCTCCGCCTCTCAGCTTCAGAAAGCTTCGTGGCCCCAAGCTGCATGGGTTCTTCAGAAGAAGAGGGGACTAAGGCCTCAGGCTTCATACTGACTTCAGACTGGGCCCCTTTTTCCAGGCGTCTTTCTTGTATGCGTCGGTCGATGCGGATAGCCAATTGCATGGTTTCATCCAAGGTGTTAGGTACTGGGTGATTTACCATGACATCTTTTATGACCTCTGACAGACCTAGCCTGAACTGCCCACACAATGCTGGGTCATTCCAGCGAGAATCCAATGCCCAGCGTCGGAATTCCGAGCAATATTCTTCTGCCGGTCTTCGCCCCTGTCTGAGAGATCGTAGCTTGGCATCAGCAGTTGCTCCTCGGTCTGGGTCATCATACAGGATCTCCATGGCCTTGAAGAATTCCTCGACAGATTGGCGGGCGTAATCCTGAGGGGAGAGACTAAAAGCCCAGGATTGGGGATCCCCAAGCAGAAGGGAGATAAGTCCCACCCGTTGCTCCTGGGAGCCGGAAGCACAAGGGCGAAGCTGAAAATAGAGCTTACAGGCATCCTGGAAATTGGCAAATTTACTTCAGTCCCCCGAAAACTTCTCTGGAAGGGGAATCTTGGGTTCAACCGGAAAGGCGGCTATTGCCCACTGGGGCACAGAGGGTGCAGGAGCTGGACGGTTCTCCTGAGCCGCCACTCGAAGTGCCAGGTGCTCCACGGCCGCGGTCAGGGCCTGCACCTGTTCCAAAATTTGGTCCATTTATGGGGCCCGTGATAATGTGATGCCCAGCGGGACACCAGCCTTCTGTAAGCAGGCAACCCCCAATCTCCACCGCCGCTTCTGCCTATAGTCAAGCCCTCGTTTGCCGGGGCGCTAGGTATGCCTCACCGGACACGGTTGCCCCCAGGTCTTAATAGGCGCAAAGGATAGCTGCCGATGAACCACGAGGGTATCCCGAAGCCGAGGTCATTCACAGGTAGTCAATCCGGAGGGTGCGTCAGAGTACAGGGATGAGACAGGTGCGTAGTCAGGGGTAGCCAAAGGGTCAAGCCGGGAGGTCAGAGATCGCAGGGTATCCAGAGGGGCAGGCAGGTTTGTGGTCAGACAATGCAGAGATCGGTACAGGCAGCAGACAGGAATGGTTGATCAAGCCGGGTCGGAATCAGATAACAACTAACAGAATCACACCCTAATCACAAGCACCTTGTTTAGTATTCCTGCAAGAAGTAAATGTTGCTGAGGAGCAATCCACA
Source organism: Gastrophryne carolinensis (assembly GCA_027917425.1). Lineage (NCBI taxonomy): Eukaryota > Metazoa > Chordata > Amphibia > Anura > Microhylidae > Gastrophryne > Gastrophryne carolinensis. Next base: position 374,823,419 of record CM051239.1, read on the forward strand.
TCCCACACAGAAAACCACAGGACACCTTAGGGTCTGTGAGGATCAGCTCTGGTAGACAGCAGAATGTTAGCAGTATAGAGGCTCAGAGGCGAAGAGTTCAACTTAAAGTCCGTGTTTATTCACACAAAAAGTCCACTACACAAAATATCCTTTTTGGGTTACATCACCTTTTCAGGAAAAGTGCCACAGAATTGCATCAGACAGGCAACGGCCTTTCTTAGTTTTTGTCCAAGCTTGCACACTTGTAGCCGAATTCACCTCGGGTCCACATGAAATAGCCTGTATAAGTGCTTCCAGCCAGGCACACAGAGTCTCAGTCCACAAGTGAGCTCTAGACACATCCAGTGCACAGCTGACTCCCCAGGCTATTTATGTGGCCCGCAAAACCCGGGCCTGGGTAGGGGATGGAGTCCCACCCTGCTCTACTCCATCCCAGTAAAGCCGTCCCATGGTTAGCCTTTCAGCTATACTAACATTTTAGCAGCAGACTGCCATTAGCAGCTGATGCTGGAGAAAACTATACAGCTTTACTGCACCAAGGCCAGGTACCTTGGTGCCACATACCTACCGTCAATGACGGCACCTTGCACCTTACCACAGGTCCCAGAAGAATCAATTCCCCCCACACCGCAAATCAGGTGTGTGAGTGTCCTAGTGCCCCAGTCCAGCACTAGTCATCACATTTGGTCCTGGTAACCAACCTGGTTGGACAATGCATGAATCTGTAGTAAAGTTCTAGTTTGCATGATAATAGTAAAAGCATTACACCTGGTATTGAATAAACCCCTAGGTAGGAATAAAGGAAAATGTGGGTTCCATTAAGTAAAACATCATGCAATGACCTAACCCAGAAAATGCATATAAAGTCCTTTATCATTGGTACCACACCCATGAGAAGATTCACAAATGTTTCCCTTCTTGCTCACCAGCATGTTTTAGAGGTTGTTCTGAGATAGGTTCAATGGTGCACACATGGGTGTTCTGCCCAAAAATTCAAAGAGGTCTGGGGTCAACTCTTTATAAAACTCTGATAATGATATTTTCAAAAGACGTAATGCCAGATCCGTGGGAAGCCATATTTTCCTGTAACATAATGATTATTTAAACAATGAGTGGAAATTGGCCACTCATATGTCTCCAGCTTTCAATCAAGAAATTCGCCAGATCTTGGAAAAGTTCTTCAGTTTCATGGGCAATCATGGTCAATAAAAAGCTTACTGCCATTATTAGTGACAGCTTGGATAAGTTTCAGGAGATGGGTTATCTGTAGATCAGGTATTTGGATCTTGATGCCTTATTGGTTTTGTTACAAACTTGAACCATGCTGGGTGGGGAGACAAGGCACCCAGTCTTTACTAATCTTACTAGATTTCCAACTATTAACTTACTTTTTACTCTCTACTACAACCTGATCTTTATACTTCTTCATGTTATCATCAATAAGGCTAACTTTGCTCTATAGGCTCGATTCAGAGAGTTTAAAAAATACTTTCGTTTTAGTGCTGATCTGTTTTTTTTTTTTTGAAAATTTCCCGCTCTTGAGTGTGCGAGCGATTCTTTTGCATTGCAATCCTTCTGTAAAGTTTCCGTCCGTTCGTACTGCAGAGTACGAGGATGTCATTTTCCATTGTGACTTTTCTGTTTCATTTTCTCATGTTACAACGTAGGCTTTCGATTTTGCCCTTTTCCCATCGTATCCTCCCACGAATCCTTTACGTTTCCCAATAGATTCTGTTTCCCTTTTTCCAAAAATAATCATCCAGACGGAAATCCTTATGATCTTGCGCCTGCGCACTACAAACGTAACTCATTAAAGTGCTCGCCTACATATTTGCCACCCTCACTTCTGCTACAATGTTTAGCTAAACCGCTTAGCGCTATCCTCCATCTTCCCTTTTGGACCCTTAAAGCTCACCCCAACCACTTAGCACTATCCTCCATCTTCCCTTTTGGACCCTTAAAGCTCACCCCCAACCACTTAGCACTATCCTCCATCTTCCCTTTTGGACCCTTAAAGATCACCCCAACCACTTAGCACTATCCTCCATCTTCCCTTTTGGACCCTTAAAGATCACCCCAACCACTTAGCACTATCCTCCATCTTCCCTTTTGGACCCTTAAAGATCACCCCAACCACTTAGCACTATCCTCCATCTTCCCTTTTGGACCCTTAAAGATCACCCCAACCACTTAGCACTATCCTCCATCTTCCCTTTTGGACCCTTAAAGCTCACCCCAACCACTTAGCACAATCCTCCATCTTCCCTTTTGGACCCTTAAAGCTCACCCCCAACCACTTAGCACTATCCTCCATCTTCCCTTTTGGACCCTTAAAGATCACCCCAACCACTTAGCACTATCCTCCATCTTCCCTTTTGGACCCTTAAAGATCACCCCAACCACTTAGCACTATCCTCCATCTTCCCTTTTGGACCCTTAAAGATCACCCCAACCACTTAGCACTATCCTCCATCTTCCCTTTTGGACCCTTAAAGCTCACCCCCAACCACTTAGCACTATCCTCCATATTCCCTTTTGGACCCTTAAAGCTCACCCCCAACCACTTCCCGGTTAGGTTCTTCTTCCATTTTAGGCCCCTAAAACTTACTCAAACCACTTCCCGGTTAGGCTTTTCTTCCATTTTAGGCCCCTAAAACTTACCCAAACCACTTCACGGTTAGGTTCTTCTTCCATTTTAGGTCCCTAAAACTTACCCAAACCACTTCCTGGTTAGGTTCTTCTTCCATTTTAGGCCACTAAAACTTACCCAAACCACTTCCCGGTTAGGTTCTTCTTCCATTTTAGACCCCTAAAACTTACCCAAACCACTTCACGTTCATCTGAATCTTCATCTCTAAATATTTATTTCACCCTTCGTTTTGTGTTAATGTATTTGTGTTTAAAAATGACACTGAAACTTTGTTTTGGTTTTGTTTTTTTTACTTGAAGGCCATTTTTGTGGGCCATTAGATTATTTTTTTTAAAAACATTTAGAAAACAAGTTTAAAAACAACAACATTAAAAATATTAAAAATTTTAAATTTAAAAAACTATTTACAAAACTAGAAACAGTGACAGGACCCAGAACACTATTCTTCTTCTGTTTTCCCCAACGAGTAAACCAGCTGCTGCATATCGGCCACCAACTCAAGGACCCTTCGATTCATTTCTTCCACTCTTGCCCGTGTGGTCCCTGTATCAATTTTAGAAACAAAATTACTTCGAGACAAATACATGTTTCTAACCTGTGGATGGAATGTTTTTGAGTTGCAAACATAAATCATGACGACATATGTCAGTCTGCTAAGTAATTACTCTAAGCAAGTGGGCACTGGTCAGTCTGTTAATCATGTCACTTAACACATACTGCAAAGAATGACATTACCACTTACTTGGTTGGTGGCCGAAGGATGCCTCGTTGGGGACAACCCTACGTCCTGGGCCCTGCCACTGTTGTGAAGTAAAAGCTGTCGAGACATGGCAAATAGGGTCACTTATAATGTCTTAGTCAACAGTAATCAAAATTCATTTTCAATGTGTGTGTCACATCACTCACCATCTCCCTGTGCCTCCTGGCCGAGATCTGCTGCAGCCTGCGCATCTTCACCCGCTGCAAAAGCATCTACAAAAACAGATTAAGGGAATCAGCTTGGGTGGAAATAGCATGTATATGTGTGTGCGGTTACATGAAGAGTCACATACCAGAGGCTCCCTCATGCGTCGCTGGGTACGACTCCCTGCCCATGGACCGTCGCACTGGAGATCCACCATCTTCACTTCCAGCTGCACTTCCAGATTCATGCAGCACTGGTCGGCCTGTGCACCTCCGGGTGTGGCGGATTCGGTAATCCATTTCCAACACTAGAAAAGAAAAACAATTATAAATAAATGCCTACCTTCTGCATCAGTTACATCTGGCATGCAATCGCTATGTACTTACTAGGGAAATGGATTCAAAAAAACGCCGCACCCGGGGCATGTGCAGCCGTTTCAGATCCGACCAATGCTGCATGATCTGCGTGTGGGTGAAGGTGGTGTCCGTCTCATGTTGTATTTGGGCAATGATCTCCAGGGAGACGGTGTGCTTCTCAAAAGAGTTGGGCGGGTAGTCATACCTGCGCTCCAGCATGGTCTACAAAACACAAAATAAAGCTAGGTTTTAGTTCAAACTGCATACATATATCTGTCAACAATCGATCATTTGACTAAATGACATTAACAGACATTTGTAGCCTAATACAATCCTTGAAGCTGGCCTCAGTGTTGGTTCACACGTGTGGGCCCTCACTTCGGTTTGGCACGGAGTTTGAGACACTTTTTAAACCAACCGTCTCATCATGCGCTTCCTTAAGGGCTAGGCATGCATTTAGATGGCAAATCAAAGGCAGTAAAAGACACTTACAAGCATGATGATCTCTTCTTGTTGGCGGGGGAAGATTGTGGGCGCCATCTTGCCTCTTGTCTGCAGCAGATAAGTAATGCCCCTGCGGTTTCCAGGTTCCGCACGGCTGGATGAACGGCCGTACACACGTCCGTACGCACATCCGTACGCACGTCCGTACGCACGTCCGTACGCGTAGTGTGAGACCCCGGCAATCCTGTTTAAAGGGTCCTGGACACACAGCTCATTCTCTTTCAGAGTCCATGTGCAATGGCACCGAAAAAACCTGCTCAAAAAGCTGCAAAGAGGCCACCACCAAACAGGCAGCCAAACGGCAGGAGCCTGCTGAGGGGCCCAAGACTCGGTCCCAGATGACCAAAAAGAAGTTGCGGCCAACCCACAGTGCCCAGGCAAAGGCACCCAGCCCAACTAGGCAAAAAAAGGAGGCCGCTGGAAAACCCAAGCCACAGGGCAGAAAGCCAACCACAACGGAGGGGAAAAAAGGGACCAAGAGGGTGCGAAGCCCCAGCCCACCAAGGTCTCCATCACCCCACCCACGTGGCTACCATGCCAAGAAAACCCAAAGGAGACACCGGGAAAGAAGCCCCACCAGTTCTACCTCCCCATCAACACCACCCGCATGGGGCCACAAGGCTCATGCCAAGAGGGCAAGGCACAGGGCCCGAAGACAGAGTTCGTCCTCCCCACCCTCACGGGTGTCAAAATCAGCAGACAAGAGGGCAAGTTCAGTGGCCACCCAGCCAAGAACCCCAAGTTCATTTCCAAGTCCAGTCCAATCAGAAGCCAACCACCTGTCCTACATTTCTCCCCAACACAGCCAGCCCAGAATTTCCTCTGATTTGCCGCCAACCACTGATGAGTCAGAACATCTAGCAACAGGGCGCACATTGCGCCGAGGCCACTTGAGTGGCAGGTTTGGTGAGGCCCAAACTCTGGCATTGGCTAGTGGCCTCAACTTGTATTATGATGAGCTATATGGGCGCAGATCCAAAGCTACAAGCAAGCAGCGCAAAGCCGAGATTTTGGAGGAGCTCACCAGGCAGGTCAATGCAGCGGAGGAAGAGCTCAAAGATTTCCAGATGGAGCAGATACAAAGGAAAATATCGGACCTAAAGTATGCAGCACGGAAGAAAGAAAATAAACGGCGTAATTACAGGTACATATATACTTTGTGGATTTGGCTTCGGCTTGTATTGCAAACATTTAGCTAAATGTGTTCAACTCTCTTTTTCAGCTTACAAACTGGCGGCGGATTCCCCACCAAACTGCAATTTACCCGAGCTGAGTAGATGGTGCTGGGCCTGCTACATCCTGTGGCCTTAGAGGGACACTCGGCCCGACAGGACACGGACATCCCTACTATTCCTAATGGTTAGTAATGTTAGTGTGTATGTGAAATGTGAGCTACGTGTAAAATGAGGCACAAAGCCATATATTAACACATGCCCCTAGGGTGTGCCTTGTAGTGGAGGTAACAATTTAAACAGGGTGTGTTATGTGTGGCCACTCATCATTTGCTTTTTTCCTTGCTCATACATTATTTGGGAGAGTCTTGAGGAACACTATTGAGATTAGCAAAGGACTGCCTGTTATGTATTTGGAGTCAATTACATACAACACTTCAAGCTTTATCTGTAGGCAATTTGGTTTGGAGCTGTGCTTTGCTCAGAAAGACTTTATCTGGGGTGCTTGAAACTTGGACCTAGAAAGAATGGCAAACAGGATAATCTAATGGCAAATGCTATTTGCAAGCTGAGTGTGGTCCCATAATGGGCTTTTAGGGATGTGTGAAGCCTCAGAAATGGCATTCATAGTCAAGTTAAACTTGGTCCGTTGTGGGAGTTGCCATTCATGCATGGGCCCGTGTTTTAATGAACCATATGTGTTAATACACATCAGCAATGCCTAGTTGTGTGTTAACATGCCTTCTTTTCCACAATGCAGCCCAGCATCATCCCTTAGCTAATGTGGAATCCTCAGCCAGTTTAACCATGCCGTCTACTTCCGTGCTGCCTCGGACCCAGGATCCGATATATACGGTAAGTGTCTTTTTATGATTTGGATTATGCATGTGCCTTGCCATGTTTCTTTTTGCTGAATTACATATGTATTCCCCAAACTGAACCTTTGTTATTTACATGTCCCAACAGACCCACACACTGATGGAGGAAATCCAGGAGCTGGAGGAAGATGGAGCCTTCATTGAAACTTCAGAACAGCTCCCCCTGGGACAGAATCTGCAACTGTCCCACCATGTTTCTACACCAAATCCTCAGCAGCAGAGTGAAGCTGGCTGCATGCTGCCAGCCCATCGTGGGCAGCATGCAGAGACTGAGCCGACAGTCCCCAGTGTTAGCTCTGCTGCCGAGGATTTGCCAAGCAGACCTGTGGCTGTTGGTGGACCTAGAGCCACATCATCTGCATGCCCCCCAACCCGGGGAATAGGGAGGCGTAGTCGACTACGTCGCCCAGTTGCCCAGGGGAGGGCGCCGATGATGGAGTCAGCATGGCACCATGAGAGGCGGCTATTTTGCCTCCAAAATCAACGAAACGACGAGCATCTTCATGGGCAATTAGAAACATTAAACAACACCTTAAACTCCATGCTGACTGAATTTAGGTCCAACAACAGCCACATGGCCACCTTATCCAATTATTACAGTGCCATGCTTGAGGAAGTTCGAAATAGCAACAGCCACATGGCCACCTTAACTAACAATCTCAGTGCCACGATGGCTGAATTTCGAACTTCTAATAGAAACATGTTGGAGCAGTTGCAGATTCTGAATGCCACACATGCCCAGGTGAGGGCCCACCTCCAAGGTCCCCAACCTGGGTTTTATGGGCATCCCCCATGTTAAGGCCTATTTGGCCTGTATCTGCTCCACATCTTTGCTCTACATACCCACTGTATTGACCTGTCTGGTGAGCCCTACCAATATACCCCTTTGGTATGGCTTTGCTTGTTTGCTTTGGATTTGCGCCCATATAGCTCATTAGAGTGCTGAGGTAGCCCACTAGCCAATGCTGGAGGTGAAGCCTCAATGAACCTGCCACTGTTGCGCTGCATGCTTATTTACATTTGTTCTGGCTCCTCCTGTTTGTAGGCATGATTGGGGGACATTCTGGGCTGGCAAACTACTACCTTGACCCCTGGCTAAGATTGAACTGGACTTGGATTGGGACTAGGGGTTCTTGTTTGGGTGTCACACTGACTAACAGGTGTAGATGTGGCATAGGTTTGGCCAGGCAGGAGAGGGTGTGTCTGTGGGCCTATCTGTTTGCTAGCCAATGTGGACATGGCAATGCTTGGCACCTATGTTGATTTACTCTTCATTTTTACGAAACTTTGCACAGGAGTGCCTTACTTTACAACTCCTTACTCTGGGCAATTGCTATGTGGGCTGATTTGCCTAATCTTTCATTTGTGTTTTGCCCATGTATTTTATGCTACTATGGGAGTGAACATCAACTCCAATGTTTGCTTTGGAAATAAAATTGTAATTAACCTGTGGTGGACTAAGTTTATGCCTTTATGTTTTGGGGGAATAAAGATGAGTTAAAGTAGGCAGTAACAAATTTGGAACATCACCAAAACAAAAAAATAACATCATGTGTGAGGTTCTTTGTAATTATTTCTTTACTGTTTGTAAAAGTAAGAAACACACATAAAAACACCAAGGTCCAAAAACACAAATAACAAAAAATAAAGGGACAAAACAAACAAAGGAACACAACATTAAGCAAAACGTGTCTCAATTAAATTAGACCGCACGGCTTGGGCAGACGCACTCGGTGGGCCCCGATAGTTCTCGTCTGGGTCATCGGTGGGTGGAGAGGGGGGCAAATCCACATACCGGGGGACACGCTGCAAAATAACAAAATTATGCAACACTGCACAGGCCATTATAATATCTATGACCTTTTTGGGGTCATACTGAAGTGCTCCCCTGGTATGGTCCAAGCATCGGAAGCGGGTCTTCAATAGGCCAAACGCCCTCTCCACCACAGCCCTGGTCTTCCTGTGCGCCCTATTATATGCCTCCTCGACTGCATTCTGGGGCCGGAGGATGGGTGTCAACAGCCACGGAAGGAGTGGATAGCTGGAATCACCTGCCAAAATGTATTAGAAAAAACATAAATTACACATTACTAAATAAATGGAATCCCCTAAACGGCCCATCAACATGACTAAGAGCCTAAGTCACATTTGCTACACAGCATGAGCATACATAGTGCACAGCCCCCCAAAAAATAAAGAAAAAACAAATAGATGTGGAATCAAATTAAACATCAAAGATGGCAAATGAGGGCCATTCAGGCAGACTGCTAACAGGTATTGGTTTCGGACTGTGCTGCTCAGCATTCTTGGATGTCTTAAATTCTCAGGACCCTGTATCTGCTTGGTATGAGTCCAAAACAGCTCTAACACGCCCCCTGCACTTTATCCCGCTCTCCTCTACTCAATAAGTGTAATGCATCTAATCAAAGATGGCGCAGACCCTATTAAAAATTCTAGGACATAATTTAAGCAGAGTGTGGGGAAGACTAATTCTTACTTTACTCTAAATTCTAATTCAACATTTTGCTAAGGCAGGACTAACATTTGGCAAGGCTTGGTTGCTTTAAAAATCTAATGGTTAAGGTCACGTTTCACATGTAAACAAGGTGTGAAAAAAGGCATAGTTTCATACATGGAACACAAATTAAATTCATAGCCATACATATCACAAAAAAAGGACATTATTGGCGTCAACTTACCAAGGAGTCATCCCCCGGAAAGTTCCCCAGACTCAAACCGACCGTTCAATCCAGATCTTCAAAGAATGTAGGCATCATGGGATGAGCCTTGGAACGCGAGCAGACTAAGGAACCGCATGTCCGGGGCCACCACTGCTTGGACATTCATTGAGTGGCCCATTTTGCGGTTCCTGGTATATTGAAAAAAAAAAAAAAACACTATAAAGGGAAGGAAAACTAGGGAAACACTAACTAATCACACCCTAAGCAAAACCTGTGGCCCAATTAAAATAACAATAAACAAGTACATAAGTATTTTGTCTTGCCAAATAAGAATATGTCTGTTTGAAAACGGAAATATTAACTTTCCAGGGTCTATTTCAGGTACACATTAAAATGTTTCCTTGGTGAACACATGTGACACTTATATGCTACTAAATACGGTCCATGGTTCCACAGGGACTCTTTACAAGGATGGAATACTTAAAAGGAGGGCTACATTTCAAGGAGGGATAAATTACAAGGAGGGATAAATTACAAGGAGGGAATCATTATAAGAAGGGACATTTTACAAGGAGGGACTTTTTGAATTTTTTGGGACATAAAATAAAAAAAAATGTTAAAACATATGACTGATTGTACTTGCCTGTAGATATACTCGTCGACTGCCGGAGGGACCAGGGCAACGTGGGTGCAGTCAATTGCACTCATGACGTTGTGCATGTCGGCGATGTTATAAAATGCCAGCTTAATCGCGTTCCTGGCTACCATGTCGCCAGGAAAACAAATATATTTCCGAGTAATGGTAGCCATGCCTTCCAAAAACTTGGATAGCGCGCGGCTTAGCGTAGGCTGGGAGATCCCCACGGAGAGGGCACCCAGCATCTGGAACGAGCTGTTCGCCAAAATTTGCAGGCAGCCAAGCATCTTGGTCATACCTGAAATTGCTTGCCCCTTCCTTGTGGTGTGGGCTAACCATGGCCGCAGCTCACTATACAATTTATGGAGAGAAGCGCGATTAAGTCTGGTCAGCTCGAACAGCTCAACGCCATGCATGCCATTGATGTGCATGCATCGCTGCCGGTGCAATCTGGTCTCAGCCCTCCAGACAATTTCAATGCCCATGAGCTGCAGACCCTCATGCTCCTCAAATACACTAGAGTCATCCATAGCTGCTAGTCTCGAGGTCAAAATGGTCCCGTAAGGGGATCGCAAAGGAAACAGATTTATAGGGTGGTGGTCCGTCGGCAGTCAGCTCTCTGAATGAGACGCAAGCCCATAGCAATAACGTAAGTTATCTGAACGAATGAAAAATTTCAGATTTGGTTTGGAAAATGACCCGAACTAACGCAAATGTTCCGATTTGCTTTCGTTCATCGAAAGCGCATATACGCATTTGCCCAAACGTTCGTACGAATGAAAAATGAACGAAAAAAAGCAAAAAAATTGCAAACACCCACAAAAACTTTCACAGACAGCTACGGAATAGCATACGAATGTGCCTCTGAATCGAGCCTTATGTCCTGGTACTATGGAAAGCTTTAAGACAACCCAATTTATCTGTCTCCTTTTTGCACCTGGTTCGGAATCCACCTCTAAATTGTAATCTGCAGAGGAACAGATATTAAGGCTGGAAATGTGAATTGAGATGGGGGTAGCCATGGGCTTAACTGCAAGGAGTGCAGAGCTAGCTAGATAGATTGCATCAGGTCCATGAGCTCAGAGTGGTCCCATTGCTGCCATTTCCCAACCTTATTTATTAGATTTTTGCTCACATGGCAACATGTACAGATATAAAGCAGTATTTGGCTGCTTTGTTTCAGTCTTTAGACGTCTAAATGTATCCAATACAGTTTTAAGTCATTATTTATTGTTACAAAGACTATTGCAAATGTGGTGCTACAGAGCTCACAAATAAAATTCTGAATAATTCTGAAGATACAATAGGAGAGAGAAACCCGCCCTTACAAGTTTACAGTCTAAAGGATAAGGAGTGAAGACAAAGGGGAAGGATCACGAACAGTCAGTATTGAGTTTTGTGGCATAAGTTTTGAGCCAGGTTGTATGGTGGTCTGAATAAGTGGGTTTTGAGGGCACTTTTAAAAGCTTGGAGGGTTGGGGTCTTGGGCTCTACTGCTGACCTTTCTTTCATATGGGTATTGAAGGGGATTCTTGTTTTCGTATAAGCACATTAAGCTTCTTTCCTTTACACTGCAGGTTTATTATATATTAGACATTAATTAATTAGGGAATTTGAATAATAAGTATGTTTTTTTATTTGTGTGTTTATCTATTTTTGTATACTTCCCATTATTTGCAATGTAACTTTTTTCCTAGGCCTGCTGGCTTTGCAATTATTATTGTGGTGTTAGTTTGCTGGCACTTTCTTGAGTGATTTGTCTCAAGTGGTGCACACCTTGGCTATGTTTTTGAACACCAGACCTGGATGAAGCAGCACGAACAGTCCCTTTAAGGTAAGAAATATTTCGTAACATTTTTCTAAGGATCCTGAATCAGGTCTGTAGCTTTCATGAGAACGGAACTGACAAAATAAAACTGGTATACTTAACATTCTCTATTTGCAATATTATCTTTTTTCCTAGGCCTGCTGGCTCTGCATTTATTATCATGTTTTTTGTCTGCTGACACTTTCATGTGTGATTTGCCTTTGCCTGTGATTTGCAGTTTTAATGAATTTTAGTGTTTAATAAAATATCTCTATATCTTCATCATGTTGTTCAATCTAATTTTAGTCTTTGATGGACTGGGAGAGTAGAATTAGCCTTTGACTCATGTAAATAAAATATTATCTGCGGGTTAGTAAAGTTCTCCTGTGATTTAACAGATACAGTACATCCAGGAGTAAGAAATTAAGGGAACTTTTCAGGCATTAACAAAAAGAAGATACTCATCATCTCCCAAAATAGCTTTCCCTCAGTCCAGTTAATCTCCAACAGGGTGATGTGCTGAGACCTTTCTGGAATTGCCCCCTCTGTTTCAGCGAATGGAGTTCCAGTCACTGCTACGTTTCGTACAGTACGGACCTGGGTGAAGAAGCACGGAAAGTCGCTTCAAGGTAAGAAATATTTCGTAAGAGGATCCTGAATCAAGTCCATAGCTTTCATGAGAACTGAACTGACAAAAGAAATGGAATGTCAGCCTGTGTAATCTGCCTCCACGGTTCACATGAGTTATGGTAACCTTTGCCAAATTATCTGCTTTATACAGAATGCTGGCACCACAGATGCAAATGAGCTCACTAAAGCCAAGTGACTGTGATGAAATTGCAGGCTTGTATCCTTCATTACTGCCAAGAGGATGGGATGGCATGTAGTCTCTTTTTCAAGAAATGAAGCTAGAAGTGTGATTGACTCTTTGTAAACAGTTACTAAAGAAATACATGTAGTACTTTCCTATATATCACACATGCATCCTCCTCAAGGGCTACCAACAGGCCTTAATATGCAGATCTTCACACAGATACACAGGTGAATTAATTAATGCTCAGACAGAGCTATAGAGTCAGCTATGTGGAAATCCACAAACATGACCTGTTGGTGGCTCTTGAGGAGAGGGTACCCATGTATGGTTCCCATATAGCTGGAACCTCTGCTTGACAAAGCTAAGCATCAAAATTCAAGGCCCTCTACTTTCCCAGTTTTCCCACTAGGCACCAGAGCTGATATAGTCAGGTTTACAGGCTTGGTCATGCTAATATAATTTCACAAGACTGAGAATTCCGTCACTCTTAGGATCTGAATAGCCAAGAAACTCTGCTCCAAGTCTTGGCACTCTAATGTTGCCACCTCAAGCGGTCAGGGCCTGCGCAAAAGAACTCAATCATCTGCTCATGAGAACGGAGCTTGCAATGCACATACACATGTGTGGAATGCAATAATTTCTTTCCTCTGTGAAATTCAGCACCATATTTGGCTGCCCTGTCCCTGACCTTGGCCTGATCAATGACTTGGTCACCCAAGCTGATTCTGGCTACTAGACTGCCAGCTCCCCAGGTAAACACTCTGAGTTCATCCGCACCATAGGAGGTTTTAGGGAAGAGGGGGCTCTTGTAGACTCTTGACTCTAGGTGTTCTTGCTGGGTTTTACAGACCTCACAGAGACAAATATTAGAATGAGAGTTTAAAACACCGGGATGCATTATCTATCCTTCCTGCTGTGACTATACCAAACAAGATGAGTCATTCTAAACAGCCTGACAGCTCCCTGATGGGAGTTAAATTATTTTACATTGTTATAGCCAAGGAGAAATTGATGTATCCAATTTGTTTATATTGTACTCAGATGTGATGCATTGTAAAGCAGTCACGAGCCTGCTATTGAAATGTAAATAGCTTATGGATAGCTTTACAGCCTTCTGTGAGGTGTGCATTACACTGCTGTGATGGAGAAAACACTGTGAAATTGTCTCATCTGTATTAGCCCATATGCACAGGGGGTGCCTTAAGTAGACCTCCCTGAATGTGCATAAGGATACCAATGTGGACGATCAATACCTCAGGCTAAGCAAAGGAAACCCCACATAGCTCAAAAATGTCTTGTGGAGATAAAAAATGTCAACATTTTATAGACTTACCCTCTGACTTAGCATGGTGGGAAGCAGCAGCCTAAATGCACAATTATGGATTCCAAACCTACACCCTTTATAGCAAAATCCATTTGGCCAAATCACACATAGAGGGGAGCAGCTCATCATAAGATGTTCAGAGCTATTAAACATGAGTTTACAAAGGGCTCAAAAGGAGGAGTAATAGAGCCCAGACGACATTAGTAGGGCTGTTTACAAAATGAAAATTGCCATTACATAAATAAAGGGCACATAATAAAACTTTTGAATGTGCAAATTTACATTTGTGCCTATTATTATAGTTAGTCCTTCTCAAATGGTGTAATTTAGAATTGTTCCCATAGGTTTGGCTTACACTTTTGACACATTTTGAAAGCTTTTCTGGTGCATTTTATGATGTAGCATTATGTGCATTTTTCTGCTTTATAACATGTTTGTTGTTTTAATATATGTTTATTTTAGTGTAATACACATTTCTGGCAACGTTGCTCATTTTATACCACTGTTTAACAAACATTCATATTTGGTCTTATGGGATCTATTTGGAAATATGAATGTTGTCATTGACTCTCCTAGAACTGCAAAAGGGGTTGGGGTAAACACAACGGGGAGGCTGATTTATTAATAGCGACATTAATAGCGACATGTAGCGACAGTTGAGCGACTGTAGCGGTATTTTCACAGCGCCCGCTAGTAGTCGCTGTGCTTGGCCATTGTTCGGTTGTTGACAGCGACTCAGTCGGTGTGGCGTAATGTTGAATACAAGGTTACGAGTTGCTATTTGACAGGTTCCGCGATGTATGGGTGCGCATGATAGCGACTGGTCAGAGCAACCGGCTTCCACCATATTCCACCATATTCATAAAAAAATTACGCTCCAAAAATTCAAGCACTGTGAAATGCATGTTTAAACCCCAGAGCGCTGGAGGCAATGTGTTAAAAGTAGTTTTTTAACCCCCAAACCACCATATTTTTGGAAACCAAAAAAAAAAGTATTTTAAATAATTTAGTAATATGAATACATTAATGTCTGACCTGTAATATCAATTCTGTACAATTTTTTTTTTTCCCTTAAAAAAATTATCTAAAATGGCAGAAGTGGGCACAGAATTTTTCACATTTAAAAAAAAAAAAATTAAAGATTGTTCCATTGAAATGCATTGGAGCGCGCCAGGTAGCGAGAGGTCATACCTGTCGCTGTTCAAGGTCGGACGCTGGCGCTGTGGGCTGAGGCTGGAATAATGATGAATGAGTCGCTATATGGCGCTATCTCAGTCGCTAAGCAGGATTGGCTTGATAAATGTTTGATTGTGGTGGGGAGCCGGCGTTCTCGTGGCGGGGCCCGTCATTACCGGCCGCTCACCAGTCGCTACCTGTCGCTATTCCTTCATAAATAAGGGCCTTAATGTTGCATGGGGACCAGTGGTTTCTTGTTATGTCACTCAAATTAGAAATATTAATGCCCCCCCCCCCTTTACCCACTGACATTATTACATATGATTGGCAGATATGCTGATCTAGACTTTATGCTGCTTATTCACAAAATGTTTTAATCCACATGGTAACAGCACCAAAACTTTAAGGGAGAATGGGCACCAATCAAAACAATTCTCAAAAGCTAAGGGCTAATTAAGCATTGCTTTTACACTGATGCAGTTGTTGTGGACCAAACAGGCTGGGTTGCATTGCCACATACACAAGAGGCTGTGGTTTGGAACATAAACTAATAAACTAGCACTGGCAAGATGCTCTGCCCTTTATTACTATTTGGGGGGGGGGTGGGACACAAGAAATACATCCATCTAATAGAAGACCTGGCCATATCTTGAATTCCTTCATGAATTGTGATTATCTTCACAGTCCGGCAAATAGTTTCGGCAGTTTGTTCTTTATTCTTCAAAGGAGCCATAATTTCAGAAGAGATGTTTTATGCAGTTGACACGAAATGTGACAATTGTGATGACATCTGCAGGAAGATATAAGGCTGTGGAATAACCGATGGAACAAAATGTAAAGCAGAACCGCTGAATGTTCAAGCCCTGCTACTCAATATTTGATGGAATTCAATATTTTATACATTTCTGGTGGTCAATCTATAATGTATGTAAAGACCGCCGACTGTTAATCTTAATGCACAAGGTCCTGCATTTGCACAGTTTAGTAATCCCTATAATAAATAATTCTGACCAAAAGTCACGGGGACTTTAAACTGTGGCACCGCGGGATTCTAATTTAAGATTGTATTTACTACTCACATTTGGAGGTCATAGTACTGCAGTTTTTAGGGTACTATTTCATTGCAATCTTTTTCTATGTAATGCTTTATTTACTATTGCTAGAAATGATTAAATGGGCAATACAAAGCACCTTGGAATGTCCACATACAGCATTCAGAATAGTACCGTGCCTGTATGAAATTCACTATATCTGCATGTTTTCACCTGCCTTACATGCAATACATGCGTTCATTTTTCTCTGCACTAATATGTCTTCTGCCTGTCCATTGATAAACCTCTATACTGTCTCTATACTGACAGTGTAGGTCAAGGCAGAGATCCTTTAAAATTGTAAACTCCTCTTCCATACAAACTCTATAACCTTTCTTAGGAGGTTTCCCACGGTGGCTTGTAAAAGAAATACGAGGGTATACAGGGGTTGCCAGAGGAAAAGCACAGTTAGATGTTTATTTGTCCCTCAGTATATGAGCCTCCTTTCTCCCCCCTGACCGTGCCCTGAAAAGCACAATTAACAGATGCTTTTTTTCTGTCCCTCAGTATATGAGCCTTCTCTCTCTCTCCTGACCGTGCCCTGAAAAGGACATTTAGCAGATGTTTCTCTGTCCCTCAGTATATGAGCCTCCTCTCCTTAACTGAGAGTGCCTTGAAAAGGACAATTATTAATAAATAGTTATTTGCCCCTAGTTGTCCCTCACTTTATGAACTTCCTCTATACCAAACTGCCCCGAAAAGGACAATTATTATTGTTTTGTTCTTTATCCCTTGCTGTCCCACACTATGGCCGTGCACCTGTGCATTTGTGCACATTTTTTGGAGCACCAATTCACGCTCGGGCTTCCTTCTGATTCATGTTCTTCTAAATCTGAAGCGGAATTTGCGTCCTGAGCAGACGACAAAGCGCGAACTTGCACCTGTAATTTTCTGCATACACAACTTGGGGTGTTTACAGTGCCAAAAAAGCAGTCACAAATGAGATAGTTTCAAAAGAGTTTTACCTCCAGCAAAAAGCTGAAGTAAACTGCTGGCTTCAATGACTAAAAGGCTTATTTAATTGCTAAAACACATGCCCGCAGCATTCAGCATGTTTTTTTAGCAATGAAAGTATAAGGAGCAAGGTTTATTTTTGTAATTTCTACTTTTTTGTGGGGTTTTTAGGAGATAAAAATGGTTAAAAGTACACAAATCTCAAAATGTTTAATTCCTAAAAACACTAATGCTAAAAAGGTGTACATTTGGCCCCAAAATTATAGATAGAAAAAAACTTATAACCAACAGTAGCACAATTATTAGTATTATTGCATATTACTAATATGCAAAACCTCTGGGACAAAACATTTGGAAAAGAAACACTGGAGACAACCTGGATCAGGATATATCCCAATAAAACATGACCACTAAAAATAAGGGGAAATAAGCACCTATAAATGAACAACACCTAAATAATTCTCCCCTTTCTTAACTGTTTCGATATTGCGATTTTGTCTCTCCAGCTTCTGTGTTTTAGGCAAATATCTATTCTCCACTTCTGAGTGTATTTCACTACAATTTGGAGACTAGAGATTCTTCTAAAACACAGAAGCCAGAGAGACAAATTCTCAATATCGAAAAAGTAAAGAAAGGGGAGAAACATGGAGGGACCATCTGGACCAGTTAAGGGCTTAGCCAGCCAGACAAAAGTGCATGGGGCAGAGACTTTTGCACTTCAAAACAGCAGAATTTTATGCAGAAGGCATCAGAAGAGGAATTTTCCTCACCCCGAGCGCATGCAATTTGGTGCCATACGCACATCTGCTGGATGTGGGCACAAAGCTATGAATTGCACTTGGTTTGGGGTTTTCTGGCGCACAACATGAAAAAGACAATTATTAAGTTTTTCTGGGTCCCTTTGCTGTCCCTTACTGCAGCCTCTTTCTGCCTAATCTACAGCGATGTAACAGTGCTGAGACACATGACCCCACCTCTTGTACAGCAGGGTCACGTGTCCCACCTGGTCATACTGGGCATGGCTATGGCTGCAAGGGACTAGAAGCCTATAAACCAGCTTTCCGGGTTTGGCCATTTGATGAACATGAACAAAGACTTTTGACTGAAGTCTGTGTGCGGGTATGTGGACGAAGGTTTGGCACAGACCCCAACCTTGCGGTCATCCTGAGAAAGTACTCTTTTGTTTTTTGGATAGGCTGCTGAATCACTTTCAGTTTTTAAACAATTATTTAAAGTTAAAAATCAAGCTGGCTAAATTAGCTGGTTGAATTTAACCCTTTAAGTGCCAGCCTACCTGGAGTTTTTGTCACACTCTGTTGCCAGACCATTTTGCACTATTTTGCGCTCCCCATGTTCAAATGTGATTTTTGAAGGGATTTCCAGGGATTTCCCAGGAAAATGATATATTGTTTTTTTCAGCAGAGTCTGGGCTTTAACATGAAATGTCTTTACATTTGAAATACCCCCAACAAACTATATATTCTCTGGAAGTACACACCTCAGGCTTTCTAGGCGTACCAGGCTTGTTGATGTGGCCATAGTTTTCTGGAAGTAATCCCTCAATGGATTCTTTGGTTGCAAAGAGTTTCCCTAAAAAAGGGATAAAAAAGCAGAATCAAAGCCACATTTTCCTAAAAAAACTATATACAAACAAGAAAAAACAAGTTTAATCTGAAAACGCAACATCCCCCGAACAGAACAATACCCAACATGCATAGGTTCTGTCAAGGGAAGAGTTGCCAAACACCCCAAAGTAAAGCATGTGCGTAACGGTAATTTTACTTGAAAATTTCAGCTCTGCAGACAAAGTGCGCACCTTGCGATTTTTCAACCAAAACAACCCTTGACATTTGGAATATCCCCCATAAACCATATATTCCCTGAAAGTACACACGTTAAGCTTTCTAAGGGTACCCAGCTTGTTGTAGTGGGCTCATCTTTCTGGAAGTAATCCCTCAAAGAATTCTTTGTTTGCGCAGGGTTTCCCTAAAAAATTTATAAAAAAGCTGAATAAAAAACACCTTTTCCTAAAATATAAATATGCAAACCAGAAAAAACAAGCTAAGTCTGAAAGCGCAAGGTCCCCCGAACAGAACAATACCCAACATGCATAGGTACTATTAACCCTTTTAATTGCCAGCCTACTTGAGATTTTGTCACCCTCTGTTGACAGGCCATTTTTCCCCATTTTGCGTCATGTTTTGCGCCATGTTTTGCGCCATTTTTGCTGGAACTTTCAGGAAAATTATATATATATTTTTTTGCAGCAGAGTTTAGGCTTTAACATGAAATGTCTTGTTTGTAAATTTTTTTTTTTTTTTTTACAATATTATTAAGTAAAAATAATAAATAAATAAATAAAAAATGTTTTTAAAAAATTGACTCCTTTATTTTAAATAAAAAATGTATTTTATTAAGGAAAATCATATTGCATGTGAAAGCCCCATTTCTACCGATTAGAACGGTACCACATATTTATCGGTAACCCCCTGTTCCTGCCCAGGAGACCCCCCTAACTGAAACAAGTATTTTATAACATTCACAAAAAAAATACAACTACCATCCACACTACAAAGGGATAAATCGAGAAAAAAAATGACATAGGGTCCCCCCTCCCAGGGGAGGGAGACCCCATTTTTTTTTAAGGGTTAAAAACCCTTAGAAAATCAAAAAAAAAATTGACGTGGGGTCCCCCTTACCCAAAGTAACCAGCCCGGGACCAACTATGGGGGCTTGTAGGCACAGAGTGGGGGGGCCAGCTTTTGTGGCCCCCCCACCCTGCAGCCTATGAGCCCACATAGCCCATGTGGGCCCGGGCTCTTCTGCCCCCCCCTGGCCTTTGGGGAGGCAGGTAATGGGGGTGCCGGGGGTTAATGGCAAGCCACTCGCTAGCGCAGGTGGCTTGCCATCCCCCCAGCCTTGTGAACTGGTATAGGGGTCATGGACCCCTTACCAGTTCACAAGGGGTTAAATGTAAATAATCACACAGACACAAGCAGAGAAAAAAATATTTTATTTTTATTTTTTTTTACACTGTACTCACCTCCCATCCATCCTGGAGCACTCTGTCCCTCGGCGATCACTGGCTTCTGCTCACTTGCTAGAAGCCTTTTATAGCTGCTGGATGACAGAACACAAAGGGTTAATCAAAAAAAAAATGACATAGGGTCCCCCCTCCCAGGGGAGGGGGACCCCATTTTTTTTTTTTATTTTTAAGGGTTAAAAACCCTTAAAAATCAAAAGAAAAATTGACGTGGGGTCCCCCTTACCCAAAGTAACCAGCCCGGGACCAGCTATGGGGGCTTGTAGGCACAGAGTGGGGGGGCCAGCTTTTGTGGCCCCCCCACCCTGCAGCCTACGAGCCCACATAGCCCATGTGGGCCCGGGCTCTTCTGCCCCCCCCTGGCCTTTGGGGAGGCAGGTAATGGGGGTGCCAGGGGTTAGGCTTGCCATCCCCCCAGCCTTGTGAACTGGTATAGGGGTCATGGACCCCTTACCAGTTCACAAGGGGTTAAATGTAAAAAATCACACAGACACAGAGAAAAAAAATCTTTATTTTTCTTATTTTACACTATACTCACCTCCGATCCGACGTCCCTTGCCGCTGTATGTCCCGCGCCGCTGTCACTGACAGATGCCGGTGGTGATCGGCGCAGGGCGGGTGACAGGCGAGGGGGCTCCGATCGGAGCCTCCTCACCTGACACCCGCCCTGCTCCGATCACCACCGGCATCTGACAGATGCCGGAGCTCGGAGGGGGTATAGGAGGAGCGGGATGACGTCATCCCGCTCCTCCCACAATGGGCGGAGCTAAGCGGCGGCGGCCATCGCCGCCATTACAAGAGGTGAGGACCCGGAAGAGGGTCCTCACCTGAAGACTGCGCAGCCCAGGGGGGGGATCGGACCTCGGGCGCGGAGGTGAGTAAATGACAGTTTTTTTTTTTGTTTTTTTTACAGCGCCGATGTCAGCGCTGGAAACGGGGGGGGGGGGCGGCTGGTTTCGGGCCCCCCCCTGAAGACGGAGGACGACGGGGGGGCGATCGGATGCCCCCCGCAGGAAGAGGGGACCCCAAGCTTCACGGGGATACCGGAGGTAAGTGTTTTTTTTTTCTATCTTTTTAACTGTTTGTGGGAAATGCCAGGCACGTAGTTTCTACGTGCTTGGCACTTAACGGTAGGAGAAGCAACCACGTAGAAACTACGTGCTTGGCATTTAAAGGGTTAAATTTAACATGATTCTGAACAGCAACATTACTACTGAGTAACCAATCCTTCCTGTAGAACGCTCTAAAGGGGATTATTATTCGCTAAATTGGGGAAAATGGCATCTGTCTTACATTTTAAAACTATAAAGTTGTAACGAAGAAGAGAGAATAGAACGATGAAATTCCCATGCTAAATTCTATATCGTACATTGCTAACCTATGCTAAAAATTATAATTAATTTTCTGCCTGGGATATTAAAAATAGGAACTTTTCACAGAAGTGATTTTTTTCTTTTGCTAGAGTAGAAAAACCCAAGAGAAATGTATGAATTATTTAAATAGCAATTAACATCCCTACTTTAAGCAATGTTTATTAAATCTGCATAAGCTTTATGATTATCACCATTGAAGAAAAAAAATACATTTCTGTATTAGAATGAATCACAGTTATTAAATTGTCCGGCTCGCCAAAGGTAATCAACGGCTTGCCAAGAAACAGCAATTCTGCTTGTTGCCATGTTATGTTATGTTAGGGCACGTTTAGGCATAAGGGCACGTTTCTGATTTAACTAGGCCAATTTAAAGGTGCAAGATCCCATGTAGTCCTGATTCTGAACCGGTCTGGTTGCATTGCTATCAGCTCTGAAGCATCGCATGCACTACTGCCCGGCTCCCGGTATGCATATGAGTACCCACCACTAGTATATCAGTGATGGACACTGATGCGGAGTGCCCCCTGAAGTTAATTTATGAGGGTGCTTGCTCCTCTGTCGTTCCCAGTGGTAATTGATGTTTTTTTACTTGACTATTGTATTGCTGATAAGATATAAAGCAGTATTACTTTAAATAGGAAAATATATGGTTTTATTAAATGCGTAAACATTGCAATTATTTAAAGTACTCAATGATTTAACCCTTTGAGTGCCGGCCTACCGAGATTTTTTGTCACAATCTGTTGCCAGACGACTTTTCACGTTTTTGCGCTACACGTGTGCAACCTTGATTTTTGAAGGGATTTCCAGGGATTTCGATGAAAATTATATATTGTTTTTTTCAGCAGAGTCTGGGCTTCAACATGAAATGTCTTGTTTGGCCTTTTTTTTAGTGTATTCTCAATACTTTTGGGTGAAATATGTGCAAAAAAATGAAAAAAAACTATTTTTTACAATTTGTAGTGTTTTTTTTGTAATAAAAAATGTAAGTTTGTTAATAAAATATTATTGCGTGTGAAAGCCCTATTTCTCCCAGTTACAATGGTACCACATATGTATAGGTATACCCCCTTTCCTATTTCAGATAGGATACAACTATGCAATATGATTGCATAGTTGTAAGGGGTTAATAAAAAAAAAAATGACATAGGGTTCCCCCTCCCAGGGGGGGGACCTCATTTCTTTTTTGGAATTCTAAGGGTTAAAAACCCTTAAAATCCCCCCCAAAAAATGACATAGGGTCCCCCTTACCCAGCATTACTGACCCGGACCAGCTATGGGGGCTTGTAGAACAGGGCGCAGGGGCCAGCGTTGGTGGCCCCTGGCCCTGCAGGCTACTAGCCCACATAGCCACGTGGCCCGGGCCCTTCTGCCCCCCCTGGCCGTTGGGGAGGCAGGTAATGGGGGCTGGGGGTTATGGCAAGTCACCCGCTTGCCGCAGGTGACCTGCCATACCCAGAGCCTTGTGAACTGGTATAAGGGGTCTCATGGACCCCTTACCAGTTCACAAAGGGTTAAGTTAAAAAAAAGACATCAGACAAATATTTTATTATTCTATTTTCACTTATACTTACCTCCCATCCAGTGTCCCACGCTGCTGCAGATGACAGTTGTCGGTAGTGATCAGAGCAGGGAGGTGGCTCTGATCTCCCTGCCTGCCACCCTCCCTGCTCCTATCGCTGCTGACAACTGACAGATCGGAGCCTGGGTGCCAGTAACCCGAGGAGCGGGATGACGTCATCAAGTGGGCGGAGTTAGGGGCGGGGCTAGGTGCGGGGCCAGCGCCGGCCGACGAGAATGGTGATGGCCCGTTTCTGGGCCCTCACAAGCAACGTGGAAAGCCCGGGGGGGGTCGGAGCCCCCCCTGGTGAAGAGAAGACCCGGGGAGAGCCATCGCACTGCCAGGTGAGTAAATGTCATTTACTGTTTTTTTTTTTTTCAGATGTTGGCGCCGGCGGGGGGGGGGGCCTATTCCGGGCCCCCTCCTGAAGATCAGAGGCCTGGGGGCGGAAATCTAACAGCGGATTCTTGTACAGAATCGCTGGCCCTTTCAAATGAGGGGTAAAGTCTGTATGTTTTTTACTTTTTGTTTTATGGGCCTCTAAAGTCAGCTATGTGACTCTCACGTAGCTGGCACTTAACGGTTGGAGAGGCAGCTACGTGAGAGTCATGTGGCTGGCACTAGAAGGGTTAAGTATTGTTCCTTGGGCTGGGTCTCAGCTCGTTGATCAAGACCCCCTTACAACATTTGGGTGAGAATTGTCTGTTGGTAAGTCATTGCCAGGCTACGTACAAGTCTCAATCTGTGGGCTGGAAATCAGCTAGCTGTATTAAAGGCCCCATGTTTTATACACCCAAAGAGTTACGTAACCATGTTTATGGTAATCACTAGTAAGATTGTCAGCATCTGGCAAAGCTACTAAAATTTTTGAGAGTTTGACAAAACAAGATGTTCTCCAATTTCATATAGTTCTACACAATAAACAACTCATTAACCCATTGCTAATTCTACATATAGTGAAAATACTTAAAAATTAAAAAAAATTAAAGGGGTGCGTACTTGTGACCGGAGGGTGGCATGTTTGAATCCCGGTCCTGGGACATGACTGAACTGCTCTTGAGCAAGGCACTTAACACCGCAAATGCTCCCCGGGCGCCGTAATTGGGGCAGCCGACCGCTCCGCGCATGTGTACACTCACTGCACGGATGGGTTAAATGCGGGGGACAAATTCCTATGTGTGCACAAGCATACAATGGCCATCTATGCATTAAATTTTTTTTTAAATTTAAAAATTCTATCTCCATATCTAGCAATACACCTGAACTGACAGGCAGGATCCTGGACTGTGGCACACAAACCTAACCCCCTGCGGTTAGTTATCCCCATAAGTAGAAACTGTACATACATACCTACATACCATACCTCTTACATACCTTGTACTCTCAGAGCTTTGTTGACCTAGGGCTTAAGAAATGCTGCATACTGCCACCTATGGCTGATGCACTTGTGTGCAGCTTATGCCTTGTCCTCGGTTAAACAAAGCGGTAAGAGAAAAATTAAACATCTACCAGTGACAGAAGGGTTTGGGTTGACTTTTTAGGGCTACTGCAGACTAGCACTCTCTATGGCACCAAACTGCCAAAGGATTTAGGTTACTTTAAGTAAATGCGTATCCTAAAAATCCTATAACACGTGCAGCGCTAAATAAGCTAAACAAGGGGACCTGTGCAACGGCTTTACCCTGCCTTTAAGATCAGTGCTTTGGACAGAACAAAGGTGGCCCTAGCAGGGCCGCATGGCAAGGAAATGCGGTGGGATAAAAACAGAGGTCTCGGTCCACACACATCTGCAGAAGTATGCTGAAGCCGCACCACCAAGGACCAAGGTGCCTCTGTGAGGTGCAGTCCTAACTCTAATCTCTGAGAGCCCCCTTTGGGGTATACAACGCAATAGATTAATTGGGAGCAAGCTTAATTTGCAGCTCTAGTCTGTACTGCAAAGCCTTCGACCCTTCCAACCCATGGCTTGCACTCAAGGTTATAGGGCAACTTCAGGTAAGCCTGCTCCCAATTTATCTATTGCATTGTATGTCCCAAAGGGGGCTCTCAGAGATTAGAACTAGGACTGCACCCCACAGAGGCACCTTGGTCCTTGGTGGTGCAGCTTTATCATACTTCTGCAGATGTGTGTGGACCGCGATCTCTGTTTTTAACCAGATTTAGAGACATATTATAGGTTTGTCTGCAAGCTAACAGGGTTGAGTGCTGTGGCTCCTTTAAGACTTCTCTCATTACTGACCTCCTTTATCCTTTCTTGTATTTTTTTTTCTTTCTTTCCTCCCACCGTTTCTCTTTTCTTTTTATATCTCTTTTCCTTTTTCCTTCCTTTCCTGGCTTATCTCACCTCTACCCATCCTCCCTTTGAGGTTCGGCACATCACTTCTGTGCACTACAATTTGTTTTACGTTTGCAGACTCATAGGTCATCCTGCAACGTGAATGTGAATGTGACCGAGGAGGAGGAGGCAGGGCCGGGGGGAAGAGGAAATGGGGGAAGCTGGTGGCAGAGGGACCCAGCAGTAGTGAAATTAGACTGCAGAAGACCTGGAGTTGCTAGCAGGAACAAAATAACCAGTGAGGAGTGGTGGTGGTGAGTACCCAACAGTCTCATAACACAGTGCTGGTAACAGGCGTTACATGAGTTATACCTGTACTGGGCTGCAATGTAAAAGAGCCCATTCATTTAAGGGTCACAGCTTCTTCCCAACTTTCACTGCAAGGGAGTATTTCTACTTTACTACTTCTTCCTCTTACACTGGGCCATGAGATAGGGTTAACGCTATCACCTGAGTCCCAGCGATTTGCCAGCGATTGGATAGCGTCAGAACTGGCGCTCACTATTTGATTGAATCACATGCAGGTATTTTTGTGGGGGCGAGTTTCCTATGGGCATCGCTTTCCCATCTATTGCGGTTTGATCACGGATTACGATGACCCCACAATCGCCATAGAGTGCAATTAATCTAAGGTTTTTTTAAAAAAAGGCATGGGGTGAAAATTTCTCTTCCATCTTGGGAGCTATTTTGGCTAGAAACTGCCCTGGTTTTGCTTATGAGCTCAGCAGCAATTCACACCAAATTGAGAGATACATGCCTCAGAAACAAGGACAAGCTTGCCTGTCATTTTTCACACACACTAACGCTGAATAAATAGCTAATGTAGCAAGAGAGATCTGTGTGAGGACAGCCGTTACAATGTATCTCTATGGCGGCCGCAAAAGGAATCAGTCAGGGGATACAATGTATACAATGTATTTTATTCAAACATGAGTCATTACAGCTGAAGGCTTTTTACTTCTGGCTAAAAATAAGAGATGCTTGCACAGAGCTATGGGGCAATTTTGACTGAGAGACTTATGTGTGTGACAAGATGGCTGCTGCCATGCATGTTTAAAACTGCAGAATCTGCCTGATATTCCAAACATCTGCATGGTGTTTATGCCTCTCAGTAAGCTTATGTCACTGACTGCCACAGAGGTGGCTTTAGGGGAACAATTTACTAAGCTAATTTTTTGACTGGAGGTTTTTTTACATTTATTTGCATAGACAGGCACTTTAATGGTGCATTAGAAGGTTTATTACTACATGCAGTGCTTTAGGCAAAGTCCTGCTGTGTACAAGTGGAAAATTCTGAAGTCTTTTCTCTGGTTCTTTTTTCAGGGAGAATTATTTGCATGTATTTTCAAAGGCACATTGCCTGAAGAATCCTTTTGCTTGCTTAAAGGAAACTATAGAAACTTGCAAAAAATCCATACGTAGATAACACAGCTTGAGATGAAAGTACCCGTATACTTCTGTGCCTGCACTGATCCCCGAGACAATGAAGTACTCCAGCCATATGCATTATGTCTGTTTGATTTTTATTTTGATTCAGTGTTTTTTTGTGCTTTCTGCCATAACTATTATTAATATTATTTATAAAAATGTGTTTTCAGATCTTTAGGTTGGACACAATTGCATCAATCTATTCTTAACTCTGCTGCTTGTCTCATCAATCTCTTATTCCACTTTCCCAGTGCTGCTCCTCTCTGTCAGTCCGTCCACTGGCTTGCACTACATGAAAGGAGTCACTTTAAAGTGGACCAAAACCCACCGCTATTGGCCTGGGAATCTCGGGTAGATCGATTCCCGCTAAGTGGGACATCCAGTGTCCGCGTCGGCCAATCACAAGTGTGAATCACTGCTGTGTGAAACCCCCCAGGTCGCCCCACACACTTACCTTTCCTGGTCTGATGGCGCAAGCCACAGCCTCGTTTCCACTATCCCTCTAGTAAGACGCATAACTGCACCAGGCACTTGTGATTGGCCGACGCGGACACGTTCCCTCTTAGAGGGTAGTGGGGGATGTGGCTGTCAGATTTCTCTGAGCCGCTGGCCTTAGATGAAGCTTAGACGACGTTACTTCAGTGTCTCCGAGAGCGCTGATTGGACGAGCGGCTGCGTATGTGCCATAGGACCGGGAAGAGGTGAATTGGCTAAGGCGATCTGGGGGGTTTCACACAGCGGGCGACCCCAATTGGGGTGCCCCGGGGGAAAGGATCAAAACCCAGGATAGTCAAAATTCTGAGTTTTGGTCCACTATAAGCTTCTAGATTTGTTAAGCCTGGAAATCAATGTAATGTCTTGACACTTAAAAAAGCATAAAAGTTTCTAGTCTGTAGGTACCTTGTCCCAAGTAGATTGGCATATTTGGTTACCTGAAGAATTGTATTTTGTAGATGTAACATAATTGGGGTCATTGTCCAAAACTGTCCTGACCATTTTTGGCCCAACTCTGGACTAAGGCTTATGACCTGCTTCAGCATCTATTTAGGGTCTCTTTTTGAAAAGATCTGTGGGTGGCCTTGCTATACGTTAAGCTACTTGGTATATCAAGGGTTCAAAACACGCTATTAACATTTGGAATATTGTCTGTGAAGCATTGGAAAGCCAAGGCCTGTAAAGAACATCTGATTCCTTTTGAAATATTTAAATTAATAGATTCCTTATAAACAAAAAAATTATGAGCATCCTTCTGGACACCCAGGAAGCATTCCTGCAGATTTGGGGACCATGGATTCAGCACACTAACCCCACTGTATATAGGTCAGTCTTGCACGTTAGTGGATTTCTGGAGCTAGGTTTGCTTTGGGGTGGTCAGGAATGCTTTCTCTCCCCAATTTTAATCCTTTCTTTTCCCTCTCTTCCCCCTTTCCTTTTCTTATTTTCATCTTCTGTGCTTTCTAGCAAGTCCTTTCGTAACCTGAGAGGCTTGCAGAAGATCGAATATAACAGCACTGTGCTACCTGGAGGCTACCTAAAATTATTCTTTGATTTCCTATGTATGTCAGTATGTAATCCATATATATGTATGGAATATGTATTTATAATATGTAATACATATTTTTCCTAATCAGGCTTTAGTAATTCTCCATTCTTCTTTACTTCTGGGCAAATAACCAGAATAGGGCCCCATATTTAGGTACAGAATTATCCAAGTTTAACATGTGTGGTGCCCAGAAGGAAACTGTGCAGATTAGCCATATTTACTAACCTGTTCTACCCACTCTAGATTGTTTGAACATGTCACTCCCAGTGGGTTCATTTCCAGTATTTCTGTATGTACTGTGGCAAAAAACTACACATCACAACTGCATAAGGGCATGGTAAAGGGCCGCAATACTCACTAGGTATGCATAGAGCATTACAACAATGGTTTAGGAACTCTTATATTCATGCAACAGGATTCTGAGAAGAACAATGCAATAATATTATTGCCTAACATACTGATGTCTGCTTTGTAGTACACCTGAATGACACAGGATACATCTTTTCAATTACTACTGTTTCCTATTGGTTGTATGCAGTTCTTGAGAGGCAAAAATACTCACCTGTTAGATCTAGGGCCACATTACATCACAAAATCGAATGCATTTCTAAACTGAATACTATCCATGCTTTCCATAAAGTTCACTGTAAACAACACCCCCTGGGTTCTGTCTGTACAGACGATAAAGTGCACCTATACTTAGGGCTAATGTAGTCACCTTCTATCCCCAGCCCAGTGCCCCAAAACAGCTTGTTTTTTTTTTCTACCTCAGCCTTTGCCTAACATTCATAACTACACGAACTACACGATCATTCGGCCATATTGCTCCCTGGCTAAGCAGTCCCATCCCCAGGGATTAGCTTAATCTGAGGATTTCTGTAGTGTTATGCATTACAGGGGGATCCTAAATCAGGAATACCACTAGGGACAGAAAATTGCTAATTGATTCTAAAATCTTTTCAGACTCCATTTTATAATATTCCCTTTATCTATATCTTGATAGATGAATCTACCTGAGTGAAAAGGGACACTACTAGCCATCACATCCTCATTCATGAGGCTGATTCATTAATAGCGGCAGGTAGCAACAGTTGAGCGACCGTAGCGGCAATTTCAGAGCGCCCGCTAGTAGTCGCTGTGCTTGCCCGTTGTTCGGTTGTTGATAGCGACTCAGTCGGTTTGCCGTAATGTTGAATATTGGGTGAGGAGTCGCTATTTGACAGGTTCCGCGCTGTATGGGAGCGCATGATAACGACTGGCCCTAGCGACCGGCTCCCACCATATTCATTAAAAATCACGCTCAAAAAATTCTTGCGCTGTAAAATGCATGTTTAAACCCCAGAGCGCTGGAGGCGATGGGTTAAAAGTAGTTTTTTAACCCCTAAACCACCATATTTTTGGAAACTAAATAATTTAGTAATATGAATACATTAATATCAGACCTGTAATATCAATTCTGTACAATTTTTTCCCTTAAAAATCTAAAATGGCAGAAGTGGTCACAGAATTTTTCACATTAAAAAAAAAAAAAACATTAATAACATTTAATTATGAATATTTAAAGATTGTTCCATTGAAATGCATTGGAGCGCGCCAGGTAGCGAGAGGTCATACCTGTCGCTGTTCAAGGTCGGACGCTGGCGCTGTGGGCTGAGGCTGAAATAATGATGAATGAGTGGCTATCTGGCGCTACCTTTGGCTTGATAAATGTGTGATTGTGGTGGGCAGCCGGCGTTCTCGTGGCGGGGCCCGTCATTACCGGCCGCTCACCAGTCGCTACTTGTCGCTATTCCTTCATAAATAAGGGCCCATATGTCTGGCAGCAAACGGCAGCCAATTATGTAACCACCAGCAAGCATTCAGGTTTGCTTTGCTAGCCTGTGTGGCAAACTCAATTGTTTCCCAGTGTTTGGTACACTCAGGACATGGTGGAGCTGCAGGGGCATCATCTTTTACCCAGAACAGCTGGCGCTTACCCTCCGCGCCCATTGACACCTGGACTGGCTACGGCTGCACCAGAGGCTCCTTCCTATATTCCTAAGCCGGCAAGCTCCATTCTATAGAAAGTCATTACTAAATTATTAACAAAACTTTAGGTGTAAAAAGTTTATATAATCATAGGAGTCAAATACACCATCTGATCATTCCTGCATAGGGAAAACTGAATATCATAAATAGTGAAACATGAAAACATGATACAGTGTACACCCATGGAGATGACCTTGCAAATGTGATTATTGCTATATTTAATGGAATGTTTTAATGTATTCAATTAAAATAGTTTTATAATTTTATACCAAAATCAGATGTACAGTATGCTGTATTTAGATAAAGGCAAGGTTAAAGTCAATAAGGGGTTAGAGGGGCCAGGCTCTCAATTTCTAGCTTCAATTCATGTAATTTAACCCCTTATAGACCGACCACACATGCTATTAATTGATATGCTTGAGAGGGAGGTTTGGGGGTTTATTCATCAAGAGTTAGCGGCAGGTAGTGCCTCGTAGCGCCAGGTAGCGAACAGTGAACGCCAGGCACTGTACGCAATACCACATTTATCAAAGCAATTCCGGTGAGCGACTCTAACAGCGCCATGTAGCGTCCGATTCATCATCACAGACGGCTCAGCATATACCGCCGGTGCTCTGGCTTCCAGAGCGCCTGGTATTACCTGTCGCTCTCCCATACATTTCAATGGATGTTACTTTCATTTTTTTTTTTTTTATCAAATCATTGTGTGACCTCTCTTGGCCTATTTAAAGTCATTTTTGATTTTTTACATTTTTATGCAGAATTGTCATTACAGGTCTGGTATTAAAGTGTTAATGTCACACAATGTAGTTCCATATGTTTTGCTTTGTTACTAGTGGGTATGTGTTCAAAAATGGGCTTTAATCAGACAGCTTCTGGCGCTCTATGCTACAGTGACACAATTTTGAGCCCCGGCACTGTGTGAGGCTGTTTTTTTGATGAATATGGTTTGAGTCACTCACACTGACCAGTCGCTACCGTTCGCTCCTATATAGCTCTGTACTGGTGTTATAGGGACTCACACATCAAATTCATCAATGCCAGCCAGCAACTGAGGCGCTCGGTAACAGCGAACCATAGCCAATTACAGCGACTACTAGCAGTCGCTCTGAACGCCTCGCTACAGATGCTCATCTGACGTTACCTTGCGCTAGTAATGAATCAGCCTGCCCGTCTAACAATAGGGGAAAAGGATGGCAGCACAGTGACCAAGCAAAAACATATGGAATGACTTTGGGGACACACGAATGACATGACACATGTTTGGCAGGCATGAAAACACAAGTTTGCCGTGGATATAATAAATGAAGAAAAAAAACAGTCTGAACAGGCCAGCGATCCCCTGTCAGCTGAATGGCCACAAAATAATTAAATAATGCTAACCAGAAGTCACCAAAAATAACATAAATGGAATGGCTAATTAAGGTCTATGTGAGAATAACACTGAGCATCTAATGTCATGTGGTGCTGCAAGGAACACAGCCCCGGCGCTAACCCGGCGCTTTTGATACATGGAGCATTACATGGCTCTATGTGTGGCACTAAACATTTTTTCACATCATAAATATGACTGGTGGTGCTGAAGAAAAACACCTGCCACTACGTGTTCAATATGTGGCACTAGCGTTTCTTAAATAAGGGCCTTAACTATAGTGATGCTTTAAAATTCTGGGTTTTGGTCCTTTCCCTGGGGGCACTCCGATCGGGGGTGCCCCGCTGTGTGAAACCCCCCCAGATCGCCACAGCAACTCACCTTATCCCGGTCCCAAGAGCAGCGGCTGGCGCGCCAGACATTTGTGAAAAGTATACTTACCCTACCACTCAACAGCTGATTTGGAGAATGGATCTATCTGAGGTGCAAAACTTTACAAAAATAACCTTTATATTTACTTTATATAGATGACTCCCCAGTGAGGTGGAACAGTCCTCACTTTAATAATCACCTTAGTTTGGGATAGAATAGAAAATGTTAAAAATAATATAATGCTAAAATGAAAATCATTTAAAAGAAGATGTATCCAAAAGGAACATGTCCACTTACAGCACTTAGCAATGGTTAAAATGCACCTCAATAATAAATTACAGTGATTATCCACTGTTGCGGTTTGCTCTTGGCTTGCCTCCTAGTTTTTGCCTCTTACTTAAGTATATGGTCCAGTGTTGCAGATCCAAGACTTGGGTCACTAAATCTGACTCGTAGGTGGGGACAAGAACACTGTATAAGGTTTCAGTGTAGACCTGCTTATGATGTGCTTGGCTGGCAGGCTTGAGGCCCCTTCCCTTCATTATCAATGCCTTATGTAAAAGAATAGTCTGCCAAGATGTCAACAGATATTCACCTCAATATCGTAGTGAAGGAATTGTAAACAGAGAGATCAGGAGGTCATGTTTTGCCTTCTACATTTTTATATAAATGTAATATATGTGTTGTTATTAGAGTTTCTTAATACACATCAGAGAGCAAACAATTATTCCGTTAAAGTGGACCAACACCCAGGGGGGATTGGTCCGGGAATCTATAAGATTCCCGGGCCGATCAGATCCCTCCCTGCGGGGCATCCGAAATTGGGATGTCCTGCGGGGTGAAACCCCCCAGAAAGCCCACAAGCCTTCCCTTAACCCCGTTCCATTGGCGCATGCGCTGGCCGCGCCTCGCGCTTCCCTCTAGCAGGGCGCGCACCCGCGCCGGCCGTTTATGAATGGCCGGCGCAGGCATGCTCCCTGTTAGAAGGAAGCGCGAGACGCGGCCTCCAGCGCTCAGAGCTGCTGTGGTTGGACGCTGCTTGTACGTGCATACCACAGCGGCTCTAAGCTCTCTGATTGGACGAGCGCCCGCGTAGGAGCGTGGGGAGGTGAGTGTTTACGGGCGTTCTGGGGGGTTTCACACAGTGGGGCCACCGAAGTGGACCAAAACCCGGGATAGCCAAAAGTTGTGACTCTCCACGACACCACCTACCATTCTTGATTGGCTCTGCAGTAAATCAGGAAA
Organism: Gastrophryne carolinensis; assembly: GCA_027917425.1. Taxonomy (NCBI): domain Eukaryota; kingdom Metazoa; phylum Chordata; class Amphibia; order Anura; family Microhylidae; genus Gastrophryne; species Gastrophryne carolinensis. Next base: position 374,856,667 of record CM051239.1, read on the forward strand.
AACGCTTCTACAGTGCCCTCCAGACATCACATTTATCACTGATGGACAGAATACCACAGCGTCACTTGTCCGGCCACTAAGCTAGGTCACAGCACCAGACTGCTTGCAGCGACCACTTGCGGATGCTCTAAGCGCCGCTACATAGACTCTCACATGGCAATATGTGGCGCTGGTCTTAAATTAGCCTCCCCAACACCATTGAAATGTATGGGAGAGCGATACTGAGCGACAGGTACTACATGGCGCTGCTGAACATACAGCGCCGATTCTGTACACTGAGCCACCACTAGTAATACATGTGACACTACATGACGCTATTAGAGGCGCTCACCAGATTGACTTTCATATATATAGTTTTCACATACTGCGCCCAGTGTTCACCCGACACTACGTGGTACTACATGGCGTTAGCGTTTCTTGAACAACCCCCAAAGAAGCAAGTATTTGTGAAGTGTAAAGAAAATGTAGTATACCTGACACACAGGATGTACATGTGTGTGCAATGTCCCTCAGTAATATACACTGAGCACATGGGGCAGGCGCTAAGAAAGCAACAGGCAGCCTTATTTATTAATTTGTCCGGTGTCAAAAACGCACGCAAAGTCAATTCCAAACAGCCCAGGTATCCCGTGGCACACGCACCAGCCCCCCACAAAAAAGAGTTTAAAAAAGTAGCAAAAAAGATTTATAACCAAACCAACCCATTGAAATGTATGGGATAAGGGTGAGCGCCTGGTCCTATCTGGCACTGTAGGGAACTCATCCCATCACAAGCGCTGGGAATAGATGGGACTCTAACTGGCACTATCAGAGGCGCTCTGGATTTTTGACTTGATAAATACTTTTTGCACTGGGACCTGACATTTACCTGACACTATGTGATACTGATGCTTCTTAAATAAACCCCTAAATTTGCACAATTGCTCAATTAAAACAAAACAAAAAAAGATTTACCTGTTGAGGTCTTTTTTCATAGAGCAGGCCATAGCCTAAGTGACCTCAAACTCACAATGCTCAAAGAGGTCTTATGGTCACAAAAAGAGAGAATAGAGTGGGAACGCAAGTTTATCCAAAAATGTAAACCGATGGGCTGTGGGCTAAACAGGGATAACAGCTTTATGTGTCATTATGATTTGAATTGAAAGGACTGGGCTCACCTTACGGTCTGATATTAAACAGACTGACTTGGCTGATGTGACTGTAGAGAGCCATACATATACACAGACTTTCTCCCCTATCCCATACTCATCTCCCTGATCATTATCCAACAGCTTGCAGACTTTGGGGCTATTTAAGAAGGGATAGCATCAGGTAGCGCCTCATAGCGGCAGGCAGCATCTGGTGAAAGCCCGGCGCTGTACGCAAAACCACATTTAGGAACGTGAATCTGGTGAGCGCCGCTCTAACAGCGCTATGTAGCGTCACATGTATTAATGCAGGTGGCTCAGTGTATAGCGCCATGTAGTACCTGTCGCTCTGTAGCGCTCTTCCATACATTTCAGTGGAGCTTTATTAGTTGGGTATAAATAGAGTGTTTGGCAATTTAATTTCTTTTTTGTGCTCAAATTATTGTGTGACCTCTCCTGGCTGCAAATCACTTGTAGAAACTTTTTTGACTTTTTATATTTTTATGCAGAATTGTCATTACAGGTCTGGCACTTAAGTGTTATTGTCCCAGTGTTAAAACAATGGCAACATATGTTTTTTTTGCTTTTTTTACTGGTGTATGTGTGCTCAATAACAGACTTTGATCACACAGGGTCTGGCGCTCTATGCTACAGCGCCCAGCTTTAGAGGGCCGATGCTGTGTGTGTCTAGTGTTTTGTTAAAAATGGCGTGGAGCGCCGAGTGCCGGACGCACTTAGCTGGCACTACCTCTTGCTTGCTTCAGCGCTATGCTGTTGTTACAGCGCCCAACATACATCACATTATTCAATACTGGTTACTAGAACGACTGAGACGCTCTGTTACAGCGCCCAATGTCCCTGATTTGTAGTTTTTGGTAGAACTGTATTGTATTATGCATTATTGTGTTAGCCAGTAATATGTATTTGTAACATTTCTGACCCATAATACTCTATGAGGCCGATTCATTAATAGCGGCAGGTAGCGACAGTTGAGCGACTGTAGCGGCATTTTCAGAGCGCCCGCTAGTAGTCGCTGTGCTTGGCCGTTGTTCGGTTGTTGATAGCGACTGAGTCGGTGTGCAGTAATGTTGAATACGGGGTGACGAGTCGCTATTTGACAGGTTCCGCGATGTATGGGTGCGCATGAAAGCGACTGGTCAGAGCGACCGGCTCCCACCATATTCATCAAAAAGTCACACTCAAAAAATTCTCGCGCTGTGAAATGCATGTTTAAACCCCAGAGCGCTGGCGGCAATGTGTAAAAAGTAGTTTTTTAACCCCCAAACCACCATATTTTTGGAAACCAAAAAAAAAAAAATTTTTTAAGAATTTAGTAATATGAATACAATAATATCAGACCTGTAATATCAATTCTGCACAATTTTTTTTTTTTTTACCTTAAAAAAATTATCTAACATGGCAGAAGTGGTCACAGAATTTTTCACATTTAAAAAAAAAAAAAAAAAACATTAATACCAATTAATTATGAATATTTAAAGATTGTTCCATTGAAATGCATTGGAGCGCGCCAGGTAGCGAGAGGTCATACCTGTCGCTGTTCAAGGTCGGACGTTGGCGCTGTGGGCTGAGGCTGGAATAATGATGAATGAGTTGCTATATGGCGCTATCTCAGTCGCTAAGCAGGATTGGCTTGATAAATGTGTGATTGTGGTGGGGAGCCGGCGTTCTCGTGGCGGGGCCCGTCATTACCGGCCGCTCACCAGTCGCTACCTGTCGCTATTCCTTCATAAATAAGGGCCTATGTATCATAAGTACTACTTGTTTTACTCTAGTGAAAAATATAATTTATTCTTTTTTTCACACTTGCGCATGTAGCTGCACTGCAAGAAACACATTTACTAAAGTGTTAGTGGTGCAGCAACATGCTGACAAATTTAGAAATCATATTTTTCACTACTCTAATATGTTCTGAAATGGCATTGTCTGGCAGAAGTGCTTGATAAATCAGGTCCTCTGTCTATAGAGACCAATTACTGTGTGTGTGTGTGTGTGTGTGTGTGTGTGTGTGTGGGTGTGTGTGTGTATATATATATATGGGCTCTGTACGCAATATCACATTTATCAAAGCGATTCCTGTAAACGACTCTAACAGCGCCATGTAGCGTCTGATTCATCATCACAGGCGGCTCAGCGTATACTGCTGGCGCTCTGGCTTCCAGAGCGCCTGGTATTACCTGCCGCTACCTGTCGCTCTCCCATACATTTCAATGGACGTTACTTTTCTTCTCTTTAAACAGGGTTTTCTTTTAACTTTTTATTTTTCATCAAATCACTGTGTGACCTCTCCTGGCCTATTAAAAGTCATTTTTGAAAACTTCTTGGATTTTTTATATTTATATGCAGAATTGTCGTTATAGGTCTGGCATTAAAGTATTAATGTCACAATGTTACAACAATGTAATTCCCGTGTTTTCTCTTTGTTAGTGGTGGATATGTGTTCAAAAACAGACTTTAATCACACAGCGTCTGCCGCTCTATGCCATAGCGGCCAGATCCAGAGGGCCGACGCTGTGTGAGTCTATTTTTTTGTTGATGAGCTGGTGCTACCTTTCGCTCCTTGCAACGCTGTACTGGTGTTAGAGTGCCCAACATACATCAAATTCATCAATGCAGGCAGGTTACTACAGCGACTCTGTAATAGCAACTCACGGCCGATCAGCGCGACCACTAGCGGTCGCTCTTAGCGCCGCTGTACAGATGCTCATCTGCCGTTACCTGTCACTAGTAAGGAATCAGCCTCTCTCTCTCTCTCACTATATATATATAAGAAGGGATAGCGGCAGGTAGAGCTTTGTAGCGGCAGGCAGCGTCGGGGGAAAGCCGGGCACTGTACGCAAAACCACATTTAAGAAAGTGAATCTGGTGAGCGACTCTAACAGCGCCATGTAGCATCACATGTATTATTACAGGCGGCTCAGCGTATAGCGCTCTAGGTCCAAGAGCGCCACGTATTACCCTTCGCTCAGTGTCGCTCTCCTATACATTTCATTAGTTGTGTTAAAACAGAGTGTTTGACAATTCATTTTTTTTTTTTTTTTGCTCAAATCCTGGCTGCAAACAAACAAACTTTTATGCATTTTTTGGACTTTGACATTTTTATGCAGAATTGTCATTACAGGTCTGGCACTAAAGTGTTAATGTCAGAGTGTTAAAACAATGTCATTCCATGTGTTTTCGCTTTGTTACTGGTGGATATGTGTTCAGAAACAAACTTTGATCACACGCTGTCTGAAGCTCTATGCTACAGTGCCCAGCTTTAGAGTGCCGAAGCGCTCTGTGTGTATTTTTTTTGTTAAATATGGTGTGGAGCGCTGAGTGCCGGACGCACTGAGCTGGCGCTACCTCTCGCTCCCTGTAACGTTATACTGTTGTTAGAGCGCCCAACACACATCATATTCATCAGTGCCGGCCAGGTTACTACAGCGACCGCAACGCTAGCTTACAGCGCCCGATACCTGCTTACAGCATCTACTATCGGTCCCTCTAAGCGACATCTGGCGATACCTGGCACTGGTAGTTAATCCTTCACATAAAATTGATTTAAATGCATAAAAATTTTTATTTATTTATAGAATAATTAGCTTTGCCAAATAGGATTTATAATACCCAAACTAATTAGGCATTTTAATTAAATGAAAATTAACTACAAAAAATAATATATATATAATTTTTTTTTCAGAACAAACTTAAAAAGGAGCAACTACAACAAATCGAAGTGCGGTAGTCTCCCTCTTAATGGGGCATGCCCCCCAGAACCTCGAGATCATCAAATTTGCCTACTGTATTTCTTCCCAGAGTACTCGCTACATCTCCACGACATGGACAACTCCCCGTCATGGGGGGGTGGATGTCATGATTAGAGATGAGCGAACTTTTGAAAAATTCGATTCGACTGATTCGCCGAATTTTCCGACAAAAATCGTTTCGACCCGAATAAATTCGCGACGAATCGCTATTAAAAACGGCTATTTCTGAGCCTCCTAGAGCCTCAATAGGGTTGTAAACCATTCAGCCTTGCTGTAACACGCACAGGATGCGTGCTGGGTTAGTTAAATAATACTTTGAAGAAATATCACATGCAGATCAGAGGCATCGCTAATAGAATCGCAGAGCGGCACAATTGCAGAGAGTTGAAGTGGCATCACTATGAGGGGCAGAAGGAGCCCAAATATACACTGGAGTTGGCCTCAGGAGCCCAAAAATTGGATGAATCACACCCTGGAGTTGGCAGAAGTTGGCAGCAGCAGCAGCAGGAGCCCAAATATACACTGGAGTTGGCTTCAGGAGCCCAAAAATTGGATGAATCACACCCTGGAGTTGGCAGGAGTTGGCAGCAGCAGCAGCAGGAGCCCAAATATACACTGGAGTTGGCTTCAGGAGCCCAAAAATTGGATGAATCACACCCTGGAGTTGGCAGGAGTTGACACCAGCAGCAGCAGGAGCCCAAATATACACTGGAGTTGGCTTCAGGAGCCCAAAAATTGGATGAATCACACCCTGGAGTTGGCAGAAGTTGGCAGCAGCAGCAGCAGGAGCCCAAATATACACTGGAGTTGGCTTCAGGAGCCCAAAAATTGGATGAATCACACCCTGGAGTTGGCAGGAGTTGACAGCAGCAGCAGCAGGAGCCCAAATATACACTGGAGTTGGCTTCAGGAGCCCAAAAATTGGATGAATCACACCCTGGAGTTGGCAGAAGTTGGCAGCAGCAGCAGCAGGAGCCCAAATATACACTGGAGTTGGCTTCAGGAGCCCAAAAATTGGATGAATCACACCCTGGAGTTGGCAGAAGTTGGCAGCAGCAGCAGCAGGAGCCCAAATATACACTGGAGTTGGCTTCAGGAGCCCAAAAATTGGATGAATCACACCCTGGAGTTGGCAGGAGTTGACAGCAGCAGCAGCAGGAGCCCAAATATACACTGGAGTTGGCTTCAGGAGCCCAAAAATTGGATGAATCACACCCTGGAGTTGGCAGAAGTTGGCAGCAGCAGCAGCAGGAGCCCAAATATACACTGGAGTTGGCTTCAGGAGCCCAAAAATTGGATGAATCACACCCTGGAGTTGGCAGAAGTTGGCAGCAGCAGCAGCAGGAGCCCAAATATACACTGGAGTTGGCTTCAGGAGCCCAAAAATTGGATGAATCACACCCTGGAGTTGGCAGGAGTTGACAGTAGCAGCAGCAGGAGCCCAAATATACACTGGAGTTGGCCTCAGGAGCCCAAAAATTGGATGAATCACACCCTGGAGTTGGCAGGAGTTGACAGTAGCAGGAGCCCAAATATACACTGGAGTTGGCCTCAGGAGCCCAAAAATTGGATGAATCACACCCTGGAGTTGGCAGGAGTTGACAGTAGCAGCAGCAGGAGCCCAAATATACACTGGAGTTGGCCTCAGGAGCCCAAAAATTGGATGAATCACACCCTGGAGTTGGCAGCAGCAGCAGCAGGAGCCCAAATATACACTGGAGTTGGCTTCAGGAGCCCAAAAATTGGATGAATCACACCCTGGAGTTGGCAGCAGCAGCAGCAGGAGCCCAAATATACACTGGAGTTGGCCTCAGGAGCCCAAAAATTGGATGAATCACACCCTGGAGTTGGCAGGAGTTGACAGTAGCAGCAGCAGGAGCCCAAATATACACTGGAGTTGGCCTCAGGAGCCCAAAAATTGGATGAATCACACCCTGGAGTTGGCAGGAGTTGACAGTAGCAGCAGCAGGAGCCCAAATATACACTGGAGTTGGCTTCAGGAGCCCAAAAATTGGATGAATCACACCCTGGAGTTGGCAGGAGTTGACAGTAGCAGCAGCAGGAGCCCAAATATACACTGGAGTTGGCCTCAGGAGCCCAAAAATTGGATGAATCACACCCTGGAGTTGGCAGAAGTTGGCAGCAGCAGCAGCAGGAGCCCAAACATTACTTTAAACAGACCCTGGGGTTGGCCTCAGGAGCCCAAAAATTGGATGAATCACACCCTGTGGAGAGTCATGTGGAGAAAAAGTAGCTTAGTTAGTAATATCTACATAAAATTATGAATAAACAAATGCAAAAGTTTGCCAAAGTGAAGTTTTGTTTGAGGGTGTGTTTCCACCTTTTAATTAAATCAGAAACAAGAAGGTGTCATTGCCTCTGACTAATTAGCCCTCAAAAATTCTTGGAATTTTTAATCTGGAATCATGTCTGATCCGTCTTATCCGAAGAATATTAATAAAAAGTAAGAGTAACGTAAAGGATTTTTTATCAATACTTACTTGTGGTCCGATGCGGAGGAATGTCTGTAACTTGAGAGCAGCGCCTTAAATCTGTTTTGCACGATCCATCTTTCTTGGTCTGGCCCCGTCATCAATCTACTGGAATACATCAGGCATTGTTGGGAGGAAAGCTTGGCTGATCCATGCGCCATTCATTTCCACGCAGGGCAGTCTCTGGAAAAAAAAAGTCTGTATAAACCAGGGTCTTTTTCATATAAAAACAAATGGTTATTCTTGCTTTTCAACCATATGTTCCACAGCTTTACCAGTCATTGTGTCAGCCAATGAAGCAACTTTGTCTGGAAGTGCTGCAAAAGCAGTCCACTGCATCACAAGTGGCATCTGACACCCCCAGTCAACTGTCTGCCTGTTATGCTTTGGGTTCAGCTCCACTATCCATTGATCTGATATCCAAGATCTGATAATCATAAAATTCAGCAGCTACTGCCCAGCCAAGAAGTGGAGGAGACACTCGCCTCTTCTTCCACTATCCGGCAACTAGTGATGAGGAGAGTGTCGTGGGAGGAGGTTAGGGATGAGCGAATCGATCCGGACGAACCCGGATTCGATCCGAATTTCAGGAAAAATTCGATTCGGATCGAATCCGAATTTCCCCGCGATTCGATCACTCGAAGTTTTCCTTTAACATCCATTCATTTACATTACAGGCATTCTAAGATGGCGGGCGGGACATGTCTGGACATGTATCCCGCGCCAGTGCAAGCTGGGGCAGTCACATGCAGCCTATCAGCAGCCAGCAAGCCCGGTGACGTCACACAGCGGTATTTAACGGCGGCCATCTTGCTTTTCCTCATTTCTCTATTGCATTCGTGACAGACAGACAGAACGCTGTGTAGCTGAGGCAGTTAGACAGGCTGGAGACAGGCTGGAGACAGGGACAGACAGGGACAGACAGGGACAGGCTGGAGACAGGCAGGAGACAGGCAGGAGACAGACAGGAGACAGACAGAAAGCCAGGGAAAGGTAGGAAAAACGGAGCTGGCTGACAGGGAGATTTTTTTTTTTTCATCCAGCCTTTGTTAGCGTTTTCAGGCTGCTTATAGTAACTAACTGTGCATATATACTGAACTGATCTTAAGTCTGCTGTGAGGCATCCCATTCTGTGACTAAAGCAGCCTCTATTTAATAGCATAATAAACATTTGCACTTATTCTCATAGAAATCAGGCCTGATAAAGACACTTTTGCTGTGCATGCTCTCTGGTTTTTGTGGCACTGGCATCCCATTCTGTGACTAAAGCAGCCTCTATTTAATAGCATAATAAACATTTGCACTTATTCTCATAGAAATCAGGCCTGATAAAGACACTTTTGCTGTGCATGCTCTCTGGTTTTTGTGGCACTGGCATCCCATTCTGTGACTAAAGCAGCCTCTATTTAATAGCATAATAAACATTTGCACTTATTCTCATAGAAATCAGGCCTGATAAAGACACTTTTGCTGTGCATGCTCTCTGGTTTTTGTGGCACTGGCATCCCATTCTGTGACTAAAGCAGCCTCTATTTAATAGCATAATAAACATTTGCACTTATTCTCATAGAAATCAGGCCTGATAAAGACACTTTTGCTGTGCATGCTCTCTGGTTTTTGTGGCACTGGCATCCCATTCTGTGACTAAAGCAGCCTCTATTTAATAGCATAATAACCATTTGCACTTATTCTCATAGAAATCAGGCCTGATAAAGACACTTTTGCTGTGCATGCTCTCTGGTTTTTGTGGCACTGGCATCCCATTCTGTGACTAAAGCAGCCTCTATTTAATAGCATAATAAACATTTGCACTTATTCTCATAGAAATCAGGCCTGATAAAGACACTTTTGCTGTGCATGCTCTCTGGTTTTTGTGGCACTGGCATCCCATTCTGTGACTAAAGCAGCCTCTATTTAATAGCATAATAAACATTTGCACTTATTCTCATAGAAATCAGGCCTGATAAAGACACTTTTGCTGTGCATGCTCTCTGGTTTTTGTGGCACTGGCATCCCATTCTGTGACTAAAGCAGCCTCTATTTAATAGCATAATAAACATTTGCACTTATTCTCATAGAAATCAGGCCTGATAAAGACACTTTTGCTGTGCATGCTCTCTGGTTTTTGTGGCACTGGCATCCCATTCTGTGACTAAAGCAGCCTCTATTTAATAGCATAATAAACATTTGCACTTATTCTCATAGAAATCAGGCCTGATAAAGACACTTTTGCTGTGCATGCTCTCTGGTTTTTGTGGCACTGGCATCCCATTCTGTGACTAAAGCAGCCTCTATTTAATAGCATAATAAACATTTGCACTTATTCTCATAGAAATCAGGCCTGATAAAGACACTTTTGCTGTGCATGCTCTCTGGTTTTTGTGGCACTGGCATCCCATTCTGTGACTAAAGCAGCCTCTATTTAATAGCATAATAACCATTTGCACTTATTCTCATAGAAATCAGGCCTGATAAAGACACTTTTGCTGTGCATGCTCTCTGGTTTTTGTGGCACTGGCATCCCATTCTGTGACTAAAGCAGCCTCTATTTAATAGCATAATAAACATTTGCACTTATTCTCATAGAAATCAGGCCTGATAAAGACACTTTTGCTGTGCATGCTCTCTGGTTTTTGTGGCACTGGCATCCCATTCTGTGACTAAAGCAGCCTCTATTTAATAGCATAATAAACATTTGCACTTATTCTCATAGAAATCAGGCCTGATAAAGACACTTTTGCTGTGCATGCTCTCTGGTTTTTGTGGCACTGGCATCCCATTCTGTGACTAAAGCAGCCTCTATTTAATAGCATAATAAACATTTGCACTTATTCTCATAGAAATCAGGCCTGATAAAGACACTTTTGCTGTGCATGCTCTCTGGTTTTTGTGGCACTGGCATCCCATTCTGTGACTAAAGCAGCCTCTATTTAATAGCATAATAAACATTTGCACTTATTCTCATAGAAATCAGGCCTGATAAAGACACTTTTGCTGTGCATGCTCTCTGGTTTTTGTGGCACTGGCATCCCATTCTGTGACTAAAGCAGCCTCTATTTAATAGCATAATAAACATTTGCACTTATTCTCATAGAAATCAGGCCTGATAAAGACACTTTTGCTGTGCATGCTCTCTGGTTTTTGTGGCACTGGCATCCCATTCTGTGACTAAAGCAGCCTCTATTTAATAGCATAATAAACATTTGCACTTATTCTCATAGAAATCAGGCCTGATAAAGACACTTTTGCTGTGCATGCTCTCTGGTTTTTGTGGCACTGGCATCCCATTCTGTGACTAAAGCAGCCTCTATTTAATAGCATAATAACCATTTGCACTTATTCTCATAGAAATCAGGCCTGATAAAGACACTTTTGCTGTGCATGCTCTCTGGTTTTTGTGGCACTGGCATCCCATTCTGTGACTAAAGCAGCCTCTATTTAATAGCATAATAACCATTTGCACTTATTCTCATAGAAATCAGGCCTGATAAAGACACTTTTGCTGTGCATGCTCTCTGGTTTTTGTGGCACTGGCATCCCATTCTGTGACTAAAGCAGCCTCTATTTAATAGCATAATAACCATTTGCACTTATTCTCATAGAAATCAGGCCTGATAAAGACACTTTTGCTGTGCATGCTCTCTGGTTTTTGTGGCACTGGCATCCCATTCTGTGACTAAAGCAGCCTCTATTTAATAGCATAATAAACATTTGCACTTATTCTCATAGAAATCAGGCCTGATAAAGACACTTTTGCTGTGCATGCTCTCTGGTTTTTGTGGCACTGGCATCCCATTCTGTGACTAAAGCAGCCTCTATTTAATAGCATAATAACCATTTGCACTTATTCTCATAGAAATCAGGCCTGATAAAGACACTTTTGCTGTGCATGCTCTCTGGTTTTTGTGGCACTGGCATCCCATTCTGTGACTAAAGCAGCCTCTATTTAATAGCATAATAAACATTTGCACTTATTCTCATAGAAATCAGGCCTGATAAAGACACTTTTGCTGTGCATGCTCTCTGGTTTTTGTGGCACTGGCATCCCATTCTGTGACTAAAGCAGCCTCTATTTAATAGCATAATAAACATTTGCACTTATTCTCATAGAAATCAGGCCTGATAAAGACACTTTTGCTGTGCATGCTCTCTGGTTTTTGTGGCACTGGCATCCCATTCTGTGACTAAAGCAGCCTCTATTTAATAGCATAATAAACATTTGCACTTATTCTCATAGAAATCAGGCCTGATAAAGACACTTTTGCTGTGCATGCTCTCTGGTTTTTGTGGCACTGGCATCCCATTCTGTGACTAAAGCAGCCTCTATTTAATAGCATAATAAACATTTGCACTTATTCTCATAGAAATCAGGCCTGATAAAGACACTTTTGCTGTGCATGCTCTCTGGTTTTTGTGGCACTGGCATCCCATTCTGTGACTAAAGCAGCCTCTATTTAATAGCATAATAAACATTTGCACTTATTCTCATAGAAATCAGGCCTGATAAAGACACTTTTGCTGTGCATGCTCTCTGGTTTTTGTGGCACTGGCATCCCATTCTGTGACTAAAGCAGCCTCTATTTAATAGCATAATAACCATTTGCACTTATTCTCATAGAAATCAGGCCTGATAAAGACACTTTTGCTGTGCATGCTCTCTGGTTTTTGTGGCACTGGCATCCCATTCTGTGACTAAAGCAGCCTCTATTTAATAGCATAATAAACATTTGCACTTATTCTCATAGAAATCAGGCCTGATAAAGACACTTTTGCTGTGCATGCTCTCTGGTTTTTGTGGCACTGGCATCCCATTCTGTGACTAAAGCAGCCTCTATTTAATAGCATAATAACCATTTGCACTTATTCTCATAGAAATCAGGCCTGATAAAGACACTTTTGCTGTGCATGCTCTCTGGTTTTTGTGGCACTGGCATCCCATTCTGTGACTAAAGCAGCCTCTATTTAATAGCATAATAACCATTTGCACTTATTCTCATAGAAATCAGGCCTGATAAAGACACTTTTGCTGTGCATGCTCTCTGGTTTTTGTGGCACTGGCATCCCATTCTGTGACTAAAGCAGCCTCTATTTAATAGCATAATAAACATTTGCACTTATTCTCATAGAAATCAGGCCTGATAAAGACACTTTTGCTGTGCATGCTCTCTGGTTTTTGTGGCACTGGCATCCCATTCTGTGACTAAAGCAGCCTCTATTTAATAGCATAATAACCATTTGCACTTATTCTCATAGAAATCAGGCCTGATAAAGACACTTTTGCTGTGCATGCTCTCTGGTTTTTGTGGCACTGGCATCCCATTCTGTGACTAAAGCAGCCTCTATTTAATAGCATAATAAACATTTGCACTTATTCTCATAGAAATCAGGCCTGATAAAGACACTTTTGCTGTGCATGCTCTCTGGTTTTTGTGGCACTGGCATCCCATTCTGTGACTAAAGCAGCCTCTATTTAATAGCATAATAACCATTTGCACTTATTCTCATAGAAATCAGGCCTGATAAAGACACTTTTGCTGTGCATGCTCTCTGGTTTTTGTGGCACTGGCATCCCATTCTGTGACTAAAGCAGCCTCTATTTAATAGCATAATAACCATTTGCACTTATTCTCATAGAAATCAGGCCTGATAAACACACTTTTGCTGTGCATGCTCTCTGGTTTTTGTGGCACTGGCATCCCATTCTGTGACTAAAGCAGCCTCTATTTAATAGCATAATAAACATTTGCACTTATTCTCATAGAAATCAGGCCTGATAAAGACACTTTTGCTGTGCATGCTCTCTGGTTTTTGTGGCACTGGCATCCCATTCTGTGACTAAAGCAGCCTCTATTTAATAGCATAATAACCATTTGCACTTATTCTCATAGAAATCAGGCCTGATAAAGACACTTTTGCTGTGCATGCTCTCTGGTTTTTGTGGCACTGGCATCCCATTCTGTGACTAAAGCAGCCTCTATTTAATAGCATAATAAACATTTGCACTTATTCTCATAGAAATCAGGCCTGATAAAGACACTTTTGCTGTGCATGCTCTCTGGTTTTTGTGGCACTGGCATCCCATTCTGTGACTAAAGCAGCCTCTATTTAATAGCATAATAAACATTTGCACTTATTCTCATAGAAATCAGGCCTGATAAAGACACTTTTGCTGGCCAAAGCCCTACTGGACCCTGCCAGGTCCATTCCTGCCCAGGGCATCCCATTCTGTGACTAAAGCAGCCTCTGTTTAAGACCATATAAGCATTTGCTCTTATTATATTTATATTATAAGACACTTTTGCTGGGCATAGGCTTACTGCTGCCTGCCAGGTGCACTTCTGTTGAGGCATCCCATTCTGTAACATAGCATACCCCTCTTTATTTACACTAAGCAGCTCTCTTATTTACACTAAGCAGGCCTGTTGGAGGCTGAGTGTTACTGCTCACTTTTGGTGTGCATTATATTCTGTTTTATATAGACCCACTGCTGCCTGGGGGTTCTTAAAATATCACCTACTACCACGCCAGTTAGACTATGTCGGGCAGACAAGTGCCTGGAAGTGAAAAGAGGAGTGGCAGAGGCCAAGATTCCGCAGGCAGAGCTCGCATCAGACTGGGGGCCAGTAGCAGCAGGAGTCACGCTGAGAGACCTAATCTGCCAGTATCTGCTAGCGGTCGGGTCTCCACCAGTAACGCATCTGCCGTGGTAGATTGGCTGACGCGCTCATCAACAACATCATCACAACTTACATCTGAGACCCCCAGTCTAGGGTCGGTAGGTTCCTCTGACACAACCCTGAGTTGGCATGCCCCGAGAGCAGTCCCTGTCCTCCCATTGCCTCTGTCCTACGCCGTTCCCTCCCCCAGCGACGTATCCTATGCTTTGGGTTCAGCTCCACTCTTTAGTGAGGAGGACGATCAGATACAGGAGGACAGTCAGCAGCTACTGCCCAGCCAAGAAATGGAGGTGGCTTCTTTAGCTAGGCAGACAAATAGTGATGTGGACAGTGTCGTGGGTGCTGCGAGCGTTCCAGCTCCTGCGCCAGACACTGTTGACGAATCCACGAACATCAGTGACGTACAGCCACAACCCGGTGATGATGATGATGATGACGATGAAGCCGATCGCACTTGGGAGCCGGGTGATGAAGGGGCTTCATCGTCATCATCAGGAGAAGAGGGGCGCAGGTTGCCCCGGAGTCAGCAGCTGAGGCAGCAAGGTGGTAGCAGTCAGCATGGGGGCACAATTCCAAAGGCTGGAGCCGGCCGGGGCCGGGGCCGGGGTAGAGCACCTGCTGTGCGGCAGTCTACCTTATCGGGAGGTAGTGGAGCAGGGGTTCCTGGAGTTGGCAACAGCAGCAGTGAATCAGTGAGGCCAGGGGGTGGGAAAAGTAGCTACTCGGCAGTGTGGCAGTTTTTCCTGAGGCATCCGCAGGAGGGTAACATGGCCACATGCAAGATATGTAGGCAAAAGGTGAAGCGTGGCCAGGGTCCAAATGTTGGCACCACGGCCCTGCGTCAACATATGATGCGTCACCATAAAACGACCTGGGAGAACCGAGGCTCCCAAGGGGTGGTCCAGTCTGCTTCCTCACCAAGTGAGCTCCCAATTTCTGCCAGCCAAGGCTCCAGCACCTCAGCCGAAGGCAGCTGTGCGTCACACCCATCCTCTGTCGCTCCTGCTCCTCCTCCTCCTCCTCCAAGTCATGCATCCCGCCAGCAATCCATCAGCGAAGCCATGTCCAAGAGACAGCAGTATGCGCCCACTCATCCTACGGCGCAGAAGCTGAATGTGCTCCTGTCCAAGTTGCTGGTGCTGCAGTCGCTCCCTTTTCAGGTGGTGGAATCTGCACCTTTCAGAGAACTGATGGCTTGTGCCGAGCCGAGGTGGAGAGTCCCAAGCCGTCATTTCTTTGCCAAGAAGGCAGTACCAGCGCTGCACACTTTTGTTGAACAGAAGGTGGGCCAGTCCTTGAGCCTGTCGGTGTGTAGCAAAATACATGGCAGCGCCGACATCTGGAGCTGTAACTACGGTCAGGGGCAGTACATGTCGTTTACGGCCCACTGGGTGAATGTGGTCCCTTTGCAGCAGCAACTTGGACAGGTCACGCCGCTTCGGCCTCCGCGCTCTCTGCCCATTGGGCCTGTGACACCGTGCGACTCGGCCTCCTCATCCTCCGCCATCTCCTCACCCTCCACTGTAGGCTCAAGTCTCAGTGCCCCTCCAGTCTACCATGTGTGCAGGGCACGGAGGTGTCACGCAGTGCTTCACATGGTTTGTCTTGGCGAACGGAGTCACACAGGGGAGGAACTGCTTAAATGTATTCATCAGGAAATCCAAACATGGCTTACTCCGAGAAAACTTAAAATGGGAATCATGGTTACCGACAATGGGAAGAACATTTTGTCTGCGCTGCGCCAAGGAAGCCTGACCCATGCCCCCTGCATGGCTCACGTCTTCAATCTGGTTGTCAAGCGGTTTCTGAAGTGTTCCCCCCATCTGCAGGACATCCTAACAACTTCACGGAAACTTTGCATGCACTTCAGCCACTCCTACACCGCCAAACACACCCTTCTTGAGCTACAGCGTCAGAATGGTATCCCCCAACATAGTCTGATTTGCGATGTTTCCACCCGTTGGAATTCCACCCTTCACATGTTGGACCGATTATATGAACAGAGAAAAGCCATCACGGATTTCCTGATGATCCAAGCAGATAGGGGGACTCCCCTGTGTAACTTCAATGTCAACCAGTGGCAGCTCATACGTGACACCTGCCGTTTGCTCAGGCCCTTTGAGGAAGCCACTTTATTTGTCAGTCGGCAGGATTACGGGATGAACGACGTGATTCCACTGCTTCATGTACTACAGCACATGTTGGAAACCATGGCTGGTCAGGGCACTGGAGACATGGCGTTTACATCTTACGGCCACATGAACCCCGTTGGAGCTGAACTGGAGGAGGAGGAGGAGGAAGAGGAGGAGGAGGAGTTGCCCAGCGAAACACAGTTTAGGCTTGGCGAAATGGCTGGTTTATCTAGTCAGCGGACAGGAGAGGAGGAGCAGGAGCAGCCAGAGGAGCTAGAGGTTTTTGAGGAAGGAGAGACAGAGGACCCGGGCACACCGTGGCAGTATGCAGTGGAGATGGAGACAGGTAGTCCATCCGAGTCACTTGCGCAAATGGCACGAAGCATGCTCACATGCTTGCGTAGTGACCCCAGAATTGTTTCCATCTGTCGGCGGGATGACTTCTGGCTGTCCACCTTATTGGACCCTCGCTTCCGGCACAAAATGGGGGCATTTTTTAAACCCACCGAGAGGGAGGACAAACTCAACTACTACAAAGACATTCTACGTAGGCAGTTGGCCGATGCCTATCTGCGCCATGGTCCATACTCTCGCAGGTCTGACTCGAGGGGACCTCTGCGCTCACCTTCCACTGCCATGGCCGCTGGGGGGGTTGGCAGCAGCAGCAGCAGAAGCTCCATCAGCAGCAGCAGCCTCAGTCTTCAGTCGCTAATGAGTAGCTTTCTACACCCGCATAGTGAGGCTACTCATGAGCAGCAGGAAGACCTGGAGCAGGACCTGAACCAGCAGGTCATGTCATACTTTGACATGACCATGCCAACACACCTTGAGGATCCGCTGGACTTCTGGGCAGCCAAACTTGATTTGTGGCCGCAACTAGCAGAGTTTGCCCTGGAAAAGCTGTCCTGCCCGGCAAGTAGCGTGCCATCTGAGCGGGTGTTTAGTGCGGCGGGGGCCATAGTTACGGCGAGGAGAACTCGTCTGTCAACTAAAAATGTGGAGAGACTCACCTTTGTCAAAATGAATCAGGGATGGATCAGCCAGGATTTCCACCCACCAATGCCTGATGCATGCGACTAGATTCAGCATGGTGCCACGTTTTACACTTTACAAATGGTGCAAAACATATTTATGTCTTTAGGCCATTTTTTGGGCTCCTGCTGCTGCTACTGCCAACTTCTGCCAACTCCAGGGTGTGATTCATCCAATTTTTGGGCTCCTGAGGCCAACTCCAGTGTATATTTGGGCTCCTGCTGCTGCTACTGTCAACTCCTGCCAACTCCAGGGTGTGATTCATCCAATTTTTGGGCTCCTGAAGCCAACTCCAGTGTATATTTGGGCTCCTGCTGCTGCTGCTGCTGCCAACTTCTGCCAACTCCAGGGTGTGATTCATCCAATTTTTGGGCTCCTGAAGCCAACTCCAGTGTATATTTGGGCTCCTGCTGCTGCTGCTGCTGCCAACTTCTGCCAACTCCAGGGTGTGATTCATCCAATTTTTGGGCTCCTGAAGCCAACTCCAGTGTATATTTGGGCTCCTGCTGCTACTACTGCCAACTTCTGCCAACTCCAGGGTGTGATTCATCCAATTTTTGGGCTCCTGAGGCCAACTCCAGTGTATATTTGGGCTCCTGCTGCTGCTGCTGCCAACTTCTGCCAACTCCAGGGTGTGATTCATCCAATTTTTGGGCTCCTGAAGCCAACTCCAGTGTATATTTGGGCTCCTGCTGCTACTACTGTCAACTCCTGCCAACTCCAGGGTGTGATTCATCCAATTTTTGGGCTCCTGAGGCCAACTCCAGTGTATATTTGGGCTCCTGCTGCTGCTGCTGCCAACTTCTGCCAACTCCAGGGTGTGATTCATCCAATTTTTGGGCTCCTGAGGCCAACTCCAGTGTATATTTGGGCTCCTGCTCCTGCTGCTGCCAACTTCTGCCAACTCCAGGGTGTGATTCATCCAATTTTTGGGCTCCTGAAGCCAACTCCAGTGTATATTTGGGCTCCTGCTGCTACTACTGTCAACTCCTGCCAACTCCAGGGTGTGATTCATCCAATTTTTGGGCTCCTGAGGCCAACTCCAGTGTATATTTGGGCTCCTGCTGCTGCTGCTGCCAACTTCTGCCAACTCCAGGGTGTGATTCATCCAATTTTTGGGCTCCTGAGGCCAACTCCAGTGTATATTTGGGCTCCTGCTGCTGCTGCTGCTGCCAACTTCTGCCAACTCCAGGGTGTGATTCATCCAATTTTTGGGCTCCTGAAGCCAACTCCAGTGTATATTTGGGCTCCTGCTGCTGCTGCTGCTGCCAACTTCTGCCAACTCCAGGGTGTGATTCATCCAATTTTTGGGCTCCTGAGGCCAACTCCAGTGTATATTTGGGCTCCTTCTGCCCCTCATAGTGATGCCACTTCAACTCTCTGCAATTGTGCCGCTCTGCGATTCTATTAGCGATGCCTCTGATCTGCATGTGATATTTCTTCAAAGTATTATTTAACAAACCCAGCACGCATCCTGTGCGTGTTACAGCAAGGCTGAATGGTTTACAACCCTATTGAGGCTGTAGGAGGCTCAGAAATAGCCGTTTTTAATAGCGATTCGTCGCGAATTTATTCGGGTCGAAACGATTTTTGTCGGAAAATTCGGCGAATCAGTCGAATCGAATTTTTCAAAAGTTCGCTCATCTCTAGAGGAGGTGTTGCAAGCCGAGGTAGTGGAAGAGGGTCCCTGGAGTCTGCGGCGGTGGCGGCGGCAGCAGCAGCGAATTATTGCGGACTGTTGGTAGGAAAAATCAGCTACTCAGCGATGTGGCAGTGTTCCATGCAGCATCCTGTGGAGAAAAAGTAGGTTAGTTAGTTAGTTCTTGGAATTTTTAATCTTGATGTCTGAGGGATTTCTCCTCTCAGACAGCGTCACCATAAGTCCAGCCTGCTGCATTACCCAGTGGTGGACCTTTCAGAGAACTGATGGCTTGTGCCGAGCCGAGGTGGAGAGTCACATGGCATGGTTGTTGAACAGAAGGTGGGCCAGTCCTTTAGCCTGTCAGTGTGTACCAAAGTGCACAGTGTTGTCTACGCCTGGAGCTGTAACTATAGACTCATGGTGGACAATATATATCCTTTTAGGCCCCCTTGGTGATTGTGGTTTCACGCTGTTCTTCACATGGTTTTCCTTGACCATCAGAGTCACACATGGGAGGAACTACTAAAAATGAGAACTCAATCCATGAAAGCATTGCTTAATCCACGAAAACTGCAAATTTGGACCCATGGTGACTGACACTTGGAAGAACATCTTGTTTGCGCTGCGACAAGGAAGCCAGAGTCATGCGTCCTGACATGGCACACGTGTTCAGTCTAGTTTTGAAGTCTTGCCCCCATCTGAAAGACATCCGAACAACAGGAAAGAAAGTTAGCATGCACTTCTGGCACTCCTACACCACCAAGCACAACCTTATTGAGCCTCAGCGTCACAAAGGTGTACCCCACCATAGTCTGATTTGCGATGTTTCCACCCGTTGGAATTCCACCCTCCATATGCAGGATCCACTATAGCAGTGGTCCCCAACCCTGTCCTCAAGGCCCACCAACAGGCCAGGCTTTGCAGATCTCCACAAAGATGCTCAGGTGGAGTAATTAGTGCAGCTGCAGAGCAATAGAGCTGGCTATTTGGAGATCCAAAAAACATGACATGTTGGTGGGCCTTGAGGACAGGGTTGAGGACCACTGCACTATAGGAACAGAGAAAAGCCATCACGGATTTCTGGATGATCCAAACGGATAGGGGGACACCCCTGTGTAAATTCAATGTAAACCATTGGCAGCTCATACGTGACACCGACCGTTTGTTTAGGCCCTTTGAGGAAGCTACATTATTAGTCAGTTGCCAGGACTATGAGATGAACGATGAGATTCCACTGCTTCATGTACTACAACACATGTTGGAAAGCATGGCTGGTCAGGGCACTGGAGACATGGCACATACATTTCACAGCCACATGAAGCCTGTGGGGGCTGAAGTGGAGGAGGAGGAGGGGGTGGGGCACAGCAAACCACAGTTTAGGTTTCACAAAATGACCATTTTATCTAGTCATCTGACAGGAGAGGAGGTGCAGCCACAGGAGCTAGAGGGTTGTGAGTAAGGCGAGACAGAGGACCCAGACACACCATGGCAGTTTACAGTGGAGATGGAGACAGGTAGTCCCTCCGAGTCACTTGCACAAATGGCACGATGCATGCTCACATGCATGCGTACTAGTGAGCGCAGAATTGTCTCCATTTGTCAGCGGGAAGACTTCTGGCTCTCCAACTTATTGGACCCTCGCTTCCGGCACAAAATGGGGGCATTTTTTACGCCCACTGAGAGGGAGGAAAAACTGACCTACTACAGAGACATCCCACGTAGTCAGTTGGGCGATGTCTATTTGCGCCATGGCCCATACTCCCGCAGGTCTGACTCTAGGGGAACTTTGCGATCACCTTCCACTGCCATGGCTGCTGGGGGGGTGGAAGGAGCAGCAGCAGCTCCATCAGCAGCAACCTCAGTCTTCAGTCGCTAGTGAGTAGCTTTCTACACCCGCATAGTGAGTCTACTCATGAGAAGCAGGAAGACCTGGAGCTGGACCTCAAACAGCAGGTCATGTCATACCTTGACATGACCATGCCAACACACCTTCAAGATCCACTGGATTTGCTGGGAAGCCAAACTTGACTTGTGCCCGCAACTAGCAGAGTTTGCCCTGGAAAAGCTGTACTGGCCGGACAGTAGTTGATTTAGATGGCAACTGGGCTGCTCTATATAACGAAGCAAAATGGCAAATTTACCTCACTATATAAGCTATTGCCCCTCAGATTTACACAGGGGCTGCTCTATATTATGCTGCAAAATGGCAAATTAACCTCACAATATAAGCCATTGCAGCTCTATATAAATAAAAATAAATAAATAAAAAAAGGGCCTGTAGAAGCTTATTTAGTATAACAGATAGGGTGACATGTGCTGGTTTGGGATGCCCATATGGGCTAGTGTTTTGGCAGCAGTACAAAAACCAATGCAAAATGCAATAGCTTAATAAAGCTGATGCTGATCAACGCTTATTTAGTATAACAGATGGGGTGCAACATGCAGGTTTGGGATGCCCTGCGGCCTGGTGTATTTAAAGCAGACCAAAACCAATTCAAAATGCAATAACTTAATAAAGCTGAGGCTGTAGATGCTTATTTAGTATAAACAGGTAGGGTGCAAGGTGCAGCTTTGGGGTGCCCTGCGGCCTGGTTAAATGAAAGCAGTCAAAAAGGAAGTGCAAACTGAAGTAGCTTAATGAAGCTGATGCTGATCAACGCTTATGTTGTATACCAGATAGGGTGCAAGGTGCAGCTTTGGGGTGCCCTGCGGCCTGGTTTATTAAAATCAGTCAAAAACAAGTGCAAACTGAAGTAGCCTGATCAACGCTTATGTTGTATAACAGATAGGTTTAAAATAGCATGTGCCTTGGGATGCCCGTGTGGCCTGTTATATTTCAAGCTGAACAAAAAGTAACAATAATCCAAGTATGAGACATCATTTTGACCTTCTTCACAGCGCCATACTTTGAAAAAAAAAAATTAATTTCATGCCGATCAATCCAAAGGTCAATGCCCCTAACAAAAATAGTGTTCGGCATAAGTTTTCCTTCTGGAAGGACGTAACCTTTAGTTTACATGGTTGGGGTAGGTTATCTTACAAATTGGGATACCCCAGGCAGCAGTGTCATTGAAAGAGACAGATTGTAATGCAGGCCATACGCAAGCAGAGAAACTCAGGCTGCAACAGGCCTATTTAGTTTACATGGTTGGGGTAGGTTATCTTACAAATTGGGATACCCCACTGTATATGAAACCGAATATAAATGCACACCCAAAAGTGGACACTCAGCCTCCAAGAGGCCTGCTTAGTTTAAATAAGAGAGCTGCTTAGTATGGTAGGTAGGTTATGTTATGTTACAGAATGGGATGCCCCAAGCAGACTTGAGATCAGTATATATGCACACAGCAGCAGTGTGTTAGCAGGCTCATACAGGCCAAATTTCTTTAAATAAATGTGCAGCTTACAGTAAATGCAGAGGCTAATGGTATGTTACAGAATGGGATGCCCCAGAGCTGACTTGAGATCAGTATATATGCACACAGCAGCAGTGTGTTAGCAGGCTCATACAGGCCAAATTTCTTTAAATAACTGTGCAGCTTACAGTTAATGCAGAGGCTAATGGTATGTTACAGAATGGGATGCCCCAAGCAGACTTGAGATCAGTATATATGCACACAGCAGCAGTGTGTTAGCAGGCTCATACAGGCCAAATTTCTTTAAATAACTGTGCAGCTTACAGTTAATGCAGAGGCTAATGGTATGTTACAGAATGGGATGCCCCAAGCAGACTTGAGATCAGTATATATGCACACAGCAGCAGTGTGTTAGCAGGCTCATACAGGCCAAATTTCTTTAAATAAATGTGCAGCTTACAGTAAATGCAAAGGCTAATGGTATGTTACAGAATGGGATGCCCCAAAGCTGACTTGAGATCAGTATATATGCACACAGCAGCAGTGTGTTAGCAGGCTCATACAGGCCAAATTTCTTTAAATAACTGTGCAGCTTACAGTAAATGCAGAGGCTAATGGTATGTTACAGAATGGGATGTCCCAAAAACCAGAGAGCACCTGGCAGGCAGCAGTAAGACTATGCACAGCAAAAGTGTCTTTATCATGCCTAATTTCAATTAGAATAGGTGCAAATGGTTAGGTTCTTAAATAGAGGCTGGTGTAGTCACAGAATGGGATGCCCTAAAAACCAGCAGTAAGTACACCTGGCAGGGACAAGTAGTGCTATGCCCAGCAAAAGTGTCTTTATCAGGCTAATTTCAAATATGATAAGAGCAAATGCTTATATGGTCTTAAACAGAGGCTGCTTTAGTCACAGAATGGGATGCCCCGGGCAGGAATCGAGCTGCCAGGGTACAGTAGTGCTTTGGCCAGCAAAAGTGTCTTTATCAGGCCTAATTTCAAATATGATTAGAGCAAATGCTTATATGGTCTTAAACAGAGGCTGCTTTAGTCACAGAATGGGATGCCCCGGGCAGGAATCGAGCTGCCAGGGTACAGTAGTGCTTTGGCCAGCAAAAGTGTCTTTATCAGGCCTAATTTCAAATATGATTAGAGCAAATGCTTATATGGTCTTAAACAGAGGCTGCTTTAGTCACAGAATGGGATGCCCCGGGCAGGAATCGAGCTGCCAGGGTACAGTAGTGCTTTGGCCAGCAAAAGTGTCTTTATCAGGCCTAATTTCAAATATGATTAGAGCAAATGCTTATATGGTCTTAAACAGAGGCTGCTTTAGTCACAGAATGGGATGCCCCGGGCAGGAATCGAGCTGCCAGGGTACAGTAGTGCTTTGGCCAGCAAAAGTGTCTTTATCAGGCCTAATTTCAAATATGATTAGAGCAAATGCTTATATGGTCTTAAACAGAGGCTGCTTTAGTCACAGAATGGGATGCCCCGGGCAGGAATCGAGCTGCCAGGGTACAGTAGTGCTTTGGCCAGCAAAAGTGTCTTTATCAGGCCTAATTTCAAATATGATTAGAGCAAATGCTTATATGGTCTTAAACAGAGGCTGCTTTAGTCACAGAATGGGATGCCCCGGGCAGGAATCGAGCTGCCAGGGTACAGTAGTGCTTTGGCCAGCAAAAGTGTCTTTATCAGGCCTAATTTCAAATATGATTAGAGCAAATGCTTATATGGTCTTAAACAGAGGCTGCTTTAGTCACAGAATGGGATGCCCCGGGCAGGAATCGAGCTGCCAGGGTACAGTAGTGCTTTGGCCAGCAAAAGTGTCTTTATCAGGCCTAATTTCAAATATGATTAGAGCAAATGCTTATATGGTCTTAAACAGAGGCTGCTTTAGTCACAGAATGGGATGCCCCGGGCAGGAATCGAGCTGCCAGGGTACAGTAGTGCTTTGGCCAGCAAAAGTGTCTTTATCAGGCCTAATTTCAAATATGATTAGAGCAAATGCTTATATGGTCTTAAACAGAGGCTGCTTTAGTCACAGAATGGGATGCCCCGGGCAGGAATCGAGCTGCCAGGGTACAGTAGTGCTTTGGCCAGCAAAAGTGTCTTTATCAGGCCTAATTTCAAATATGATTAGAGCAAATGCTTATATGGTCTTAAACAGAGGCTGCTTTAGTCACAGAATGGGATGCCCCGGGCAGGAATCGAGCTGCCAGGGTACAGTAGTGCTTTGGCCAGCAAAAGTGTCTTTATCAGGCCTAATTTCAAATATGATTAGAGCAAATGCTTATATGGTCTTAAACAGAGGCTGCTTTAGTCACAGAATGGGATGCCCCGGGCAGGAATCGAGCTGCCAGGGTACAGTAGTGCTTTGGCCAGCAAAAGTGTCTTTATCAGGCCTAATTTCAAATATGATTAGAGCAAATGCTTATATGGTCTTAAACAGAGGCTGCTTTAGTCACAGAATGGGATGCCCCGGGCAGGAATCGAGCTGCCAGGGTACAGTAGTGCTTTGGCCAGCAAAAGTGTCTTTATCAGGCCTAATTTCAAATATGATTAGAGCAAATGCTTATATGGTCTTAAACAGAGGCTGCTTTAGTCACAGAATGGGATGCCCCGGGCAGGAATCGAGCTGCCAGGGTACAGTAGTGCTTTGGCCAGCAAAAGTGTCTTTATCAGGCCTAATTTCAAATATGATTAGAGCAAATGCTTATATGGTCTTAAACAGAGGCTGCTTTAGTCACAGAATGGGATGCCCCGGGCAGGAATCGAGCTGCCAGGGTACAGTAGTGCTTTGGCCAGCAAAAGTGTCTTTATCAGGCCTAATTTCAAATATGATTAGAGCAAATGCTTATATGGTCTTAAACAGAGGCTGCTTTAGTCACAGAATGGGATGCCCCGGGCAGGAATCGAGCTGCCAGGGTACAGTAGTGCTTTGGCCAGCAAAAGTGTCTTTATCAGGCCTAATTTCAAATATGATTAGAGCAAATGCTTATATGGTCTTAAACAGAGGCTGCTTTAGTCACAGAATGGGATGCCCCGGGCAGGAATCGAGCTGCCAGGGTACAGTAGTGCTTTGGCCAGCAAAAGTGTCTTTATCAGGCCTAATTTCAAATATGATTAGAGCAAATGCTTATATGGTCTTAAACAGAGGCTGCTTTAGTCACAGAATGGGATGCCCCGGGCAGGAATCGAGCTGCCAGGGTACAGTAGTGCTTTGGCCAGCAAAAGTGTCTTTATCAGGCCTAATTTCAAATATGATTAGAGCAAATGCTTATATGGTCTTAAACAGAGGCTGCTTTAGTCACAGAATGGGATGCCCCGGGCAGGAATCGAGCTGCCAGGGTACAGTAGTGCTTTGGCCAGCAAAAGTGTCTTTATCAGGCCTAATTTCAAATATGATTAGAGCAAATGCTTATATGGTCTTAAACAGAGGCTGCTTTAGTCACAGAATGGGATGCCCCGGGCAGGAATCGAGCTGCCAGGGTACAGTAGTGCTTTGGCCAGCAAAAGTGTCTTTATCAGGCCTAATTTCAAATATGATTAGAGCAAATGCTTATATGGTCTTAAACAGAGGCTGCTTTAGTCACAGAATGGGATGCCCCGGGCAGGAATCGAGCTGCCAGGGTACAGTAGTGCTTTGGCCAGCAAAAGTGTCTTTATCAGGCCTAATTTCAAATATGATTAGAGCAAATGCTTATATGGTCTTAAACAGAGGCTGCTTTAGTCACAGAATGGGATGCCCCGGGCAGGAATCGAGCTGCCAGGGTACAGTAGTGCTTTGGCCAGCAAAAGTGTCTTTATCAGGCCTAATTTCAAATATGATTAGAGCAAATGCTTATATGGTCTTAAACAGAGGCTGCTTTAGTCACAGAATGGGATGCCCCGGGCAGGAATCGAGCTGCCAGGGTACAGTAGTGCTTTGGCCAGCAAAAGTGTCTTTATCAGGCCTAATTTCAAATATGATTAGAGCAAATGCTTATATGGTCTTAAACAGAGGCTGCTTTAGTCACAGAATGGGATGCCCCGGGCAGGAATCGAGCTGCCAGGGTACAGTAGTGCTTTGGCCAGCAAAAGTGTCTTTATCAGGCCTAATTTCAAATATGATTAGAGCAAATGCTTATATGGTCTTAAACAGAGGCTGCTTTAGTCACAGAATGGGATGCCCCGGGCAGGAATCGAGCTGCCAGGGTACAGTAGTGCTTTGGCCAGCAAAAGTGTCTTTATCAGGCCTAATTTCAAATATGATTAGAGCAAATGCTTATATGGTCTTAAACAGAGGCTGCTTTAGTCACAGAATGGGATGCCCCGGGCAGGAATCGAGCTGCCAGGGTACAGTAGTGCTTTGGCCAGCAAAAGTGTCTTTATCAGGCCTAATTTCAAATATGATTAGAGCAAATGCTTATATGGTCTTAAACAGAGGCTGCTTTAGTCACAGAATGGGATGCCCCGGGCAGGAATCGAGCTGCCAGGGTACAGTAGTGCTTTGGCCAGCAAAAGTGTCTTTATCAGGCCTAATTTCAAATATGATTAGAGCAAATGCTTATATGGTCTTAAACAGAGGCTGCTTTAGTCACAGAATGGGATGCCCCGGGCAGGAATCGAGCTGCCAGGGTACAGTAGTGCTTTGGCCAGCAAAAGTGTCTTTATCAGGCCTAATTTCAAATATGATTAGAGCAAATGCTTATATGGTCTTAAACAGAGGCTGCTTTAGTCACAGAATGGGATGCCCCGGGCAGGAATCGAGCTGCCAGGGTACAGTAGTGCTTTGGCCAGCAAAAGTGTCTTTATCAGGCCTAATTTCAAATATGATTAGAGCAAATGCTTATATGGTCTTAAACAGAGGCTGCTTTAGTCACAGAATGGGATGCCCCGGGCAGGAATCGAGCTGCCAGGGTACAGTAGTGCTTTGGCCAGCAAAAGTGTCTTTATCAGGCCTAATTTCAAATATGATTAGAGCAAATGCTTATATGGTCTTAAACAGAGGCTGCTTTAGTCACAGAATGGGATGCCCCGGGCAGGAATCGAGCTGCCAGGGTACAGTAGTGCTTTGGCCAGCAAAAGTGTCTTTATCAGGCCTAATTTCAAATATGATTAGAGCAAATGCTTATATGGTCTTAAACAGAGGCTGCTTTAGTCACAGAATGGGATGCCCCGGGCAGGAATCGAGCTGCCAGGGTACAGTAGTGCTTTGGCCAGCAAAAGTGTCTTTATCAGGCCTAATTTCAAATATGATTAGAGCAAATGCTTATATGGTCTTAAACAGAGGCTGCTTTAGTCACAGAATGGGATGCCCCGGGCAGGAATCGAGCTGCCAGGGTACAGTAGTGCTTTGGCCAGCAAAAGTGTCTTTATCAGGCCTAATTTCAAATATGATTAGAGCAAATGCTTATATGGTCTTAAACAGAGGCTGCTTTAGTCACAGAATGGGATGCCCCGGGCAGGAATCGAGCTGCCAGGGTACAGTAGTGCTTTGGCCAGCAAAAGTGTCTTTATCAGGCCTAATTTCAAATATGATTAGAGCAAATGCTTATATGGTCTTAAACAGAGGCTGCTTTAGTCACAGAATGGGATGCCCCGGGCAGGAATCGAGCTGCCAGGGTACAGTAGTGCTTTGGCCAGCAAAAGTGTCTTTATCAGGCCTAATTTCAAATATGATTAGAGCAAATGCTTATATGGTCTTAAACAGAGGCTGCTTTAGTCACAGAATGGGATGCCCCGGGCAGGAATCGAGCTGCCAGGGTACAGTAGTGCTTTGGCCAGCAAAAGTGTCTTTATCAGGCCTAATTTCAAATATGATTAGAGCAAATGCTTATATGGTCTTAAACAGAGGCTGCTTTAGTCACAGAATGGGATGCCCCGGGCAGGAATCGAGCTGCCAGGGTACAGTAGTGCTTTGGCCAGCAAAAGTGTCTTTATCAGGCCTAATTTCAAATATGATTAGAGCAAATGCTTATATGGTCTTAAACAGAGGCTGCTTTAGTCACAGAATGGGATGCCCCGGGCAGGAATCGAGCTGCCAGGGTACAGTAGTGCTTTGGCCAGCAAAAGTGTCTTTATCAGGCCTAATTTCAAATATGATTAGAGCAAATGCTTATATGGTCTTAAACAGAGGCTGCTTTAGTCACAGAATGGGATGCCCCGGGCAGGAATCGAGCTGCCAGGGTACAGTAGTGCTTTGGCCAGCAAAAGTGTCTTTATCAGGCCTAATTTCAAATATGATTAGAGCAAATGCTTATATGGTCTTAAACAGAGGCTGCTTTAGTCACAGAATGGGATGCCCCGGGCAGGAATCGAGCTGCCAGGGTACAGTAGTGCTTTGGCCAGCAAAAGTGTCTTTATCAGGCCTAATTTCAAATATGATTAGAGCAAATGCTTATATGGTCTTAAACAGAGGCTGCTTTAGTCACAGAATGGGATGCCCCGGGCAGGAATCGAGCTGCCAGGGTACAGTAGTGCTTTGGCCAGCAAAAGTGTCTTTATCAGGCCTAATTTCAAATATGATTAGAGCAAATGCTTATATGGTCTTAAACAGAGGCTGCTTTAGTCACAGAATGGGATGCCTCACAGCAGACTTAAGATCAGTTCAGTATATATGCACAGTTAGTTACTATAAGCAGCCTGAAAACGCTAACAAAGGCTGGATGAAAAAAAAAAAATCTCCCTGTCAGCCAGCTCCGTTTTTCCTACCTTTCCCTGGCTTTCTGTCTGTCTCCTGTCTGTCTCCTGCCTGTCTCCTGCCTGTCTCCAGCCTGTCCCTGTCTGTCCCTGTCTGTCCCTGTCTCCAGCCTGTCTCCAGCCTGTCTAACTGCCTCAGCTACACAGCGTTCTGTCTGTCTGTCACGAATGCAATAGAGAAATGAGGAAAAGCAAGATGGCCGCCGTTAAATACCGCTGTGTGACGTCACCGGGCTTGCTGGCTGCTGATAGGCTGCATGTGACTGCCCCAGCTTGCACTGGCGCGGGATACATGTCCAGACATGTCCCGCCCGCCATCTTAGAATGCCTGTAATGTAAATGAATGGATGTTAAAGGAAAACTTCGAGTGATCGAATCGCGGGGAAATTCGGATTCGATCCGAATCGAATTTTTCCTGAAATTCGGATCGAATCCGGGTTCGTCCGGATCGATTCGCTCATCCCTAGTCATGATTAAGGACCTGTTGTCCGAAACGCGTTGGCGTTAGGGCTTATCATGTACATATTCATCTATGCTGTGACCGGTTGGATTACTGATTTTAAAACGAAGACAATAAATGCTGAAGGATTTGCTGGCTGGCTCAATACTTTCTACAACTCCCCGTCATACCTTTTGCTGTGTGCGTGTGAGTGCCAGGCCTTTCGCACTGTTCAGTGCATCAAAGAAAATTTGAATAGAATGAGTGCCCCTGATTGGCTGAACGATCCATATGGGAATACCAGGGGATGCACAGTGGGACATCCCAAATCTGGATGCTCCCCCACAGATGGCGGTTTTGTTTCTCTTTTAATTAAAGCTGTAATAAATTTAACAGAATCCTCTATTCATTATATAAAAGCTTGCAATTGTAAATTCCCCAATACATTACTTCTAAGGCTATTAGTTTTAAAAAATTCACTGCAATACAGCTTGCATGTGTGAGAGCTCATTGATCCAAACGGGCAGAATTCTCCTTCTGATTTCTAGGCATTAGACTATTACTACACCAACCGAACACAATCGGGAAAGGGTGAAATTGAAAGCTAAAATGGGTTCACAGACAGCAAAAAGTACAAGGCATTGCTTCTAATCCCTCCTTTCACTATCAGAATCGAAAACAATCTGAGCGGAGCTTTAGGGACGTACACATGTCAGTCACTATCACACTGTTATTCCACATTTTGACATTGGCAATGTCACCCCAGCCCTGTGCATGCTTTAGTTACAGAATGCCATACCAGTCATTGTAAAATCACTTTTCCGAAAAGTTAATGTAAAAAAAATGACGTTGCCATGGCAACAAGAAGAACATTTCCGCTATACTTGGATGGAATATGAAAGGTTTCAGTAGAACCATACAACATGCTGATTAGAATTGCATAGCTTCATCTTTGTTTGTTGCTTTGCACTGTACACTGGCACCATGTACGATACATCTAATTAGCCCTTTCATAAAAGAGATGTGCAGGACCCCCCTTTTAAATAATTACTTAAAAGTGAGGGTGCTGTCAGAGATACCCATCTGATTAGTACTGCAGATGTTACACGCTTTTTCAGTGTTACCATAGCGACCAATGATGCTACATTATACTATAATATACAATATTAAGAGGCGCATACTGTCAAAAGCTGTTAATTCCCCTGGTAATAATGGCCTATGGCAGAGGTACTCAAGAACTTTTAGTAGATGTCCGTTAACTGTGGCAGGTTAAAGGTCTGGTGGGGGGGAGTCTGCAGGTGTAATTGAAATCAGCCCACCAGGGGGCTATATATTCTATGGGAATAAGCTGGAATGGTAGGGGCAGAGCTGGGTATAAGAGGGATGAACGAGGGCAGGGTGTGGAATTAGAGGGATGGATGGGGGCAGAGCTGGGAATAGGAGGGATGGGGCAGAGCTGGGAATAAGGGTAATGGATGGGGGCAGAGCTGGGAATAAGGGGAATGGATGGGGGCAGTGCTGGGAATAAGAGAGATGGATGGGGGCAGAGCTAGGAATAAGAGGGATGATTCGGGGCAAACCTGGGAATAAGAGGGATGGATGGAAGCAGAGCTGGGACTATGAGGAATGGATGGGGCAAAGCTTGGAATAAGTGGGATGGATGGGGCAGTGCTGGGAATAAGAGAGATGGATGGGGGCAGAGCTAGGAATAAGAGGGATGGATGGGAGCAGAGCTGGGACTATGAGGAATGGATGGGGCAGAGCTTGGAATAAGAGGGATGGATGGGGCAGAGCCTGGAATAAGAGGGATGGATGGGGCAGAGCTTGGAATAAGAGGGATGGATGGGGCAGAGCTGGGAATACGATGGGACAGATTTGGGAGGCAGTTGCTTTCAGGCCCTTGAGAGCAGGCGCCCCATGCAAGTCTCCCCACATCCTGCAGCACTTGTGTCAAAAGTGTCGGACTGGCATTGCCCCAGTGCACAGGGCCAGAGCTGTACTGCAGGGTGGAATTAAGATGTCAGTGCATGGTTTCCCCCTGGTGCTTTGTGTATAGGGGACTTGGGGATATAAGGTGCTCCCTGCAGACACTGTACCAACACTGGGGTAGTGCCTCAGAAGAAACCACCAGTGCCCCACTGTCTAGAACTCCAATCTGACCACAAACATGATTTGGGATGCTCATGTGCGTCTGAACCCTCAAGTTCATCCGAAATCTGCCACTGCACATTCACAGGCTCTCCTTCAATCAAAAATGAGGGGTGGGTTGGGGCAGAGCTGGAAACAAGAGGGGTGGGTTGGGGCAGAGCTGGGAATAAGAGGGTGGGTTGGGGCAGGGCTGGAAATAAGAGGGATGGCTGGGACAGAGCTGGGAATAAAAGGGATGGCTGGGGCAGAGCACGGAATAAGAGGAATGGATGGGGGCAGAGCTGGGAATAGGAGGAGTGGATAGGGGAATAGCTGGGAATAGGAGGGATGGATGGAGCAGAGTTGTGAATAAGAGGAATGGCTGGGGCAGAGCTGAGAACAAGAGGAATGGATAGGGCATGATCTGGGATTAAAAGGGATGGATACGGGATGAGCTGGGAATAAGAGGAATGGATTGAGGCACAGCTGGGAATAAGAGGGATGGCTGGGGGCAGAGCCGGGAATAAGAGCTATAGATAGGGGAAGAGCTGGGAATAGGAGGAATGGATGGGGACAGAGCTGGGAATAGGAGGGGTGGATAGGGGAAGAGATGGGAATAAAAAGACAGAGCTAGGAATTAGGGAGATGGATGAGACAGAGTCGGGAGAAAAGGGATGGATGGGGGCAGAGCTGGAAGGAGAGGGATGGATGGGGTCAGAATTGGGAGGAGAGGAATGGATGGGGCTGGTAAAAATAGGGAAAGATGGGGCAGAGCTGGGAGGACAGGATGGATGAGGGACAGAGTTTGGTGGTGTCTAAAAGATGACAGGGCTGGCTATTCCTCTTCCGTGAAGTTTCCTGATTTAGGATGCTCTCTCATGTGAAACCCCTGGATTTGCTGGTAATTCTTACCTGACCGGCAGCGGCACATGCACAGCTTTCCACCAATCACCAATTCTCCAAGCTGCTCTTATGCAAATTCAACTAGGACCAAACAAGACTGAAGTGGACGTGTCCAATTACACACCTTTCTTCAAAAAGGAGCACCAATATCAATATGGATACAAAATTCTTTATTATGAAAAAGGAGATATTAAAATACACAAAAACACACTGGACAATTAAAATCACATGGATGACCCCATGGTCACAATAATATTAATGAAAAAAACCCCTAAGGGGAACAATGCATCAAAAGACCCTATGTGCACTTATTAGATCCTATTATAACAGTTATTTTATGCCGGCATAAAAATTGTATTTGTAAACCCTCAAAGTGTAAAACCTCTAATAAATATCAACTCTTAACAATACCTCATATGTGAAATTGGGTCATGGCGTTATGGTTAACATATGGGATGGAGTGGGATGGATGGATGTATCTGTCCATAGGTCTGTTACAATGTGTATTCAGACCCTGCGCTAGACTCACAGGTGACGTAGCTGGTGTGGAATACCTGGGGGTGGGAGGGGGGCGGCTCGTTTACTGACAGTCATTTTCCTCCTAGCAGTAATGTGCATATGCGCTTAGACATTATCAGCTCTATGGGCTGTGTCTGTCAATAAGGATTGAGCAGGATGGATGGATCTGCCTGTGTTTGCAGCACACTATGCTTTGATTATGCTGCAGCTGGAATGATGACACAGTGAATGTGGGCTGGCTCAGTGGGTGGGAGGGGCGGGACGGCTCTGCACCAGCACGTCTCCTAGACAACAGTGATGCACATGTAATCGATGACGATGGTTTCCCACAATGCTCAGCGCCATAACAGGATGTAAGCAAGTGCCGGCTGATTTGTTACAGCTGATATGAATCAGAGGATGGGACAACACTATTTAAGGGTAGGAATAGACATTGGATACTAACCCTCACCTTGAAGCAACATGGGAGTTGCGGGTGGGGTGATTTATATTTGATGACCCTGTGATGCTGACTCTATGTGCCATTTTTTATTCTTGAATATTCAGGTTTGCTGGTGTCATTTTAGCACGCACACGTGCACTTTGAGTATATCTTTATTGTTTCCATTCACTTATAACTGTTTGAACTGGGCGAGTCTGCCAATATATTTTCTGTGGAATTTAGTTTTTTATTCATTTTCACATATGAGGTATTGTTAAGAGTTGATATTTATTAGAGGTTTTACACTTTGAGGGTTTACACATACAATTTTTATGCCGGCATAAAATAACTGTTATAATAGGATCTAATAAGTGCACATAGGGTCTTTTGATGCATTGTTCCCCTTAGGGGGTTTTTTCATTAATATTATTGTGACCATGGGGTCATCCATGTGATTTTAATTGTCCAGTGTGTTTTTGTGTATTTTAATATCTCCTTTTTCATAATAAAGAATTTTGTATCCATATTGATATTGGTGCTCCTTTTTGAAGAAAGGTGTGTAATTGGACACGTCCACTTCAGTCTTGTTTGGTTCATGTGAGTGAGCACATGTTTATATTCAGTGGTATTGTCTGGTGCACCCCTGTTATTACAAATTCAACTAGGAAACATGAATGAAAATGGTGAGCTTGTGCAGGCACCATAGGACCCCTATACACAGGTAACAATTAGTGGTGAAACTGGGAATAGGAACAGCCAGCTCTGGTGTCTTTTAGATGCCAGGGCTGGCTAAATATACTGAACAGTAATGAAAATGCAGGGGAGTAAATAATTCTGCTTTCTCCCTAGCTAGCTCCTTTCCAGCTTAGCAAGATGTAATTGCAGATATAGGCCACTAGATGTCAGTGTTTACTAAGCAATACATACAGGATGATATTACACTAGTTATAAAAGTGATATAGGCCTCCCGAGGGGTGCAATGTTCTAGAAGGTTCTAGTGGCTGGGATAGCCCAAGTCTTAAAGAGACGGAGAGTCCTTTGCTCTGGGTTAGAATGTGCAGAGACCTGGTTGAGGGAGGAACTCCCTTTAGAAGAAGAAATAGGGCCTTGAATGCGCACCATTATTCATGTGACTAAAGAAAAAGAGGATTACTCAGCATCTAACCCTGCACTGCAGTAACTATCTGAGAGCATTTATTAGTGGCTAGCTGCAACCCTCTATTCCTGGAAGGGAGGAAGTTTGCTTGTTATCTGATGTCCCTGTTTTGCCTTGTCCAGCGAAGAGCACCTGTTGTGCAGTAAAGTTTACCTTTGTTACCAGAGTAACTGGCGCCCAGCCTGACTTTGTAAGCCCTCGACGAACCCAAGAACTGTAAGTACTGCAAGTACTTGCAAGCATACAAAGGGTGTCAGCGTCACTTTCCATAGAGGGGTCCCGGAGAGGGCGGCAGGAGAGCTCAGATGTGGTGCAGCGGGAAGGCAGTGAGAGCTGGCAGACGGAAGTGGAACAGTGTCCGGGAAGCATGCACACTGGGAGGGGGTGGGGCGGCTAGTCAGGAAGTAGAGTTCCTCCGACAGA
Organism: Gastrophryne carolinensis; assembly: GCA_027917425.1. Taxonomy (NCBI): domain Eukaryota; kingdom Metazoa; phylum Chordata; class Amphibia; order Anura; family Microhylidae; genus Gastrophryne; species Gastrophryne carolinensis. The sequence goes on from CM051239.1 coordinate 374,891,561, forward strand.
GGACAGGCAGCATGTGTCTCCTCCACCTCCCTGAACCCCTTCTTCTTGCGTGCCCCATCATTATGCCCCTGCTGGTTACAATACCAGGCTGCACAGAGCATCAGGCTGCTCGCTGGTGCCAGCGGCGACCCAAAGGCTGCAGTCCACCAGTTGAGCATCCCTGGCCTATGGCATTAACACAGCAGAGTTTAAATAGCAGAACAAAGTTTGGTCTAGCAATAAGCCCAACCTTCTAAGACATTTAGATTTCTCAACATTGGTGTAGACTGCAGTATCTACATTTTGCATGCTGTATTGCTAGTCATTGATTTGTAGGCAAAGATTATAATAATTAGTAATGAACTAACTCTTCACTATTCAAATATGCAATTATAAACCCAATATAAAAAAAAATCCCTGGAGCCATCTGTCCTCACCAGTTACCAACCTATCTCACTGCCCCCCATTTCATCCAAACTTCTGGAACAAAACGTTCACTCAAAATTTGCACTCTATGGGCCTTATCGCTTGGCACTGCAAACTGTATGATGCTAGTGATAAATTAGATGCCGGCTGAAGGCTACATCTCTGCAGCCTGTTTTTATTGGTAAATCACACCATAAGTGCTACTGAGGCAAAAATATTAGTACTGAGTGGTATTAACAGACCCTGACAGTTGATAAATCAAGCTCTTTGTATTTACTAATGCCTTTCACTAGATCCCTTTTCATCTGGATTCTGTCCGAATCAGTCTACCAAAACCTCCCTCACGGTCACTAATAATCTACTTACTGACAAATCTAAAATCCATGGCTCCATTCTGATTCTTCTTGACCTATTCTCTACTTTCTATACGATTAACAATATAATTTTACTGTAAATACTCCTGCATATAAAAATACTACTTACTCTCCTGTAATTTCTACCTAGCACATCTCCATAGCAGATGATGGAACTTATACATAGATACTCATTTTGAAACAAAGAAACTGATGGGGGTGAGCATCGGGGGTCATAGCTGGGTGTGAACAGGCTGCTGTGGGGGCCTGGTCAAGGAATAAGGAAGGCTTAGGTGAGGAGCTGGAGCCCTCTGTACCTATTCACAGCCTTTAAAGCCATTGTCCAGGCAGGTAAATAAACTAAATAATCAGATTGCCCTAAAGCTCCTAATGTTCCCAGGTTTTATATTTTTTAAAGAAGAGTCCCCAAAGCTGAAGAAACTAACTTTTTGAGGTAATAAAGGGCCAGTTCTGGGGTCATCAGATTCAGCCGGGTTCTGGTCACATTTGAGACCATAAAACAGCTGTTCTATCTGTATCTTACATCTCTGTACCTTACATCTTGTCTCTGTATGTCTGCATTTATATTGCTAAGTTAATGCATTTTACATTTATGACAGTAGATGACGCTGTTATATATACTAATGTATAGTCTCTGTTGTACATTCACCACTGCCTGTTGTGTTTCCTGTACATTAGACTTGATTCAGAGAAACAAAAAAAGACTTTTGTTTTTGTTCTGATCTGTTTTTTTTTTTTTAAATGTTCCCGCTCTCGTATGAGTGTGCGAGTGATTCTATGCATGCATTGCTATCCTTCTGTAAATTTTTCGGCCGTTAGTATGAGTACGAGTACGAGGGTGTCATTTTCCAGAGTGACTTTTCCGTTTCATTTTCTCATGTTACAACGTCGGCTTTTGTTTTTGCCCTTTTTCCATCGTCTCCTTCCACGAATCCTTTATGTTTCCCGTTAGATTCTGTTTCCCTTTTTCAATAAATAATCGTCCGGACGTAAATTCTTATGACCTTGCGCCTGCGCACTACAAACTTAACTCATTAAAGTGCTCGCCTACATATTTGGGTCACTCACTTCTACTACAATGCTTAGCTAAACCACTTTGCGCTCTCCTACATACCCAAATCACATCTCGGTCATGTGAATATTCATCTCTAAATATTTCTGGGCCCATTAGTTTTGTGTTAATGTATTTTGTAAATGAAATGACACTGAAACTTTTATTAATTTTTTTTTTGAATACCAAATGCCATTTTGAAAATGTATTTTTTTTAATTTAACATTTTTTTCTTCATAAAATCTAAAATTTTAAAATATTTAGAACATTTAAAATTTTTACAACTATAAAAAACTAAATACATAGCAATGGCAGGCCACAGAACATTATTCTTCATCTGTGGTCTCCAACGAGTTGCGCAGCTCCTGCATCTCCACCAACTGAAGGACCCTGACACTCAGTTGTGCCACTCTGGCATGTGTGGTCCCTGTTAAAAAACGTATATTAAATTATTGGTATAACCTTGTTGGGGTCATACTGCAATGCCCCTCCCCTGTATGGTCCAAACACCTAAATCTGGATTTCAAAAGCCTGAAGGCCCTCGCCACCACAGCCCGGGTTTTGCATAGGGCCCGATTATAGAACTCCTGGCCCGCATTCTGCAGGCAAAGAATGGGCGTTAGGAGCAAGGGCAGGAGCGGATATCCAGAATCCCCTGAAAGAATTTTAAAATACTAACATAAAATACACATTATAAGCTACAATATTGTTTAACATGTCATCAAGGGCTAAAAGCAGCCAAGGTTAAGACATGAGTCATCAGCTATATTCATTGCCATACAGTGAAAATGGATTGATGGAATGTGAGCAAACTTACCCAGGAGCCATCCACCAGATAATTCTCCTGACTCAAACTGACGAAATAAGCCGGAGCTCTGCAATATATAAGCATCATGGATGCCCTGCAAGAACACTGAGGAATCGCATAGCTGGACCAAACACTGCTTGCATGTTGTGCGAGTGGCACATCTTGCGGTTCCTGCAACCAAATATAAAATAATTACACAAAGCAAAGGTAACCAACTAAAACAATAACTCCTACAACAAATTAAGATTCAAGTTCAACAATCTAAATATAAATCACAAAGGACATAAGTCTAAAAAAATATAGCAATTATATGGATGTGTGGGAAAATAAAGGTTTACATGCTAAGGACTAATTAAGGTCAGCATTAAAATGCTTCTATAAGGCATACATGTAATGTATGATTTAGGTATGCATTGCTATACAATTTATGGCCTCGGCCATGCTGATGCATGCAATGCCTTGGAGCTAAAGGCGCATAGACTCCTCCACATAGCCGCAAAACATGTTCAACAATAGCAATCCGAGGCCTCAAAGGTCCCGTAAGTGGATCGCAAATGAAACGGTTTAATAGGGGGGTGGTCCCTCGGCAATCAGCTCTCTGAATCAGACGCAAGCCCATCCCAACAACGTAAGTTATCTGAACGAACGCAAAATATCAGATTTTGATGGGAAAATGATCCGAACTAACGCAAATGATCCGATTTAGTTTCGTTCTTCGAAAGCACATATACGAAAGCGCCTGAACGTTCGTACGAATGGAAAATGAACGGAAACAAAAAGTGCACCTAGCACTCATGCAACAGATTTTGGGCCAGTGACCAAGTGAAGCCCCAGAGACCAGATAAATCCAAGTGACCAGGCATGGCCCAGGCAGAGCAACGTTTCGAATGGGAGACAGCGCAGCCAATGTGGAAATCAACATAAAGAAACTTTCACAGAGACATCTCCTGTATACAAGACTGTTCTGGTATATAAGGGAGGGAGAATGGAGAGAAGATCAGAGCATAAACTCTCAGTCGCCAAGCAGAACAATGACAATGATCAACTATGGAAATTTAAAGTGGAAATTCTATTATCCAGAGATGACTTGTGGGAGGTTATCACTACAGAAAGGCCACAGGACAATAATCAGGACTGGGACAGGAAAAACAGACATGCACAGGCCAACCATAAATTTACTATTAGAAGACAAAGGGCATCTGGTATATACTGAAAAGACTGCATGAGAGATCCAGCAGTTTAAACATCAAGCTGTTTCTGCTGCATTTCTACAAAATGAGAGAGCAGGACATGCAGGAGAATATAAATGCAGTTGGTGAGAAAATAACAGTCATGCCGCAGCCATGTTGTTGTGCAGCTTACATACACTGCGCTGATCAATGCACTGGAGACAAGGTCTGAGACAGATCTGACACTAGCATTTGTAAAGACCAGGCTCATAGATGAGTATCAGTGAAGAAGGGGGCTTGCGCATGACTCCACAGAAACAGACACCAGAACAGCTCTTTAAGATACAGACACAAGGTTGCACAGGAATGAATCCAAGATGTGCATTAAATGCCACAAGCAGGGACACATAAAGCGAGACTACACTATATGGAGAGCAGAGCATATGAGACAGCGTCCCTCTTATATTAAACAAAAGGTCAAAGCCACAATTTCTGATCCATGTGAAGGGAACTGGAATGCCACATTTAAAGTGACAGGCAACCGTACATTTCATGGCTGGTGCATTGACTCGGGAACAAAGTGATGCGCATTATGTTCCTGATCTAGAAGGAGCACTCTTATCTGTAGACTCACTATAAAATTTCAAGGTGACAACTGTTCTATCCTGGATGGTGGGAGATGGGATGCTGATGTGGTAGGTCGAGCTCTGTGTGCTCCAGCTCTCTACAACATCCGCCTGCCCACCAAGCCTTCATGTGAGCTACCCATCAGCATAGAGGAACTCCAGTTGCACCCGGCGTGTTATTTTTTCTTCTTGGGCCTGGCAATAGGTAGTGGACAATCCATATATTTCGCATTATGAGACGCACTTATTTTTTCCCAAACGTGGGGGGAAATGTCAAGGAAAAAAGTCAACTCACCTTTCCATCCTTCTCGCTCGCACTGTCCCGCCGCTTCTTCTCTGCTAAGCCTGCACGCACAGACACAAGGCTTTGTAGAAGAAGCGGCGGGGAATGCACGTGCGGGGGAGGCGCTGTCCCCGTCGCTTCTTCTCTGCGGCGCCAGAACACACACAGACCGGGCTTCATACAGCAGGTGGGCATGGCCAACAATCTCTTAAATGCACAAGGACTTAATGCACCAGGGAAAAGAAATGGAATTTTAGACATGTTAAGATTTAGAGACAATCATTGCATTAATTTAAGAGACACATTTTAAAAAAGGCAAGGTCCCTTGCTTAGAGAATAAGCCATATTCCATTCATTACTCCTCGGCTTCCATAAATAATAGATCAAAGTGAGTAACTATTTTGATAGAAATCTTCTCTACTCGCAGAGAAGAGGGATGAGGAAGGGAGATTTTTAGAGATCAAAGGTTGACTAGGCAATCAACAACTTATTACACTAGTCTCCCTGTCCTGTCCGAATAAGAACCAACATACTTTTCTTGACTGGACTCTTGGAGAAGTTAATGAATTTAAGGAAGGTACATTAGTAATAGCGGGTAATCTTAATCTTGTCTTATGTCCGCTTATAGACACCTCAGATGGGAAAACATCAATTCCCAATTAAGTTCCTAATCGAGTGAACCGACTCATGGAAGAGTTAGGATTAATAGATACATGGAGATATTATATGTATATAATAAAAATGTATAGGATTATACATTTTTTCTCAAATCCACATTGTAAATTAGATTAGACTAGACTAGATTAGACTATAGCTTTAATTCACAATGAGAAATCCAGCTGATAACTGAAGCTGAGATCAGAACCATGGGATATTCAGAACATGCTTCAGTTTATTTGACAGTAGAAGTCCTAGATAGACACCAAGCGAATGGCATTGGCGATTGAATCCTACGGATCCTAAAGTAACGGCGGTGAAGGAACCCAACAATGATTCCACAAGCATTTAAAAGCGATCTATACTCTATGCAAAGTCCGAAAACTGGGGCAACATTTGCTAAGTCATTAAGGGACAAGCCTAAAGAGGCACAGATAAAATGAATAAAGGACAAGGGGGTAAGACATACAGCGCCCCTAAGGAAATTGCGCAACAATAAAGATCTATATAATTTACAAGTGGGAAAACCTAGCAAACACATTTTAAATGACATGGAAATATTTCTGAAGAAATCTAAAATGCCATGCTTACCAGCAGAAGCCCAGATATAGCTGGAGAGAGCTCTAATAGCTTAGGAATCAAAAATAGCTATCTCCCAACTGAAACCAAATAAGACCCCAGAGCCAGATGGGTTTCCAACAATTTATTTTAAAGTCTATGGAGATTCCCTAATTCCACACATGCTTAAAGCATTTGAGACTGCAGTAGTGGCAGGGCAATTCCCGCAGGCCACAATGGCAGCAGATTTAGTGGTATTGCCAAAGGAAGGGAAGGATCCAAGCAATTGTTCTAGTTATAGACCTATTGCTCTATTAAACATGAATATTAAAAATATGCAAAGACAATGGCCAATAGGCTTCTCCCATATATACCAGATGTAATACTGAAAGCTCAATCGGGCTTCACACAGGGGCGTGAAGCAAGGGATAATATTATTAAAACAATTAATATTCAATAATGCATTCTAACAAATAAGATAGAAGCTATTTTTCTATCTAAAGATACAACCAAAGTTTTTGATAGAGTAAGCTAGTGTTGGAATTGACAAGTCCTAGTGTTTTTAAGGACTGGGACCTGCGATGCTCAGTAGAAACATGGCTTCATATTCAAATCCTACTGCACAAATAGATGTATCGGGGAAGATCAGGGAGCTTTGCCTTGACTAACAGAACATGTCAATGATGCCTGTTGTCACCTATAATATTTATACTACCTTTAGAACCCTTTCTATGCATGGTCAAGTTTTCTATGTATGCAGATGACACGATATTTTACCTTACAGAACTAGATAACTTTGTTACAGCATTAATGTAATTGTTTAGTCAATTCAGTAAGATCTCATATTCAGAAATAAACTGTAAATCTGCAGCAATGGGGATACATTTGGAGAGGGGGAGCCTAGGATTTAAAGGAAAGTTTCACTTTGATTGGCAATCTCAATATATAAAACATCTGGGTGTGTATAACCCGGCAAAGATTAGTATGCTCACCGAACTGAAGATTACAGAGGATCACAGATGATATAAAAGATGGCATGGACTGGAGTTTCAGCAGTAAAAAAAATGTAACACCAAGAATACTATATGCAGTCCCTACCGGTTAAGTTTCCGAAGCGTTATCTCTGGAAGTTGACAGGGGTAGTAACTCAATTTATATGGGGTCATAAGAGTCTCTGGTTGAGCTGCCGGAAATTAACTATGAACAAAGAAAGGGGGGGATTAAAAGTCCCAGATTCTTTATGTACTATAGGCTATTGTTCAACATTTAATTGATTGGCATATTAATGAGCAAAGAAAGGATTGGGTAAAAACAGAAAGCGCATTTGTAGGGCAGAGGTTCTTGACCTTGATATGGAAAGAAAGAATGTGGTTAGTATTCCACACCCAATCCTAACCGCGGTTATAGTTTAGACTTGCTTAATGAGCAAGGATGAAAAGCTAATGAGGAACCCAGGTCCAGCGACCACTGTTGGCCAACTAGTACTGACCCTAAAGGGACAGAGAGGCAGAGAACAGTGGCGTATGACTCGCTTTATTAAAAACAACAAATGGACTACCCTTACTACACCAAGCAGGCCTCACTCAGATAAAGTGGTTTTCCATATCAGAAGTCATCTGAATAAACTAAGCACAGATGCAAATGGGGGCAATTTAACCCCCATTGAGAGCACCTGCTTAGGGAAAGGCCCACAAGACCATCTCCTGGCATGGGCACATGGAAAGCTATGAGAGGTGAGAGACCAATCCCAAGATATGGTGGAGAAGGAAAGATGGGAAAAATCCCTACAGAAGAGGATAACAGAGGAAAAGTGGCAAAGGACCTGCAGTAATGTATTTAAAAGTTCAAATAATATCAAATTAAAGAGCTGAATTTTAAAATAATTACACAGTGGTGGGACTAATGAAAATATTCCCCAAACTCTCAGGTTTATTTTGGAGATGTGAGAAAGTGGTAGGACATTCCATACATATTTGGTGGCCTTTTCAATCTTTTGGGAGATATTGGGAACAAGTAGAGCAGTTAATAAGAAGGTTGCTGAAGATCCCAATTGACCTGGATTTTGAATCAAGCTTTCTGCTCCAATGCTCTAAAGGGTAAAACAGACTACTCCTTGATGACTCATATATTAAATTTTGCGAAGATATTGATAGCTAGAAAATGGCGTACATCTGAAATAGCCTTAACTGGGGAGCTAACACAACAGATCTCACATGGCTGAGATTAAAGAGAACACAGCGTTTAAAAATAATAGATAAATACATTTGTGGAGGACTGGGGGAAATGGCAGGAGTATCTAAAGGAGAAGGATGATTGAATCTCTGATAGTAAGTTAGAAAGACAAGTTTATATTTTTCTTCTCTCTTTCTTCATTTTCCAGTTTATTCTTTTTTTGAGGCCTTGGGGTGGGAGAGAGGAATCACCTTAGAGCCCAGGAGTCGGATGCTTGCTCAGGGGGGAACAGCGGGGGAGGGGTCTATACAAATTTATATAGTTATAAGCTGATTTTTAAGGATAAAATAGAATACCAGACATCATGTGGTAGAGAACTTATAATATTGAGTGATTATAGGAAATTGAATTTTTCTTTTTGTTCTTCTTGTAAATGGCACAAGGTATAAAAGACTCATATACAGGAAGATGTTATGGTTTGTAACGAATGTATGAATAGTGTTGTCTGTATTCATCACAATTGCATAGCTATAAGAACTGGTAACTTAAAAATAAAGATTGATACACTATCCTGGATGGCAAGCACGATAGCAAATGCCAAGCTGGACGATCATCTGTATCACCTCAACACAGTAAGGGGAAAAGGTGAGAGTAGGCACCCATAAACACAATGACTGTATACACACGTGGCACAAGTGTTTGGGTCACAGACACCCAAAATGCATACCAGAATTTCAAAAGAGGAATCTGACAAAGAATCTAACAGTATCCAAACTCTATATGTACTGTGGTACAAGGAGAAGCCAAGTGTAAAACAAATACGAATTTTTGGATATAAGGCATTCATCTACATTTAAGAGGAAAAACACACCACACTCTAAAACAGAGCATTTGAAGGAGTCTTTGTTGGATACAGTGACAATGTTACGGGCTACAGAATCCTAAAGCATAACTTTTATTGAAGAGCTGAGAGACAATGTGATGACAACTGAGGAAGTAAGAACAGAGGAGAAAGCTGACACTGATCAGCCATCATCTGTCACTTCTGAACAAACAGTTGAAGTGAGCACAGAATCTATTAGTACTGAAGAGCTGACACAAGCGTGTTCAGACACAGAACCAAGACTCTCAACAAGAGAAAACAGAGGTAAACCACCTGTGCGTCTCATACAAGGCAAGCACTGCTAGTACTAATGAATGAAGACATATCTCAGCTTTCAGAAGCGGGGGTCAGAAAATGGATAAAGGCTGCAAAGGAAGAGAAAAAATCAGTTCATGACACCAAAACATTGACACTTACAGAACTACCACCTGGAAGGAAAGCCATAGGCTGTAAATTGACTTTTAAAGTGAAGCACAATGAAGATGGCACAGCTGAGCTATACAAATCAAGACTCGTAGCCAAAGGATATCCTTAAAAATACAGAGAAGACTATGATGAGACTTTTTCTCCAGTAGCCACCACAAGGAAAATGCAAGTGAAACAATTTGATGTGAAATCAGTGTTTCTACATGGCAAAGTAACAGAAGAAATTTACATGGAACAACCACCAGGGTTCAAGGATGAACAAAGGCCAGACCTAGTATGCAAACTTCAGAGGAGTATATATGGTGAACTATGGTTTGCAGACCCACCTGTGTGGTTTGTCTGTCGTGGTCTAGATTAGAACACCTGTAGAAGTCTATAGCACATTGCTAAGGCTGAGGGGGGTGTCCTGGGGACATTGGAAGAACCATACAGGGGTTAATGCAAAGTCAAGTGTTGAACAAAAGAGGTAGAGAAATGTGCTGATTCACCTATAATGGCAGCATTCAGTGCCATATTCAGCCCCCCCCCCTCCCAATTTCTTGGGAAGCATAGAAAGCAACCAGCATACTTTTCAGCCTGTTCAATTCTGCCATTGAATCACTTTGGGCCTGGGGGATCCACTCCCATGGAGTGAGTATTTTATGGTAAGGTAATATATAGGCCCACTCTGCTTATTCATTTTTTTGGGGTACTATATGGAATCTACGTTCAATAAATCATGACATTTTATGCTTTGAAATTTTTATCAAGTGTTTCCTGTTGGAAAAGGGTTATATGACTTCTATGAACCATCTCTCACAGCCAAATATGTCTCTCATGGTATAAAAGCATGAGAATTCCTGCTCTATATAGTGGAAACAGGACCTCCTATGGTGGTGAGTCCATTGGTGATGCGTGTTAATATTAGGTTAGTTGTTGCCACTGCCTGAGCACACTGTGTTCATGTTCTTTAGCAAATTGAAAAGACGACTTCCAAATATTTTTCTCCAGTTTTTCCACCTGACAGAAATAATTTTTTTTTTTTTCACATTCCCCTTTTACTGTAAGCCGGCAGCTTTTAACAGCAAAAATCGCGTAACTAAAGTTTATATCTTTATCTTCTCTTTATATCAGATTTATAGGGTCTGCAATTGTAGTTTAAGGCACTGTATCATAAAAAATCCATATAAACATGCTAAATAGTGAGAGGAGTTCATACACCCCAGCTAAAACACTTTCCACCAAGCATGAACGCAAGTTTTCTTCTGCTGGTAGGAATAAAATCCAGGCGTAAGAGGTTTTTTGAATGAACCATTCAACTTTTACTGTGAAGAACTGTTTACCTCTAACTGCAAGTCTCCTGAGCAACATTTACCACTTTAAGATTTACCCAAATATCATTAAGAGTAAAAGCTCCTACACACATAGGAAGAACTGGTGTAAAAAAAAGTGACCAGGCTCTGGTGCAAGCATAAGATAAGGCTTCATCATGGCTCATGTAGTAGCATATATGTTACATATATCTCTATCATTTACACTAAATTAGATACAGACTATTAAACAGTAGAGACACATGAAATAAAAACTTGACTTTTATTTTCATTTATTTGTATAAATGTACCTACTTACCACTCTGCATCTTCTCCGTTTGGTCCTCCACCAGATGGCATCCTCTTCCCCATTCAGCGAGGTCTTCTGGGTCCCTTGCTGGGGTTTCCAGTGGTGTTGTCTAAAGCAGCTGCTGCACGCAGGGCCCCCTCATTCCTTCTTGGCTCTTTATTAGGAGTAATGGGGAGGGAGGATCTTATGTTCTGGATTAGCAGGCTGATTCTTTGCTGAAGAACTGCATGGGAGCGGCCATCCTGTCACACACATAAGCATGAGGGGAAAGCTGTGCCAGCAGCAGCCCACACTAGAGAGTTAAATGCCTCAGAAACACGGGAAACTTGTGTATTATGTTATATAAACAAACTGAATAACCAGCTGCTGTGTGTATGTGTGTGAGCCTGTGAATGGAGATTTACAACAATGTATCTTTATCCCTGTTCACTGCATACTCTGGATTTACCTCAGACCATTCAGTCAGTGAAAACATTATGGGGGTGATTTACTATGTTCCCTACTATTCGCTCTTTTACAAAAAGTATGTTCACCGGATGCGTGAGGCACGCGTGACCGACCGGCGAGTAAGCAAACATACTGTAGCGAACGCAAGTGAATACAGACTTTGCAATGCATTTTGCTGTGTCTTTGCTGCAGTTCACTAGTCAAAATGTGTGCTATTTACTAGCGAACAGGGTGCTCTTAACAGGGGGCGAACTGCGATGGCACAATTTGCTGTAACAAAACCAGAAATCGTGCTGGAAACCCAATTTACAGCTTATGGCAGCATGGAATTTGTCTCAGAATGTATGTGTTGTGTCTCTAGAGAGTCTAGGTTATTTTTGAAGCTTCCAAAAAAAAATCATGTGGAAACCATTATATTAGTTGTTTCTCCAATATTAGTTATCTATCTGCTCTTCACACTCAACCTATAGGGACAGATGCAAACATCCCATAAACAGCCATTCTCTCCGAACCACTAAAAGCTGGCACACTGAAAAGCCATTCGCCAGCATTTTCCCAGTGAAGGTGAATGGATGTTAATACGGCAAACACAGCCTTGGCCTGGCCAATTTTAGCATAGTAAATTAGGTAAACTAGCGAATAGCCAGCAAATGTTTCGTAAATGACCCCCTATGTGTCTTATAAAGCAATAAGTCACCACAGTTGATGGATTTCTACTAAATATAAAGGAGGATTGCACTGATATGTGAGGTAATTTCAACTGTGGGATTTTAGATAAGCTGAACTCATGTATGTGGCAAGATGGCCACTGCCATGCAGTTATGCCGCATAGAATCAGCTTGTTATTCTATAACATCTGCATGGGGTTAGGCCTTCTCAAATAGTCTATGTCACTGATTGCCAGAGTTGGGCTGAAGGGGTGCAATTTACTGAATTTGCTTTTTTTGGCCTGCTTTAAAGATTCCCCCCATGTGACTAAATACTTTACAAGAGGGGCGGTATAAAGGTTTTTTTTCCAGGGGTATTACCCTCACATGTGATAGCAGATCTGCATCTGTAGAATAAAACCCCTGCTCCCCTGGCTCCTGTTGTTACCATTGGTTGGATGCCAAGAAAGGAGGAGGGAGGACTTGTGCCCCCCTCCCCACTAGATGCCGGTGCAGGACAAGATATTAGGTGTGGGACAGAAGTCAGGATGAGGTACGTTTCAAGAAAAATATTTTTTTATGGTGTGTTTATTTCTTTTTCCACTGCTTTTAACCTGGAAAGGAGGCAAAATGACCCCTATACCAATTCAAAGGGTGGAGGGGTTGGCAAGTCAATGGCCCAACATATGGGGGGGGGGTTTGTTCAGACTGCTTAATTACCTTCACTCCCGCCAGAGGGGTGCGGCAGAGCCGGCTGCCTCATGGCATGATCAGCACTGGACTTGTGCCGTAGGGCATAAGGGCCATTTATATCTAGGGCCAGGGTCTGGCAGTTCAGAAGTCCTGGATTACCAGTACCTTTTGCTTGGTAAGCTTTAGAGGAGGGAGGGCACGCTTTTTTTGGTGGGGAGTGTTTTGGGATCCCCCCCAAAAAGTACAAAAAAAACAGGGTAGCCCTCTCCCCTAAACCTTACTATTCAAGTGCACCAACCATGGGGGCAGGGGATCTAGGTCTCAGGGCATTAAGGTCCTCTTACTGTATGGGCCAGACTTTGGTCACTACCTCTGCAACCTCTGTAGTTACACCCCTGAGTTACAGGAAAGCAGTCCTCCCCGTAAAAGAAAAGTATTATGTTCACAAACCTATCAACTATGATTCTTCTTCCTTCTAGTAAAGCTGCCTGAAAATAGACACAGTGTGTAATGAGAATAAAAGCCCTCCTCTGGAATATATAGCATATATATATATATATATATATATATATATATATATATATTATTGGAACATTTTTAATTTAATTAAATTCTCAGTCAAATCCCTAAAATGGCTAGAAGCCAGGTCCTGTAGTTTAGATGCAGTCACTATTGCACTGCTGGAATCAAGAGTGACACTTTCGTCACCCAATCAATGCTGTATCTTCATCCTGGCTCTGCAGTGATTGACTGACAGACGTTTGTATTGTGATCCAAGCTGCATCATGGCAGCGGCTGCCGAAAATACAGGACCGGGCTTGCCATGGGGGGAAGTACACATGCTGTGGATCGGGTATTTTCCTTTCCGAATTCAGTGTTAATGGAAGGGGAAGATAGAGGGGAGGATTCAGTAAAAAAGTATAGCTCCACTTTAAATCCAATGGTGGCATGGCATCCATTACTTATTAATAACTGGAACACCAACAAAATCAAGAACATCAGAGCTTTCTAAAAAAGATTCTTTGGACCAGATGGCTGACATCCCAAGTAAAATCTTTCCCTTCCGTACCCTAGGAGGCCATTTCTGTTGGACAAGAATTTCTTTTCATCCTTTATAAAGACTATCCCTACTTGGGGGACAGCAAAGCCACCACACATAAGTCTGCTGCCAATCTCTCCTACAATAGGAGGCATGGGCATATGCATTATGCTTTCTCTTTACCACCGCCATGGTTGTAAAATACATTTAAATGCCAAGGTTTCCTCTAGGCTTTAATAAGGGTGTTGGTTTGCTTAAGAAACATCACTGCAAATCAAAATGGCAAAAGAGAAATCTTTCATAGTTATTATAAACCCATTTGTTTCTTGAACTCTTTTATGTCAGAATATTTTATGGTATTTTTTAAAACTTGTTGGAAGGTCAAATTATTTTAAGTCGATGCCTAAGATTAAAGATGTATCAAGCTTGATAAATAGCTTTAAGCTCTTGCTGAATATTAATGAAGCCTTTGCTGCATAATTAGAATGTATCTTTGATAAATGTTTTATTATTAAAATATTTTATAACAGTTGTGTTTTTTTTTTTCAGAAAGATGTTATTTATTCAGAGAATCAATCTAGAAAAGTCAGAGTTCTTCATCTCTGTGTTAAACACAATAGGCTCCAATAAATGATCAGTGTAAGGCTTAAAGGGCACCTGCCACCAAACCCGACCCTGCTCACCCTCAATTTTTATATAAATGTGAATTTTTTTTTAGACCAGTCAGAGAGGACAATTTAATGTATAACTGGTCATATGTGACCTGCAAGTTTTAACTGGAAAGCTGAGCCCTCCTAAGCCTCCATGAGCAAAATCAGTAACCTGTGAGAAGTTACTGTATGAGCACTGATCAAAGGACCCGCCAAATACATATCATTTGGGACTTATGAGTTATGCAAATAAGCAGTTAAAAATTTGGCCATTATTTGAACAGGCTTTTGGTACATGGCACCTGAGTTCCTACACATTGCACTGACTTTCAGCTGCCTCTCGAGTTTGTAAGATGTTCTTGACTTTGATTGGGGTCATTGTTCAGATTTTGAATAGCCAAAACTCATCATCCACTATACATCTGCTCTTTAGGCAAAATACCTTCCATTATTGTTTCCAGTAAGCCAGCCTAATACTAGTAAGGAATACACTGAGCTAAGTTAATTAATATACATATTGTACTAAAAACAATTCATTTTATGCGTCCTTTCATAAATTGTAAAAGTGATTGTTAGAAAATGTTTTTGCTCACACAATGCGATCCAGAAACTTTTAAGCAATTAGATAATTTCTTTTCCATTTTTCTCTAAATGTTCTCATTTGTTCCAAGGAAATAATAATGCCTTTAAGCAACTAAAAGAAAGACCATTTGACCTTTTCTGGAACACATACCAATTGTAATTTGCCTACTTTTTTTGTTGTGTTGAGAACTAGCATTCATTTGCTGCACATTGTTATTAAGGCTTATAATTAGATCAATAGCAAAACTGGAAAATGTAAAAGTAACAAAGTGAATGTTATAAAAATCAGGTTGTGGTTTACAGTATTTTCACCCTATAAGACGCACTATTTTCCACCAAAGTGGGGGAAATCCTCAGTGCATCCTATTGGGCGAATGTAAAAAACAAACAAAACAAAAGGGAAAAAAAGTATACTTACTCGTGGCCACTGGGAGACCAGCCAAGCAGCGGGCGGACGGGCAGAATAAATGAACGCTGTCTGCTGTCCCCACTCTGGCTTCCAGCGCCGCCACTGCCTCTTGGCTGTCAGCGTGCCTGCCCAAGAGGTGGTAGCGGTGCCTGAAGCCAGAGCGGGGGACAGCGTTCATTCACCTGGCTGGCCTCCTGCTGGCGGTAAGTATCCCTTTTTTTCCCGGTGGTTGGGGTGATTCTGCCACACTGCCTATGGGGAATGGGATGGGGGGAAATGCCACACTGCCTATCGAAATGAGATGGGGAAATGCCACACTGCCTATCGAAATGAGATGGGGAAATGCCACACTGCCTATCGAAATGAGATAGGGAAATGCCACACTGCCTATGGGGAATGGGATGGGGGAATGACACTTTGCCTATGGGAAATGGGAGGGGGAATGCCACTCTGTTTGTGGGAATAGGAGGGGAATGCCACACTGGCTTTGGGGAAGGGGATGGGTTGGGGGGGGGATGTGACCTGGGGGGTTTCATACAGTGGGCATGGACCAAAACCCAGGATCGTAAAAATCCTGGGTTTTAGTCCTCTTTAAATCTATTAGTTTTGAGAGAAGGAATCTAAGTGGGCACATGATTAACATAAGAACTATAAATCGGTGGAATAGCCTCCCTCCCACAGTAGCTTGTTACAGCATCAATAGGTAACAGCTTCAAAAAAGGATTAGATGCTTTTTAGAAGAAAATAACATTAACTGTTGCTATAAGCTATTATCTGTAAATAAGAAATAACTTTCCTCAACCCCATCCCTTGGTTCACTTGATTGGTGGACATATGTCTGTTTTCAAAGAAACTAAAGGACCGGCACTCCAAAATTCAAAGCATATTTTTAAATTCAGGCATATTGAGATAGCAAGCCAGTAAACAAGTCCACATACACGGCATGCAGTCCATAAGTTATTGTCCAACGTTTCGGGGGTGTCAAGCCCCCTTCATCAGGGAGGACTGCCAACCAACTGTATTAACTTAGTAACTATGTAACTTTAGCTGCACCATTTTAAGTTCGCTTGAACACGGATATAATGTTACTCTATAAAACATTACAATTGAGCATGAGGATATTAAGTTCTAGATAAGTATCAATGGCACATATACAGTATTACAGTATAATAAAGGGTGAAAAGGGTGGGCCCACACCACCCACTCAAGTCAGCTTACAAAATTAGTAAGATCGATCATCAGGTGAAGAAAAAGGGAGGGGAGAGAGGCAGAATAGATAGAAGAAGAAAATTATAATGTAGCCAGAAAGAGAAAAAAAGAGTGGGAGGGAGAGGGAGGAACATTAGATTGTTGGTTACTTCTTTAGAGTAACATGGCATTTCCTTGAATGGGGAAAGCGTATTCCACCCATGGACTCCTCCCACTTATAAAATTCTAAAGAGAGTACATTAATAAGCTGGTTAATTTTTTGTTTAAAAAAATCCTTTAAGCTTCTTTTTGACGGTCTGAAATGTTTTTTTCCATGAACTGGCAATAGTCAATTTAGAAGCCACTAAAACTTGGGGCATAAGCTTGTGTTGCATTTTGCCTATGCCACCAGGCTTTGCATGCATTATTTTTATCCAGGGATCCCTATATCATTTAATATGAAAGAGAGTGTGTAATAGGCCAAAAGCTTGGCATCAGAATCTTCTAATATTGGCAGCCTCTCAAGCAAGTGGCTGGACCTGGGATTGCTTTAGCTCTGGTATCTTATGGGCATTTTAGATGCTGATTCTAACACTTGCAGTTACCTCCACTGCCCTGAAAAGGGATGTAATTTAAAATTACTAGCTGTCCCTCAATGTATGAACCTCCTCTACCTACCTATCTGCCCTGAAAATGACAATTATTATATTTTTCTGTCCATCACTGCGAGCCTCTCCTTGTCTAACCTACCTAGCTGTAACAGCGTGGGACAAGCAACCCACCACCTCTTATACAGCGGGGTCACGCATCCCATCTGGTCAATCACAGCCATGCCCATTACTGTATGGCTAAACACAGAACCTGAACACAGACTTCTGGCCGACCCAAACCCTGGATTTTCGACACAGACCCAAACAGAGCAGTTCAGGTTCTTTCACCTCTACTCCTAAGTATTAAGCATTATCCCAGATGTGTCAGTATTGGGCAGTGAATGTTGGGCCTAGACTGGGGGGACATCCAGAGTAGACTGTCTATGGGAAGAGAACCACCCAGAGTTGAATTTCCAATTGAAGATGTGGATTTTCTAACTGTGATACTATTTAGTAATGCATGGTATATGGTGGTATTGGTATGCATACTCCAATCCACCCTCTCTCCTGTGTATAAGCATGGTTGTTTTGGCCACTCTAGGTCTAGTGCTTGTCCCAAATTCTATTAATTTCCTTATACTATTTAGAATGCTTTTGAACTGAAATAAGGGGATGGTAATTAGAAGTATTCTAAAGACGTATAGCAGTTTGGGTAGCAGGGTTATTTTTACTTCATTTATTCTTCCTATTCTTCCTAGCCATGACTGAGCCATGATCAGTGTATTTAGCAGTGTATGAAAAGTCATATTGTGAGGTATGATACAGCCCCTGGAACCCAACGAAGGGGTAAATTGGATTGCAAAGTATTTACGTTTTGGAAGGAGATGCCCCCCACCGCTTTGCTAACGTGATGATGGGATAGGATTATGCCCCCCCCGCTGGCCAACCTTGCTGCCATCCCCATCATGAGGAATAGAGAACAGTGCTGCAGGCGCCCGACCCCCTCGCCTCTGCCACTGACATAGTTACTTCTGCGGTGGGGAGACATACAGAGCGGTGCTGCTGTGAAGGAACAGCCTTGTACATTCCACAGGGACTACAAGTTCCAGCGTCATGCCAGAGCAAGCCAGCTCACCTGGAACGATAGTGAGGCAGTGTGGGGGTGTGCACATGTGCTTTAGAGTGCATGCATGCTCTTTAGAGTGCATCCATGCACCTTGTGAGTGCGCACATGCACCTTCAGAGTGCACTCATGCACTTTAAGAGTGCGTGCATGGGCGTTTGAGAGTGCACACATGCATGTTTGAGATTGCAAATGTAGCCCACTCAGTGGTTTAACATTTGCCTTTGCCTTCAATATTACTTTGATATTCAGGCAATGGACAAGGGTTCAAGGGCTAAAACAAACAAGACCAGGGATAGCAGACAAAGTTCCCCAAGATAGCAAACATATTGCTGAGAAAGGTAGAGGGATTCTATTAACTTGACAAAGTTGGCACCAAAGCCCCAGCCCATTAAAGACTCTTGGAAATCTAGTATGTCAAGAGACTGTTGATTTTATTGCATGTCAAGGTATATTGTAAGATGTCCCCAGCTTAATTTCAGAGCTGTCTTTTAAGGCTCAAAGCTTCTGATATATGCAAGAAATGCCAATAAATGTCACCCTTGTGTCTGTATCTCTCCCTTTGAAGGAAAAATATAGTGAGCTTTTTGTGGAGGAAATCTAAAAAGCTGTACTGTTTGTGTCTTCTCTCCGATGATAAATGTTTCCTATATGGTCATTAAAGCACTTAAAAAATAATATATACCTGTCAGTCCCACTTTGTTGGCACACTCCTGAAAATCACTATATATCCCTTCAACCTGTGGCCTGTACCCGCTGAATACATGTATTGCTGGTTAAGAAACAGCGCTCCAACACACTAACAATGTTTAAGTGGATTGAGAACCCTTCTGCAGTCCCCTGTGCCTCTTCGATCACCCTTCCCGCCCTGAGTAACTCGGGCATTGCTGCTGCCTTGGCGGTGGCCCTGTTTTTAATTAAAAAAGGAGGGGTTTCCACCACCTAGGCCATGCCCACTCAACAATTTTAAGATCCCTGATTGGCTGGTCTAAAGATTGCCGGTTAGTGAAGGCCAGTCGGATGCCTACATTCCCACCTTTTGATTCGAGCGCACGTGTTCCCATGCCCAGACTTTCAGATATGCTGTGTGCAAGAGTGCGCAGCGTCACAGGGGGCCAGGAATGCGGCAGCTGATGATCGCAGCATTGCAGGAGTTGGACCCCGGGGGCTTTACACAGTAGGCCATCCCACTATAGGATACCCCAGTGGCAGGCTGGCAAAGGTTTTCATCCACTTTAAAGATGTAGCAGTCCTCGAGAGTAAAGTTAATTAATGTAAAAAGTGGCACGAAACATTATCGTAAAATCTTCAATGACTTCTGTGCCAATTTAAGTTCTGTGCCAGTTTTCGTTTAATTTACCTCGAAGCTCATGATCAGGGTGTGCCAGTGGGCTTGAGACATCCCACTTACCTGCCACCAGCTCCTATGCCGCTTCTCGCTCTCCCGCACCCATGGGTGGACTGGCCATAGGAAGACTCGGGAGAATTCCTGGTTTGGGGCCAGTTGGGCCGCTGTTTTTAATGCCCACATTTAATCCCTGAAATCCTGGGCTAATTTTTGGCTCTAGTCCGTCATTGCCCCCATCCTGCAATCCTTGACCTAGAGCTTTTTAAGGATTGCTACATCTGTACCTTTGTTTGCCGATATATCTTGGAGGACTTAAAGAAACACGGTATTTTGTGATGTGTTTATTCCTTTGTTCTACTCTACACCTCAGTCATTAGAGAAGGTTGTACAGGAGCTAAAAGGGATATCATCCTAGGTTTGATGGTTTGCAGTAAAACACCTGTATTGGCTTTATGCTTTTGTTGTATATACTGTATTGGCTTTATGCTTTTGTTGTATATACTGTATGTAGAATATAATCTCTTTGCTGCTTTTCTTTAACTTTGGAAACACTCATCCCAAACATCATGGTCATATCAAAACCCTTATTTAGCCTTGAGCTGTGTTAGGATCATATTCTTGTTGGGAAACAAATTATGATCTCACTAGGCAAACTAGGGAAGGAATGTTGTTACATTATGCTTTGATAGCCATGCTGGTGAATGGTACCTTTGAATAACAGATCCACATCAGCAAAGCACCCGCACAACATCACATGCTCCTCCTCCTTGCTTCTGATTGTGATCCATACATGTAGAAACCATCTGCTCACTTTTCTGTGTTCCACAGAAGACATGGTTGGAACCAAAATAATGAAATATTGACTCATCAGCCCAAAGTACAGATTTTAACTGTCTTAATGTCCATTCCTATTTCTTGGTTCAACCAGTTCTTCTCTTCTTATTCTTCTTATTCCCCAGTAGTGGCTTCTTTGCAGCAATTCAACCATAAAGACTTGGTTCTTGTTGTCTCCTGTAAATAGCCGATGTTAAATGTGAAGCATTTATGTGGTTTCCAAGGGGTTGTTAATTTGTGGTTTCTAAGGCAGGTTAGTCTAATGAACTAACTAATCATCTACAGCAGTAGTAACTCTTGGTTTTCTTTACCTTATCATCATCATAGTATTTGATGGTATTGATGACCTTGAAGATAACTTCAACGTTTTGGAATTTTGATACTTTACTTACCTTTGTGTCTTGAAGTAATAATGGACTGTTATTTATGTTTACTTAGTTAAGTGATTCTTGCCATAATGTGTATTAGAACTCTAGTAGAAAGGGGCTAAACACTGTTTGGAACTATGTACAAATACTGAATAGCAGTAGGGGTGTGGAGCAAAAGGGTTTCACGAAGTCTATATTGCAGTATTAAAATGTTTCCAGTGAATGGGCTCTTCAACACTTCACCATCTCATGGGGCCACTGACAAAAGAAAATAAAGTGCACTTACCAAATATACAGGTTATTCAGGATTAAATTGCATTGTTTTCTCTTGTAATGGTAATTCCTTTAGAAGCACCAAGCGTACATTAATGCGCTACCCCTTTAAATCTTTAAAAGCTGTACTCCACTTATAATGCAGCGCAAATTCATTCATTGGTCACATACAAAAAGGAAATAAAAGCACCATAGTGTAATACTAATGGTGTTGAAGACATGAGGTGAAAAATGAACAATGAAAAAAAACAGGAATGATGGGTGGTGTCCAAGCTTTTGACTGGTACTATATATAAGTATTTATAATATTTGTGGCAAGTTGTATGGACATTTGTTAGCTGTAAAAAGTAGACACCCTTCCTATTATAATCCCTTATATCCCTTATATAGCTGCCAGTCTAACCTCCTGGTCCCTGACTGATGACTGTTACCTGCTAGACTCTACACTTTAAAGGAGGACCAAGATGCTTCACAAGTGGAACCAAATACCATTGTTAGTGGAATTAACTTTGTGAACTATTCATCAAGTCCTCAGGAAGTCCATTAGCAATACTTTTATACATATCTGCTATAGATTAGAAACTATATTGGGACTGTAACTTTATGAAGACAGTGATCATGACAGTAAGACCCATGCCCTAATTTTATTATAGTATATTTAGTTAGTTATAACATCCTATCAATTCTTAGGGCAAACTTTTAAGGACAGAGCAAGAGAAGTTAATGTGTACAATTTCTAAAAAAAGTAAAGGTTGGGAGTAGGGGTATGAATTGGCAAGAATATGGCGATGCGATACGTATCGCCATACTCGTATGACGATACGATTCTGTCTCAAAGATGATATATTGTGATTTTTTTTTACATTTACATTAACTTTTTTTTTTTTAATTAAAGAAAAATGACATCGGATCCCCCTTCCTGGAGGGCGGGACCCCATCTTTTTGAGTTTTTGAATTTCAGGGGTTAAAAACCCTTTAAAATCTCCAAAAAATGGCGTGAGGTCCCCCTTACCCAGCATAACCAGCCCAGTCACCAGCTATGCAGGGCTTGTAGAACAGGACTGAGGGGCCAGCTTTGGTGGCCCATGGCCCTGCAGGCTACAAACCAACATAGCTCTTCTGCCCCCCGGCCTTTGGGGAGGCAGGTAATGGGGGGGCTTTGGGTTAATGTCAAGTTACCCGCTAGCTGCAGGTGACTTGCCAGACCCAGAGCCTTGTGAACTGGTATAGGGGTCTCACAGATCCTTTACCAGTTCACAAAGGGTTAACAGTAAATAAAAACACCACACATAGAAAAAATGAAAAAAAAAATTCTTTACTCACTTCCGATTGTCAGATCCTGCAGATCCTGTGTCGCTGATCCGATGTCAGATGCCGTGATCGCTGGAGGAAGGAGGGGGGCGACAAGGAGTCAGAGGATCTCCTGCCTCTCTCCTCCTCTCACCGGGGATCATAGCATCTGACAGCTGACCTGTAGGGAGCCGGGATGGTCGGGGGGATATTGGAAGCCGCCTGAATGAAGAGGAGAGCCAGCCAGATCGAACAAGGGGTCAGGTGAGTGTTTGCGGGGGGGGGGGGGGGGAGTCAGAATCGATACTAGGGGAAAATAATCGATTCTGGTATCGCCTAATGAAATATCGCGATACTTGACGGAATCGATTTTTTCTGACCCCCCCTAGTCAGGATTAGTTAGTTTTTGGAAATTGCACAGATTAACATATCAAATGGCCAGTTTTGGCTGTAGCAGTTTTTAGTTTTATTCCTACTCATCTACAGGTGGAGCTCCAGGGCTAGCCCACCACTGTGTCCTCATGTATCAAGCTGCACACCATTACTTCATATAATGAATTAATTTATTGATCAAATAGTACATCCAATAATCCACATACACAAAACACACATCAAACATTAAAAAACATATAATTAAAACCCCTATCCGGGAACCCGACGGAGAAATATAAAGAGGAACTAGAGCAGATAATAGATGGTGCCAGAGAAGAGGGAATTATTAGTGAGAGCTTATCAGAGTATTTGAAAGTTGAGCACCCGAGAATACCAACTTTTTATATAAGACCAAAAGTGCATAAAAATATGAGGAAGCCGCCGGGGAGACCTATAGTTGCAGGAATAGGCTGTGTCACTGAATTTGCCTGTATCTTTATTGATAATGCATTGCAGCCCCATGTGAGTGCTCTGGATTCCTATATTAAAGATACCACAGACATACTTAGAAGACTGGACTTGATGTGTGTATCGGAAGAAACGATCCTAGTCACATGTGACATAGAATCTCTATACACAAATATTACTCATCAAAGGGCTATCTCCTCGGTTAGATATTTTTTGGATATGGAGTCAACGGAGAATAGACAGTTGAATGAATTTGTGATGGATCTGCTGGATTTTGTGCTGTCACATAACGCATTCACATTTGACGGTAACTACTACCAGCAAATCAAAGGTGTAGCGATGGGGGCAAGATGTGCACCCTCAGTGGCTAACCTATTCCTGGGGTGGTGGGAGCGGGAAATAGTGTGGGGAGAAGCTTATGACCTGTACCATGCCCACATTATGGGCTGGTACAGGTTCATAGATGATGTCCTGATACTATGACAGGGGTCCATGAAGGACTGTGAAGTGTTTATAGGGAGACTCAATCAGAACCCCTATAATATTCATCTAACTTATAATATGTCAAAAACCTCAGTCGAATTTCTGGACACCACTATTACATTGGAAAATGATGGGCTGATATCTACTAAGCTATACCGCAAACCTACCTCAACTAATAACATCTTACACTTTTCCAGCTTCCACCCAAAGAGGAATACCAGTGGGCCAGCTATTAAGGGCACGCAGGAATTGCTCAAGAGAAGAGGACTTCCAAGAGGAATCTAAACACATGAGACAGCGATTTATGAAGAGAGGCTATCCCAGAAGAACCATTGACAAGGCGGTATCTCGAACATGGAACACACCTAGAGGAGATCTATTGAAATATATAGAAAAGGAAATAGAAATAGAAAAATATAGAAAAGGAAGTAGACAGGAAGGTGAGATTCATCACGACATACCATAGTGACTGGCATAGCATTAGGAATATACTGAAGAAACACTGGGGTATCCTACAGGTGGACCCACGTCTAGCAGCCTTGACTGATGGAGGACCCTACATTACAGCGAGGAGAGCACCAAACCTAAGGGACAAATTATGCAAAAGCCATTATGGCCGTCCCAAGACATGGCTGAAAAAGATAGGTAAGGGTGGCTGTAGGGCTTGCGGACGATGTAATATCTGTCCGCTGGTGAAGAAGACAGATGTAGTAGTTAATCTACAAACCAAGGATAAATATCAAATTAGGAATAACATTACATGTAGGACCAAGGGAGTTATCTATGCTATCCAGTGTCCCTGCCCCAAATATTACATAGGGGAAACTAAAAACATGGTCAAGACAAGGATTCAACAACATGTCTCAAATATTAGACCGGCATCAAGAGATGTGGCAAATGGCAAACAATTGACACCTGTGGCAGCCCATTTCTTGAAAGCCCATAGGGGGAGATGGCAAGAAGCAAAGATTATGTATGTAGATCATGTGCCGTGGGATACCAGGGGAGGTGATATTAAAAGGAGACTGCTGCAATGTGAGGCAGAATGGATATATAAGTTAGACAGTATGTCCCCCCGTGGTATGAATGAGGACTTCAGCTTTGGCCCCTTCTTGGGGCGTAATTAGGGGAAATTTTTGAGTAGCTACATATATGATTTCCTGTATTTAACATCTTTGATTGCTGTTGCATCCATAGATGACAGAAGGAGGAAGAACAGACCATGAAGGATAAGTATGAGATACATGGGTAATAGGTATGTATATACAAGGACCCACGTTAGTTCGATAGGAGTGAGTGCAAGGGGGCTAATAGTCCTCATTGCACAATTAAAAGTTGGGTTATATAAGATTGATGGTAATTATGGCTATGATGAGCTGTACTCATGATAGGATATGATAGGATCTGGATCTTGGGGCCCAACAGGTATGCCTTAACAATGTAATCCTTCGATTGAGGGCTACATATGGTTGGGAGGTAGAATAATAGAAGATCTAATATAGGATTAGCCCGCATAGGAAAGGTGTAGGAGGCATAAGTGAATGGGTACAGAAGAGCTGCATGCTCTGGGACTGAGGGTAGACCTGGACGATCCCACCTTAAAAGAGGAATAAGAGGGGATAGGGTCCCTCTAAACAAATTTCTATGTAAGATCGGTTGTAGGAGGTGATTAATGGTATGATATTTGATTAATTTTCAGGTATATAGAGCGGATACCCTGATGAATGAAATGAAGAATAGAGAATGTATTGAAGGTGACAATATGGACTTGGTAGAATGCAGAACGTATTAATGGAAAGAAGGACATGGAGAGAAGGATTAAGATATGAATATGACCATCATGGAATGGATAAGAGAAATAGAAAGATGGCAAAAGAGGATGATAAAGGGGGAATACTGCGATATGAGTGTATCAATACAGGTGTCTTGGAAATGTATAGGAGCTCTAGAGCTCAGAGATAGCCACATAGTCTCAAATACTAGCAAGATAGGGGTGATGATCTGTGTAAGAACCTTCTCCATGGAGTTATATTGTTAGAGTAAAATGTATATAGTGTTAGAATAATATAATAGATAGATCCATTAGTAGATATAGAATTGTAGTATATGTTATGTTTTATGTTTGTAAATTGTAGTAAATTGCCTATACCTTAGTGTGAGCCAAGGGGCCTGAGTAGAATTCTAATAGGGAGTGAGGCCAGTGGAATGGAGTCTCCTGCTATGACATGATTAGATAGCACAGTGTGAGCTATGACACAGCGCGTGCAGTCACGGCTTTATGGAGCGGCTGCGCAGCGTATACACAGATAGTGTGGCTCCATTCAGATCTGGCTTCATCTATTTAGAATAAGAGGGCGTGTAGGTGGTGGGAGCGGGCGGGGGGAGCGCGGCGACGTCACTTCTGCCCTGAGAGTGTAGTTAGATGGGAGCTACACAGAAAGGGCGGAAGTGAGGAGGAGGAGAGGCGCCGTGTCGCACCGCATCCAGCCAGACACGCCATAGAGTATTTAAGAGCAGGTTGGCCGGTTACATACAGCCACCCAGGTGAAGTGGTTCATATCCACGAAGCGCGTAGGTGAGGAGGTAAGTGGGGAGGAATTGGGCTGCTATGTGATATTGTTATTATTAGACAATTGTTGATATGATGGATTCCTGATGTGTATCTCTGACGTTTCTGGAGACAAGGAGAGGCACTATTTAGATTAATGCATGTCAGCACTTAGGCACTTTTTTTGCACTTATGAAGGCACTTTAGTTGGTTATTTGTAGTTTTTTGCACATGTTCATATTGCAACCCTATATGGAGTTGTATTCACTTTATATTCTATTATAGATTTTAGACTGCACAGGCACTTTATATCTGGTCCTACAAACGTCAGTGATTATATGTTGGTTGATTTCAATGAAATTTTATAATTATCTTAATTAAATGTAAAGAGTTGCTCTGACACTATATTTGAGTGTCTGTAGACTACATCGCCCTGGAGTTCCTCCCCACTTGGGGTTTTAATTATATGTTTTTTAATGTTTGATGTGTGTTTTGTGTATGTGGATTATTGGATGTACTATTTGATCAATAAATTAATTCATTATATGAAGTAATGGTGTGCAGCTTGATACATGAGGACACAGTGGTGGGCTAGCCCTGGAGCTCCACCTGTAGATGAGTAGGAGTATGGTATTGTTGTCCCTGCAGCTAGCACCCGGTATATCATTGTGAGCAGTGCATACCTGACAGTTAACAGTTTTTAGTTTTATAACATTTAACTGTAGCTTCCACCATGTCACCATGTGATAGTAAATAGAATCTTAACAGTTTTCCACTACATAACTATTTTTATTATTTTACTTCTTTATTGATTTCACATTGTACCGCTGTGTAAAAATACACGCCAAACACATTTTTATTGACGCCAAAGTGAAAAATAATAGTGTGTTGAAGCTGACAGCAATAAAGGCATCTTGACTATAGTGATTGTAGACCTTAAAGTGCAAGCAATCAATAACGCAATACATTATACTGATTTGAGTAGAAGATAACAAATAGGACTTTTACTAGATCAATAGCTCCTGCCAGGCAAATTCTGCTTTGGGACAAAGTGCATTGATGTTTGCTTGACAAGACATGGAGTTGCCCGCTTGAAACATTCATCTTGTCATGCCCATTTTCTTCAAGGCGTTTTCAGGAAATGCTATTTAAAAAATACCAATTAGAGACTTCCATAGTATTGATGTTACTTAAAAAAAGTTTGTATAATTTAAAGATCTCGTCTAACTTTTTCTCTGTGTTTGATTTATCTTTTCAGTTATTAGTATTTAGAGGTTAGCAAGGCCAACTTAAAAAGGAAGTTCAAAGTTGTGACCCCCAGCCACCCCTCCCTCTGTGCCAAGTCTGATTGCATTAAAATACTAAAACTCACCTGATCACCACAATCCTTCTCTGGTGCCAGGAAGGGGCGGGGCTACGGCTCTGCATGGCTGCCGTAAAATTTAATTTTGGACAGCTGGACTTTTGTGACACACTAGTACAGTCACACTGCGGCATGAGATCTTCAGATCCCCACTTCAGCCTCCATGCAAATTGCCCACCCTCGAGTGTTTATATGTTACGGCCTAATTTGGCTTAAGCGCAAGGTGGAGAGACAGATAAGTGGATGGGGGGTTACAAAATGCTTGGGCTTTCTCTTCTAACTATTTAAGGATTTATACAGAAAATAATCACTGCCATGGAATCTTCTTCCACTGACAATTTTTTTTCTTCTGTATTTTCTTACATAGATATCATATTTTTCTATCCATAAGACGCATCTGACCATAAAACGCACCTAGGGTTTAGAGGAGCAAAATAAGAAAAGAAAATATTCTGAACCGATTATTGTACTAAAATGCAAGCACCTATTTACAGGAAGTAACAAAGTCATCTCCCCGTTCCCCTATAATAGGCAATGTTGCAAAATTCCCCCAATCACCTATAATAGGCAGTGTGGTAGAATGACCCCCCATTTCTCTATAATAGGGAGTGCGGCAGAATCCTCCCCAATCCCCTATGATAGGCAGCATGCAGAATCCTCCCCAATCCTTACAGGCAGTGTGGCAGCATCCTTTCAATTCCCTATTATAGGCAATGTGCAGACTCCCCCCAAACAATGTGGAGGACCCCCCCAATCACTACATTAAGGCAGTTGAAATATATACTTCTTACCCCGCCTGCTGTCGATCTAGCGATGTCAGCAGGGTGTAAGATCAGCAGCACAGACTGTGGCTTCCCCTGCTCTGTGCACAAACTCAGCCAACCATTCAAGTGAATGGGAGAGTGAGGGTTTCAAACCAAGATGGCTGCATCTGGCACCAGTATCGCCGTTGGATCCAGGCCAAGGAAAGTGTTTTTTTTTTTTTTAGCCCAACGTCCTGTCCACTCATCTTATTGCCGCTGCTGCATCTGACCCTCCTGCATCTCACTGGGGAGAGGTCGATCACATGCAGGATAACAGATCAGCAGTGCAGGAGTATTGGAAAAGATAGACCTGGATAATCTTCTCCCTCTTACTTTTGCTTCTTGTCTTTAAAATGTTGTATTCTTTTCTTCTTGCCTTCTATAGAGTGGCTAATGGAAATGGAAGTGCACTCCCCCTCCTATTTTAAGACATCCCACCAGGATCTAAGGTTTCCTTGGCAGAATTAATTTAAATAGTCATGGTCACCATGGTAAAAGTGTATCCCAGAAATTCCACTGTGATATCACTGGGAATTCCTCAAATTTGTTTTGCAAAGTCACATGGCTGAATTGACAGAATTAAATGAAGGTGTTTTTTTCTAACAAGTCTCCAAAATGTTTGCAAATCAGATGCTTATATTTCTAATAACTCTTTTCTTGTGTACTAGGACTTTATTATCTCCAGCAAAAAGAAAAATGTAAGTTTAGTAAATTGGTCCCCTAATAATCGGTGGCATATGCGTCTTGAGAGAACTTTACCACATGCAGATGTTCTGAAACATATTTGCAGATGCTGCTCCTAAACTGCATAGGAGCGGCCATTTTGTTACATTCTTGCCAACCCTACTCTCACACGAGCATGGGGGGGGGGGTGCCAGCACACAGACACACTGCAGCCGAGCTGATCAGCACATCCAGCTAAAGAGATACCTGTTGCCACACTGAATGTTAGAAATATATTAAATCTTTCTCTAGCTAGCTGAATTGATCAAAATAAAGTGTGTGTCTGTAACATTCAGTTTAACACAAAGCAAGCTGTCAGTGTGGAGGCTGAGCTTGAAGTATTTCTATAAGCAGCCCACACCAAACAGATACACCTCTGGGATTATTGCAGAGATGTAAGAAAATTTTGCCTTTGGGACTGAGTTTTTCAGATGTAGGGCTGTCGGGTGTGTAGCACAATGGCAGCTCCCATGCTATTCTCCAACATCTTCATGGGCTTAAAGAGGACCAACACACGCGCTGCATGAGTGTTGGTCCCTGCCACTAAATGACAGTCTGGGGGAACATCCAGAATACTGGAGCCCCCCCCCTCACACATAACCCCCCAGAACACTAAACTGTCATTTAGCGTCAGGGACAAACACCTGTGTCTGCTACGGCTTCTACCCGGCACTCCTGGAAATTAAGGAAAAGCTCATGGGACAGGTTTCAAGTGAGCTGCTTGCTGCCCTATTATTGTTGTTGGGATTACAGTCCCTTTAATTTAGGTTGGTAGAGAGTAAGGGAGTAATATCATTTGAATTACTTTTAACAGAAACAGTTAAACATTGCAATACATGCAAGAAAACTATAGAAAGTAATGCAGAGTGCTTCAAAATTGCAAACCGTAATTTTATAGAAGAAAAAAAAAACAAGGGGCAAAGGCCTGTCATGGTTCCATATTTTGACGTTAAAAAACAGTTATTTCTCTTCACTAATGCTCTGAAATTACATTTGTCCTAGAAACCTTTTGTACGTAATGAAGGTTTTACAAAAGGAAGCGTTAATAGCATGCCTGGCTTTTAGGAGTTATCCCTCGAGAACTCATTAGAATGAGCAACATGAAGAAAAGTGTACACTTCATGTAGAACATAGTCCTTCTCATATTGTAAGAGATCTGTTTTGCCTTCAGGGGGTTTTATCTCTTAGCTTCTAAATTATTTTACAAAATTCACTGAGAGTGCCTTTAATTTATTAGTTTCAAATACTTACATTTATGTTAGTTTTTCAGACTTTTAAACATACATTTGTATAGATGAGGCAGCGTAAAAGAAAATGCACACAAGCTTCTTTGAAAGATCTATTTGTAGATCTACTGGTGTCTGGGCAAAATCTGATCAGAAACTTTGAGGCTGATTCATTACTAACGCCAGGTATCGGCAAATGAGCGTCTGTATAGCGACGCTTAGAGCAACCGCTAGTAGACACTGTAAGCAGGTATCAGGGAGCTGTAACAGAGCACCTCAGTCGCTGTAGTAACCTGGCCGGCATTGATGAATGTGATGTCGCTCAGTGCGACTGACTCTCGGAGCTCCACACCATATTTATCAGAAAAGGACACACACACACAGCGTCGGCGCTCTAAATCTGGTCGCTATAGCATAGAGCAACAGACGCTGTGTGATTAAAGTCTGTTTTTGAACACATATACACCAGTTACAAGCGAAAACACATGGAATGACATTGTTGTAACATGGTGATTTCTGAATAATGGGCAATTCTGAATAAAAAAAAAATCAAACATGACTTTTTCCAGGCCAGGAGAGGTCACACAATGATTTGATAGAAAAAAAAATTTACATTTTAAAGAGATTAGAAAAAGGAAATGTATGGGAGAGCGTCAGATAGCGACAGGTAATACCTGGTGTTCTGGAAGCTAAAGCGCCGGCATTATACGCTGAGCCACCAGCCACCAGTTATGATGAATCTTACGCTTCATGGCGCTGTTAGTGACTCTCACCAGAATCGCCTTCATAAATGTGTTTTTGCGTACAGCACCAGGCGTTCACCAGACGCTGCCTGCCGCTACGAAGCAACACCAGGCGCTATCCATTCATGAATAACCCCCTTTGTCAGTTACTGTTGATGGAAAAGATCAACTCCCAGATCAATATGATTAAACACAGCTGAACAACCAATACGAATGCCTTTTGATGCTTTTAATCAGGCTCCCACCTTGACTACTGAATTCTCCTTCCCGTCAATCCAAAGGTTCAGCAATCACGTGAAGACCCTATTCACAAAGACTTGTGCGCAAGTTATATTGAGCATTTAAGAAGAAAACTTTTTAGAGGTTTTTTTTTTTTTTTATAAAGAAGATTTAAAATAATAGTACATATATTTAAAAAGAGTACCATCATGCATATCAATATTTGGAGATAGAGATGAGTGAACCGAACCGGCAGAACCCGGTTTCAACACAAATTTCAAGAAAAATTCTGTCCGCCACCAACCCCAACTTCAAGTAGTTTGCGGCAGAATGCAGAAGACGAACCTGGCGGGATTCCACCGGCACCACCCCACAGGTCACGACCAGCCAAGGAGAAGCAGAGAGTCAGGGTCACATAGATGCAGCTTAAGAGGTCACAGGGTAGCTGGGCCAATTAGGAGGCACTATTGCAGGAGATAGTCACATTATGCTCCTATCTATCCCCCATACCTGAAACCTTCAGTGAAGGTTTTTTATTTTTTGGCCACATCTGTCTGGTATAGCTGGCCCCTGTCACTGCATTGGGGAACTTGGTATCCATGGTGCCCCATTGTTTAATACAATTTAAAAAATAGATATATCTTTTTCACCTGCCAAAGATTTTTTTTTTATCTCTGCAGGCCCTGTCTCTCTCTAAGTTGGTATGCACGTTTCCTCTTTTTAAATACAGTTTAAAAAAAACAATCTTCTTCACCTGCCAATGAATTTTTTTGGGGGAGCAGCTGTGCGGGCCCTGTCTCTATCTAGGTTGTTGTCCTTGGTGACTCTTTGTTAAACCAGACTTTTAGCATCACTTAATGAATAGTGTGTACAGAATAAAAGGAAACACAGTATTCTTAGGACTCCATAAAACATTTGAGTGGTAAGGTGGTTTTATCCTTCGTGTGGTAAAGTGTATGGAAATGTCATAAATGGTGTGTATTTTTCCCCTGCTGTGCTGTATCAGGCACGATCCATGCCGGGTTTTCAGGACCCAGGTCACATTCCCCAGTCCTTTACAGGTTTGTTCCCTGATCTTAGGCCTTGCACAGGTGATGAGGTTAATTGCAGGGGAAGCCTGAATAAAAGGAGCCACTGAGCCTGTCAGTGTGCTGTTGAATAACCTGGAGGAAGGAGCCCAGGCTGTACCTGCTGAAAGTGAACGACAGACCTGTATGCAGTGGAAGGACTTTGCTTGTGACTTTGCACTTGGAGTTCTGGATGAGCAGCATGGGATGGTACCTGGACTTATAGTTTATTGGTCTGTCAAACCAAGGACTTTCACAGGAGCTGGTGAAGTAAACTGCCTGATGTATTGCATTTGTGTTGCAACGTTCTCTGGCTGATGAACACTTTATTTTCTGAATAAAACTGCCTTTGCTGTTAAAGAACTGTCGTCCGGGTAAATTTTAAATTTTTTAATCAATTACTGTAAAAACAGTTAAAGTACTTTTTAAGTAAAGAATAAAAAAGCTGACACTCAACTCTAACCATCTGCAGCACCTTATGACCTTGGGTCAAGTGTAAAGAAAAGCACCTTTCTGGTTACGATGGCACCAGTTTAGGAGCGCCGGCATCTTTGTCCTTGCGCTTTGGACTACAATTGCGCTAGAAGTTGCAGTGCCCAATGCTAACTAATTTGCTTTGATTTTTGTATTAGGTATGTCTCTGCACATGTTGAACCCAGTACTTCCCTCTTTTCGGCGCTGCACAGTGTATTTATTAATTTTCTTCCACCCTGAAAAGATTGGTGCTGTATTTTTTGGCAGCTGGTCTGCGTTTTGTCATTACAGTTATTAAAAAAAAAAATTTGACTTGCTTTGCCCTTGAAGTAACGGGTCCCCGACCGTTACGAGCGCGTAGGCTAGGGGCAGGGGGACACACCGACAGGCTGGCCAAGTGTATGGGTAATGTACTGATTCACATGTGATATGGTTTTGGTCTGTTTTTGCTTTTTCCGCTCTCGGCGGTCCTCTTATGTAATTATAATCCTAAGCACTTAGCACTTAGCACTTTAAATATATATTTTTTAGTTTGATAAAAGCACTATTAATGATGGTTTATATATAGAGGTCATATTAATTGGCACAGGATAATATAAAAGAGCCGGCGGTTTGCGCCCCCTGGTGGTCACTGTGTGACTTTTTAGATGCTTTTAAATGTTTGTAATATGTGATCCATGATTCATGAGTAAAAATAAATAGGTTATTTTTTGTACACTTTAACTGGATGGTGCTGTTTTTCTGGCGTTTTGGGGGGATTGTGGGATCTCCTCCTATGGTTTAAATTGTCATTACAGTTACAAAATATTACTGCTGGGGACAAAGGTGACAAACTTTACAGTGCATTTAGGCTGCATTTTAGTTGTCCCTGTTACACATTTGTAAGTGAAAGAACCCCCCCCCCCCCTTCAGGGGTGCACCTGTAATGAGGGCATGTGAGGCAGCTGTCTCAGGCAGCACTGCTGGGGGGAAGATGTCAATCCCTGTCCCAATTTTTTTGTTGTTGTTTTGTGGATATGAGAGTCATGTTTTTATAATCATTGGTGGCTCAGGCGCTGTGGCCCTACTCCCTAGCACCTGCAGCAGTTTGGCACCACTCCTGTAACATAAAGGAGCCAATAGAGCGGCACTTCCTGTATAAGGCATTGACTCCACTGTTACTAGTATTTTTTTTTATTTTTGCCTTTAAGCAACCTGTTATAACATACCATACAGTTAATTATAATCTTTATTGTCGAGATATTTAAAGCATGATTTTAGCGGAACGTTTTTGGAGCTGCGGGAAAAATTATGATTTGTCTTAATATCAGCTTCTGCACAATATGCATTACACAGCAGATACAGCCAGTAGGTATTGACTAAAATGGAAGTCATCCCATAGGGATGACAGGGATCAGTTCAGCAACACGCAGTTGAAATATCATATATATTATATATGTTCATCCAATTTTTCCACTTATCATCATTGATGTGCTAAAAAAATTGCATGAAACTCACACAAATTACTAGGTGTATAATGTCCATGTGATTCAGCAGTGTTTTGACATCTTTAACACTATACAATTTCTAATTTTACAAAAAGAGGGAAACCCATGCAGCACCACACCTAGCCCAAGGCATGCTTATTACACATTCCATGCCATTTTATTTCACAACAATAAATGTTAGGTTGGATGCCGCAGTCAAAGTGAACCTGGCATTTGCACACCCCCAGTAAATATGTGTTCTGCTGATCACCCTAGCAAGCAGGCGGGCACATAGTACACACAACAAGCAAATGCCATTGTGGGCAGTGTGTGTATGCCACTGGTCAACTTTTATTTGACTCATATGGTCATATTGGGATGGGTAATGCACCATGCAATGCAAGTCGCCATGCAAGTGGCTCGTTGGCCACAATAGAATGTTGATAGCATGGAGTTGCTGGAGGGCATAAACAACACATACTCCAATGTATGACCTTGTGGTTACCACCACAGCTCACTGAGCAGCACACAAAAGGGAGGGGTGCTGTACCAGGGAGCAATGTGCAGCAAAATACTGTCCCCTCATGCAAGATACCGTGAGTACTGATCGTTGTCCAAGTTTTACTATCTTCTGATAATGATTAGGACTGGCCAAGAAAGAAGACTGTGGTGTGTTATAATGTGCATCCAGCTTTCCACAGGCCATGTCTGAACATGGTGAGGTAGAAAGAAAGGTTTTGCTTCCCTGCTCTGACTGTGGCCTTTTCAATGATGGCAGAGAAGGAGAGGGGTTATGCAAGAGATGTTCCATCTATCTGGAACCCAAACAATTTTCCTTGGATAGGGGAGCTACACTAGTGTCATGTCTGTACCACAAGATTCTGGGTCTTCAACGGTATGCACCTTGTAACAAATTGACAGGCCCTGCGGAATCTCCTAGTCTTAGGAATAGGTCAGGGAGAGTTCTGGGTCAAGCTGAGGAGGTTAGAGCCCAAGTTGGGGTAAGGCATGCACTATGGACAAGGAGTTGGAGTACAGGCTGGGTAGAGGTAACAAATGCTGAAACAACCCATTCCCTCAGGGCATGGGAGGCTCAGTGTTCTGTAATGTGAGCGATAAAGCCGTTTTAGCCTACCCTTAGGCAGTTCTCTGGAGGGTGCAAACCAGAGGAAATGTAAACAGACATCTGCCTCTGACGAGACACAAATAGAAGAAAAACAGAACACCAGGAGTAATACTTGGAGCCCACAAACAACAGGAGGCCAGGAAGATTGTAGTGTACAATGGTAGTTAATATGAGCTGCCTTCTATTCACTGTGGCCCTAATTAATGAAGGCCACCACCTCCCAAGCGAAATTATTATCAGTGGTCACCATCACCGCTGTTCAGGGGCAGACTGACCATAGGGAGACCCGGGCAAAGTATCCGTTCTGGTGGCAGTTACCAGCCCCAGGCTGATGTGATTCATCCCACCCTCATGTAAGTGCAATCACATGTAAGTACCTGATTTCAATTGGCAAGCTTATTTTGGTAGTGGGTTCAAGTAAAGTACACAAGACCCCCACCCATATCTACAACTCTACTGGGGGACTCTAGGGGGAGTAGATTATGTCCAGTGATTGGAGTATTAGAGTAAATGAATTTACGGGGTAAATTGCTTTGTTGTGGATAAACCCATTCCTGGATTTGGAATTCCAGGAAAAAATAACTGCTGGTCCCCTCGCTCATCAGTTCCCCAAAGCCCAGGCCCTCACTACCTAAAACTCACCTACAGTAATGTGCAAAGCAGCAGGGCATACCTTAATGGTGGTAAGTAACATAGAAGAGGTGAGTGCCCTGGGCTGTGCGCCATCCCAAACAGGAATGTTCCCATGCTATCAAAATGAGGGGACCTCTAGAAATATTTCACTGGAAATCCTCTTCAAGAAAGGGAGCACACATACAGGTGGTTGTAAATGCAGACCTAAACCCTCCTTGTAACTATGTGCCAGGCAGGGTCCTGGGGTCCTAACCTAACCTACCCCTAATGCCATAAGTGAGCCCTGCATTACAGAGATATTCACCAGGAAACAGCCACACAGCTTGTCAAATAGGAGCTTTGCGGCACTGCAGTGTGCGAGCATATTCTTAATTCAGGGTTTACCAGAAGTGAGAGTAGGTGGGTCAGGGTCCCTCTTTAGACCTGGGTCCTACATGGTCAGGCAGGATTTAGTCTACTTTAAAGTAATCCTGCAGTCAAATAAGAAGGAAGGATTTTTTTTTTAATGTGGTCCCCCAATAGGGATGTCACACCGCATTCCATCTCAGCACCGACAAGCCTGGTAGACCAAACCCCTTTCTGTATTCGTTTTCATGGCTGTTGTTCAGGTGACCAGCTGCCTATTGGGTTCACTCGACAGGTTTATACCTTAGTGTGCACTTGCCAGGTGAACCTGATTGGCTGCTCACAAGTGGAAAGCAAGAAATGTGGAAGTGGTAAGTATCAATCTGCTGGTTCTCAGATTGCAGGGGATATGTGCATCTATATTTATATTCATTTATGTCAGTGTCGTCTACACACTCCCACCCCAGCCTATATAGTAACATAGTGTGTAAGGCTGACTAAAGACTTTAGTCCATCCAGTTCAGCCTGCTTAATTCCTTCCAGTGGTCTAGCAGCCATAGCTGGAAATGTTATTACATGCCAGGAAGGCATCAAGGCCACTTCTGAACGTTTTTACTGTATCCATCATTACTTCCTCCTCTGGCAGCGAGTTCCATAGTCTCACTGCTCTTACAGAAAAGAATCCCCTCCCATGTCGGTGGAGAAAGCACATTTCCTCTAACCTTAGTGCATGCCCTCGGGTTATGGGTATAAATAGATTGTGGGACAGATCTTTGTATTGACCCCGAATATATTTATACATAGTTATTAGATCAACCCTCAATCGTCTTTTTTCTAGACTAAATAAACCTAACTTGGACAATCTTTCAGGGTACTATAGCCCCCACACTCCTTTTATTAACTTTGTTGCCCTTCTTTGAACGGGCTCCAGTTCTGATATGTCCTTCTTAAGCACAGGTGCCCAGAACTGTACACAGTATTCCATATGGGGTCTGACCAGTGACTTGTACAGGGGCAAAATGATGCTCTGGTCATGGGCACCTATGCCCCTCCTGATTCACCCCATGATCCTATTTGCTTTGGTCACCATCACCGCTGTTCAGGGGCAGACTGACCATAGGGAGACCCGGGCAAAGTATCCGTTCTGGTGGCAGTTACCAGCCCCAGGCTGATGTGATTCATCCCACCCTCATGTAAGTGCAATCACATGTAAGTACCTGATTTCAATTGGCAAGCTTATTTTGGTAGTGGGTTCAAGTAAAGTACACAAGACCCCCACCCATATCTACAACTCTACTGGGGGACTCTAGGGGGAGTAGATTATGTCCAGTGATTGGAGTATTAGAGTAAATGAATTTACGGGGTAAATTGCTTTGTTGTGGATAAACCCATTCCTGGATTTGGAATTCCAGGAAAAAATAACTGCTGGTCCCCTCGCTCATCAGTTCCCCAAAGCCCAGGCCCTCACTACCTAAAACTCACCTACAGTAATGTGCAAAGCAGCAGGGCATACCTTAATGGTGGTAAGTAACATAGAAGAGGTGAGTGCCCTGGGCTGTGCGCCGTCCCAAACAGGAATGTTCCCATGCTATCAAAATGAGGGGACCTCTAGAAATATTTCACTGGAAATCCTCTTCAAGAAAGGGAGCACACATACAGGTGGTTGTAAATGCAGACCTAAACCCTCCTTGTAACTATGTGCCAGGCAGGGTCCTGGGGTCCTAACCTAACCTACCCCTAATGCCATAAGTGAGCCCTGCATTACAGAGATATTCACCAGGAAACAGCCACACAGCTTGTCAAATAGGAGCTTTGCGGCACTGCAGTGTGCGAGCATATTCTTAATTCAGGGTTTACCAGAAGTGAGAGTAGGTGGGTCAGGGTCCCTCTTTAGACCTGGGTCCTACATGGTCAGGCAGGATTTAGTCTACTTTAAAGTAATCCTGCAGTCAAATAAGAAGGAAGGATTTTTTTTTTAATGTGGTCCCCCAATAGGGATGTCACACCGCATTCCATCTCAGCACCGACAAGCCTGGTAGACCAAACCCCTTTCTGTATTCGTTTTCATGGCTGTTGTTCAGGTGACCAGCTGCCTATTGGGTTCACTCGACAGGTTTATACCTTAGTGTGCACTTGCCAGGTGAACCTGATTGGCTGCTCACAAGTGGAAAGCAAGAAATGTGGAAGTGGTAAGTATCAATCTGCTGGTTCTCAGATTGCAGGGGATATGTGCATCTATATTTATATTCATTTATGTCAGTGTCGTCTACACACTCCCACCCCAGCCTATATAGTAACATAGTGTGTAAGGCTGACTAAAGACTTTAGTCCATCCAGTTCAGCCTGCTTAATTCCTTCCAGTGGTCTAGCAGCCATAGCTGGAAATGTTATTACATGCCAGGAAGGCATCAAGGCCACTTCTGAACGTTTTTACTGTATCCATCATTACTTCCTCCTCTGGCAGTGAGTTCCATAGTCTCACTGCTCTTACAGAAAAGAATCCCCTCCCATGTCGGTGGAGAAAGCACATTTCCTCTAACCTTAGTGCATGCCCTCGGGTTATGGGTATAAATAGATTGTGGGACAGATCTTTGTATTGACCCCGAATATATTTATACATAGTTATTAGATCAACCCTCAATCGTCT
This sequence comes from Gastrophryne carolinensis, assembly GCA_027917425.1. Classification (NCBI taxonomy): domain Eukaryota; kingdom Metazoa; phylum Chordata; class Amphibia; order Anura; family Microhylidae; genus Gastrophryne; species Gastrophryne carolinensis. The sequence continues at coordinate 374,930,759 of CM051239.1, forward strand.
TTTTTCTAGACTAAATAAACCTAACTTGGACAATCTTTCAGGGTACTATAGCCCCCACACTCCTTTTATTAACTTTGTTGCCCTTCTTTGAACGGGCTCCAGTTCTGATATGTCCTTCTTAAGCACAGGTGCCCAGAACTGTACACAGTATTCCATATGGGGTCTGACCAGTGACTTGTACAGGGGCAAAATGATGCTCTGGTCATGGGCACCTATGCCCCTCCTGATTCACCCCATGATCCTATTTGCTTTGGCAGCAGCTGCCTGCCATTGATTACTACAGTTGAGCTTATTGTCAACTAAAACCCCTAGGTCCTTTTCCATTGTTGTTTTACCAAGTGTTTCTTTATTTAGTGTGTAATCATGACACAGATTTCTCGTTCCCATGTGCATAACCTTACATTTATCTGTGTTAAACTTCATTTGCCATTTAACTGCCCATGCTTCCAATGTATCTAAATCTGTTTGTAGCTGAAGAATAATTTGGGGTTAGCTTTACTCTCTTTCGCGACCAGTCTTTCTGTCTCCAGCTTAGCTGCCCTTATCTGTTGTTTACATTGTTAATTTTCTTCTTTGTAGTTTTTTAACGCTTCTGCTGTCCCTTCCTGCTTTAAACATTTAAATGCCTTTTTTTTGTTGTTTATTGCCCCCTTAACCTTTTTATTTAGCCACATCGGTTTACATGTGTGTCTAATAGTTTTATTCCTGTAAGGTATATATCTGTCACAATGAAAATTAAGTATTCCTTTGAAAGTATCCCATTTAGCGTCCATGCTTTTGTTCTTAAGGACATTTTCCCAGTTAATGCAGTGTAGGGCATCTCTAAGTTGGTCAAACTTTGCCTTTTTGAAGTCCCGCGTTTTTGTGGCTCCTTGATAAGGCACCCTAGTGACTGCTAATTGGAAATTAATGATATTATGATCACTGCTTCCAAGGTGTCCCCCAACCTGTACCTTTATTACTTTGTCTGGTACATTGGTTAGTATTAGGTCAAATATGGCTTTCCCCCTTGTTGGAGCTTGTACTTGTTGGGAAAGGTAGCCATCTTTTGTTTTAGATAAAAAACTATTACTTTTATGCGAAACACATGTTTCAGCATCCCAGTCTATATCTGGGTAGTTAAAGTCCCCCATAATCACTACCTCATTTAGTTTAGCGGCTATATCTATTTGCCTTAGCATCATATTTTCTATGGATTCGGATATATCTGGAGGTTTATAGCAAACCCCCATCAGTATTTTATTTTTGTTTCTCCCTCCATGTATTTCTACTCATACAGACTCCACATGGTCATTCCCCTCACATATATCCTCCCGCAGAGCAGGCTGTAGAGAGGATTTTACAATTAAGCAGACTCCACCCCCTTTGCGTTTGTTACGGTCCCTCCTAAACACACAGTAGCCCTGTAAATTTACTGCCCAGTCATAGCTTTCATCCAGCCAGGTCTCTGTTACCCCCACTATGTCATATTGTTCTTCTGTTATTATCAGTTCTAGTTCATCCATTTTATTAGTCAAGCTTCTAGCATTTGTAAGCATGCATTTCAAATGCTTATGACAATTTGATAATTTTGTATATTGCCCTTATTCCTGCTATATGTGCTAACCCCTCCCCCCTCTCCACCCCCAGTTTCATGTTTACACCCACTGTCACTTTCTTTCCTAACTTCCCCTTTGTAATAGCTTTTACCCTCCCCCCCAGTGCTTAGTTTAAACACTCCTCTAACCTTTTAGCCATCCTCTCCCCCAGAACAGATGCACCCTCCCCACTGAGGTGCAACCCATCTCTGCCAAAGAACCTGTAGCCCACTGTGAAGTCGGCCCAGTTCTCTAAGAACCCAAATCCCTCCTTTTTACTCCAATTTTTGAGCCACCTGTTTACCTCTCTAATCTCCCGCTGCCTCTCTGGTGTGGCTCTTGGTACTGGTAGTATTTCTGAGAATACTACAGTTGAGGTCCTTGCCTTAAGCTTACGGCCTAAGTCCCTGAAATCATTTTTAAGGACCTTCCACCTACTTCTTCCTATGTCATTTGTGCCAATATGCACCATGACCGCTGGGTTCACGCCAGCCCCTCCCAACAATCTGTCAGCCCGCTCCGCTACATGCCGTACTCTTGCCCCAGGAAGGTAACACACTGTTCGGCAATCCCGGTCTTTGTGACAGATTGCCCTGTCTGTTCCCCTAATAATAGAGTCATCCACTACCAGCACCTGTCTTGCCGGCCCTGTTCTCCCATTTTCCCTCCCTTTCTTACTGGAGCCAACAGATGTGTCTTGCTGCAGCTCTGCCATTCCTGAGCTAACATCCTCCTCATCTGCCAACCGGGCAAACTTGTTTGGAGGTGCCTGTTCAGGGCTAGCCTCCCTGTAACTTTTACCCCTACCCCCCCTTCTAACTGTTATCCAGCTAGCTGCCTCATTTTCCTGCTTTTCCTCTCCCCCCATACTACCACCCTCCCCTGACCCTGACCCATGTAGTGCCAGATCAGTGAGATCCAGACTCTTTTGTATGATAGCAATGTCTCTCAGTGTTACCAATTGCTTATTTAGATCGTGAATGACGGCTTCCAAATCAGCGATTCGCAGACATCCGGGGCATATATATCCACCATCGACCGATTGATCAAAAAGTGCATACTTCCTAGTGTAAAATTTTATTCCGCCTGGGCTGCGGGAAACCTCGACTTTTATATCGATATCTACCCAGAATGACGATCCAGATGGATTTCCTGGAAATCAGGCTTTTATTAAACTTGTCAGCAAATATAAAGAAAATGCATTAAACCAAATCAGAGCAAAGGCGGCCATGCCAGATCTCTTTGGTTTGAATAATTAAGGCCATTATTTTAATTGTCTCTAACCTATAGTCAATATTTACTGTGTTATCCGCAACTGTAATTTGTCATGACTAAGCAGTATTAAAAGTGAAAAAAGCCTACTGCATTATAAAATGGATGGCTCATTGTACAACACCAACAAATCTAATCTCCAATGTTTAACTCTAATATAAGAAGAAATGGCTTGGAAAATGTAGCATGCAAAGGCAACAATCAATAAATCACACAATATCCTAGGGATCTGGATATGCCTCTTGTTTCCAAATGCTTTTATTCCCTTTTTTAGATTGTATCTCTAGTCCAAAGATACCAGCCCAGAAGCAGCCTCCACTCTGCCCATTGCAGCTTTCTCCTGTCCTCAACCCATATCCCCTCCTCCCACTTCCATCTTCAGGACATACGTGCTACTCCACTGCTCTGGAATTCCCTACTTTATACAATTAGCTACTATTCAACCCTTTAAACTAGTGATTTTGTGGATCTCCACATATCTGCCTCTTAAGCTCTGCTGCTGCTCTAATTACTTTGCCTGTGCGGCTTTGTGGAGATTTGCAAAACCTGGCCTGTTGGTGGGCCTTCTTTAAATCTTCAAAAGTGCCCTCTCTTAAGACTCAACTATTTAGACCAGCCTATTAGACTTGAGTAATTCTACTTCATAGTCTTGGCACCCTCTGGAGCACTTGCCCCTATGCTTAGTACATACTACTTGTGACCTACCCTCTTGTCGCCACTTTTTAGATTGTAAGCTCATAAGAGCGGAGCCATCTCTCCTAATGTGCTCCTGCATCTATGTGTATTTGAAGCACAACTCTGTACCAAAATGTGTGTTGTACTTTAAAGGTGTATGTTGCACAAAAAATGCATTATTGTTGCTTAAAAAAGTGTATAAATGGTTTAAAAGACCAGGCAATAGGGCAAGTGGTTGGTCCCTGACCCTATGCCCCTTTGCAAACTGAATTTCTCTACATGTCCTTCCACAGTGATGCACATTTATATAAAGGGATGTTACCAGAGGCCCTGCCTCTGGTATATAAAAGGCTCTCTTCCCAGTGTCCTGAGATCCCCCTTTGGCTGGATGTAGAAGAACAGAGGACTGCTGTCCCCTTGAACACCGGATGCCTGTGTGGAATCAGAAAACCTGCCCGTCAGACATGGGAGAGGCCACACCAGTGGCTGGAGAAGCAACACACTGGGGCCTGGACCAGATCTGTACCTGGGCTCATTGTAAGTCAAGACACAAGGATATCAAATAATTGAACTGAAATAGTTAGTGTGCAGAGAGGGATCAGTAGTGACCAGGTGTCCTGAATATGGGCTAAGCTGTTTGATATTTTCCATACTACATATGTTTATGCTGAGAATAAAATCTGCGATTTGACTGGAGGAATCTTTGGAGTCTAGAAAAAACAAAAATACAAACAAAACAAAACAAAAATATTCCCAAAGAAGTCTGCGATTTGATGCTACTCCTACTAAGGGGCCATTATTTCATGTGTCATTTTAATCTGAATTACAATAACTGGCTTTATCACAGTTTCTGTAACGAAATGGACTCTCTTAACCATGGTGAATAGTTTGTTTCCACACTGCTCGGGACAAACTTTACAGTGCTTTGTAGTTGTTGTTTTCCAAATTACACTTTGTTAAGCAAAATAAGAGCAAGTTCTGTACAAATAAATGTGTGTAATATTACATAAGTAGTGATGAGCTGGTTGGTTGAAATTTGGGTTTGACGAATTCGGCCGAACTTGCCGCCAAAGTTCGGGTAAGGGGCCCTGAGTCCAAACTCGAACCCCATTGAAGTCAATGGGGTCCTGATCTTTGGAGCCCAATAATGGCTGTAAATGGGGCCAGCAAGGGCTAGAGGGCTGAAAATAGAGCGGAACATCTGGAGAAAGTACTCAAAAATTAAATAAATACACCTATAAAGAAAAATAAAAAATATTAGTTTTTTTACGAAAGACACCAATAAATATATACATCAATTAATATATACATAAATGATTAAGTATTACCATCACTACATAAATATCTGGTGCAAGCAGGAGTAAGGGTTTACAGCATATTCTTGTAGGCCCCAATACAGCTGCCAGAATGGTGAGGCCTAGATGGCGTTGAGGTAGTCGCAGATTATATCCTCCACCTCACCCCCCTACAATCAGCAAGGCCATCCCAGCCACAGCTCATTGAGACCCCTGGCTGGGATACAGTTGCCCATCCACCTGCCCCTGCGCCAGATGCACAACAACTTGTGTTGGAGAATGAAGAAGTGGCCAGTAGACCATTGCAGGACATCTACAATGATGATGAAGAGGGGAAAGGGTGCCAACCATCACTAATTGGCCCATTGCGACTACTGCCCACTACTACTGCCCAGGCCCTGAGCACTTAAAAATCTGGCTCAAAGGATCTCCGCAACGTGGCATTTTTTCAAGTAGTGCACTGGCGACAAGACATGGGCCATTTGCATGCTGTGCCACCAGTCACTGAAGCGAGGGAAAAGTGTTAACAATCTCTGCTCCACGTCCATAGCCAGACACCTGCAAAGCAATAAAAAAAATTGATATTATTAAAATTAAAAAGTTATTAAAAAATATAAATTAAAAAACAGGGAGGCCCATCTTCCCCGGTGTCAGGCCACTCCACATGTGGCTCACAGTGTGGGTTGCTGGACCGACAGCAGCCAGACAAGTCAGAGTTTTAGAGACTTCTTAGGAGGACTTGTCTTTACAGCAGGGTGGAGAATGCACCATTTTGCTGTCGACAACCTCTCCCGACTCTCTTTTTGCTGGAGAATAATCATTAGTCAGGTATAATATGATGATCGTCTTCTTTAAAGTCATCTAAAGCTGATACATGTATGGAACAAGGTATTTTTCATATGTTAAATGAAACCATGTGTTCTCTGCTCCACGTTCATGGCCAGGCACTTGCAAAGCTACCAAAAAACATCAGTTAGTAATATTTAGTTGATAGTATTGCTCCTGTTAGTATTATTAATGTTATTAGTCCTAGTTAATAATGAGTTATTAGTTATAATTAGTATTACTACTTAGTATTAGTATGAGTTAGTATTAGAATTATCACTAGGTATTGTTAGCATTATTACTATATATTTTTCTATTTTTTCCACTCCCTTCTTTTTTTGTCTCCCCCCACAAGGGAGTATGTGAGACCCCCACCCCCACACCAAACCTGCCCACACCATCCCAGGGTTCTCTGCTTTACGTTTATTTCAGTTAGATTGTGGTGCTAATAAAAATCTTTTTTTCTGTGGCTGCCCCACCATACTTAATTCCCAGCCACCATAACTTTCCCTCCACCAAGAAGTTGTGGAGAAAATTAGGTGAACGTCGGCAGACATACTTTTATGACAAATAGCAAACCGTAGTGAACATAGTAAATCATCTCCATAATGAGTTTTATAAAAATGGGAAAGTCAAGTGAAAAAAGTTTTAATAGTATTTAACTATCGCCAGAATTTGACAAGCAAAACTGAGGCTAACACACTTATACTCCCAAATTTACGCGGCTGGCAGTTAACAGTCACAGATGTAACCTCATGCATTTTATTTGGCTGGCATTTAAAGGCTTGATTGGTGATCATTTTCTTGACCATTATCTGCTTCTCACAAACTTTACAACTTATGCCATTATTCGCATGTGTCAGAATAAAAACAACTTTTTGGTAGTTTTATGTGTATAAACTGTGTGGCTACCAATGGCGCATGCGTATACTCTCGTTCAGTGAGGGCTGTCTGCCGTGACTATGTCATTTTCCAAAAGGCTCACAGCCCCCTAGCTCCTGTCCCAGCCTATCTGAATGAATGAATAGTCACGGAAAACAGCTCTCATTGGACAAGGGTCAGCGCATACACCATTGGACCAGATAAAGGTAAATGATTATGGGCACCCTGGGAGATGTCACACGGTAGGCATCCTGATTTAGGATGCCCTGGGGGAAAGCCAGTGGCTGGCCCGGGAATCTTTTAGATTCTAGGCCGGCCATGAGTGCATTTTAGTTTTGCTTTAAAGTGGACCAAAAGCCTGACCGGATTGCGTCTCCCTGATTTGGGATGTCCCAATGTCTGAACCCCCCCCCCAGTTACCCCCACCGGCATGGCCGTGCACAGCTGAAGTATGCGAGTAATGCTGTCGCCAACCACACATGTGTCACGGGCTCACGGCAAGGTAAGGAAAGCAGCCTATCCAGGGGGTTCACACAGTAAAATCTTTTGGGCAAAGTCTTTTGTATGAGCCCTGATATTTCTAGTGGCAGCCCTGCTTACAGTGTGTTTTCGCTTTCTTACTGGTGCATATGTGTTCTTTAATCACACAGCGTCTGGTGCTCTATGCTATAGCGACCAGATCCAGAGCACTGTGTGTGTCTGTTTTTTTGTTGAATATGGTGTGAGTCGCTGCGAGTCGGTCACACTGAGCTGGCGCTACCTTTCGCTCCCTGCAGTGCTGTAGTGGTGTTAGAGCGCCCAACATACATCTCATTCATCAATGCGGGCCAGGTTACTACAGCGAATGAGACGCTCTGTTACAGCGCCTGATAGCCGATCACATTGTATACTAGCGGTGGCTCTTAGTGCCTCTGTACAGACGCTGATCTGCTGATAGCTGGCGCTAGTAATGAATCAGCCTGCCCATCATTTCATGTGTTTTCGCTTTGTTACTGGTGTATGTGTGATCAAAAACAGACTTTGATCACACAGCGTCTGGCGCTCTATGCCATAGCGACCAGATTTAGAGCGCTGACGCTGTGTGTGTGTAGCTTTTTTATGGTGGCCAGGTTACTACAGCGACCGCTACGCTAGCTTACAGTGCCCAATACCCTCTTACAGCGACTAGTGGTCGCTCTAAGTTCCACTATACAGACACTCATTTGCCAATACCTGCCGCTAGTAGTGAATCAGCCTCTAAATAACACCAAATATTTTTAGCTTTTATTTAGTTTAGTTTTTCATGTGTTTGTTCTAAAGGAACAATTTCTAAGGACTGTGTAATATAAATTTGGTTGGTTTGCAAACAATAACCTTTTAAAAAAATTATAGCCAACTAGCTCTGCATGAAAGCACATTTTCATCTCTTCTCCGAACTCATACTGAGCATAATCCAAATATTCATAGAGTATCCTTCAAACATGTCTGTTTTATGCATTAACAAGAATATTTCTGCTTGTTTGTGGCCTTTTCTAGTTCATCCTATTAATGTAATAACTGGCAGACTAAGGCAAGAAACCCTGTTATTTCCATTATTCTTTACATGAGGTTGTCTCATATTGTGTAGCCTTGTTCAGCGAAGGAAAACACTGCACAGGCTGAAATGATATTAATGAAATATAAGACTTTGTTTGCTCAATATTTCATGAAGATATCAGAGCTTTATAGGGCTCCCATCAAAAATGTTTGGACCTCAAACTACCCGAATGAAAGGGCCTCTATCTTTTAGTATCTTTCTCCACCCCCCCAGGCATAATTATTATGCAGCCATCTTCCTTTATGTGCTCCTGTCTTTGTGTTGCACCATAATTTTGATACACCTTATGGACATATTTTATTTCTGGTTTTGCATGTGTGTATGTGTGTATGATACAAATTAGCAGTGACAATTATTCAGGTACGTATAATATCCAAAATGATTATTTAATGATATTATTGATACACAGGAAAAAAAACAATTTAACCCACCATAATTAATACCATAACTCATAATAAAGATAATTATATTTATAATGTATATGTATGTATTTATGCATATATGGCATATAACTTACTATATTAGTATTTATAAAATCAACCTATAATAAATTACAAAAATATAATGATAATTAATTACTTACACATGCATAATATTCCGCTAAAGTGCAGCAGTGCAAACATTCTTCTTTCCATCTCTGACAATGTTAAAATCATTAAAGTGGACCAAAACCCAGGATTTTGACTTTGTGGCCTTACCTACAGCATAAACAAAAGGACACTGCTTGCGGGAGCTTACAGAGGGGATGGTTGATGACACAAAAGAGGTACTTGAATTGTACCCAGATCCAGTCATTTTAGGGAATATATACAAGCTGTATCGTCCAGCTGATATTTTATTGCTTTTTTGTGCAAGAGTGTGGTGGATGGTGTTGGACAGATAAGTTTCAGAAACTTCATGTTGAAGGAAATAAACAAAGAAGAGTTCAAGTAGATGTGGTTGGCTACCCTTAAAAAGCTGTGTTTTTAGGAAGCGTCTAAAACTGTTGCTGTTAGATAATCTAATTGTTGATGGTAATGCATTCTATAGAACTGGTGCAGCAGGAGGAATTGTAGACGGTAGTGAGAGGTTTGGATTATGATAGATGTTAGTCATAAATCATTTGCCTAGTGTAGAGCATGGGCAGAACAGTAAACAGAAATGAGGGAAGAGATGTAGGTGGTGCAGCACCATGGAGAGCTTTGTGGGCCTCAGAGTAGCGGTTAGAAAGAATGATGAACATGGCTGCTGCATTAAGAATGGATTGGAGAGGAGAGAGTTTAGTGAGGGGAAGACCAATCAGTAGTGAGTTAGAGTAATTCAATTCATTTTTTGTAAATATGCAAATATATTCTGGCTACAAAAGTAACAAAAAAAGGAAGTAAGAAGTAAGCAAAATATAGCTTGCATGTTTTACACTGGTGGGTGATTCCAGCTTTCTGGAATCCACCCAATATTTTAATAATTTAGCCTGTCAGAATAGATTACACCAAATTAAAGGTGTATTATATTAGAGTCCACTGGCATACAACATCCATCTGACATAATCAAGTGATCATTCCAGGATAGAGGATGAGATCTGTTTGTCAGGTGATGACTTCCTCTTCATTCACGCTGAGATCTGATTATTTCATAGACAGCAGCTGTACGTCCCTATTATAACAAACAGATGTTCCCGGTATTTAAAATGAAATGTGATAAGTATGTTATTCCCAACAGACCCACAAAAGCTAAAGAACTGAACCCAAAGTTGCAGCTGAATGAAGTCATATGACAAAGACTAAATGAGGTGAGGCACAGTTAAAATGAGAATTTATGTCTTTGTATTAAAAAAAAAAAAATTAAGGATTCGCAATGCTAGGGGGAGATTGTCTCATTTCAGACCCAGTATCACACACTCCAACAACCACCTTAGCTCTGGTGGAGCCCAACTGTACACCACCTTGGATGTACATAGGACCTTGACATGTGAAGTATAAGGCATTACAGGGGGCACTGCAAACAGAGACGAGGATAAAATATATTTAAAGACAGGCTGAAGTAGAAAGTCAAGAGTCTTAAACCAAGCATAAATATTTGCATATTTAATAAAAATTGAATTTATTTTACATATAAATACATATACATATAGTGGGCACCACTGATCCAAATAACCCCAAAAAAGGTTATCCCCTGGCCCCAAAACACCAAGAACAACTAGCAAGAAAATGTATAATAGGACCAAGAAATGGGCACAACATCAAAATTATCTTAAAAAATACATGAGTAATTTTATTAAGATCACAATTCTAGTAAAGAACCACTTCTTTACTAGGACCATGAAAATACAGCAAATAATTCACAAATGAATAGGGCGGCTACCCACTGTGCAAAATATATATAGCCAACCCCAATGCAATATCCCTCTTAATAAGGTTCTTTAGAAAAATGTATATACATATATCTACATATACAAAAATATGCAACACATAAAGTGCCAATAGTGCTAATAATGCTAATCGGTAATTGCAGAATGAATAATAAAGTGCCACAGTGCAAAGTAAATGTTAGCTCCCAAACAGGGAACTTACACCAAAACAATTCAATAATCAAAAGCCATTTGAATTAATAGAAAGCATCACCAGATAAAAAAAGGCTTGCAAAGTTCCTCAATAAGAGTCTTATACTAGTGTATAGCTACCGCCCATAGAATGAATGAATGATTTCCAAGTAGGCAGAGCCGCTACCCCGCATGCTCCGCTGTGCGCCCACAGCTTCTCAAGGGGGTTTTGATTATTGGATTGTTTTGATTCATTAATTTTTTTCTAAAGTGCCTTATTAAGGGGGATATTGCATTGGGGGTGGGCTTGCTCCAGATATGTATTTGCACAATTGCACAATTTGCACAATTGCACAATTATTTGCTGTTTTTTCATGGTCCTAGTAAGGCAGTGGTTTTAATCTTTGTCCTGTCTGGTTGTGTATATTTGTTTTTTATGGACTTGTGGCCTTAATAAAATTACTAATGCATTTTTTAAGATAATTCGGATGTTGTTCCCATTTCTTTGTCCTATTATAAATTTTCTTGCTATTTTACATTGGCAAATAAAACAGGCAGTTCATCAACATCACCAGTTCGGCAAATTAGGCCATTCTTTTTTTAGTAATGCCTCTTGAGGAACATCAGACCTGTTAGTTTTACACCCTGCTTGTCACTTGCTTAGTGATGACATTGTAATCCAGGATTAGGCTGAATTTAAACAATATAAAATGATTGGTAACAAAGAGGAAACAGGTGTTACTGGAGCAAAAAAACAGGCAAGAGCCCACTTGGGTGTATAAATGTGAAGCAGTGAGGTGCCAGCATTTCTACAACTAGGTTAGAGATACAATATGGAAGGAATCTATTACTGTTTGTAACAACCCCCCTTCCTCACTCAGGGCATTTGGTTTATCTGTCTGTTCTGCAGAATTCAACACCCAGGAAAGCAATAGTCTCACCAAAACATGGTAAACTTGAATCTCCCCAGGGGATTCCCCAATACATACTTTGGCACATACATCCTCTGATTTTCTATACTTCCCTTAATAATAATAATTATAATAATGTATACTTCCCTTAATAATAATAATTTTTAATAATGTTAATAAAACATAAAAAAGTTTATATGGAATACATTTTTTTTTGCTTTTGTATTAAACAGTACATAGTCTGTGTGACCAATGGTGAATCTAGAATGGTTTTCCTTAGGAAAGGCATGCATTTAAGGAACCCTAGCTTGGGGGCATTTTTAAATCCCTTGATTTGAAAACTGTAAAGTAAAAATTATATATTATATTTAATGTTCAGGTTCGTGCTGAACTTTGCGCGGGGTCCCAAACCCGAGTTCGGTATTCGGTCTAATCCTGGAAAAGCTTGTTGATGGGCTGCTGAGTAGCCCATCAACCAGCTTAACATATGTAGACTGTGCAACAGGACAATTTGTAAAATTATTATTATTCTACACTTCAGTCCACAGTCTGCCAGATGCCATGTTTGAATCAGCACAGCCTATTCTGACGATATTTCAGCTGCTAGCGTAGAAAAAGAAGCAGCATGTTTGAATGCCTGATCTGTAACTATAGTGCTTGCTCCAGAAGATTATTTTCAGATAGTTGGACACAACCAAATAGCACCCAGAAAGATCTGTTTAATACTCTATATTTTATTAGATAAAAGATTAACGCTTTGCCCATCAACAAATGTGCCTGTACAACTGTGGGATCAGCTGAAAATGGTCGCCAGAGGTTGCGCAGATGCAATAGAGGCACCTTGGAGGGAAATGTTAATGCCCAAGATAGTGGACCTGATAGAACGCTCTCCCTGAATTAGTTTCAAAAGTCTCTGTATACAAGTGTCTTGTTAAATGTGAGCTAGGCAAGCCCAAAACCACTCCAAGTAGTAGGAGCATATCTCTTAAAAAGAATGTCACCTTTCTCTGTCAGCAATACTCCCCCCCATATGGTTATTGGTGCTGCCTGCTTCAGATTTATTCGCCACCCTCCACATTCATCCCTGATAAAAGCTGCCCAGACTCATATACAAGGAAAGGGGGCTTTTATTTAATAGTGGTAAAATATAAAATAACATATACATTAAAACCCAAGATCAGGTAACATGTTCTCATTTGTAGATCCAACCGACTCGCGTTTCCTCTCCTTCAAGTGAAAACATCAGGGTTACTCCCCCTTCTGTATCAATTACTTCCTATCTCTGATAGGAATGCATTTATCAAGCTTGTGTTGTACATTGTATCATAGCATTTCCTTGTACGGTCTTATGGCAAAATGAAATAACGTTCAGCAAATCTAATGTGAAATTCTCTTTTTGTCCTGCCTACATATTGCCACAAGGGCACTCTAGCATGAATACCATTGCTTTTGATGACCAGGTGGTAAATGAATATTATGAACATTCAATTATCTGTTGTTTTTTTTTTTTTACTGTAAACATTTTGACAGGCTTACTCTCCATCCACATCTTATATCCTCTGCATTTCCTGTAGGGAAAGAAACCTTTCATTGAGGTTTTCTTTGGGTCAGTAGGTAGTAAACTTTCCTTTTTCATAGACAGTGATGTCATTCCTTTTAGTGTTTTGATTGTACCCTACTGATGTAAATGAGTTATTCACCTGTATTATTGTTTTATTAAGTTCTTCGGGATTCTTTTTCTAAAAATGTGTTTTTAGTTATCTCGGTCTGCTCCCTGTAGATGTTACTACTAGTGCAGTTTCTTGTGATAGGCATGAAATTACTTTTTGGGATGTTGTTAATCCATTTCAGATGCTGAAAGCTATTAGTTGGAATATGTTGGTTTTATGTTGGTTTAAAATAGGTTTTTGTCCTTACAGAATTGTCTTCTACATAGACTGTTACATCTAGGAACTGTATTCCTCTATTGCTGCGTGATTTATTTTACTCAGGGATTGTGTTATACTATTCCAGATGAGAAAGCAATCATCTACGTAGTTCTTGTACACAATGAGCTCTGGTGGGGCATTTTGGAAAAAGTTCTTCCCAGTATTCCAGAAATCAATGTCAGGCTGGAGGCAAATTTGCTCCCCATGGCAGCACCCACCATCTGTAGATAAGATGTTATACCCATGGCAGTTTCTAGGTAAAATGGCACTCAGTGCAGGGAGGACGAAATTTGCCCCCCTCCTTACTCTTTCTAGGGTTCTGCTGCTGTCCCATACAGATATGCGCCATGCTTTGCCTCTTTCTTAGCTGCAGGCAACGCTCTTTCCCTTGAGTCCAATATATTGGGGATGAGGAGTCCTTGGCCTGCACCACTAACAGTGGCCATGACTGATCTGCAAAAAAAAATGGCTAGGGTAAAAGTGCCCCCCAATGCCCTTGGCATCCAGGATGATTGACCTAATCTAAACTGAAATTGTTGGACATGACACTACAAGCTTGCATTTGATTACCTGCACTTTATGCACTTCCAATCTCCAATTGATTGTGTGGTCTGGGTCAAATCCATCTTGGGTCAAAATGTTATGTCACACATGCCAGGGTCTGCCAGGTTTATAACAGACATTGTGTAAGCCCTAGAAACTGGAGCCCAGGACCCATTTGAGTTAAACCAATCTTGAAATGTTCCTGGAAGTAGTGGGGTATAATAGGAGCTATTAATAGCCTCCATAAAGAAACAGTGAGGCACTGGTGTGTATTGTGTGACTGGCCTGTCGCTTGAATCTGCGGCTACCATAGAGAGCTTGGTGACCAAGTTTAAATGCTTGCATTAGACTCAGTAAAGAGGGAAGAATGGGTTCCAAAAGCTTGGACTTCATATTTCGGATTTTATCATTTCTTTTTTGTTGTAGTAACCACCACGCTGTTTACCATTTACTACCACTTAGCATATATACTGTACCTGTCTATCCTCTAAATCAGAAGTGGTTAAAAATAATAAAGACACTACAATCATGTTACCTCTGTCCTGTGATAAAAACAGCAAATACATTTTAGCTTCATTGATTTCTTCATGCAAAGCAGAATCTCCCAGGCCTCCAATATCCATATTACTAAGGAACAGTAATGTACTGGCTGCACAAATCTATTTACTGGAGAGACGGCCAAAGCTGCAGCGCAGTCCTGTTATTTTTTTCTCTCTATTTTATCAGAATCACTTTGCAAATGAAGTTGGCAGGCCAAGTCACACAGCACTTTAATATAATTTACCCTGTACTGGAGCTTTTAGGACATTAACAATTTTCTTCTCTTTTCAGCCTTCTTTCGGGAGTGAATCAGCAGTATTTAGAGCTGCTGCACATTTATCATTTATCATTTAATATTCCTCTAATAAAATCTAGTTTCATGAGAAGTATAAAGTCACATGCATGTAGTGAATATGAAAAAATACATGTTTTATAGGTATGTAGGCTAGGCCAAAATCCAACTATCGAGTATTCAGTGCATGACCGGGGAGCAGGGCTGAGAAATCTGGGTGGGAAAGCCAAGGATTAGATGCTCCTATAGATTGTATAGGGCAGTGGTTCTCAACTTCTTTTACGCCAAGTACCCCCTAACAACAAGCAGTTATGACCAAGTACCCCAAAGGAGTAGATCAATTTCTAAAGTTACCAAAATAAGCAGTTTATGTGTGTCTTACCACTTCTTGAACAGGAAATAATGTTTTACTGTTAAAATAATACAGAAGAGCTATCAGGCTCCTCTGACACCCGTGCAACCGTAAACATTGCCCAGTACCCCCAGGTTGAGAAACAGTGGTATAGTTATTATGGTAACAGTTAGTTATGGGGAAGTAACTTGCCTTAATTCATCTAGAGTAGTGAGTAATAGTTAAAGCATTTAACTGTTCCCTAGCCAGAATCTTCGGCACATGACCTAATATTTGCATATCTGTTGGGTTGGGAGAGAGTTCATGCAAATTGCAGGCATCATGGAAATTTCTACAATAGGGGGATCTCTCTATATTTCTCTATATCTCCCTATATGCCTATATTTGAGGATTGGAGCCCATTTTTTGTTGGATGGCCATACCAGAAGGTGATGCCGGAGGCAAAAGGAGCCCTATGGGACCTATAGTCTGGAAAGACCTAGATGCTGTTAGACAGTTCACTTTTACACCTTGGTATGGGGGGCCTTGATGGGGCATAGTGTATACTTACATGTATATATGTAGAAAGATAGCTGGATAGTTGGCGGGGGTATATGGTTTATTGAGACGGCAATAGTCAAGGTGATAGTAATTGAGAGATTGACCAAGGTTGTTGTGAATGGGCACGTCACCTTATGGGTTTGTTTTATAAGAAGTACAGCATATTTTGTTGCATTCCCCAAATAGGGGTAAAAATTCACCCAGAAAACGGCTATTCACACACCTCTTCCTCCTTCCTACGGTGCAGGCTCTTATCCAATGACAGTCATCTGTAGTGGCTATGTCCAATGGCTCTAATTTACTGTTATGGGGAGCGTATGCTATCGCATCCCCCACAGCCGCAGCAGCATGCGCCTAACTGTTCTAGTCTGACTGAGGCCTGAAAACCGTTTGCCGAATGACATGGCAGGCAGCTCTAATTGTACAAGAGCCTGCTTATGTACTGTTGGAGCAGGGAAAGGTGAGTGTTTACGGGCCCCCCCTGGGTGGGTTTCACACAGCAGGGCATCCCAAGCCAGGGAAGGCCAGCAGCCGGCCCTGGAATATTTTAGATTCCAGAGCTGACCCAAGTGGGTTTTGATCTGCTTTAAGCTGGCTACATCTGTAACTGTTTGGGCTGGGAGAAACTGGAACCCCATAAATTCTTGATAGAAGCAGCTGTTGTTGAGTCAGAGTGGAAGCTAGCAAGCAGGAAGCACTGTGCAGAATAGAGAGAAGGAGATGATGTGCTGAGAACCCAGAGAACCCTTAAGTCTGGGCCAGACAGCTGCCTAGGGACCTGAGGGGGGGGGGGTAAAGACCCATGTACCAAAGGAAAAGCCCCCCCCACCCTAATCTCGGCACAGACAAGTAAACTGGCTGCTAAACCAGATCCTAATTGTTGTTTTTTTTCAGAACCAGTAAAGGACTACAGTTATTCAGCTTTTGTTCTCCTGCTTGGTCTATAACCTTAGACTTGGTATATATATTTTTTTAATTAGAGTGTTTAAATTGAGAGTATCAGTATGAGAGCAGTTCATCTACGTGACAGGGCAGAGGACACAGGAGAGGGGCTATGGAAACTGCCTACAAAAATAAACTTGATTCAAAGTTGCGAACGCTCGTATTATTCTTAGCCACGTCCTGAGATTTTCTCAGCCAGGCTTATGCGATCGCAAGTGTTTCGTGTACACTTTCGATTTAGCCTCAGAAGCCGAGTTTGTACCTGTTTCCAGATGCATGTTTCTGCGGAGTCCTTGAATCCCGGTGCTCTGTGGCATTCTCACTGGTAATTCAGCATACACATATGGGTTGTTAGTTTATTTTTCCCTCACTGCACCCCACCTTGGGGGCATCCCATGTTTGTGTGCATTCCTGCAGTGGGACTTACCTTCTCCCGGTTGCTTCCTTGAGGGCATGCCATGTAGCCTGCATCCCTGTAGTGTGGCTTACCTTCTCCCCATTGGTTCTTTGAGGGGCATCCCATGTCATCTGCATCCATGTAATGTGACTTACCTTCTGCCTGTTTTTTCCTTAAGGGGCATCCCATGTATTGTGCATGGCCACACTGTCACTCACCTTCTTCTTTCTCTTTCTCCTGGTTCCTTGCGGGTCATCCTATGTCATCTGCATCCCTGTAGTGTGACTTACCTTCTCCCTGTTGGTTCCATTAGTGGCATCCCATGTCATTGGCATCCCCCCATCTTTTTCTTCTTTGTTCTTACCTGCTTTCCCCTTGTGTTCTCCAACACCTTCCCCCACCCCAGCTTGACCTCCTGCACCCTGCCTTAAGCATATTTGGATTAAAAAGCATATTTTCTGAGTTAAAATGTTTATCTTTCATTTGTTAAAAAATATTAACTTTTGTCCTTTCGGACTCCTTTAGTATTTTTTTTGTGGTAAAAACTTTGAAAAATATATCAATTAAATTGTATAAAATTTAAAACATAAACAATATTTTTTTTTCAAAAAAATTGTGGGCATTTTGGATCCCCTCGGGGTGTCGGCCCCTGCTCTGCTCCATGGCGCCTGTAAAGACCAAAGAAAGGCATGTCAACATCTGCTTAAACACGTGTGCCAATGCTCCCTGGCCAATACCCTCAAATGCACAATACTTACTGCTTCCCTCTATTTGTGCATGTTATGGAGCAATGTATATTTTGTGGTAGAATAGGAAGTTGATAATAGTATTCCTAATTACTTGTTGTTACTATGGTGGTTAGTTAGATTGTTAGGGAATTGCTTGTTTGTTCGTTGATCTTTAGAGGTTGAGACGTTACCTACTGTACTATTGTCCCCCACCCTCAACAATTAGGGAGTAAAAGAACATTGTCAAGGACATTGGTGGAGACAAAAACGAATAAAACAAGTATATCTCGAAATCAACTAAGGCCCAAACCAATAGCAGTGCAATGCTGTTTGTTTTTAACTATATGCAAGAAAACTTTTAATATTACAGACAATACAAGAGGAAAAGACAGGTTTTGTGCCTCTTTTTTCCAACTATCTAAATGTAAAACCATAACATCTGCAATTCAAACAAGAAACTATCAGAAAGAAAGAACTTCCTATAATATGCAGCGTACATCTGTTTGAAATTACGGGTAATGTTCGGAGCACAATCTGTCCTGTAAGCAATAACATGTGGGCAATGTCTTTAACCTCAGCTGATATGTTCCCCAGCAGGATAGCTGAAATAATCTCATTTATTTCCATTGTAAGCTTTTGGTCTGAACTGTTATCTGCCCTTTAAGATCCATAATTACTCAAGTTGCATTGTTAGCGGGATGTGAATTACAATGTTCCTTATGGAGCAAGCCCACGCATATCGTAACAGACCAGACTGCTAATTTGCTGCCAAAACTGCACTGGAAGAGGTCATGGCCAAAGTAATTCTATATGGTTTTTTCTATATGGTTTTTTTTTTAACAATGAAATAATGTAATGTAGAATAAACCCTTAATTTTCTCAGTCCAAATATATGTTGTGCCTACACTGCAGAATAAAGTATAAAACACAGAGCTGCATTGTTTTAAGGGAGAGGTAGGATGTGCCCAGTCTTAGGCTTCCTAGCTAGAATATTGAAAGCAGACCAACAGTGAAATAATGTATAAAAGAGGCAGTATACCTACCCTCTCCTACATACACACACACAGACACACAGACACACACACCCACACAGCTCTCATGCCCTGTGTTGTACTTACTACAACAAATTCTGCACCTTTCTTGGCAGTTGCAGTTGCAGCAGTTGCAGCTGGGTTATTTCAGCGTTCCCTAGGTGTCCTGAAATTTTTGCGCATGCCTTCTAGCGTAGACTGTCAGACAGAGTAGAGGCAAATGCTCCCTCCTCACCCCTTGTGTGCATTGGCAGGTGTTCCGTGACAGTGGCAGCTACACTAGTATTGAGTTTGTGTATGGTCGGGGCTAAGCTTACTCTCAGCCAAACAAGTTCGCTGTTAGCATGGCCTTAGGACAAATGAAAGAGTTGTGAGTGAATGTCTCATGGACCCAATAGCAGTTTACAAATGGTCAAATGTAAAAAAAAAACACACACACTGCAAATATGTAATTTATTAAAATGTCTTTTTTTCTTTTATTTCCTCCGATCCAATGCCAGTCGCTATGTTCTGCACCTTCACTGACAGCCAGGAGTGATTGGCGGAAGCCAAACTGACAGCTCCCCCGTGCCAGAAATGGCTTTTTATACCGGAGGAATGAGATGACGTAATCTCACTCCTCCTATAAAAAGCCCCTCCCTGCAGCGGCCGGCCAAGCTGTCAGAAGGGGAGCAGGGTACAGGCGTTCCCTGCCCTGCTGAAGTACCAAGGCGGGATTAAAGGCCCTCCCCCCGGGGGGCAAGAAGAGATCCCTGCTACTGGATCCCAGGGGAGGTGAGCATTTTTTGCACTTTTTTTTAACTGGGGAAAATGGCATATACATGTAATTCACACAACGTAGAGGTAGCTACATGAATTTCACATGGCTGGCATTTAAAGGGTTAACCCCTCTACTCCACTTAAGTGCCAGCTACGTGAGACACACGTAGCTGACTTTAAACCCCCACAGTAAAAAAAATATAAAAGTAAAATACTCATCTGACCCCTCGTTGGATCCAGCCAGGTCTCCTCTTTAATTTGGTGCCATCCGATCCCCCGTGGGGGTTCGTATGGCTCCAGGACAGCCCCCGGAATAGCGCCCCCCCACTTCGGCAGCAGCAGCTGCTAACTGTAAAAAAAAAAAAAAAATTAAAAATGACATTTACTTACCTGCAGTCGCACTGCCTCCCTCCAGATCTCTTCTTCACTGGGGGGGGGGGGGGGGGGGCTCCGATTGCCCCCCCCCCTGGCTCTTCAGCTTCAGGGGAGAGCCTGAAAGGGCTCTCCCCCTCCTCTCCCTTTGGGGCGGGGCTTGTGACGTCACTCACCGGGTGTCGTCCTGGCTCCCTGCTGCTCTTCATTCAGATGCGATCATGCTGGACACAGGAGCAGAGGGGCAGGTGATCAGATCATCCTCTGCCCCTCTGCTACTGTAGCCAGCATGATCACATCTCTCATCACATCGAGGGACAAAGCAGCTGACGATCGGAGGTAAGTAAAGTAAAAAAAAGTTTTTATTTTTTAATAAAAGTAATTTTTTCTTATGTCTCAGTGTGTTTTTTTAATGTTAACCCTTTGTGAACTGGTAAGGAGTCCATGAGACCCCTGTACCAGTTCACAAGGCTGGGGGCTGGCAAGTCACCTTCAACTAGCGGGTGACTTGCCATTAACCCCCGCACCCCCAAGAATAGCCCGGGCCCACACAGGCTATGTGGGCTTGTAGGCTGCAGGGTGGGGGGCCACAAAAGCTGGCCCCTCCACTCTGTTCCTACAAGCCCCCATAGCTGGTCCCAGGCTGGTTATGACGGGTAAGGGGGACCCTACGTAATTTTTTTTTTTTTTAAGGGTTAGGGTTAGGGTTGGGAGGGGGAGTGCCCTATGTCATTTTTTTGGGGAGAGCACTTTATAACATTTACAAATAAAATACAACTACTATCCACACTATAAACATAACGGGTTAATTAAAAAAATAAAGACATATGTTCCCGGGAGCCCATTTTTTGGGGGAATTTTAAGGGTTAGGGTTAGGCTAACCCTTAAAATTCCCACAGAAAATGCCCCCAAACCCCCCCCCCCCCCCCGGGATGGGGGACCATATGTCTTTTTTTTTTTAAATTAACCCCTTATGTTTATAGTGTGGATAGTAGTTGTATTTTATTTGTAAATGTTATAAAGTGCTATTTTCAGTTTGGGGGGTCTCCTGGGCAAGAATGGGGGGCTACCGATACATATGTGGTACCGTTGTAATCAGGAGAAATGGGGCTATCACATGCAATATGGTTTTCATTAATAAAACACATTTTTTATTTAAAATAAAGGAGACAATTGTCTAAAAAATATTATTTTATTTATTTTTTTGTTTTTTTACGCAAAAATATTCAAAAAACAGTAGAAAAATTACAAACAAGACATTTCACGTTAAAGCCTAAACTCTGCTGCAAAAAATATGTATATTATTTTTCTGGAAATTCCAGCAAAAATTACGGTTAAAAATGGCGCAAAATGGGGAAAATGACCTGTCAACAGAGAGTGACAAAACTTCAAGTAGGCTGGCAATTAAAAGGGTTAATAGTACCTATGCATGTTGGGTATTGTTCTGCTCGGGGGACCTTGCGCTTTTAGATTTAGCTTGTTTTTTCTTGTTTGCATATTGATATTTTAGGAAAACATGGTTTTTATTCAGCTTTTTTATAATTTTTCCTAGGGAAACCCTGTGCAATTTAAGAATTCTTCAATGGATTACTTCCAGAAAGATGAGCCCACTACAACAAGCTCAGTGCATTTAGAAAGCTTAACATGTGTACTTTCAGGGAATATATGGTTTATGGGGGATATTCCAAATGTAAAGGGTTGTTTTGGTTGAAAAATTGCAAGGTGCGCACTTTGTCAGCAGAGCTAAAAATTTCAAGTACAATTACCGTTATGCGCATGTTTTACTTTGGGGTGTTTGGCAACTCTTCCCTTGACAGTAGCTATACATGTTGGGTATCGTTCTGTTCGGAGCATGTTGCTTTTTCAGATTTTACTTGTTTTTTCTTGTTTGCATATAATTTTTTTTTAGAAAAATGTGGCTTTGATTCTTCTTTTTTATTCTTTTTTAGGGAAACTCTGTGCAACCAAAGAATTGATTGAGGGATTACTTCCAGAAAACTGCGCCCATGTCAACAAGCCTGGTACGCCTAGAAAGCTTGAGGTGTGTACATCCAGAGAATATATCATTTGTGGGGGGTATTTCAAATTTAAAGGGTTGTTTTTTTGTAAAACCTGCAAGGTGCGCTTAGCGCGTAGCCTAGTTGTATTTTATCTGAAAATCTCCTAAAGCGCTGTTTCAGTTTGGGGGAGTCTCCTGGGCAGGAAAGAGTGTCTACCAATACATATGTGGCACCGCTGTGAGTGGGAGAAATTGGGGTTTCGCACGCAATAACATTTTATTGACAAACTTATATTTTTAATTACAAAAAACACTACAAATTGCAAAAAATAGTTTTTTTTTTTTGCACATATTTCACCCAAAAGTATTGAGAATACACTAAAAAAAGGCCAAACAAGATATTGCAAGTTGAAGCTCAGACTTTGCTGAAAAAAAACAATATATAATTTTCCTGGAAAATCCCTGGAAATCCCTTCAAAAATCAAGGTTGAACATATGTAGCACACAATAGTGAAACGTGGTCTGGCAACCAAAGGTGACAAAAATTCTAGGAAGGCTGGCACTTAAAGGGTTAAAGGGAATGTCCAGGCAAAATGTTACCACCTCATATCTGCCCTTTTACTTCCTGTAACCTTGCAGCAGCACCTAGAAGCAGAAACTTGGCATTGTCCTCTGGCGCTCCCCCTGATTCCCATAGCAGTGGACCACCAATCATAGGGCTTGACTGATGGTCTATAATTCTGCCCTTGTGTTTATGATGTGTATTGGAGCACCATGATTAGGTGTCCTAATATGTTGATATTAGAGAGCTGCCTGCTATTGTCCTGGAGATTCGCCACTCCCTTTGGCTGGTAATTTAAAAAATGTATGAATACTTAAACATAATTTTTATCCTCTTTAAAGGGAGTTGCTTTAAAAGAAAAAAATATTAGGAGCTATATATTAGGAGCTTCGAGGCTTTGTGATTATATGGTCTAAGTAGTTGCCTAAAAATCTCTTTAAAATAAAGATGTTTATTTGGAAGCTTCCAGCTTCACATATAAATAGTTAAATATCCCATAGGATAATTTATTTATTTACATATTAAAAAGGGACACATTCCATTATTCTCTGTTTACAGGAATGTAAAGCTCTCTTTTGCCAATAATGATGGCTGGCTGCCATTCCTTTTCTTTTTTAGAAACTGAATATACATTTGGCGAGTCTGATATCTGGGACACAGATGTAATTTTAGAGGAAGGTTAAACACACTACTTGATAAAACAAATTGGATAAATAATTTAACATCTGGCTTCACTTTTGAATAACAATGCAACAAAGCAGAGAGATTTTGTGATAGAAATGTCTTTCAACACAGGGATGTCAGATACTGAATCAAAGAAAAAAGAAACTCTGTGCCATTTAGGACAGACACATAGGACTTGTGGGTTACTAACTGACTGGTAATTGACAGGAGATGCTTAAAATAAAAAAACATTATTACTAGAAAAGAATCGCTTAGCCAACACACACTTACCTGAAGTCCGGTCCTGTGGTGCCTCCAGGCGGCGTGGGCTTGGGCGGCTGGCCGACACCGGGCGCCAGCTCAGGTGGCATCGTCTTGAGCGGCGCCAAGCACTTCCACCTCCTCCTCTCCCCTCCGCATTCCTCACTACTCTGCTCGCTGATTTATGCCCTCCGGCGGCGCTGCACACAGCGTGGTCAACGAAGGCTGGTTTAAAGTGCCAATGAGCCCAAATTTGAATGTGGGCAAATCGCCCTTAAGAGTTCTGGACAATCAGCACATATGTTATTGTAATTCCAATTAGAATAGTTTCCCTCTGACCAATCCCTTCCCCTTTAATCCTATAAAGGGTTTCCTCCATCACTCTCTCGCCATCCGTGATAGCCTGTATGTGGGTGCTATATTCCCGATACTCCTGTTTGTTAATCCATTACCAACCTTGCTTTCCTGCTTGTTCCATGACCACTGCCTGGATCGCTGCTATGAACCTGTCTCATCCGTGGTACCGCTTGTTCTCTGAATTCCCGGTTTGACCCTTGGCTTGACCTTTGACCCTTTCGGTGTGTATCATTTGGAGCTGATATTGTAGAATTATTTATCTGTGTATGAAAAATGGCTTACCCAATAATGCCCAGTCTTACCTGTTCGGTTTGACTGCTAGTAATACTGTCCCCCAACAAAGGGAATCACACAACCAAAGGAAGGTATTTATAAGAATATCTACTTTTATTGTACATACAAAACCAAAGGGTTAAAACACATAATTGTGACAAAAGATTTACACATTACAAAATGGAGGGCTAGTATGCTTCCCAAGAACCAATGGGCAAGTCAGAAATATCCCAAGCTGAGCTAAACATCAGTGATCAAATAAATGCAGTACAGAAACAACCAGGCAGAGAACTCAAGCAATCCAATTGTCTATAGAAAACTCAATTAATATCAAAGTGCTAGTGCTAAAGTGAATATGCTGATTACAAAAGTGCAAATGCAATGAAAAAATTTACAAAAGTCTATCACATACATCAAATCAAGCAAGGGAATAGAGGTAAATAGCGTAATGCAAAGCAAAGGTAAAGAAACGAAACCATAGAACTGTTCTGGATACAGTACTGCAGCCTAGAGGCACTTGGGAGGGGTGCGTTCAGCTGGAACGTGAGCGTTCCGTGGTATTCTACACTACTGCACTTCATGCGAAGGATGGAGTAATTGGGTAGTATAACTAACCTGCTTAATACTATTGATCTAGCAGGGAATCACAATTGGGGATCAGGATCATGGGTGTTGTGATATCTGAATGCGTCATCAGGTCCAGCACAATATCACAGATGTAGACAGCGAGGGGAAATGAGACACCTCAGGATGGTACTGGAGGGGCTGACCCAAAGTGGACCAAATAATGGTCATGTACATGTATGACAGGCACTTAAGCTAAGGACATTCAAACTTGGATCACTATGGTGCTGGTTTAAAGAGGTTAACAACATCCAAGTTCCTCTCCACAAGTTATGTCGAGTTCTGAACTCGAGCACAGAAACTTGTTTTATATTATGTTTGAGAATCAGCACCACGTAAGCATAGACCCCTCATACAAGCATGAACCGATGGCAAACCCATGTACATCCAAACTCCACATAGGTGAGTTGGATGTCAAAAGACAGATGTCCCAACAACAGGCATATTGGCATATTGACAATCTGTCTCAAGACATGTACAGAGCTGATCACCCCTGTCCTGACATCTACGAAAGATCAATTGATGAGGAAGTAGTCCTGAGACCTTGAAAAGTTCCATCATTGTTCCAGTGACAATCTTAGATCTATTGCGTTGACCTTGTCATCATGAAGTTCTTTGAATGTTTAATAATGGCCACCCCTATGTAAGAGGGTCTCATATCAGTTTGCTTATAGACCCAACAGGTCAACATTGGATGCAATTTAAGTACATACTGGATCATACTGAGTTGTTGGGATCATATGTCTGAATCTTGTTTGTGGATTTTCTTCTGTGTTCAACGCCATTGATCCTTACATCCCCATAACAAGCAGCTGGTGATGGGTATTGCTACTAAAATCACCAGGTGGATTAGTAGCTCAGTCAGACTATTGGCTTGATGCAGAGCCTCCCCGTTCAGCTATCCCGTGTGTTTTCCCATTGGTTTTGGGCTGTGATCGGGTCAGGAAAGGGTGTTACGTTGATTTTAGTGTGCGTTTATGCGCTCAGGTGTGCGCTCAGCCGCCTTTCCGATTGTCGGCTCGCAAGAGGCTGTTTCCCGTGAAAACGGATGCCTCGTCCATTTGTCCATTTTTTTCAGTGATGTAGAGCCTTGATTTCCGATAGAAATCACCCTAAGGAAACGGGGCCGCCAAGCCTTCACTTACAGGCAGTCTGACCAACCGTATTTGAGCTCCTTGCTTTTTGGGAATGCATTCCTCTGTGGGCCAACATCAAAGGCGCCAGCAATATATACACCGGAGCAGGACGACATCATCATGGATGTGAGTAGGCGAGCGTGCGTTTATGTGCGCGCATACACTACATGTAATAAAGAAAAAACAAAGTGCAAGATTAGTGACGAACAACTTACTTTGTAACCTAAAATACAAGCCCAACTTAGTTTAAGACATGTACGCAGCGACAAACTAGCCTACATGCAGATAGTCGAACTAGGCCAATGTGAGTAAGAAAGAGGTTCAGAAAGTGACTTTAGGTAGGGCAAGAAACTTGGACATGTATTTTGGCCATTAATACTGGGTTATTGTGTATTTAGCAAACAGAAGATGCAGAGGAATCGCTACGACTTGATTACGAGAAGAGGACGTTGTCGCTGGCGGTGGTGGACGCGATAGCCAGAAGGACCCAAACCACCTATACCTTCACCCAGATTGCCCAACACTGGTCCGATTTAAAGAGGAGGCATAGGCCCCGGGTGAGGCGGTACTTCGCCAAACATTTTCCAGGTAAGTGTATATACTTCACATGCCAGAATCACACTGGCCTTAGCTGGGCGTGTATGGATGAATGTGTTTCTATTTCAGCCCATGAATGGAAGATGTGGTTCCACCCCACCCGGACAAGAACACGCAGCCCAGTGTTGGGCGATTCTGGTGAAGGAATAGGTGGTTCACCGCCAGTGACAACGGCCACCCCCTCCTCTGCCAGTGAGTATGAGGAGCCACTGGACCTCAGCATGCAGGTGAGGGGGGAATCTGACGGCAGGGAGTCCAGCTTCACAGATCCACAACCTCACTCCGGTAAGGGAAATATAGTTAGATATGTGCTAATACATGCATTAAATACATATACTCATGTGCACTATTGTTAGTTGTAGATTCAGACGTCACATGGACATCCCAAGGGATGAGCGAGGAAGGGGGCAACGAGGAAGAGGTGGCTGGGGAAGGTGAGTAAATTGATACCTAGAAGCCTAACTTAATATGATATTCATGATACAACAACAGTCTCTAATATCAGTGTGTTTGTCATCCAAACAGATTCACAGCAGCAACAGAGGGAGGAAGAACGGAGACTCCGCCCCTGACGCAATGTGGCCCAAAAACATTGTAAGTGTTTTTTTTGTTTAGCAAAGTAATTGAACAAACATTTCCCTTTAAAAAGCCCAAAGAAACATTTAACTAAAGACTTTTAAAAAAAAAAAAAAAAAAAGGGCCTTAAAAAAACCACTACAAAACCAAACATAAAAACAATGCTAAACTAATGTTGTTTTTCATTCACAGATCAAAGAAAACGACAGGCGCAACACCCTGAGGCGTAATTTCTTTAATTTCCGCCGAAAAGTTTTTCCGTTTATTTGTGGACCAAACCCCCGTTTTTAAGAGGGGAAAAAAAAATTTAAACAAAGTTAAAACAACGTTTTAAATTAAAAAACAAAAAAAGATTTGGTGTGTTGTCTTTCCTGCAAATGTCCAATCACACAACATCAGCACACATTTACATGATACAAAAGGTTGAGATATGGGACAATAAATCTTAAAAACTATAAAAAAAATTACGGTAAGCATTAATGGCAAGGAAGAAGGAACACAAAAGAGATTAAGGTATGCATAAATGGCAAGGAAGAAGTAACACAAAAGAGATTAAGGTATGCATTAATGGCAAGGAAGAAGGAACACAAAAGAGATTAAGGTATGCATTAAAGGCAAGGAAGAAGGAACACCAAAAATTACATTTGTGTCACATTGGCAGTTGGTGCCATATGTATATTCCAATGGAGGTTTAGGGATGTGCGCTTGCGTGTAGCCAGATTGGCAACTGAAGAGCCATGGAGATGTAAGTATACTTGAAAAACCCCAAAAATGGATGGAAAAATACGACGGAAGGCAAGCAGGTACGTTCAAAAAACAAGGAAAAAGGAGGAAAAAACGGGAATGCCCGTGTGAACGTGAACGGAAGCCCCGATCAAAATGAAGGCACCCGAGAGAGAAAAAAAAACTTCCCGAGTGAAGAGAAATTAACGGATCAGTTAGGGAGCCATTCCAACAGAGGCTCTGCATCACATTTGCGCCACGATTCAAACGGGACAATCGGAAGGTTTTAAGGTCAGTTCAGGGGAGGCTCTGCATCAGGCCATATGTCCTTTCCTATCTTAAATTGCACAATTGCACTGAAGCCCTGTGTCAAAGGTAGGACTCCCCTGGTGCAAAATCCTATCCTATTTTTCTTTACCACTACTTACAACATTAATGTAAAAATACCAATCTCCCTCCATTAGCCACATGGGGCGGTCCAGAAAGGCTCCACCTCTGTGGTATGACATTTGAAAGGTTCCGGAAAGGGGAGTACTTTTTATATTGTATGTTTACATATAGGTATAACTGGAAAGGGGTTTACCAGTACACAGGGTAATGGGAGCCGGAGAAATTGTATTCAGCATTTGGAAGTACTGAATGATGGATGTCAGGGACTATCTTGCCAGAGGGCTACTGAGCCCTGCTCTGGCTCAACACTAATAATAATGTGACTTGACTGTTTAATATGATTAGGAATGATGACTATATATTATATTGATGATGGAAATACTGCATTCAGGGATGGTAGATACCATATTCTGCTTAGTACACATTTGATAATTAGCTCAGCCAAGTTTGTAAGTGTTCCTTAAGAGCACCACATTGAATTATAAAGATATGAAGACATGAGTTCAAACTGCAGCCAATATTGAGGCTGACTAATTACTTTGGTCCAATGTTTGCAAGAAGTGACAGGTCTGCATGTATGACTAGCATTAGTTTATACATCATTGGAGACAGATGCGTATACTATATTGGCTATGACAACATGTGGTTCTGAAAAATAACAAAAATAACAATAATAATGCTAAACTTCTGTTTATTCGAAATGATATTTGCAAGATCATGTTTATTTGTTGAAAAGAAACAAGAGCAAACAATGAGCAGACAGATGGTTCTATAACTCACTACACTGTAAACCGTATTAATTATTTTCATGTCTAACCATCTGGGACTCCAAGTTCCTTAATAAAATAATATAAAAACAATCAGAATGATTTGAAGTTTAAATCTAAGCAAATTGTAAAAATTGTGCATGGCTTAAAACTAGATTCACCTGTCCCCCTGTGGGACGTGAACTCAGGGACCCTTTTGAGGACTGCCATGCCCAAACGTCCCCCTGTGCTGTGCCATGGTCATATCTATGTTTTGGCCATGTGTACAACAGCAGCACTCAGCTGCTACTTGGCAAGGTGGCGGGGCTGCAAGCTGGGTGGAACTAACTTCGCCAACGCTCAAAAGATAAACTGCAGTTTCTTTTTCCAGGTCCAGCTGTTGTATGGCAACCAGTGCTAATAAAATGCTGGATTGCCATACCTTTAAGCCTCAACATTGCTGTTTGGGAAAGGGATATTCTTCATTTGATGTTGCTAGACTAAGGTTGGGGGAGAGAGAGGGAACATTTAAAGCGGCACAAAACCCTTCTGCACTTTTGACACCGCCCTCCGACCCCCTCTGCCCCACCCATTTCCAGCATTTGTTAAATGGTACCAGAAGCTGCCCCACACACTTCTACAACCAGTGCCCCCTATTTGTTGGCTACCCTGGATAAGTATTGAAAGATATTTTACCAAACTGTCCCTGTATTTAAAAATGTTGAGTGTAAAAAGGGTTAAATGGCTTTTCACATGGCGTGTATGGTCACAATTCTCTAGAACCCGGTGCAGCTGCCAGGAATGTTATCAGCAGGGAAGGAGGGATAGCTTGGGGGTCCAATTCCCTCCAGCCCAAACCATGACAGTCTACTCCTACTCCTGAGATGTGCCCTGAGCTCCATGAACTTGCTCCTCCTCTCTCTCTTCCTATTTCCCATTGCTGATTTCCTCGAGTGCAACTCTTACTTGTTATATAGTCATTGCCTGGCATTTCATTGCTGCAAAAGGCAGCCAGAACAGCACTAAGCTCCTGCAGATCTGGGAGGCAAGTTCAGACACGTGGCCCACCTCCTAGGGTCCTCCCCTTTTATTTTTATTTGCCCTTGAGAGATATGTGCACCATTTTCTAAAATGGTGCAAAAGGCATAGTAAGGGTGTTCCAATGTTTTAAAAAGAGGCTCTTATGTGTCACATTATGTGTGACCCCTAAGATGGTAATAGGGGACCTTAGCATGGGGACACCTTAGTATATGGGGAAAAAGGGTAGCATGGGTTGTAGGTTAAAATAGGGCTGTATGTATAATGCATATAGTTGGTGACCAGTTTCCAGTTTCATTTTCCATTGCAGTTCATTTTTTTCATGCTTCTAGTATTGTCAGCTTACAGCTAACAAATTTATTGTTTTTTTCTGAATTTTTTTTGCTAGTTAGTAGAGATGAGCAAACTTCCTAAAAATTTGATTCAGACGATTCGCCAAATTTCTCCAAGAAATTAGGGTTCATCCAAATCAAACTTCTACAAATCGGGTATAAATAAACTCACCTGCTCTGAGCGGCCTCTCAGTGGGTGGCGGGCAAGCAGGATCCAGCTGGCATCTCGACAGCCAGGCGGGCTACTACCCGGCTGCTCATGTGGGCCTGCTGCCTTCAGCTGGCTTATCTGCATGGTGGTGGGGGGGGGGCTGTATCCGCCTGGTACCTCTGCAGCTATGCCTCAGGCTGGCTTCTCTACATGTGGGGGGGAGGTGCGATCTCCCTCCGACCAACTTCTCAGGTGGCCGGTGGCCGGCTGCGGACTGCATCCCTGTGGCTTCTGAGGTGGTGGGGGCGGGCATCTCTGAGGGCAGGTGTCCTATGATGGGCAAGTGGGTTAGGGGGTTCTCAATAGAAGGAGCGGTCCCACTCGCTTCTCGGTGGACAGGCACACTCCGGCTCCCGATGTCTCTATAAATGACAGGGGAGGTGAAGAATCGGCCACACTGGTGATCGGGCTGCAGAGCCAGGAGTGGCATCGATTACGAGGCTGCAGGTGAGTTTTTTTTCTTACCTATTTCAGGGAAAAATTGGATTGGGACATATCCCCAAAAATTCAGATTCATGCCGAATTGATTTTCCCTGTAATTCAGACCAAATTTTGGTTCGATTAATTTGGTTCACTCATTTCTACTAGCTATAATAATAATATAATAACGCCTCCACTGCTCTGTTCCGATTGAAATTCCTAATTTCCTATCTTTGCTATCCTCCCCTCTACTCCCCCCCCCCCCCCTCCAGTGTCTTGTTTAAATACCTCTCCATCGTAGCCTTATTCTTCCCAAGCAAATCTGTAATGCTCAGGTGCACTTCCCTACTGTAGAGCCTGTAGACCACTGAGATGAAAGGCAACAGGATCTGCATTAAATAAGAAATAATGAGTCAAATATATATGACTCTCTTGGTATTTCTATTTACTTTTCCAGAAGTTCAAATAGATAGTTTAATATACACCAAGGGAATTATTATTTTCTAATTATCTAAGTTGTTCCAGCTGTGGGATGTCTGGCTTTTAAATAAGAGAACTGGAGCACTGGTATTTAGCGTGAATATTCAAAATATGTTATTCCTACACAGTATAATTAAATAAGACACCACATCTAATATCATTAAAATACTGTTCACACCCTGCACTGTAAAAGGAAACGCTAACATTCTTCGCTCCACTCATGGATCTCAGTGGAAAATCAGAGAGCTCAAAGCACATTCCCTGTTCTGTACTGCATCTTTTGGGCAGTAAATGCCACAGATTTATTATACTGATTTTTTAATTCAATATGTATAATCTGCATGTTTCATATATACTTAGCTACAACCTGAGGATGAAATCCATTGATCAATATTAAAGTACTCTCATAATGATTATTTTGCTGCCAATATGGTTTCCAGGGGGACAGTAGGATGAAACTGATATCACCAATAGCCTATCAAGGGACAATGCTGAAAGATTAAGGCCCTTATTTAAGAAGGGATAGCATCAGGTAGTGGCTGGTTAATGACAGGTAGCGACAGGTAGCGACTGGTGAACGCCGGACACGGCACGCAATTACACATTTATCAAGCAGAATCTGTTTAGCGACTGGGATAGCACCATGTAGCGTCTGATTCATCATTTTCACAGCCTCAGCGAACAGCGCCAGCGTTCAGCCTTGCACATAGCCAGGTATGACCTCTCGCTACCTGACGCTCTCCCATACATTTCAATGGACGATCCTTTTCTTCTCTTTAAACGTTTTTTTTTTTATTTTTATTTTTTTCAAAAAAATCACAAATAATTCTTTGACCTCTTCTGGCATTGAAATAGCTGTTTTTTCATTATTTTTTCATTTTTTATATATTTCCTCAGAAATGACATTACAGGTCGGGCATTAAAGAGTTCATGTTACAATGTTGTTACAATGTAATTCCATATGTTTTCGCTTTGTTACTAGTTGATAGATGCTTGAAAACAGACTTTAAACACACAGCCTCCTGCGCTCTGGGCTTCAAACAAATATTTTTCAGCGCCAGAGATTTGTGAGGCTGCTTTTTTGCTGAATATGGTGTGAGTCGGTCACTATGAGCAGTCGCTAACATGCGCTCCCATACAGCGCTGTACTGGTCAAATAGCGACTCCTCGCAATGTATTCAACATTACTGAACAGCGACTGAGTCGCTATAAAGTAGCGACTCACGGCCGAGCACTGCGACTACTAGCGGGCTCTCTGAAAAATCCTGCTACAGACGCTCATCTGTCGCTACCTGCCGCTAATGATGAATCAGCCTCCCCGTCTCCTTCTAAAATCGAAAAAGGTAAGTTACACTATTCAGAAGAATCATGAGCAGCTGTCTGTCATAAGCCCCAAAACTTACCATAATAATATTTTTGGTAACTTCTTTGCTATTTTTTGGGATGACCTAACAATTTTGATATTGCTCTTTCCCTACTAAGCCAGAAAAGAGTTCCTCTAGAACAACAGCCAGTGGAAGCAAAGCATGCTCCTCCAGCTCAGCATTAAACCTAATTTCTCTTTTGAAGGATGTGGGTGTGGCCCTTGGACCTGTAATGCTGCATAATAATCAGCATAATAGTTGGGGCGGTGCTGGGAGATAGAGCACTTGCCAGGAGGAGGCTGGGTGGGGAGGAAGGAGGGAGGGGTTAGCTGGGCTTGAATGGTAGCTCTGAGACTGCCATTCAAGCCATCAATACAGAGGGGGGTCGTGGTCTGGACTAGCTCCTCGAACTAATATTTGTGGCCCATATTGGCAGGGTGGTGCTGGAGGGACAGATAAGTATATTTCCTTATTCAGGGTGCAGACCTGGGAGGAGGAACATCGCTGGTGGAATGCCTGGCAAGGTAAGATGCTGTTTTTTTTTTTTAACCTTTTACCTGAAAAATCCCTTTATCCCTTTGACTGGAATCTTCCTTTTATTTTGGGATTTGAGAGAGGGGTTTGTATGTATTATTAATACTAATATTTAGGTTCTGATGGGCAATTTGTGCACACTATGCATATAATTTGGTGAGTTTAAAGGGGAGCCCAGACATTTTTTTTCCTTTTTTTTTTCCTTGACCCTGGGCCCGACAGAGGGGCGTGAGCTCTAAAAATACCTAAGGCTGCTTGACCAAATACAGCTCTTTGTCTGTAAATACAATTCTGGCAGTAGCTTGGAGTCCCATTTAACAGACAGACTTTTATATGTTGTTAGAGATTAAACCCTGTGAAGCAGACGTATAACAGAGTTGTTTTTTGTAAATTCACTATAAGCAGGAAGGAGCTCTCAATTTTCTGACTGTGTTTAACATTCAAGAAAGATCCAGCAATCTCACCGTGAAACCCAGACACCAGAAATTCATTGGCTGCAGGATAAAGAACACAATGTAAACTTACTAACCTTGAAAACTGGTTCAGAATCATCATTTTCAGCCTTGTTCCTGTTGTGAGGGAAAAGCAGGCACGACAGCTGCCATCTGCAAAATGATGTACAGTACATATCAATTGTAGAGGGCTCATACACAAAGTAACAACTCTCTCGGAAATAAAATAATGCAATGCAATCTGAGCCATTCTTCATACATATAGGCTATAAAGTAATTGCGTCTAATGAAACATCTAGAAATTATGTTGTCCCAGTCCTTTATATTTCGGAAATGGTGGAAACAAAGCCTAGAGTGCAAAAGAAGCAATCCAAGGAGGAAAACACTGGATATAAATCTTCTTCTAGAACAGAGGTTCCCAATCTGTGCTACGAGTTCCACTGATGGTTCTCAAGAGCCTATTAGGTTGTACTCAGCAAGGTTGCATACTAACCTGTACCTCAAACTGCTGCCACCTATAATGAACCCAAGCCAGATTTGCACAACAAGTACAAAACTGCTCCAAAAGTTTATGAAAACTATTTATGTACATCTTTATGTACTTTAAAGTGGACCAACACCCAGGATTTTCACTATCCTGGGTGTTGGTCCACTTCTGCGGGGCACCCCGATCAGGGGTGCCTCGCTGTGTGAAACCCCCCAGAAAGCCCCAACAACTCACCTCTCCCCGCTCCCACGTGACTCGCTCCACCAATCACCACCGATGGACAAGCGAGGTCCGTCGACGGACAAGGTGAGAGCTCCCGCCGCCGCCTCTCGCGCGTCCCTCTTACCTGGAGCGCGCCCACGCCGGCCATTCACAAACGGCCGGCGTGGGTGCGCGCCCTGCTAGAGGGATGCGCGAGAGGTGTCGGCGGCCCGCGCATGCGCCGTTGGAACGAGGAACAGGTAGGATTTGCGGGCGTCCTGGGAGTTTCACACAGCGGGGCACCCCCGATCGGGGTGCCCCGCAGGCAGGGAGCTGATAGGCCCGGGCCGATCAGCGGTGGGTGTCCACTTTAAGTGGCTGGTTTGTGCATTAACACAGTTTTAGGTGACCAACAACCCTCACATATTACCCAAGGTGGTACTAAAAAATTGTGCTTTAGAAAATGAAAAACGGTACTTGATCAAAAAATTGGGAACCTCTGTTCAAGAAGAAGATGATATTTCTTAAAGGATCTATAAAGGCAAATAAAAAACGGTATTCACCTTTTTCCTCCCACACAGCAGCCTCCAATCAGTCTGGCACACCTTCCGATTTCTTAGTATGAGTGGCCCCGCGAGCATGCCCCCCCCCCCCCCAGATTCATTGGGCACATGACCACCCCTCGGTGTCAGATATTGCCCTAAATAATAGCGCAATCAATGCTTTAATCAAGTTGATCCTTGAGTCATTCAGGTAGCCAGAGCAGAGCAATAAAGGTGAGCCCCTTTAAATGCTGGAGAGTAGGTAGACAAGCTTTTAATCGCTAGTGACTTGTCACGTAAAAAAATGCGGTAGGCCAGATAAGTTCTTTCTGTCACTAAGGGTCTGTTAAAAGATGCTTGTCACCTCCTAAGGTGGGTGACATGGCACCAGCCCCGGCCAGATACTGTAAATGCTGATTCCTCTTGGGCATTGTATCATTGAGCGATCAAATAGAGGTACCTATCAACAAGATATACATGCAGCCTGATGTCACCAATGCAACCAGTCTCATTTCTGATTGTTGGGGTGGGCAGGGTACAGATGAAGCAGCAGTGTTTGCCAGGGGCAGAAGCACCTGTGGTTTGCGGTAAATGATGGGGCATTTCCAGTGGCACTAGAAGTGTCCTCACTTATGGGAGCTGAGGGCCAACTTTCTGTAGTCCCGGCTGGGGTCAGTTTCAAACACCACTGCTGCAGCAACCACTGCTCCTCCATGCTGACAGGAAGAGGGTCAGGCAGAGGTGAGTTAAAGCAGCATCTGCTGCACACTCCCCATCCCCCGCCACAGCCACCCCCCAAAGTTGGAATCTCCATTTCAATTAAGACTGGCTTCAGGTCCCCAAACCCAAAAATGTATTCAAGGTTTGGCTGAACTTGCTGAAGAATAACAAAAAAAAAAAGCCTCTGCGTCTGAAATGTATAGACAGAGGATTTCATACCCACCTTATTTTATGGGATTGTTTGTTTTGGAGATGGGTTTTAATCTTTGAAAATAAAAATTGGAATTTTATTGCAATCACCGACCAGCATCTACTTGGATTTCCTGAACTTGCTGAACCCCGACTTATGGGGGGTTCACCCATCCCTACCATTCAACATTGAAACTGCCTGCGGGTTTATTTTTTATATATTTTTTTGTAACTTTTTGGTAATTTGGGGTTTTTAACTGTATTTTTTCAGTTTCAAGTGTTTTAAAAAATGACACTTTTAAAAGCATCCCATTTAACATTGAAACTGCCTGCGGGTTTATTTTTTATATATTTTTTTTAACTTTTTGGTAATTTTGGGTTTTTAACTGTATTTTTTCAGTTCTAAGTGTTTTAATAAATGCCACTTTTAAAAGCATCCCATTTAACATTCATACTGCCTGCTGGTTTATTTTTTTATATTTTTAGGTAATTTTTTGGCATCTTTCATTAGATACATTTTTTATCTAATGAAGAATAGCCTGGCTTTTTATTTTTTAATTGTATTTTTTCAGTTTTAAGTTTTACTAAATTAGGCTTCTAAAGGCATCCAATTTAACATTGAAACTGTCGCTTGCTTCAATGAATGCATTTAAGCAGCATTCATTAAACCAGGGAAAGTGACAGCGAGGTTCATTTTATATTTTTCTTAGCTGCTTATTCTGTTTTTTTTTACAAAAAAGGCTACCAGTCTAGGCTACTAGCCTGGGCCCTTAAGCCCTTTGGTATGGGCTTGGGGCTTTTCCCCCCCTGGAAGAACTCCATGCCCAAACCGGGCTCTTCTGGACCCCCAATGCCCCAAATGGGGGCGCGGGTAATGTGTCAGTTTACTGGCAGAGTACATTTTTGCCAGGAAATGTTTTTACATTTTAACCCCGCCCCCAACATGCTTAAAAATGTTTTTTAAAAAATGCATGCCCCCCCCCCCGAAGCATTACCAATCTGGCAAACCAAGCATAGGGGCTTGCAATTCCAGGGGTCAAGGGCCGCCCAGCCACCCCCTGGAGCTGAACATTACAAGCCCATATGCCCTATAGAACAGGTCCGGTGCCCTGCACCAGCTATGGGCTGTCCGGCTCATCCACACCTCCCTGGCCATTGGTGGCACGGGTAATGGAGTATGAACTGGTATAGGGTTCATTTGGGAGGTGTAAAATAAAACACATGGAAGGTGCCATGCTTGTAAAATTACATATTACCCGCACCCCCATTTAAAACTGAAACTGCCTGTGGGTTTATTCACAAAAAAATTTAAAAAAATAAACCCGCAGGCAGTTTCAATGTTAAATGGGATGTCTTTAAAAGGGGCATTTAGTAAAACATTTAAAACTGAAAAAATCCCATTAAAAAATAAAACGCCATCTTCCTGAGACAAAAAATGGGTGTAAGGAAAAATGCCCCCCCCCCCCCAAAATAAAAACGTTTCCAATGTTAAATTAAATACCTTTCATAAACAACATTTAGTAAAACAATTAAAACTAAAAAATAACATAGCATGTAATGATAAAAAAGACCAGTTCAGCCTGTTTATTAGTGGTCTAGTAGTCATAGTTAGTAATGTTACTACTTGCAAGGAAGGCATCCAGGTGTTTTAGTGTATTCTTCATGACTACCTCCTCTGGCAGAGTCTCACTGCTCTTACAGTAAAGAATTCCCTCCTATCCTGGTCTAAGAATCGTCTTACCTTAGCGGATGCCCCTGAGTTTTACTTACAGTCCTGGCTTTAAATAGATCATGGGAAAGATATTTGTATTCACCCCGATATATTTATACATAGTCATTAGGTCACCCCTCAGCCATCTCTTTTCCAAATTAAATAAACCTTACTTTGACAATCTTTCAGGGTGCTCTAGTTCCCTCATTCCATTTACTAATTTGGTGGCTCATCTTTGAACATGCTGATATGTCTTTTTTTAATGCTTTTTTATACTGGTGCCTAGAACTGTACACAATGTTCCATGTGGGGTCTGACCAGTGATTTATACAATGATGAAATAATGTTCTGGTCATGGGCACCTATGCCCCTCTTGATGCTCATAGCACTCTAGCACTTAGCACTTTTCCTAATAGAATTGAATATATTTGTCAGGCATTATATATTTTCAGAGTAGTTGATATGGGTACAGCACTTTCAATCTTGTCCAGCTTGGTTAAAGAGGACCTACAATCATAAATTCATATATATTAGTTGTATATGGCCTATATAGGCAGTTGGTTTTGTCATCTCTTTTTCCCCCTCTATCTTTGATACTGATATAGTGGTGCCACACATTTATGTAGGGTTAGGGTGAGGAGTAGTGGGACTCCTCTTTTCAAAAGGTTATTGGTCCACTATCCCAGCGTGTGCACACTTTTGTTGATTAATCAGTCAGTGCGGTTCCCCCCTTCCCCCTCTTATTTTTTGCCATCAATTACTTCTGTCCGGTGGGTATCAGAGCTAGCCATCTTGTCAGCCCTCTGGTGCAAGGGATTTTTTTCACAGAGAAATATTCTCCCTTAATATTCTTTCCTTAAAGCAATAGTCCATTCTCAGGTCACCCCCCTGCCCTGTCACTGGTGCTGAAGCAGAACAGGGAGGGGGTACAAGGATAAAAAGCCTTACCTTGTCCAAGATCCAGCACCGTTCGCCAAAAGCTCCGGGTCCTGGCCGTCATCATCTTGAAGGGATGTGCGCAGAACCATTCACTTAAATGGACACACAGGAACATACACAGTTCAGGGGATGCCCCTCTGTGCAATATCTGTGGGGCTGCTACAGGAGCACCAGTGACCTTACTGGATCCTGGGCAAGGTAAAGACCTTTTTTTGCTATAACCCCCCTCCCTGTCCTGCCTCTGCACCAGGGGAGGGAGGCAAGGTGGGGGGGGGGGATTAACCCAAGACTGAACTTTCACTTTAATAAGAAGGTTGAGTTTTTGCTTGTCACAGGAAGTGATGGCTACATGCTTTCGATAGTATCTGGGCCTTGTTGTAGGGCTGATAGCTACTCAGACTACTCGCAAGATTTATGTGGTGTTTTTGATCCCTAGGGGACCAAGGAGTGTTTTGGATGCTATCAGTTCTACAATCAGCCAGTAGCTAGGCTGACCATGATTAGATTGTACGCCTGTAAAGGGGGGACGACTCTTTTTTTCTGTCACTGCGTATGCTGATAAGGCTTCAGTTATCCAGGTGTGCTAGGCAACAAACTGTTTCTTTTGCCCTTATTCATCAAGCGATAGCGCCAGGTAGTGTCTGACGAGCGCCAGGTCCCGCCAGCTAACGGCGGCTACCGACTCAAGTACGCCCGGCGTCGGCCACAATGACGCATTTATCAAGCTAAATGAGGCTAGCGCCGGCAAGAGCGACAGCTACCGCGGGATTCATCATGTAGCCGACTGCAACGAACAGCGCCGCTGCTAATCCCATCACAGCGCCAGGTATGACCTGTCGCTCTCTGGCGATGTCCAATGCATTTCAATGGAGCAATCTTTAACTAATCATAATTAATTGCTATTAATGGTTTTTTTATTTTTTTAAAGGCCAAAAATTCTGTGACCACTTCTGCAATGTTAGGATTTTTTTTTAAGGTAAAAAAAAAAAAAAATGATTTTGTGCAGAATTGATATTACAGGTCTGATATTAATGTATTCATATTACAAAATGTTTATAAAAACTTGTATAATTTTACAATAAAAAAATATGGTTGTTTGGGGGTTAAAAACTATTTTAAATCCATCGCCGGCAGCGGTCTGGGGTTTATACAAGGAATTCACAGCGCGAAAAAATTCGGAGCGTGATTTGTTAATGAATCTGCAGCAAGCCGTTCGCTCTGGCCATTCGTTGTCAGGCGCACCCATACAACGCTGAACCTGTGAAACAGCGACCCCTAAGCCCGTATTCAACATTACCGCACACCGACTGAGTCGCTGTCAACAAGCAAACCCCGGCCAAGCACAGCGAATACTAGCTGGCGCTGTGAAAATCACGCTACTGGCGCTCATCTGTCGCTACCTGGCTCTATTAATGAATCGGCCTCCCCGTGTATTTTCTTACAACATTTCATGACGCAAATGTGGATGCGCTGATTAATGCCACAGTTGGGCCCTTTAATGAGGGTCTAGAATGTCAGTGTTCTTTTACATTTTAGCCATTATGACTCGGCCTGACTCATATATGTATCTCCAAGGGAAGCTTTAGGATTTTTCCTGTCAAAAGGACACAAACACGACAAAACACATTTGTCAGTTATACAAACTACCTCCCACTTTATTGCAAACTAGAATACTTCTTTAAGTAAAATCTGTAATTTAAGTTTTTGCTGCAGATAGGAAAATATATGACAATTGTTCCCTGGATCCATTTTAAACTGGAGTTCAATTTGCTTCCAGAATAAATATGAAGACCTTAAAACATCACCAAGGCTAAAACATGTACATAATACGATAATATACAGCCTGGCTAAGCATCTTAGTCTATATTAGCAATGCATTTCAGGAACTTTGTGAATAATTTAGGCTCTAGGCAAAGCATGTAGTGTAAAATCTTTAACAAGACTTAAGCCAGTGGCGCATTAATATTCAGCGTTCACATATTTAAACCCCAGGGTAATGCTAGAATTTTAATGGCTGCAGATCATCTTCTTACGTGCAAATTTTAGGACTCCACATAAATTGAGGGAACTTTCATCTTTGGAGCAGAGTAGATTGTTAAATAATATGGAGTAAGTTTAAAATAACTATATAGTAAAATAGACTTACATTCCCCTAAGCACTATTTTTTAGGACACATATACATCTGATTTATTTAGCAATTATCCAATCAAAAAATACATAAAGTCGGACAGGAGCTTCCATGTTCTGATTTTTTAGTGAGGAAAAATGTTATCTAAGCAATTTGATTGTGGCATGGTTGTTGGTGTCAGGCAGAAGGGTGTTACCAAAACATATGGACTACTGAGATTTTAATATGTAACAGTTTTGAGATTTTACATCAAATAAGCATTAGTTCAACAGAGAAGAATAAAAGGAGAATGACCAGACTTGTGGAATACAGTCTGTGGTACATAATCTCTCTCTCCACAACTAAAATAAGATGAAAAGTAAAACATAGAACATACCAAACCTAGGGATTGATGGGTTGCAACAGCAAGATAACTACGTGTGATGGACAGTGTCTCAATCTAATTCAAGCACCCACTTTAGGCATTTTATTTGTATAGAGAATAAATAGAAATAATAATAGCATCACCTGATCTTTAGCATCATCTCCTACAGATAGTATGCATTCAATCAAATCTAAATTGTGGTCATGATCCCCTTTTGTTAAGGAGACCAGATTTGAAGCCACTCAAATAAGCATCAGTGACCATATCTGAAACCCAGGGTCATTTCACGCAATGCATTATGTTGGCTCCACTAGGCCTCTACTG
The DNA here is from genome assembly GCA_027917425.1 of Gastrophryne carolinensis. Lineage (NCBI taxonomy): Eukaryota > Metazoa > Chordata > Amphibia > Anura > Microhylidae > Gastrophryne > Gastrophryne carolinensis. The sequence goes on from CM051239.1 coordinate 374,972,058, forward strand.
ACTTCGACTGGTCTTCTCTCCCCCACTGCAGTGTTGAGGGCTAGACAGCAGTTGGTACCAATGAAGACCAAGAGGTGGCAGCAATGCTGGAATCTAAAGAAAGCAGCACCGGTGCAAGCTATAGCAATGGAAGTGCAAGTAAGTAATCAAAAGAAGCATAGAATAGATGGAGGCCAGAGGTGGCAGCAAGTTTGTAGAGGCAGCAGAAACTTAGCAGTGGTCAGTGACATTATAAGAGAACTGGACAGTTACTTACTAATGGCCTTATTTATCAAGGGATAGCACCAGGTAGTGTCTCACTAGCCCCAGGTAGCGCCAGCTATCGGCGGCTACCGACTCCAGAACGCCAGGCGGTGGACACAATCACGCATTTATCACGCTAAATGAGGCTAGCGCCGGCGAGAGCGTCAGCTAGCGCGGGATTCATCATGTAGCGGACTGCAACGAACAGCGCCGCTGCTAATCCCATCACAGCGCCAGGTATGACCTCTCGCTACCTGGCCCTCTCCAATGCATTTCAATGGAGCAATCTTTAAATATTCATATTTAATTGATATTAATGTTTTTTATTTTTTTTTAAATGTCAAAAATTCAGTGACCACTTCGGCAATGTTAGATTTTTTTTTTAAGGTAAAAAAAATTCCAAAAAAAAAATTGCGCAGAATTGATATTACAGGTCTGATTTTAATGTATTCATATTACAAAATGTTTAGAAAAACTTGGTTAATTTTTAAATGAAAAAATATGGATGTTTGGGGGTTAAAACTACTTTTAAGCCATCGCCGCCAGCGCTCTGGGGTTTAAACAAGCTTTTCACAGAATTTTTTGAGCGTGATTTGTTAATGAATATGCTGGGAGCCGTTCGCTATGACCATTCGCTGTCAGGCGCTCCCATACAGCGCGGACCCAGTCAAACAGCGACTCCTAACCCCGTATTCAACGCTGTAAACAGCCGAACAACGCCCAAGCACAGCGAATACTAGCGGGCGCTGTGAAAATCACGCTACTGTCGCTCATCTGTCGCTACCTGGCGCTATTAATAAATCGGCCTCCAAGTAACTTGATATGCAAAATGGGATATGAACCAATAAAGTGAGGACCCAGCTTAGCATTGGGCTGGTATAGAGCTAGGCTCCTGGTCAAAAACCACACCAAATCCCCAACCTGAAATCAGTACCTGACTGTTGGGAATGATGCTCACTGCTGCCATTTAGAACAGGGGTTCCCAATTGGTGGTAAGCGAGGATCTAGCGGGTGGTACGTGAAGCTGTCGTCTGCAAGGGGTACAGAGCTGTCAGTGAGGAGGGGGCTGCTCACCGCACTTTAGCTAAGTGAAGCCACAATAGGAGGGGAAATGGAATTACGATGGCAAACAGCCCCCAGCATTAAGCTACATGCTGGCTTACTCATGCAGTGAGCAGCCCTCATTGACGAGCACCATGAACAGCAGCACCCACCTGCAAGATTCATCAGTGGCCCCACACCCAGAACAGCAGTGGCACCTGACACCACTTATCAACCCTAAAGTAACCTCAGTAGGCTGCTCAAAGTAAATGTGGGCCAATATAAATACAATTCTGTGTTTTAATAGGAACTCTAAGTTAAAAATGACTGCTGGTCTGCAATACTGTTGAGGGAGGTATAGGGGATACACATACCCACAAGCATTGTCTTGTTGCTGGACATCGGTCGCCCCACATGGCCGCTGGCAGCTAATTTGTCCCCCTGGCATGTTTCAGTCTGCTTTATATTGGAATAAAACCCAGGGAAGCCAGCCTTGGTATCTAAAAGATTGGTTCTCTCCCCAGGCATCCCAAATTGGGATGCCCCGCTCTGTGAATCCCCCCGGATTGGCAGTATCAGCTTACCTTGTCCCGGGCCAACGGCGCATGTGCAGGAACATTCATTTTTAATTTATGCCCCTTCAATGATTCTGTGAATGGAGCATGCCCACTCCATTCATTACCATGGACTGCTTCAGCACACTGGTCCAGCCCACCAGTGAGGAGGAGACCCTGAGCTTAATTCCCCCCAGCACTGGCTGTAGATATAAAAGCAGAAACCCAAACGGATTTATTTTCTGGTTTAGCTCAAACAAGGACACAGATCTGAGTCATGTTAACAGGCGGCAGCCCTTGCTGTCGCTGAATTCTCTGACAATATTTGGCTCACGTTTACATAAAAAGACATCCTTCTGGACAGAAAATGTTCAAACGAATCAAGCTTCTGAAACCAGAATATTACACCAGATGCACATAACCCTACAACAAAGTGTTAGTAGCAGCAAAATTAAAACTAATGATCTATCTGTGCAATGGAAATGTACATGGAAAGCCATTTGATATCAAACATGGACAGAATCGCAGGTATTTGTATTTCTTTAGACTTCAAGCCCACAAGCGAAAAATGTTTAAATAAATGCTGTGTTTTTATATCTATACATGGTGCCTCAGCTGGAGGCCTTTGAGGCCTTTGCCACTATTAGAAAGCAGACGACTGGTCAGAGCAGCAGGTCTATTGAAACGTAGGGGGTGCTCAGTGCACAAAATGCTGGTGAGGCAATTTATGCATCTTACTTCATCTTATTAGGGTTGAATCAGCACCATATTTTCTTTACTCACTTTTTTGAGAGAAAACACTTTTATTTCCTTGGTGCAATTCAGCACCATGTTCAGCTATGTTTAGCTTTTTAGTTAACCATAAGAAAAAGAAACGTGAGAAAAAATTACTGTGCTGAATCAACCCTATTGTGGCTAAAGAAAAGCTCCTCAGACAGAGCTCTCTACTGCATAGAAGATTTTGCTGGATCATGAGTTGGAAGACTACTGGTAATTAATCTGTCAGCACACAGCAGATTAGTAGATTACACAGCTGAGTGGGGAAAAAGTTGAAAAAAATCTCAACCTGCAGGGGATCCCCAGAAATCGCAATGCCCTCCTTTGCTAAATATGGGACGTACCAACACACATTAGGTTAAAATGGGTGTTGGGCCAATTCAATCAAAAATACTTTATACACCTCAGATATTAGAATACCTGTTCTGGCTAATGTGATCTTGCTGATCTGATTCAGATCTACTGTATCTGGCTTGTGTTTTTAAGATATTTTTTTAACTTTACTGGTCTGGTGCAAGATCTTGTGATTTGTCTATTTCTGTGAAGTGTTCTAAAGGGAGGCTGGCAGCTTCCCAGGTGAGTAGCTCTCAAATATTTGTCTGCATTGCATGACCCAATGTTGGAGACTCAAAATTAAGAGTAGGGACCACACTAAACACAGAGTGCCTTGTCGGGGCGGTGTGGCTTACACATGTATCTGCAGATATATGCAACCAAATCTCTGTCTTTCCACATAGCTAGACATGTTTGTTGCTTGATATTTAGTTGATGAGAGGGTTAAACTGGGCGGTAAATTAGTTCCCAGGCCCTGAATAATAATAATAATTTTGTATAAATAATAGTGATTGAGCTGCTCCCATCCCCCCCCCTTTATCTATTTCTATTTAACATTAGAATTAGAAACCTAGAGAAGATAAAACAACTCGAAAAGAACAGAACGTGCATTTTAGATAAGGGTATGCAGAGTCCTGTATTGACTGATCTGGCTGCTGGGACTGGAACAAACACATTTTCATAGAGGAGACAGATTCTGATGAATGAACCGTACATTTTGCTCTGGGAAATTCTGAAACAATGATTTTCTTTCCCATAAGGCAAAATAGGAGTAATTAACATTTTCAAGCTGAATGGCTGAACGCTTTTTCTCCTGTTTCTTAATTGAGGTTCATTGTCACTGTCATGTAGGTTCTCCTAGCCTTATTCTTTACCTCTCCAGTGAAAGACAGATAAACTTTTCCTAAATGTCAGCGGAGTGAAATGGCATAATTTTTCGCCTTTGATAAGAATAATTCACTCTTTCACATTGACTTGCTTAAAGTTTGATTGCTGTTGCCACTTAAATGTGCTGAACTGGTAAATCATTTAAGAGCGCTTGTACTTATTTTGCATACTTGATTATTTCCCTTCAGAAATAGCAACTTCAAGTGGGAAGCTATTATGAGGTAATCAACTCATGATTGCAAGTGATTAAGATCTGCTAAATGGACAAGCTCCAGGCATTTATCACTCTGTGAAAAAGTTTCAAACACATTCTCCAAAGAGCCATTGTTGAAGTCAGAGAAGCCTCAGTGCTTGTGTATTAGAAGTCTTAGGGGTTTAGCAAAAGCTTTGTTTCATTACCTTAATCCACAAAAAGGAGAAAAACAGAGCCAGGCTGATGCATGCAAAAAGAGCAGCAGAGCAATTAAAGCAGGTTCAATTCCACTACAATGATCTTTGCTGTTGTCTGGCTTGCAAATAAATATACAGATATACTTTCTAGAATGAAAAAAAAATCAGTATTTGGAGGGTCACTCCCGTTCAAAGTAAATTTAATATCTAGACAATATCCTGACGAAATGGTGGGATAGTACCGCCACGCAACGCGTCGGTGTCGGCAGCGGGTGGATGGACTGGTGCTAGCTCTCCATATTCGGTGATATACAATTTAATTGGCTTGTACTAGTATTTGATGGTGTATGTACTTCAGATATCGGTATACTTTTAAACATCATCTTGCACCTTATGCACTAATAGCACTTTCTATTTGCACATTCACTTTTCATTTAGGCATCCCTAAGATATATAGGGTCATCTTTTCTACACCTAACTCTCTGGACAGGAAATTTTTTATCTCTATGTCCCCTGCACCCTTTTATAGTTCTGTACCAGTATCATGATATCCGATACACCATCAAATAGTTTGAATTTTTATATATTCATTAATTAGAGCATATATCTTCTATGGTCCATCTTCTTATCCGCTTCTTTCATTTTCTAATTATTTTTAATTTGTCTTTGTTTGTAATGTGATCATGCTCATGTCAAAATCTTTTCTATAATAAAATTTAATTGCAATTTATTCTAAATTTAAATGTAGTGCGGCTCCCCCTTTTTTCTGCAAGGTTTGGTGGACTGTACTGGTAGCCCAGCCACTTTAGCTTTTTTGCAAAGTAAATTTAACCAACAGTAAATGTTGTTCTATGGTGAATAGGAAGGGGGGAATGCCACACTGCCTATGGGGAATAGGAAGGGGGGGAATGCCACACTGCCTATGGGAATGAGATGGGGGCATCCCACACTGCCTATGGGAATCTGAGGGGAAACGCCACACTGTCTGTAATTGGGTGTTTTAGCAGAACATTTGGCTTAGAATATTTTTTTTCTAATTTTCCTTCTCCAAATCCTAGGTGTGCCTTATGGGCAGGTGCGTCTTATAGGGGCTAAAAATACAGTAAGTCCAACACAAGTTTTCCCCTTAGATATTTAATGGCTTAGTCTGGCCATTGAAAGCTATATTGATGTTGTATATTATCCACAGTCTGGGCATTCAAGTAGGCACAAATCATAGTTCAGGGGCGGGTGATAAAACAGACACATGAGCCATTTTAACTTTTGGTTCACTTTGATGTCAGTAATATATATATATATATATATATATATATATATATATATAATGGCAATCTACCTTAATCTACGGAGGGGTTACTGGTTTTAAATAGGACAAAGACCCATTTGCATTTCCCCCATTTGATCCCCACCAGGGGTATTCCTATCTGGAATTCCCAGCAGTGTGAAACACCCAGTCTCTCCATATACTTACCTCGATTCAGGATTACACAGCACATGAATGCCACTGGATGCTGTTAAAAATCTGGTCTGCCTGGTGGACACAGTGGGAATACTGCTCCAGGGCTGCGCATGCACCACGGGGTCCAAGAACAAGGTGAATACACTGCAAATTGGAGAGTTTCACACTGTGGGGAATCCCAACTCAAGATTCCCAGAGGGCAAGCCTTACAAAGCCCAATGTTTATTTAGGATTCCTGCAGTTGGTATGGCCAAAGAGTGGATCTGATTTAGCCCACCAAACAAAAATTCCTTGCAACCTCTTCCTTCGTTCATATCCTGTTTGTAAATTTACATTTTAACCAACGTAATTTTTGGGACCAGAAGCCATAACATACACTGCAGTAGCTGATGCCTCTTATTGGGGAAGGCAGCAACTGCTACTGCAGGGTGTGCAACGGCTTCCTGCCCCTGTCTCCTGAAGTCCTGACCTGGACCAGATAAGTATTGTAAACTGCAGGGCGGGAAGCATTTTACCTTAAGCAAACCAACACTTTTCTAGCCACCACCCCCTACCCACCCAAAGCCTCCAAGTTCTGGTCTCCTTGAGAAGGGTGACCAGATGTTGCAGGAGCTGTGGAGGTACGAGGTGGTCTGCGGGGCTTGCAGACATTTTCTAGGCCCAAAGGGACAACCTCTCCCTCCAGCCCTGATGGGAGGGGCTAAGATACTCTTTGATCCCTGCATAAAATCAGGCAGCAGTCACTTTTTACTTTAATTTTTGCTAGTGGTTGGTTTGGTTAGTTTTTTCCATTCACACTTTTTGCTGTAAAATTCAGTTTTTATTGCTACTCATACTGCACCAGATTTTCTCTTGTACCATTTTTTTTTTATTATAGTGAGGTTCTAGTTCTAATTTAGAATTAGAAGCCACGCAGTTATCTGAATCTAACACTTGGTTAAAGCACTCTGTTCTTCCCCGGTCTCGCAGTGACTGTTGGAGAGGCAGATTGGTTTAACCAAATTGGATTGTAATAGTATTAAATTTGATACACCAGTAATAAAGTTTGTCTGGTGGCAGCTTCCTGTTCCACACCTGCCACTAACTTGCTAACAGTGGCGTGTGTGTGGTGCAATTCGATCAGATAACCAGTTGAAAGGTCTGATCATCTCAGTCTGATCATCACAACCGTAAACAGTTATTTTTTCTTTCCTTGACTATTGTATCTGCCTCCCTGGCCAGCGCAGCCTCTGTTTTTTAATAAATTCTTTCTTCAAGCTGTCAAGCATCATAAAAACAATCATGTAGAATAAGAACAAGATGCGTTTCAGCATCAATAAAGAAAATTGAAAATTTACATCAGGGACTTCTCTGTCTGGTCTCTTGGTGCTTCCTGGCAGGAAAAAATCTTATTAGTTTTTTTTTACAAGTAGATTAACTAAGAAACAAGACTTTGAGAAAAGTTGAACATGGAAAAGAGTTCAACTAAGAAAAGAGAGGATGAACCAAGAAAAAGGGAACAATAAAAAGAAATAAATGGGGTCAAAGACCCTGGTCACTACACTGTATCAAGATGCCCAGAGGCTTAATTATATGTCACCAGGCCCCGGTGCAGACATCAATTGGAGCCCCATCATGGCTCATATAGTAAACATTTTTCTGTTTACCTGCATTGCATACAATCAAATCTGAACCAGCAGATCTGAAGGCACATGGTGCATCTTTCTGTACACTATCCCCTCGATTCAAAGAGCAAAAGTTAATTGATTTCGTATCGAGAATCGTAAGTTTGGGTGGGTGTTAGTCATTTTTTCCTGTTTTTTTGGCCATTTACGACTCGCACGAGCCTACGTTCGAATGCGTATATGCTCTTACGATCATCGCAAGTTCGTTCCTAAATTTTAGGATCAAAACGTAAAACTTAGGATCAAATCCTAAAATTTAGGATGAAAACGTAAAATTTAGGATAATTGGATGTGTTTCGGTGTGATTCAGAGAACAGTTTTCAAACCTCTAAATACGTTTTAAAAGAAAGCCACTGCCGACACCTTTTAGCAGTCGTATTGCTGTTCTGGAACAGGTTTTTTGGCTATGTGGAGGAGTCTGCGCGTCTTGAGCTGCAATGAACTGCATATATCAGCATGGCCGAGCCCATAAATTGTATTGCAATGCATACCTGATTCATGTATGCCTTATAAAAGCATTTTAATGTGGACCTTAATTAGTCCTTTGCATGTAAACCTTTATTTGGCAATATATTTGCGTTAATTAAAGAAACTTATGTCCTTTGTTATTTATTTTTAAATTGATGTACTAGAATAATATTTTTAGATTGCATTTATTGGTGTAGTTGTTTACCTTTGCTTGGTTTAATTATTTAAGCACATCTTTGGTCAGATGCATCACACTTACTGAGGAGAGGAGAGCGGGATAAAGTGCAGGATGTGGGTTACTGCTGTATTTTGCACAGACACAGCAGAGCTGGGGGCACGGAAAGGTCAGAAATCAAAGAATCCAGAGCAACACAGTCACAAGGCCCTTTCTGTTTGCAGGCTGCCCGAAAATACCTGAGCCGCCATCTTGCCTGTTTCTAGGCTCATAACATGCAGAAGTTGCTGGGTGTTTTTTAATATTTGAGAGCAATCTGTATGTAGAGGGTGTGGGTAACCACACCAAAAATGTAAAGTTGTACCATTTGAAGCCAAAATATAAAAATTAAATCCACAAGTAAAAAATGCAAGTTAAGTAAAAATTAAACAAAGTTAGATTTACTTATGCAAATGCATTCATTAATGGTTGGTTACTGCAAAATGAATGAAATAAAGAAAAATAAAAGACCAAATATTTAGAATGCACTTTAATGAGGTAAGTTTGTAGTGCGGAGCCGCAAGATCAGAAGGATTTACGTCCAGACAAAAAAGGAAAAAGGGCAAAACCAATGTTGCAACCTGAGAAATGAAACGGAAAAATCAGGATGGAAACTGACATAGGTCTGATTCCCGAACTGCCATACGAACGGACGTATATTTTAGGATAGAAACGTATTTGCTTATAGAATCACTCGCAAGTTCATACGAACGCATGAGCGGACGTGAAAAATAGGATGATCGTGACCCAAATCCAAGCTGTTACATGTTTCTTTGAATTGACAGCCATGTCACGTAAATACAAATGATAAAGGTGTAGGAGAAGCAATGATGGCCACATGGGCCCCAATGTGAATACAATTCATACCCCATCTATGTCCGGGGGGTTATGCTGGAACGTCCTGGAAGAGCCAGAAACTACTTGCAGGCTGCCTCATGCTTTCATGTGGTTGCCCTCCAACACTGCATATAACCTACTGCAATAGGGTAATTTGAAATTGTATCTGCTCATTCTGACTGTAACCACTTGTAATTGCCTTTTAGATTTGTATATGAATCTTTTTATTGCACACATATATATGCGTGCATATATATTGCACGCATGCCAGACTGACTTTCATATATATGGTTTTCACATACTGATGCTGCACGGTACTACATGGCGTTGGCGTAAAGCTCTATATAACGTTGTGTATGATTTCATTTAATAGTATTTAGAATCAGAGTAATGTTCACATTATATCCATGTGGGAATCCCAAATATTCAAATAGGAAGAATTACAGAAGAATGCATGGCAAGCATGAAAGTGGGTAAAAAAGGTATGCATTAGGAATACATAAAGAAGAATGCATGAATGTGGTTAAGGTAAGCATTAGGAAGAAGTAAATAAAAATGCATGGCAAGCATGGCATGCTAAGTAGTTTGGAACAGAAGAGAGTTGGCACAGCAATAAGTAAGCAATTGGATAGCAGGGCCAGGGTATGTGAAACAGTTAAAAAAAAGAGGTTCACATATATGTACAAGCCACCAAAAAAGCCAGTGTCTGTGTATACATTTCACAAACATGAAAATACTATGGAATTTATGGGCTAAATGAAGGGTCAAAGTGGGATTTTCCAATGGGAACCAGGAGGATCACATTGGACACTCAAACATTTTGTTGCAAGGTACGTGAAAAAACGCTATAAAAACTCTAGGAGACGAGAGTTTCACATCAATGTATACGAGAGTGTCGTCTGTGAAATAGGCTTTAAGAGTTGTACCCACAGCGTTCTCGATGGCTTACACAGCTACGGAAACACTATGAGACGCTCCCAATGGAGGCTCAGAATCAAGTGAACGCACCGATACTGAACGAAAGCCATGTGTAACAAAAATGAGATGGAATATAAAAGGCTCTGAATCAACTCTAATATCTCCCACTAACAGACTGGGGGTATCTAACAGAGTTGCTGGCAGTTATTACGGCAGACAGGACTCTATTCTCTTGCAATAATGAAGGGATCCCACAGCCTGTCAAGGTCCTGACGACCTGTATACATGGTTCCTCACAGGCATAAATATTACTTCTGTTTTTTGGCTTTTTGGGGTAGTCTAATCACAAGTCTAAGGCACCCCCTTTAAAGGTTGCACAAGTCAAAATTATTAAAAACAAAGGTTTAAATGGGGCAATCAGCCCATAGCTTTTTTACTGTCCAATGATCCTGGCTTTTCCCATCCAATCCCCTGTACCCATGTCCTATAAAGTTTTTACCTCATTTGGTCACTGCCAGTGTTTAGCTGGGTGTGCTTATCCTGGCTTCCTGTGTTGATACCTGTTGCTGACCTTGCTAGCCTGACTATCCTGACTGCTGCCTGTACCGACTTCAGCCTGAAATAGGACTATGAACCCGTCTCATCTCTGGTGCCGCAAAGCTATCTGATCTCTTGGTTTGACCATTGGCGTGACCTTTGACCTTGCCTGTTTTCTCCCTCGGAGTTCCCAGAACTGTGTTACTGTACTTACCTCGGCTACCCGAGTTCGCCCAGTCTTACCTTCGGTTCATCCGTCTTCACCCCCTTAAGCTTACATCCTTTAATCTAATAAGTCCTGGGGGCAACCGTGTCTGTTGAGGTGTTTAAAGTGCCACGGCAAACGGGGGCTTGGCTAAAGGTGAAGCTAGATGCGGAGATAGGGGGTTGTAAGCTCACAAAGAAGACGGGTGTACCCGGGGTTTGACATGGGCTATATTTGGCACTGTCCTAAACTGTTTTTCGTTTTAATTTGAAGAAAAAAATGGCTGAGATATTGAGGTTTACAGTTTGACCTCATGGCTTCATGCCTAAAAAGTGGGCATGGCCCTTGGATCTGTGATGAGGCATAATAAGTGGGGTCTATAAGATTCCCATAACTTGCATAGGACACCCTGGCTGTGCTTCTCCCCTCTCCCCCAGTGCATGTGTGCACTCGCAAAGTGCATATGCCCACTCCCAGATGATGCCCATGCATGCAATCCCAAAGTGCATGTGCATACTCCCAAAGCGCATATGTGCACTCTCCCAAAATGCATGTGTGTGCTCCCAATGTACATGCGCACACTTCCAAAGTGCATGATGGAGAGAAGGAGGAGGTGGGCAGCAGAGGCCAAGGGAGAGGGGAGGAGGTGGGACGGCAGTTGCTACTCATGTATCTTCTCCCCCCTCTAGTGTGAGTGAGCGGCGAGGGGGGGGGGGGGCGGTGGTGTAGCTCTTCCCACAGCTGGTGGGCGAGGAGGATAGATCAGTGCTGGTGGCACCGACATGCCCACTGAGCGCGGTGTGGATTAGGGAGGCTGTTAGCGCTGCTACTGTGCAACTGGGGGAGGCAGAGGAGGAGGCAGAAGGAGGGGACCTTCAATTCTGCCCCAGCTGTGTTAAGCTGCTTGGGGTGGAATGTGAGTGGGCAGGTGGGGGTGGCTGGGGATTGACACTGGGTTTTTACTTCCTCCTCATCCGCACAAAATTTGAACAGATTCAAGAGGCAGCAGCAGAATGTAAGGCTGCCTCTCTTAATTTATGTTCTTTGACTTTAAAACCAGGGTGGGGCCAAACACCTGATGAGTATAATTATAATAATAAATATAATACCTTTCAAGTAATGGTGCTAAAGCCTGTCTCAAAGGGCAGGTAGTAAACAAATAGACACGACCCGATGAGCTGCAATTAACAATGAATACTACTTAGGGGTTTATTCATCAATGGATAGCGGCAGGTAGTGCCTCGTAGCGGCAGGCAGCGTCTGGTGAATGCTGGGCGCTGTACGCAATAACACATTTATGATGGCGATTCTGGTGAGCGACTCTAACAGCGCCATGTATCGTACGATTCATCATTACAATCAGCACAGTGGATAGCGCCGCGCTCTAGCTTCCATGGCGCCAGGTATTACCTGCCGTTACCTGCCGCTCTCCCATACATTTCAATGGGCGTTCCTTTTCTTCTGTTTAAACAGGGTTTTTTGTTTTAATTTTTTTTTTCTCTCAAATAATTGTGTGACCTCTCCTGGCCTAGAAAGAGTCATTTTTGAAAACTTTTTTGAGGTTTTATATTTTTATGCAGAATTGTCATTACAGGTCTGGCATTAAAGTATTAATGTCACAATGTTACAACAATGTCATTCCATGTGTTTTCGCTTTGTTACTGGTGGATATGACTTTAATCACACAGCGTCTGCTGCTCTATGCTATAGCGACCAGATCCTGTGTGTTTCTGTTTTTTTTGTTGAATATGTCGCTGAGAGTCGGCCGCACTGAGCTGGCGCTACCTTTCTCTCCCTGCGAAGCTGTACTGGTGTTAGAACGCGCAACATACATCTCATTCATCAATGCAGGCCAGGTTACTACAGCGACTGAGGAGCTCTGTTACAGCGCCCGATAGCGTTCACAGAGTATACTAAAGGTCGCTCTAAGCACCTCTGTACAGACACTCATCTGCCGATAACTGGCGCTAGTAATGAATCAGCCTGCTAATGTGATTAGGAAAGCGTGCTAGTGCATTTACTGTGATAAATAAAAATGTTGAAGAAATAATTCTATTCTTAAAAAAACATTACCTGAAGTGCAATGTGCAAGCTACATACATAAAAACTCCGCCTGAAAATGCACAGACCAAATAAAAACAGCAGCACAGTGGGTGCACACACAGGTAACACTGCAAGAGGTGTCCCCCAGCAGATCACAATCCAACACTTTCAACCCAACGCTACCTATATGTGCACCCACTGTGCTGATGTTTTTATTTGGTCTGTGCATTTTCAGACAATATTTTTATATATGTAGCTTGCACATTGCAAGGTTTTAGTTATATTGTGTATTATTATTGGAGATTTGCTCAGCTGATCAGCTCAGCGAGTTATCCATTGTTTGTTTACTTGCCACTTTTATAGGGGTTAGTCGGTTACTACTTGCTCTGCTAGTCAGACTTTACTTGAAAGGTATTTATTATTATTATGCTTAACAGGTGTTTGGCCCTGCCTTGGTTTTCAGTGTCTCCTGTGGTATGTTCTATAAAGCTTTTATTATACAGTAATTTTGCCTTGTGCAGCTTTTTTTTTTGGGGGGGGGGGGGGGGGGGTCAGGGGTGTTGCGCCTCAAATATGCTGTCAAATATGTAGCACCTAATTTGTTATAGTCAGTGTTCTGTATGTTTTACCTTGTTTTTAATCACTACTTTGTACACCTCTATGGAATATGATAGAGGTTTATGAATAAGTAATAATGACCAATTCAATTGTGTGGGTGGATTTTTCTGTGTGTGACGGTCAGAGTGGGCAGACTGCTAGATTGTCACCAAGGATGGCCTATGATGTATTCAGATAGATCAGTTGCTGCATATGGCACCATCATCTTAGGGGCACCAATAGGATGCCTGATCTTTTTTTTGGTAAGAATGGGGGCAGCTGGTGCCTCCTTCTCAGCTCAGGCTCTGCTGAAAACAGTTTTGTGTGGTTCAATGGAAGCCAGACAGTGTGTTTTGTACCGGGAGAAGAGGAAGCACCGTCTGCTCACTTCTGACAGATTTATTTTTTTAAGAGACTGAGCTATAGTGCTAGTGTGGACTATTATTTATTATTACAACTATATGTATACCTAGGATTCCCTACACAAGCCCCATCACCAGTCAGCGGCGTACTGGCAGGGCCGGCTCCAGGCCCTTGGGCAGCATGGTCTCAGTGGGCCCCTTTTGGTAAAGAGTCGCATTACATCACCAAGGTATGTCTTAAATCTGGATACCCCCTAAGGATCATGATATTTGGACCAAAGAATCTAGATCCTCCTAATTTTGGATGCCCCTATGTGTGACCCTCCCTCCCCCTTTGTCCATTACTTTCCTGGAACTGGTGAATGCAGTGTGGGATCGCCAGTTTCAGTTAATTGCCAAACCAGGGAAGTTCTTTCACAAACAGTGGCATTCCAGATGCCCCTGTAAAGAGAACCAAAACCCAGGGGTGGAATTGCTTGCATAGTGGGTATGCCAGCGATCCCAGGGGGGTTCACACAGTAGGGTATCACAGATTGGGATGCTTCAGGGATAGGAAATCATCTGGAGCGGGCAACTTAAAATCAGAACAAAACCCATCATCTAAATCGAGATGCCGTGTTGTGCAGAACCCCACCATTCGAGGACATGTGGGCACTAGCTGTGGCGGTGCTCTCCCAGTCTGCTGCCGGTCAAAATGCTGTCGCACACTCCAAAAGCCAGCCCTGTCAGTGCCCCCCCCCGGAGGGTGGGGGCCCCCGGCATATGCCCCACCTTGCCGGGTGCTGACACCGGTCCTGCTTACTGGGCATTGCAGGTGGAGGGCAGGAGCCACAATAAGCCAGTTTCTTTTCTTACAGATTGCACAGCGATGTTTCTGAGCAGGCAACAACAGCTGACAAGCACTGGATAGACACTGAGAACCTTTTTATTATTAATTGCGATTCACAGTTTCACTTTACTTTCAATCTATAATTGCCTACAGAAGCTTTACCAGAGACCAAAACATTCAGCGTTGGAAGCAGTAAGTAAGCCAAGTGCACGATAGCATATTGCTAGGCGCAAACACAGATGTTCGTCAGAAGTAAAAACTCATTAACTGAATACAAAGTGTAAGTATGTTGTGATACTGCATGTAAAATATCACATATGGTATATGTGTTATTATGAAGTGGTGCACAGGCAATGTTTCATAAGGCTACCTGTCAGAATCCTGGTGGACCTCTTTTGTGGGATAGAAACCAATGAGCAACATCACTGGTCACAGGTCCCATATGTCCCCTCTTTGCCAGGCCACTTGTGATGTGATCTGATTTTATGCTCTTTAAAGTGGACCAAAATTTGGAATTTTGACCCTCCTGGGTTTTGCTCCAAGTTTTGGGGCATCCTGATTTGGGATGGCCTGAGTGAAACCCTCTGGAATCACTGGTATACTCACTTTGCCAGTGATCCCACTCTGCTTGCACAAGCTCTCCAATCGGTTTTATGATGTGCATGGACATAGGGCTATGTTTGTCCACCAAGCCCAGCACAGAGAAAAGGGAATGGGCAGCCCCTCCTTCAGTCTGTTGCATGCCCCCGTGCCCAGCCTATCTAAATGGCTGGGTACAGGAGGGCACATCAGCTGAGGGAAGCTGGCGGGATGAATATACAGGTGATCCCGTGGGGGGGGGGGGGTTTACACAGGTGGGCATCTCAAATGGAATTACTGTAACGTAAAACCAGTCTATCTTCACGCATCCCGCAGTTGTCAAGTTACTATCTAAATAGGTACGTTATCTAAATATATACGTTGTAAGGGCATATTTGAAGGCTCGGATGGTTGGGGAGTGGCAAATCATATGGGAGAGGGAATTCCAGAGAAGTGGAGTAGTGCGTGAAGTGCTGACAATAAGAGACCATAGGCTATGATCTGACCAGTTGCCCCTAGAGTCCCTAGAATCGTGACTAGGACTGTGAAAAAAAAAATGTGGTGGCGGGTGGGGGTGGGGGGGTGCAGCAGGAAGTGACTGCATACTTACGTGAGCCGGCGATCTGGTCCGCAGTCGGTCAGCATTCTTTTGCTGTCAAACAGGTCAAGGCCAGGGCTTTGGAAAGACAGCTGCCACCCCCATGAGTGAGGACATTGGCAGCAGCTAGCAGCACTTCTATTGCCAGCTGCCAGTGTCCTCATTCATGGGAGAGGTGGTATTCTTTCTGAAGTCCCAGCCATAGCCTATTTGACAGCAAATGGAACGCAAATTGCCAATTTGATTGCAGGGCTCAGGTAAGTTGTACAGCAGCTCCCTGAGCATTAGGCGAAGCAGCATCCGCGTTCAGACTTTGCCCGAACCCGGACTTCTGGCTGAAGTCCGCAGTTCTGGTTCGTCCAACTCTAATTATCCCCAATATGGATAAATGTAAAATTCACTCTGCCAGATAATTGAACATCGTTCCCCCTCCCTCATTGTCTTTTGGATGTCGGCGTTATCTAAAATGCAGACATCCAGCAGTATTTCTGGCCCCTCCCCACCCCCACCCCATCTTAGCCATCGCTGAGCGATTGCAACAGGCTTAGTCATCCATCCTTACCTGTAGCTGTCCTCTCATGAATTGTCCCGTGATGCTCCTCAGATCTCACCCTCTTCTGCACCAAGTGTCATTGCAGCCTATGCAGTGACCCTTGCTCTTGGGCGAGGCACCAACTGGGCACGAGCCAAACACTTTGGGTGAATGTGTGCACAAATTCCAATGTATGTGCAAGTATACAATGGCAATATAACCACATTATTATTGTTATTGTTATTTTTATACATTATGGGAACTTTATGGATTTATTGAATGGAGAGACAGAGAACTCTGAGGCTATGTTGAGGATATGTATTTAAGCAGCTGGCATCCATATTTATTAATGGTGGAGTTGCCTAACAATTTACTTTAATCAAAGCCTCGTGTGATAATACACGACACTCCTATGTGCAGACCTGGGTGCCCCCTAGATCAGAGAAGTAATGGATACAAATCTGGAATACAGTAGCTAAATGCTCAATTAACATAACTATCCTTGAGACAGCATATATGGTCCTCATGAGGTGGTACCGTGTCCCCTCTAGGGTAGCTAAAGTTCTGCCATCATATTCGGATAGGTGTTTTAAAGGCTGCGGTGCAGAGGGAACAGGGAACACTATTTGAGCAAATATTCCCAAAGACCATTGGACAACCCTTTTATCACTAAAAACCATCAACCTTTATTATACAGGCTACCTTCATTATACTAGCAGTCGATAGCGGGAGCTTGGGGAAAAAAATCAACAACTTTTCGGAATTTCGGGCCTGGATCAATATATTTATGGTTAATAAAAAAGTGACTGCAATCTTACAGGACTCTCACCATAATTTAAAAAAAAGATGGGACTCCTGGTTAAAATATGCACACCCAACCCTTCAGCCAAGTAGCATGGCATCTTTGTGATCATTTGTAACCGCCTGTAACCATGTATAGCTGGTTGAAAGTCCCCCCCCCCACCTTTCTGTCTTTCATCTATTTAAAAACTCTACCCCATGAGTTTCCTCCACCTGCCTGGGCCAAAATGTCAAATTGAATGTTGCACAACTAATTAGGGCTCTTGTTAAACTATACTCTGATCATATTTGCTAATTCTTTTGGTCCATGTTGATGTTTATTGATATCACCAGGACGACCGAATGAAATGTATGTATCATCTTAATTCCGTCATATTTGAAAATTAAATAAAACTTTTGAAACTGAAAAAAAAGTCTTCAGTCTTCAATCATATATTGACTCTTAAATCACCTTATGATGATCTTAAGATTCTTTGCAAATAACCTTTTGGCTTGGCTTTTATTGTGCAGGTTTGATTATTTAAATGCATGAGCATTTTATATTTAAAATGTTAACTTTAATGTTAATAATAATATTTAGTTCGATTCATATAATAGGTGAGTAAATAACTTATTTTTATATTTTATAGCAGTGGTCCCCAAACTTTTAGCACCGGAGACCACTTTTATTGGAGTCAATTTTTCCAAGGCCCACTGAGGCTGAGGTAGGGTTGGGGTTGTGGCAGGGACTTCCCTTGGAGCACCCACATTTGGGAAGCTCCACTGTGTGAAACCCTCCCTATATCGCCATGTTATCTCACCTCTCCCTAGTTTTGTGGTGAATATGCTTGTCCTTTCAGAGCCGTTTGCTTTGCATATGTCATTTGGCAAATAGTTCTGAATGGTCGAGAGCCTGTGCATGCACATAGGACTGGGAAGAGGTAAGTTAACAGGGTGACCTGGGGGGTTTCACACAGTGAGGCATCCCAAATTGCAAGGAAGGGGCAAGGAACAAAAACCGGGATAGTCAAACCCATCCCGGGCTTGGTTTCATTTTAAAACAGATTGAATGACAATGCAAACACAGATTCACTGTGCTGCTTACCTTGTCACTCTTTACTTTACAGGCAGATCCCGATGCTTTCAGTCACTGCCACAGACATTTTGGCTTGCAATGAAGGGAGTCACTCTAGCTCTCCTCACACAGAGCTGGGTGGAGAGGGGGCGGATAAGGCGAGGGGAGAGGAAGAATTTGGGGAGGATGAGGCAGGGAGGAGGAAGGCAGTTGCCAGGCGCTAGACACTGGACACTGGGCACACACATTCAATAAGTGAAGGCAGTGCAGCGGCGGTGGGATTCTGGAGGCCCGATATCGGCTCCAGCATTGTCTTGTACCTCACCACACTGCACTGCACCTGGGGCACGAGACCCCGCTTCCCTCACTCCTTTAAGTTCTTGATGTTGCCATTTGCAGTGCCATGGCCCACCTGACAGGGCACTTTGCCATGGCCCAGGGGTTATGGACCTCTGCTTTATAGCCTGGACAACTCTTTTAATGCTGAACCTAAAGTTTTCATTTTAATATTAACATACATAACATACTATAAGGTCCAGCTGCCCAATAGTCGGTTATCTCTTTCCTGTTCTTTCTTTATTCTTGACCTTCCCGTACCTTTTGTTTCTGGTGATCCATGAACGCCTCAAGTACATTTACTGAGAAAAAAAAGAAAAACAGAAAATACATTCTAAAGTTTATGTAGCATGGCAAATTCTAACAGACAGAAATGTGTAAAGGAAGCAAGCAATCCTGCTTCATTAAGCAATGCATGGAGTAGCCAATCCCGAAATCAAAACATACATCTCGGAAGGCCATAGTGTGCTATGATTCATTCCCTGTGCGATAGAGCCACGGCAGCGATCACTGAAAAGCCAATGTAGCAGAAGCTGAAACATTTACTTTCCTTCACGATGTGTCACCAAACATAATGAAATTGTGGAAATGAAAATGTTATTTATGTATAGTGTTGCTGTCCAGATTCAGACTCCGTTTTAGTAAAAATTGGTTGAAATTCCTGAAAATGTATTTACAAAATAAAACAAAAATTATTGCCAGCAATTAATCTTTAGACAATGGCAGATGTGTTTTTACTATCGTTAAAGTGGACCAAAACCCCCCAAAAACAACTTAATCTATTTTGCTCCCCTATCCCGGGTACATTACTGTTTGTATGTTTTCTGCCCTCGATGCTGCTTGGTATTCTTGTTATAGGGATTTAAATTTTTGTTTCCCCAGGTATGCCAATTGTATGCCATTGGCATATATCATTTTCCCTTAATTGTCCCACACTTTTTTCTTTGAAGCCAAAATAGTTTGTATTTTTATCTAATTCATCACTAGGACACTAAAGTGATTTAACCTTCCATATGATGTGGTTGGTCCACTTTATAGTGTACCTATACTCATAGGAAAGTTTATGTCATCACCTTGTGTCTCTAGCCCAGTGCCCCAAAACAGCCTGTGTGCTGATACATTTAGTTACAGTACGCACAGCTCTGCAATGGGGAGCAATTCAACCTCACTGCCATTATGTGACAGTTTAGTTATAACTGAACTAAATAGCATATGGCTGCCATTCATCATCATAATGCTTCTTGTTAGTGTTTTTATCAATACTGTGCAAAGGCTTTCCTAAGAAAAGAAATGCCAGCTGTTTTGGGGCACTGGGCTGGGGATGGAAGGTGACAATATAAACTTCCCTGTGAATATAGGTGCCCTTTAATAAAGATAAAATAATCCACTTTAAATGGAACCTGCAACCTTTCGCTTACCCCCTTGGATGATAATTTACAAAACACATCAAAAAAGGGAATTTACCCTTGTCTGGTTTTAAAAGAAGCTGAGGATGTAGTACTTTAGTAACCATTTTATGGTACATTATTTTTACTGTTTTATTACAAAAAGTTGAGTAGAGTAAAAAGGTATCTAAGGTTCACTACTACTTTTGTACAGTTGGCTAGGATACCTATTGCCAAAATCTCCCATTTATTAATGAATGGAAAATAGGAAGAAAAAAACGGCATCATCAAAAAAAAAAAGAAAGAGGACTTGAACTGTAAAGGAGGCAAAATCTTTCTAATTAAATATGGACAAACCTCATCTTAACCGAACAGAGGCATGTTACAGTAATATTAGGTAGATACACATTGAATGGAAAAATAATAAAGAATGTGGCTATAAATGGTCCACTGAATGAAAAGGTGAAATGTGTACCATTTCTAGTCCAGTCCAGGTCCTTTTAGAACATTCAACTTTGTGTCACATAACTTACTGGAGATCAGGCCATTGCAGAGAAAGACAACATCTGTACCAGCTGCAGCTGATGAGCAGAGCGGGTATTCAGGACGCTCAGAATCTGGAAGATTCTGGTGTTACTGGGAGCTCTGGTGGGAGCCTGAAATTAGCAACTGTCAGAATACTACAGCATGCTACAACATGCATCCGTTCTGGAGAGGACAATCTGCTGGCAAGCTTGGTTTACACCAAAGGAAGAATGGACTGCACTGCATACAAAACGGGGTCCCACTAACGTTGCTAGTGAGCCCAGTGTTCAGTATTGAAAAAGTCCAGTTTAAGTAGTGGGGAAGATTGCGCGAAAAAGGAGCGGGATGTCCAGAGCCAGTGTAATGTGAAATCTAGAGCCAGTATACTTATATTGTTGCCACTTGGGAATGACAGGAGGAAGGGGCGGCACTGACTTGGTACATACAAAAATATCTTATTCACTAGGTGCACTGCTCTGTGGGATAGGTCCCCATTGGCAAACCAAACAAAGTGGAGTGGTCCCCTACCACCCCCAAATATCTATCCACAGAGACTGACACTTGCACTCAAAAGTATCAAAATGTAATCAATTTATTAAAGTTAATCCATTAAAAACATGATTTAAAAACAATAATGCTGTGCCATAACGTTGTTACGCCACCAGGGGGAGCCCCAATTCTAACTCTATCTACATACTGTGACCAATTCATAACCTAACCATCTAATGCATATAAAAATATATATATATGTTATAACAAAGTGCCAGTGCTTTTAAAGTGCATCCATCTCGGCCGAGAGAAGGTATTGATGACTGGCCGTGAACAAGAGTCAATAGGACTTGAAACGCGTAGGTCACAGCCTCCCGGGGGGCCATTCTACAGCCTGTGCATGTAAGCACTTTTTTCTTATTTTGTTTTATTGGCGTTTTTTGCACTTATCATTCTGATTGGGCTTGTTTATTACTCTACACTTAGCTAAAAACGTGTGGGTTGTTGTTCTGTCGAGATGGATGCACTTTAAAAGCACTGCCACTTTGTTATAACATATATATATATATATTTTATATGCATTAGATGGTTAGGTTATGAATTGGTCACAGTATGTAGATAGAGTTAGAATTGGGGCTCCCCCTGGTGGCGTAACAACGTTATGGCACAGCATTATTGTTTTTAAATCATGTTTTTAATGGATTAACTTTAATAAATTGATTACATTTTGATACT
Source organism: Gastrophryne carolinensis (assembly GCA_027917425.1). Lineage (NCBI taxonomy): Eukaryota > Metazoa > Chordata > Amphibia > Anura > Microhylidae > Gastrophryne > Gastrophryne carolinensis. The sequence goes on from CM051239.1 coordinate 374,993,451, forward strand.
TTTGAGTGCAAGTGTCAGTCTCTGTGGATAGATATTTGGGGGTGGTAGGGGACCACTCCACTTTGTTTGGTTAATCTAGAGCCAGAGTTCAAAAAGCCAGGGCAGATAGTCCTCCAAAGCTCGGGGCCAGGAGCCCAAGCAGGGTAGTCATACAAGCAGAAGTCAGAGCAAGAGTGGGTAGTCAGCAAAGCCAAGGTCTAACCAGATTAAAAAACCACACAAGAGCAGGTAGTAGGCATCACTTCAAGAAGATTTACAGATATTCCTTGTGACCTGAGCCTCCTTTTAAAGGCCTATTGATGCCAGGAAGCACCCTTCATGCATGCACTGAACTCACAACCTTACGCATATGTGTATCGCGTACGCCGACCCGTGTATGCATACAAGCATATCCTTTCAAGCGTTACCACTGGTGCTAGATAGACTAGGCCTAATACATTTAGCTGTGCAAAGGGAGAGAAGATTGCAGAGAGCCAGGAGTCTCTAACCCATCGAACCGTGGAGCTTTAACCTGAGAGCTCTGATTCAGTGAGTCATAAGGGCTCTGATCCACTGAGAGACAGACTGGGTGATATTGAGACGGAGAGAGCCCCAGCCTGAGATTGGTAAAGAAAGATAGGTGACAGAGCTGTGCTGCTGATCAGAGATTATTCAAGGTATAGGTGGATGACAGCAGTTTCGTTAGACAGTGAGGCAATTTCCAATCTGCTTGGAAAAGCAAGATTTTTTTTGGTCTATGTTTTGTTCATGCTATGCCACTGTACCTCTTGCTTTTGAAAAGCTATTCTTGTTTAAATGACCATAAAAAGCAGTTTGCTCTGAAGTGTGAGCAGAATCTTCACTATATATTTTATGGTGGTGTATCTAGTCCAGATCTTGGCAGTGTTTAAACTGGAAGTGCAGCTGAGCTGGGTCTGATATATAGAATGGCTGAGCTGTACGAGGGGGGGGGGTTCAGAGGGTCAGAGATCAAAGATTCTAACCTGCAGATCAGTGAAGCCAGTCAGAGTTTTCCCTGTAATGAAGCCATGTGAGGAGGCCACGTCAGGCACTGCAGGGAAAGCAACTGACCTGCTTTCTTAATTATTTTTTATTTCAAATATATCTAGAATGGAGTTTGCATCAGGCAGGTCAGAGAGAGGCCAGGTTCACCCATAAAGCCAGTGTAAAGGGTGGTTAACTGGAGGGCAGGAAAGCCCCATATAAGCCTGGAGCTCAGTAACAGTCACAGAGAAGCCTTTTCCAGAATGAAGCCACGAGTAGGCCTGATGGGCTGGAATACATTGAAATTGCTGCAAGAGGCTGTTTGTTGAATTGGACTTTTTGTTATACCTTGGGTTGACTGAAACCTGTTTATGTTTTAGTAAAGAAATAAACCCAGAGTCTCCCATACTATATTTTTCCCATTATAAGACGCACCTGAAGACGCACCTAGGATTTGGAGGAGGATTTGGCAGAACTCCCTCCACCATCCCCAAAAACAAGCAGCATGCAGCATGCCCTTCCCATATAACAGGCAGAATACCCACATAGCAAGGTAGTATGGCAGATCCCCCCCCCCCCAAAAAAAAAAAAAACAACAGACAGAGTCCCCCTCCCCATATAACAGACAGCACGCAGAATACCCCCATAACAGTAGTGTGGCAGATCCTCCCCAACCATAAAAAACAAGCAGCAGGCAGAATTCTCCCTCCCCATATAACAAACAGCAACAACAGACAGTGTGCAGCCCCAAACCCATTTTACAGGCAGTGCAGCAGACCCCCCCCCCCCCCCCAAACCCCAACTGCTGCTGAATCAATTGAAAAAAAAATTCATACCTGGACCGTGATCTGGAAGCCGCCACTCTCCACAGCCAGCGTGCCTATGCATCAATCCCATTGGTGCACCACTCTGTGCACTCATTGATGAATCTGCGCACCGACGGCTGCACTGTGTCAGAGTGGCATGTGGATGTCATTGACGCATTGGCATGCACTGGCTGTGGCGAGTTTTTCAACTTAAAGCTCAGCGACAGTTGGAGATTGGGGGGGGGGGGGGGGGGGGGGGGTCTGCCAACTTCGCCTTCAGCCTATAAGACACATAGGTATTTTCCCCCAGATTTTGGGAAAAAATAAGGGCCTGATTTATCAAGCACTTCTGCCAGACAATACAATTTTAGTGCAAACTAGAGTAGTGCAAAATATGATTTATTAATTTCTCAGCATGTTGTTGCACCGCTAATGTTTTAGTAAATGTGTTTCTTGCAGTGCAGCAACATGCACAAGTGTGAAAAAAATATATAAATTATATTTTTCACTACTCTAATTTGCACGGATGTGGCACTGTCTGGCATAAGTGCTTGATAAATCATGCCCTTGAGTGTGTCTTATAGAGCGAACAATATACCATATTCCATAATACTGATTTTGTTCTAAAAAATGTTTTCTTATCATGTGTCATATCATTTCATATAGTAGACAACTAAAGGTTTTAGAGAAATTAAATCCTGGTACAGAAGCTGGGGGGGTGTCTTAATTTAGAGTACAGAAGTACATCACGTCTCCCGCATTGTTTTTGTGAGCAGCCAAGAGAACTTTGGCAAGGAGGAGTTTCATCTTCCCTGTATGCCTGTGCCAGGTATAGTAATGCTTTGTCACTTGCTGCCACCTAGGGATTTATAGACATTGAGGTGATTACAAGAATAACTGACTTTGCAAAATGTGTTTTACTGCATATAGAAAGACAAGAGTTTATGGTGTGCTGCTGCAGGGTTTTTTCTTTGCTTCAGGAGTGTGCTCAGGGTTTATATATATATATATATATATATATATATATTAGTCTACTACTAATATCTGCTCTCAGGAAATATTTTCTAAATATTAATATTTGCAAACTCAGTTCTGCAGAGGTCATTGTCGACTGAAGCGCTCTGGGGTCAACCAGAGAATATAATTTTTGGGGCCAACTAGGGAGGGAAACCATTCTTGGGCCCATCATTCAGCTATTTAGTCGTAGTGCAAGACTACTCTAAAACTTAGGCGAGCTAAATACACTGTGCTGAACTTGTACTTGGACTCATATGACCTTTGCTGTGCAGTTGCTCCTTTGCCCTGATGCCCTAAAAGGGGGTGCAGGCAATACACCACCCAAAAACATTTTAATGTTCTAAATTTCACGACTTACCAGTCCACATCTTCTCTCATCTGTTCCCCACTGAATGGTGTCCTCTTCCAGTCCGTCAGGGTCTTTGTGGTCCCTCGCTGGGTCATCCTTTTCTTTCTCTGGGTCCTCTTGGTCAGCACAGAGATCTTCTGAGCATTTTGTAAAGCAGATGCCGCCATCGTAAGGTAAATGTAGGTTAATTAAGGATAATAAAGAGGTTTTTGTGGTCCGTTTATTTACTTTTTCACTATTTTTGAACTAGTAAGGGGTCTGAAATGGGTCAGCCGGGTGGTTTGCTTACCCCCTCCCCATTACTTGCATCCCCAATGGGCAAGGGGGCACAGAAGAGCCCTAAGCCCCAGAGCATGGGTCTGGTGCCATAGAGCATAAGGGCTAGTAATAACTAGGAATAGGGGCCAGAAGTTCACTCCCCAAAATAAATCAGAGAAAAAAAGCCTCCCTAAGCCCCCTAAAGCTTACCAGCCTGGCACACCAAGCATAGAGCTTGGTAATCCCATGCTGTGGGATTTTGGGCCAGTGGCATGCTATCCACTTGCACTTTAAATTGCTATAGGGGTATAGTATAGGTATATTCTTAATGAACCTATGCTTACGTTTTCGTGTCCTGTGTCCTACACCAGCTCAGTTAAAATTATGCCAGTGGGGCATCTGTGAGACACCCCACTGAGATCTGCGGTGGAGGCAGACACATCCCCTTTAGAATGACTCAGGGTACACAAGATACATTTGGAGAACAACATGAAATTGCTGAGATTAGTTGGGAGCTTTTTGTAGGGAAAACAATGTTTTTGGCAGATGTTTCATAATTGGAAACCAATGTGACCACTGGAAGCCTTGAAATCGAGTTGTGATCAATATTCCTAGGCTGGAGAGAATAAATCTTAGCCACCACTGCCCTGCGTCATTCCCTGTCTAATTTAGTGAGAGCTAGTGTTTACTTTATAGTAGGGTGGAGCAGGCCCTATGCTACTTTGATTAACTGTGCCTAAAGAAAGTTGATACCATGACTTTGCCTTTGGAAGTTACTGCTTTAATCTGTGAACTGTGATCTGTGTAGTAAAGTGTACTGAAGTTGTACTGTGATAAGCTGCTGTTGCAGATTGGCTTGTGTGGCTCTAGGAGCTACACTGGTTAACACAGAGCTGAGTTGTACAGCTGTTTATCGGCTGACCAGGACATGTAGTGTGACTATTTATGTGCAATACATGTAATTGAAATGGATGTTTTTGTGAATTTTAATTGTTGCATTGTGCATTGTTTTGGGAACTGACTATTCGTAATCCAAGGTGGTATTTGGGAAGATTAGAACATAGTGGTTTTTCATAAAGAACAGTTGGTAGCACCTTTACTAAACCAGATAGCCTCTATTAAGATACAATTTAATGCAAGCTATGCATTCACCAGGGATGTCTACAGATTTTAGGTTCTCAACCACTGCCTCTGGCCCAACTCTAGTCCTTGCTGAAGTTTCACCTAGTCGTCACCTTCTGCCAGGAAATCTTGACCTGGTTCTGTGATTTTTGGCGATTGTACCAGAAAATGTTTGTATGTACGTGTCCTTTGTCAGCACCATAAGGGGGCAGGTTCAGGACTTGTGTGTTCCTTGTTTTCACTACTAATATCCCTTGTTCGGTGGAGAGTCTCTACAGTATGTTTAGTAACTCTTCATTGGTAGGAGGGCTAAAGAGACCAAAAAACCCTCTAGTTAAAGGTAAAGAGGCTCTTTTCTAAAATGGAAAGTATTTGTACAGTACCCAACACAAGGAAAAATAGCATTACCCATAAATCCTTGCAGCAGGCGGAGCTATGCAAATCACCTCTTTATTTCTCTGAGCAAACCAAGGCCCTTAGAAATGCAATGCCAAGTATTAGCTTTAACTTTACACAACCAAACACATCCAACTAGTGGACACATGTTTCAAGCTTTAGACTCTCATCAGCACTAGGACGGATGTTTCTGGACGTATGGGGAGTGAGACTTGGTGAGTACCAAAACCAGAAACATCTATGTTACTATGTTAAGCCTACCTGTGCTGGAAGTCTAATCCCAAGCCCTGTTCTTGTCTAGTTCCTAATAATTCTTGTTCTAGCTGCTGAGCGCCGGCATGACCGCCAATGACCAGTGTTTGTGGGGTTGGTGGCCACACAACACTAGTTCAGTGACTTCTACTCTTATTTGACTGGAGGATCACTTTAATAAATCTGCTCTTGAGTTTTTAAAGTAAACATTTATCACTCGATTTGCAAACGCTAATGCACAATTCTGCCATTAACTAAGTCAAACAGTCCAGGTCATTAGAGGAAAGGATGACTCACTGATCTGCATGTGAATTCTACTGGAAGAACAATGTGGACATTACAGACAAATAAATGTAATTCAGCCATTATCGCCAAAGCATCTGCAGCCAATCTACAAATAAGTGCTAGGCGTAATAAAACATAGCATTTGTCACATTTGTCACTTCGTAATGAGTGTGTGGGGGAATCGACAGGAAACACAAAATAATACTCATTTGTCTTCTAAAAAAAACGATGACAGATGTGTCTGAGAAAAGTACCAGCATCCGTCATTTGGTGTGTATATCTTCATCTTGTTACAAATGTTTTACATTTTAAATAAAGCTTTTCTCAAGCTACCATTGTGTATTTTTTTAGCTTTTATTCAAGTTTTACATTACAGCTTTTTACATATAGAATGTATGTTCAAAGGGGCAGCACAATCATACCCCATAAATGCATCAAACAATTGGGCATAAGGATCAGATGTTTATGGGTCTTCAACCAAAGATTCGGAATATTGTGTATTTTATGGGTGAAATGTTCTGGCAAAAATACAATATATACATATATATATATATATATATATATATATATATATTTACACATAAACAAACCCCATCCCACTCACAGCAACCTAAAGGTGTCCCTGCTACCGACCTCACCCACAACAGCCCCCTAGCTTTCACAGTGACCATTTTACTAAAGTACTAAAAATAAACATTTAATGGGTATAGGAATAATAAATTATGCGGCAAAAGGTGCCAAAGTTTGGGTTTGCCAGGTTCAGCCGAACTTTTAGTGAAAAGTTTGGTTCGGGACCTGGACTTGACCCTGAACAAGTCAATGGGCAAATGAACTTTAGGGTTGAAAAATTGCTGTAAATCTAATATTGTGAAATCTAGGAGGCTGCTGTGGGTGAGATTGGGTGCAGGGACCCCTTGGGGGGAAGCTGTGAGTTGTGTGGGCTTTTTTTATTATGTGCAATTTTTTAATATCAAAATATATAAAAAAAAAAAACATGAGGTCCCCCTTCCAAGGCTCTAAGCAGCCTGGCACACAAAGCACAGGGACAGATGAGCCCAGAACCAAGGGGCCCAGCGGCTGACCCAAGTCCGGGTGCATTACCAACTCCTATGCTCTTCGGCAGTGCCCCGATGCTCTTCCAACAGGCACCTGGCTCGTCCACCTCTCCCTGGACATTGGTGGTAATATATTTGAGATTCAGATGTTGAGGGATAGCAAGGAGAGTTTATGCTATTGAACTGCATGGGGGCAACCATCTTGCCACAATTTTGTAAACATTGTTAAATACATTGTAAACAACTCTGCAGAAGCTGAACCCATTGACTTACATTGATTCATACGTAGTTACATTCATCACCTCCAGCAGCTGCTGATTCAGGTTGTGTGTAACATGAGAGATGCTGACCCCTTTTCTGAGGAAAATATCTCAGTTTGCTGTGGACTGCTTATAGCTAAATCCCAGGCTCCAGTCTGCCCTTTGTGGGGACACAATAAGGCTGATTCCAAGCCTCGCCGTAATTGCTCAGTTTAGCCCAGGTCCAGAACTTGCGAACGCTCGTTTTATTCACAGCCTCATCTGAGATTCTTTTTCCCAGGCGTATGCAAGCTTAAGTGATTTGCGTAAGCTTTCGGATGCACAAGCACTGCTGAGGATAAGGGCAGCCATTTCACCAGAAGAGCAAGGAGTAGCTGTTAAGGGGTATAGAGAGGCCCTGACCCACATGGCAACTCTGTGTTGGAGCAATGTGTGAGTAGGCCTGAATGCCCAGAGAACCTTTTATTTGTATATCCTGCTATGAGACTGCTGTGCTGAATTGTTCATTTCTTATTTCATGCTGAAGTGAGCTATTTAAGTTGTCCTTCAGTGGAAAAATAAGGAGCACTCCCACCAGCATAATATATGCTGCCATGACTGCGTGCATTGGATGGAGGTACGCTGGAGATGCCACACATGCATGTGCGATGGGAATCATTCTAGAGGTGAGTATTTGTGGAAGCCTCAGGGTTTAATAAAGTGGGGCAACTGAAATTGGAAGGTCCCAGGGGAGTGCTTTCACCTGTCCCTGGAGATAATAAGAATTTACGGCCAGGCGTGCAGGGCTATGGCTCCCTTAAAATGGTCTGCCTGGGCAAAAAAACTAACACATTTGTGTTATTCATGCACATCCATGCCACTCGATTAACTGCAATGGAGGGGGTCAATCACTGTTACCGATGCTGGGGGGGTAGCTGGTTGTTTGGAGCTCGTCATTAATTACAAGCCACAGGACTCAATCTCAGAACCTGGTAAGTTTTATGCACCTGTAGCAGGAAAGAAAAGCTGCGGAGGAACATCAAATAAGTATAGTTTTTTTGTTTACTGTATAGAAAGACCCTTTTTCAGATATGTCAGAGTGGCTTTTGGACTGGAATATATAGTACATTGTTTAGTTAAAATTGTCTGGACTGCAGTAGCAAAGCAAGCAGACATGTTCCAGCAACCATAATTTAAAGCACAGATAAAGAAAATATATTTGCTTAGTTTTTGACTGCGCAGCCAACACAGAAACCCTTAATGTCCATTTTAACATCAGCAAGTGCTTCATTGACTTTACAATTTTCTCAGATTAACAAATGCTGGCACAGGACATAAACTTAGGCAAATGAGTCTAGCTCCCTGTAGAAATCAGAAGGTGTCCATTAAGGTTACTGTTGACTAGCAATGCATAGAAATCTAAAACCCTCGACGTCAGCTGGCGTAAACAAACAAATGAGAACTCGGCTACCGCAAATCACAAACTCCTCATAAATTACTTTTATTGTACTTTCCTGCTCTAATTTTATAAGGAAAATGTTCTGGGCCTCATCAAAACTTTCAGACCTTCCTGGCAAATGTCACATCTTCTACAATATATGCGGCTGTGGATAAAGAAGCCGGAGAAACTCTATCCACCAAGTGTGTTTAGAAGAGAAAATGAGCAAAGAACAACTAACAAGTGAGCCCACGGGGCGCCATGAATCTTGAAAAGTACGTGCGTTCAGCACTTTCCAAAATGACTTGTCATTCCGCTAATTAAAGCACAATTGTCTGCGTTTATGCCAAGATTCATTAGTATGGGGACGGCCATTCCTCACACTGGAGCTGCTCAGCTGCTCACCATTGTCAGCAGGAAGTGGAATGGAAGTGGCAAATAATTAAAAAGTTTATGAGGATGCAGAAAACAATCAACACTCTATTCACGTATGGATAGATATTATACATCAAAAAATATATAACTTTACATTTGACTAAATTATATAAATGATTTTGTGAGCTACTGGAATTTTGGGGATTATGAGAGCTTTTAAAACGGACCTTTGGTCAAAAATTAATTTCAATTCTTTTTTAACAATTCCCCCCCACATACAATTTGGGGTGATCCAATAGTCAACTATCATTAAAAGAAAAGGCCACCAGACAGGTGCTTGAGGGCTCAAGGTGACCCGCTTACTCCATTGCTAGTCCCATGTGACTGATCATCCTCCCGCAGCCCCGATTTGTGAAGCCAGCAGCTGCACTTCCTGCTGCCGGCTGGTGGGTGTGGCCTGTGTACGTCAGCTCCCATTGACAACAATAGGCACCTCTGTAAATGGAATTTCCCAGTGTATAGAGGTGCCCATTTGACACTTACCTTGGCCGTACTCCAGCAGTGATCATTGCTCGATCACCGCACCGAGCGCTACCATCTTCCCTGGGCTGCACAGTGCAGCCGGACTAGAAGCCAAGGTAAGTGTTTAATGCTTGTTAAGGGAGACAGGGTTAAGAAGCAGAGGTGATCTTCTTGTTCTGAGTATTCAGATGATTCATTTCAGAATTCTGTGAAACGTAAATGTTCTGCTGAAGCGGAAAGTTGGACCCAAGGTGGTATACCACAACCATTCTGATTTTGATGCTATGACTTCAAAAATGAGGAAAGTCCCTTGTTATTGGGACTCTTGGTATCCTTTTCCAGAAAGTAGTGTACTTTTCCAAAGGTAGACCATTTTATTGCTATTCTAAGACTTCATCTCCTCCGACTGGAGAGCCAGGTTCTCTAAAGACTCTTCTGAACGTTGTTTCGAGTCTCTCTTGAAAGATCAACATACCATTTTAGGGACTGCTAACTGGTGAATACTAACTGTTCTTTGGTCTTGTTGGCAAAAGCAGTGTGTTCAATTAGAAGCCTTGGGAAAAGAATGTTCTCAATAAGGTTCCTTCTGATCAGATTGTTTGCATGGTTGAGAACGGTAATGGATATCCAGTTGAAGGCCTTTCTTGATACAATATAGATGTCTGCTAGGGCTATATCCCTCTCAGTAGCTTTCAGGCGGACCATTTGGTTGAAGGCTTTACCCTTTAAGTATAGGAAAGCTTTTTGGGGAAGATTTGAAGGATCTGATGAAGGAGCTTACGGGTGGGAAGAGTACTTTTCTTCCTCAGAGATGTTTCCCAATGGGTTCTAGGAAGCCGGAACAGAACCATCCTTTTTGTTATTTCAACAAATATCAAGGACAAGGGAAGAGACCCTTATTTCCCAACAACTCTAGTAAAAACAGATCTTTCTTCAGGCAAAAAAAACATGGAAACACAATCCTTTTGTTCCTTCCAAGCCCTCCAATGCATGAAGTAGGGCACTCGCCCTGTCGGGTGGGGGGGGGGGCGATTGCTCAGCTTTGCTCAGGTCTGGTTGAATCATGAGTCAGATGTCTGGGTGAGAGAGATTGTTCTATCAGGCTACAAGAGTTTTGATCCTTTCCACCAAATATTTTTTTCTGTGCAAATCTGCCACAGGATCCACATGGAATGCCACAAGCTGTGCAAGACCTCATTCAAGCTGGAGTCATTGTTCCGGTCCCCTTACCAAAACAATGTTTGGGGTTCTACTCAAACTTGTTCATTGTTCCCAAAAAAGGATGGGTCCGTCAGATCCATTCTGGATCCAAAATGCTTGAATCCCTTTTTGGTAAACAGAAGATTCCGTATGGAATTCCTGAGATCAGTGCTATCCTATATGATGCTTTTTTTGCACATTCTGATTTGTGTAGCCCACCACAGATTTCTTTGTTTTGTTATTCCGGACGATCATTATCAATTTGTGGCACTTCCCCTCAGACTTTCCACTGGGTTTTCACCCAAAAACACCAAAAAGGTGTTTTAAGACGAAAGGAAGTGCAGGTGATCCCCTGTTTGGACAACTTACTGATCAAGGTGCCATACTCATCTGAGATGGCCAACTTTAGGTCTTTAGGTCTTTCAACCCTGGAACAGTTTGGTTGGTTGGTCAACTACAAAAAGTCTTGCCTGTCTCCTGCTACCTCTATAACTTATATAGGTATGCTTATGGATACCAGAGAGGCAAAGGTTTTTCTTCCGGAGAAAAAAGGTCTTCATCTCATGGAACAGGTTCACAACTTGTATGTTCTAGAGAAATCCACTTATCACAATTGTATGTGAGTTCTAGGTCTTATGGTGCCGGCGATGGAAGCCATTTCATACACCCAATTTCGAAACCAGCCAACTTCATTTGTTCATTTTGGACAAATGAGACAGATCCCAACTGTCTCTAGACAAGACTTGTTTTCTATCGACAGATCTGAAGATGTAAATAATCATTAACTATTATTTCTATCTGGCAACAATACCATGCTCTCCTTGACAGTCTGGAGCTTGTCATCAGTTGTTTATTCTTCCTATTGGACTAGAGAATCATAACGACGGACGTCAGCCTGTTGGGCTGAGGAGGAGTCCTAGAGGGATCTTTCTGTTCAGTCAAAAGCAGATTCCAAGCGGTCGATCTACATTTCTTGCACTTTAAATGGCTGTTTCGTGCATTTTAACATGGTTTTAGACGAGTAACAAACCACATGTATCATCCAGGTGATACTTGAGATAGTCGTACTTGAAGAAAATACGTTGGGAACCCATGGCCTATCCTATCATTTCTATCCTGGTGAAAGCTAAAAAGGACTCTATGTCAAAGGTATATCATAGGTACTGGAAAGTCTATTTTCACTGGTGTAGATGTCATAATTTTGCAGTGCGTGTATTTTCCATTTGGCGCATTATTACGTTTCTTCAATCCGGCTTGGAAAAGGGTGTCAATGAGTACCGTAAAGGGTCAGGTTTCAGCCTATCCTTTTTCAAAAACGCATTGCTGAGAACTACTCTATTCAGATCTTCCTACAGGAAGTGGCTCATATCACTCCTGAGTTCAAAAAGCCTATCAAGCCATGGAATCTGAATCTTGTCCTTTCTGCTCTCCAACTCTCTCCCTTTGAACCTATGGATTCTTCTTCCCCCATTCTCCATTACAACATTGCGCAGAGTCTCAGACTTGGCGGCTTTGACTACTTTCTGGCCATTCCTTGTTTTTCATAATAAAAAAGCTGCCTTTTGCTTACCAAGGTTTTTTTTTTTACCAAAGGTTGTTTCTTTGTTTCATAATAATAAAGAGATAATCATTCCTTCTTTTTGTCCGACTTCCTCATCTAATAGATTTTGTTCCAGCATTACCATTTTACCTACATAGGGCTAAGGAACATCTGATTCTCTTTTCATCTTCTTTGAGGGGCCTAAGAAAGGCCAAGCGGTTCCGGCTAAGACTGCTGGTAAATGGATTAGATTGGCAATTTCTCGGGCCTATGCTTCCAAGGGAAAACAACCATTTTTGAAGAGTCTGCTCATTCCACCAGATCAGAAGGATCATCTTGGGCTTCCATCACTAAGCCTCAGTGGAACAGGCTTGCAAGGCCGCTATTTGGTCCTCAGTTCATACTTTCACAGAGTTTTACAGAATTGACAAATGGGCATCAGCTGATGCTGCTTTGGGATGCAAGGTCCTTCACACCATGGTTAAGTAATGCTTCTAATTCTGCTATTGCAGCCTTCCTTTTATTGCCCTCCTGACTTCTCACTGCTTTGTTGCTCCTCAACTGTTCAGAATCAAGAGGAGTCCTGATGCCACATCCTCCAGGTTTGCTCTGTGTCAATACAAAACTTTATTGATTGTGCCAAAGGTTCTCCTATGAACACTACATCAAAACCCAACTGTTCAGAATCAAGAGAAGCCCTGATGCTGTGTCCCCCCACGTGGCCAGAAGAAAGAACCTTTACGGGGCTAAAGAATGCATTGTCTTATTGTTCCACTTCAAGGGGCACAATAAAACCTTAGGGGTCCACATCCGATTTAATTTTTGAACGTGTATATTTTTGTGTGGCAAAATGATGTCTTAGTTACTGAGCTGAACTAGCATTTTTGTTTTTTCTAAAGTTAGCAAATGTGTGTTTTATAGAGGCTGCTTTTGCTATCTGCAATCTGTTGCTAATGGCAATGTACACCAAGTACAGACACCTTGTATGTTGCCTATAGCAACAGAATGCAGATAGTTGCATAGAACACTGCTGCTGGGCATGTGTAAGGTTGAGTGAGCTCCCTCACCTCAGCAGTTGCCATAGCAGCAGTGTTTTGTGTGTCACACTGTTTGTGTACAGACTTGTTGTACGTTGCCAATAGCAACCAATTGCAGGTAGTGGAAACTGCTTCTATAAAACGCACATTTTCTACTAGATCAGCTCAGCACCTTAAACCGGACCAACACCCATTTTTACTTTAACAGGTGTTGGTCCCGCTGTCTGGTAATCGTAAGAAGCTCGGGGGGCCATCCAGAATGCTGGAGCCCCCCTCGCAGCAAACTGCACAAAAAGCTTGTAGTACTCACCTTTATTACGAGCCAGCGGCGAGAACGGAGTCCAGCAATTGGCCGTCGGGTGGTCATGTGGGCAGGTCCTGCCAGTGGCCGGCACAAAAGCCGCAACTGCGGCTGATTGGCGGCCAATCGCTGGACTCCTTTCTCCTATGATTTATATATCATAATGGGGCCTTATGGCAGTGGCAGCCATCAGACATTAGGAGCCAGTCTTCTAGGCCACAGGGAGGAGGGGGGAAAGAAAAAAAAAGAGGGTGAGAGATTGCTAACTTTTTTTCCCCTAAAGTGTACAGTGACTGGGGGTTATGTACAATGCCCCCAGGGGGTTTGGTGACTGGACTTACGCTTTAAAGCGTGAACAGAAGTGGAATAGGAAAGGTGACCAGGTGAGGTGGTAAAAGGTGAGCAGTGGTGAGACCGTAAAAAAGGAGAGGTGGGCAAAGTTGAGACAATAAGAGGTAAGCAGAGGTGGGTAGAGGTAGGCAGAGGTGAGGCGGTAAGAAAAATAAATGACTCACCTCTACAGAAAAATTCTTCAGTGCCTCTAGCTTTCTGCTTCGGGAATTAGAGATGTGTATTGCAGGCAAGGCAAGCCCTGCTCTCCAACTGCTTAGGTGTGTTTGGGGTCTGCAACTGAGGGTTGTACATCCATGTACTAGAACAAGGTGAGTACCTTTATAATTCAGGGCTCAATGATAGCAGGATAGTAGGGGTAGTTTAGCTTGGTTTACTGTCTCTGTGGAGTTAAAAAGAGACTAATGCACACCTTAGATCAATTTCTTATATCTGTTATATTTCATAAAGAGTCAAACAATACATTAAAAAATATTACAGATTCACTAATGTTCTCCAATAGCACAGTACGTGCAAAACCATTTGTACAGAAAAGAATAGTAATTGTAAGGGTATCTGATATTATGTATAAAACAGAGTAGGCATTGCAAAACAGTATTTTCACCATAGGATGGCAGCAGAGTACAGAGAAAGTTTCCGATGCTGAAAGCAGTACACTCTAAAAAAGAGTCTATCTTAAATGTTTCCCACACCCTGTACATAGATTGCTCACATTAAAAATCATCCTACCTGCATCTACTGCATGTTATGAACCTTTAAACACCCAAGATGGCGGCTAATGCAGCATCAGGCAGCCTGCAAACAGGAAGTGCCTTCTGACTGTGCTGCTCTGCATTTTAGGATTGCTGTCCTTTTCCTGACCCCAGCTCTGCTCTGTTTGAGCAAAGCACAGCTATAACCCTCCCCCCTGTACTTTATCCCACTCTCGTCAGTAAGTGTGATGCTTCTGAGTCAAGATGGCGGCGCCCGTATCCTAAAGTCCTGAACAGAGTTGCAGCCCAGTGGGGGAAAGAATAATAAGTAAGTGACTAAAAACTTAAAATATATTAATTTTAGATGCTGGGGAATCGTTTTTTAAGGGTTTGGGCTTTTCAATAAATCATGGTGAAGGTCCAGTTTACAGTAGCAAGGTATAACATAAAAAACATTATACTTTTATAATTATTTTAATCCTTGGTGCAGTTCAGCACCATTTGTAGTCGTGCAAAATATTTAAGAATTTGATCTCAGGAAAACAATCATTAAAAAATGTTTTTTCTCACAGAAAAAATGATCACAGTGTTGATTTAGGCCTGTTGTCATGTTTTCATCCCATGTTACTCTCACAGGGATCGCTAAATGGATGAAAAAAACAGTACATATAGCAGAGGAGTATATAGGTTTTCTGGCACCCGGGGCAAAGATTCAAAATGGCGCCCCCCACCTCTGCTCAGGCCCCCTTTGGCACCCCCCTGACCTGCTGCTCCCGGGGCAAATGCCCCCCTGCTCCCCCCTAGCTATACCACTGCATATAGACAATACAATGTTATCAGCAGTATAATCAGTATTACAGAAATGCGTAAAAATAACGGTTACCAGGCAGACAGGACTTGATTCAATAAGATTTGAAAATAATTATCATGGTAGTAAAAAATTCACTTTATGAGAAAAAAAATATAAAACTTTCACTGTTGCTGAATCACAAGTTAGGAAAACAGCGAAAGTAATGAACATTTTACTCCTTTTTACACTGTAGTAAAGAGTGCCATTAGCTTTTTATCTGATGATTCAGTAACAGTGAAATGCTTTTTCCTCATGAAGTGAATATTCTACTTCCATAAGAATCTTTTTCAGGCTTGCTGATGAACCCTTTGTCAGGTCAAGTGTTCGGGTTGGTGTCTAATCTGGTCGCCATTATTTGGCTCTAAATGGCGCCAGTATTCCCCCTGGGCCGCCACACATAAAGGCCAAGCAGGCTGCCCAGACGCATTACAGTGCACGGATCCTCCATCTGGTGTAGAGAGACCAATCACAGACTACCTGAGTGTATCCATTTTGGTATATATGCATTGGTGGCCATCGTATGCTTGCACACACATAGGAATTTTCCTCTGCGTTTAACTCATCCATGTAGTGAGTATATACATGCCTGAGCGGTGGGCTGCCCTAATTACAGCAGCAGTTGGGGGTTAGGTGCCTTGCTCAAGAGAACTTCAGTCATGTTCCATGGGCGAAGTTGAATCCACAGGGAAATGAATAGCACATTGTTGCTGTGGCGGTGCTTCTCCCAACAATAGTACATGGAATATCGTTATAATGAATATATGTCTGCAGATTGTGTTTTACTATGGCGCCCAACACAGAGCTATGAAGATGCATGCTAATTAGTGCAATTCAATATGGTCTTTTGGGCAGCATGAATGTGTGGTGAGTGGATGTGTGTGTAAGGCAACGGTGCATGTGCATGGGGGGACCCCCGATTTTTAGCAACACAACGTTGTGCTTTTTTAATACTTTTCTGGTGTAATACATTGGTGCTGTGTGGGTGAGTGCAATATTATGAATAAAGTTGGTTTTCATCACTTTCTATCCTGTTCCCCTTGAATGATTTTTTCATACATACCATAGTGCCAGACCCACAGGTAACCTAGTGGTTATGTGTTCTACAGTGGATATTTATTTTGGCTAGTGGGACTCCGGGTATTAACACGGCAGTGCACATGCAGGTAATTGTAGGAGTCTCCTTGCCTATAACTTTGTAGGAGTTGAATCCACAACCCTCAGGTTGCAAGGCCGCTTCCTTACCTCTAGGCTATGACTGCCCAGATCTGCCTTATTGATGGTAGGGGAATTAAAGGGGATTACTTTAAATAGAGCAAACGGCTCTGATTGGACAAGGGCCCGTGCATGTGCAGTAAGACCAGGGAAATGTGAGTTTATATGCTCGTTCTGGGGGGTTTCAGACAGAGGGGCATTCCTCTGGGGATCGGAGTCCCCTCCCTCCCGCGCCCACCTTCCAGCAATCTCTGGCCGGCACCTGGCTTCTGCTGATCACCCAGTGGCTGTCGGCATGGAGCAGCATAGGACAGAGAGGTCGGTGCTGGAAAGTAAAGAAAAAAATGGGTGTTTATTAAATTACATTTTGCTATATGTTTTTTTTTTTACATTTAACCCTTTGTGAACTGGTAAGGTGATCCATAGGAAAATAAGAATAAAAGAGAGAAGAAATGAGAGTAGGGAAAAGAAAGAGAAGGAAGGACAGAGAAAGAAAAAAAGAAAGTAAGAAAATGGAAAGGAAGGAAGAGAGGAAAGAGAAGGAAGGGAAAAGGAAACTCCTTTTACACTGTAGTAAAGAGTGCCATCTGGTGATTTAGTAACAGTGAAATGCTTTTTCCACATGAAGTGAATATTTTACTTGTATGATAATTTTTTTCAGGCTTCCTGATGAACCCTTCGTCAGATCAAGTGTTCGGGTTAGTGTCTAATATGGTCGCCATTGTTTGGCTCTAAATGGCGCCAGTATTACCCCTTGGCCAGCCATATGCTCTGGCTGCCGACTGTGTGCCAGCCACCTGGAAAGGCCAACCAGGCGACGCAGACGCATTACTGTGCACGGATCCTCCATCTGGTGGATAAAGACCAATCACAATCACAGTATATCCATTTCGGAATATATGGTTTTTCCACATACTGTTCTATTGAAGAACATTTTTAGGAGCATTGGTGGCTATTGTATGCTTGCACACACATAGGAATTTTCCTGTGCATTTAACCCATCCATGTAGTGAGTATACCCATGCCTAAGTGGTAGGCTGCCCTAATTACAGCAGAAGTTGGGTGTTAGGTGCCTTGCTCAAGAGAACTTCAGTCATGTTCCATGGCCAGAACCAAATCCACAACCCTCAGGTTGCCAGGCCGCTTCCTCAACTCTAGGCCATGACTGCCCAGATCTGCCTTATTGATGGTAGGGGGATTAAAGGGGAATTCCAGACTATACTGACACCCTTGCCTTTATAAATTTAGTGTCAATAACTTCCTTCATATATTAAAAGGAGCACTATCGTGAAAAAATGGCCCAATTATATCAATTCATATAAATATGCTGGGGGGAGGGGTCACTTATATACCTGCCATCAAGAAACATCCAGCCAACCTTGTTTTTCTTTCTTTAAATGGAAAGAAAAGGACATCCAGGGTGACAGTCTCTGTCACCCCTGATAGACTAAAGCTGTCACCCCTGGATTTTATTCCTACCATTAGAGAATTAACCACAAGCTTGGCGGGAGTTTTATTCAGTTAATGTGTATAAGTGACCCCTCCTATCATTAGCTAGAAATTGATATTTTCGTCGGAACACTGATTTATTTGCTGTCCCTTGGTGTGAGATAGCAGCCGATTAGTCATTGCTTAGGTGTGGCAATGGCATCATTGCCACATACAACAGTGGCAGTGAAAGAAGGAGGCGGAGCTTTACAGCTAAAACAAGCTTCATTATCTGGGATTAGCTTGAAGCAGGAGCAGAGAGAATTGGCAAAAGGTGTTCTTCATGTGGTAAGCAATTCAGGGGATGCTAGTTAAAAATGGGGGTTTTGGTCTGCTTTAAGCTGTGGACTCTAGATTGGTTCTTGTGCTAATACAGATACTCCATACCAGTGTTCCAACAGTAATGGCTTGCTAGCCAACCATGTGGCTGGATAGGATCCCGTCTGACACATGATCAGAAGTCACAGAATCAAAGGCTTACCGTATTTTTCGCCTTATAAGATGCACCTAGGATTTGGAGAAGAAAAACTAGAAAAAAATATTCTAAGCCAAATGTTGTGCTAAAACATCCAATTCCCATAGGCAGTGTGGGATGCCCCCCTCCCATAGACAGTGGGGCATTCCCCCCTTCCTACTCCCCGCTCCCATTCCCATATAGACAGTGTGGCCTCCCCCCATTCCCATATAGGCAGTGCGTCATTCCCCCCTCCCATTCCCATATAGGTAGTGTGGCACCCCCCCTCCCATTCCCATATAGGCAGTGTGGCATGCCCCCTCCCATTCCCATATAGGCAGTGTGGCATCCCCCCTCCCATTCCCATATAGGCAGTGTGGCATCCCCCCTCCCATTCCCATATAGGCAGTGTGGCATGCCCCCTCCCATTCCCATATAGGCAGTGTAGCATCCCCCTCCCATTCCCATATAGACAGTGTGGCATCCCCCCATTCCCATATAGGCAGTGTGGCATCCCCCCTCCAATTCCCATATAGGCAGTGTGGCATTCCTCCCTCCCATTTCCATATAGGCAGTGTGGCATCCCCCCCTCCCATTCCCATATAGACAGTGTGGCCTCCCCCCATTCCCATATAGGCAGTGCGTCATTCCCCCCTCCCATTCCCATATAGGTAGTGTGGCACCCCCCCTCCCATTCCCATATAGGCAGTGTGGCATGCCCCCTCCCATTCCCATATAGGCAGTGTGGCATCCCCCCTCCCATTCCCATATAGGCAGTGTGGCATCCCCCCTCCCATTCCCATATAGGCAGTGTGGCATGCCCCCTCCCATTCCCATATAGGCAGTGTAGCATCCCCCTCCCATTCCCATATAGACAGTGTGGCATCCCCCCATTCCCATATAGGCAGTGTGGCATCCCCCCTCCAATTCCCATATAGGCAGTGTGGCATTCCTCCCTCCCATTTCCATATAGGCAGTGTGGCATCCCCCCCTCCCATTCCCATATAGGCAGTGTGGCATCCCCCTCCCATTCCCATATAGACAGTGTGGCATCCCCCCATTCCCATATAGGCAGTGTTGCATCCCCCCTCCAATTCCCATATAGGTAGTGTGGCATTCCTTCCTCCCATTTCCATATAGGCAGTGTGGCATTCCCCCCTCCCATTCCCATATAGGCAGTGTGGCATCCCCCTCCCATTCCCATATAGACAGTGTGGCATCCCCCCATTCCCATATAGGCAGTGTGGCATCCCACCTCCAATTCCCATATAGGCAGTGTGGCATTCCTCCCTCCCATTTCCATATAGGCAGTGTGGCATTCCTCCCTCCCATTTCCATATAGGCAGTGTGGCATTACCCATTCCCATATAGACAGTGTGGCACCCCCCCATTCCCATAGGCAGTGTGGCATCCCCCCTCCCATTCCCATATAGGCAGTGTGGCATTCCCCCCTCCCATTCCCATATAGACAGTGCATCATTCCCCCCTCCCATTCCCATATAGGCAGTGTGGCATTCCCCCCTCCCATTCCCATATAGACAGTGCATCATTCCCCCCTCCCATTCCCATATAGGCAGTGTGGCATTCCTCCCTCCCATTCAAATATAGGCAGTGTGGCATTCCCCCCTCCCATTCAAATATAAGCAGTGTGGCATCCCCCCATTCCCATATAGGCAGTGTGGCACCCCTTCCATTCCCCATATAGGTAGTTTGGGGGAAAGGAGTGGGGCTTGTAAACATGTTCCATTTGAGTTTCCTCTCTAGGGGGAGGAGCTCGCTCTTTCCATAGCCATCCTGAAGGACTCGTAGAAATACCATTACAGGAGACTAACAGGGATTTTTAGTATAATAAAATATATTATTCATTTATTGTATATATGTAAAATTATCTCTATTAATTATGTTTCCTGTGTCATCATAATTGTTACTATTTTGGCTATTTGATATTTCAATTGCAGAAGTGTATATTTATAATTTATAAAAAAATATATATTTTTTTGCTATTAATTTCAGCAACCGCAAGAAGGGCCACTCTCTTAACGTCCAATGCGTCGTGTGACCGGATCTTTGATTACTCAGCGTTTTGTCCAGCTTCCCTGGCTCGTCCCACGACGTATACATCTTGAGGAGTTCCAGTTTCTATACCTGTTTTGAGAGTTGCAAGCTGACTGGTGGCTGGCTTCTGGGTAAGTCTGTTTATTTTTTTAGTAGATCTGCCTATCTACTTTTTGCATTAGCAAATGTTTTTTGCGTGTCTAATATGTGCGCACTTTTTGGTTGAGGCCCAAGTTAAGTGTGTTTGGAAATTTATCTCCCTGCTCTCCCTCCCTTCTACTGTGTTCATGGCCTTCCTTTAATGCCCCCTTCTCACTGTCCCGGGTTACAAATGCTTGGTCCCGGCCTTCTGCCTTACCTTTAGCTTTATTTGCCAACTCTGTCCAAATATGTACTATTTTGTTTTGCCTGTCTTGCTGTTGTGTTATAGAGATTCCGGGTCAGCATTATTCGGGTACCCAAAGCTATGCTGCCCAAAGCATTCGCTAGCATTTGGTGGACTCCTCTTTCTCATAATTTGTTATTTTTTGCCCCTACGTTATTTTCTAATTAGTCTAGATCTTTGGATTTTCTGGGTGTGCTTAAAAAACAGTTAATGTTTTTGGTAATTTATTGTAGAGAATTAAGTGTAAAGGGTCAAATATTGTTGGGTTAAGGCACAACTCTGGACGCAGGTAGACATACATTTGGTGTAAAAATTTGTGCCTGTCCGGCTTTTCAAAAGTCCCCAAAGTCCAGCATGGCCAGTTACGGCATTGCTGCCTGGCTTTCTCTGTTGGTTGCTTGATGTGCATCCAGCCTGTCCAATCTTTGTGTAGCAACCTGGTTGGCCTCCATAATAGCCCCAAGCAGCACCTCCATCTGTTGGTTGTGGCGCTGCCACAAGCACTGTAGCCATGTCTTCCTTGAGCAAACTGGCAGTCCGTCGCACCACTTTAAAATATCTGTTGGCATTTTGCCGAAAAGAGACCCTGTTGGCCCGCCAGTTTGCCTCCATGATTTGGCCCTGCCACGCCAGAGACAGGTGCCACCTCGCTGCAGGACGTGGCTGACTTTCTCCTCTGTGCAATTGGGAGCTGGTGGGGCTGCTGCTGGAGGAAGGAAGATCTTGATGCTGGGAGTAGTGGTAATTCCCAGCGTCCCTGGTGCCAGCAGCTGGTGGAGGCATACAGATGATATTGGGGGTCTCCACCAGATTTCCTTCCTCCAGCTTATTAATTTCTGCCATGAGAGGTGCCAACTGTGTGGAGAAAGGTCATCATTTGCATTAGTTTGGCTCAATGTTAACACACAGCCTACATGACCTAAAATTTTTCAAGGGGCTCACACTCCTCCTCCACACTGAGCCCCTGGCCTTTTCTAAATAAGCACACACATTTACCTCGTCACTGTCGGGACTCCCTGGGTGGCTGGCTGGTGGCTTGGCGGCAGGCACTTCGGAGGGGGCAGCTGTGGCCACAGGTGGAAAGTCTGGAGGGTCAGTCGATGCTGGCTGGGAGGGGGGTTCTGCAAAGTCGAGATAAATGCACTTTTAGTTTGCTCTTTACAGTATCTGTGCCCCTTCAAAATCATCACAGGGGTTACACACTGGGACCCATAGCAATGTGGGGGCCCGTTAGGCGTTACATTTATAGATAGACACATCTCCCAAACAAGCCCTCAAAGTTGGGGGTGCATCTAGGCACCCAGTGCCAAGCTACAATTAGCAACCAAGTCATACTACTGGTGTCCATGGTGCCTGATGCCCCTTGGTAGGTGTTAGGGTGGAGCATCCCCGCTACCCGCTCCTCAGCCTGGTTAAATTGCAGAGCCCTGGGGAGCCTCCCACTGATTTTCAACCTAGATTCAAACAAAGGAAAGTTTGGCTTTACAGAGATGGCCAATGTTTCCAGTACATTGGCTGATTGATCAACACTTACCGCTCAGTTTGCGCCCAGGGTGAGTGGGGAATGCAGGGGTCTGCTGGATGTTGGCTTGGCTGAAGAGGGCACCACTATGCTGACTCCCATGCCTGGAATGGATGGATTCCACACTACCGGCTGGGGAAAGAGCAGATCTGGCTGCAGCAACACTACTCAGCCTTTGGCTCTGCAGGGGGCTCCACTGTGGACTCCGCACTGGGGTCAGCACAGGGCTCCAGTGTCCCAACCATTGGTTGGTTCATGGTGGGCTGTGGAGGGAGCCCCGGGAGCCCGGGTTCTGTGACACTCAATGCTGATGGCTGACCCACTCAGAGTGGCTAGTGTGGCTATCAGCAGGGGAGTGCCTACAGGACGAATGGTGGGGCCTGGGACTGGGTCTGCGGTACCTGGGCTAGGTGCTGCTTGTTTCTCGGCCATGCCTGTGTTGGGGTCTCTGGATGTTATGTTGTCGCCTATGGTGAGGCATAATGAGCTACTAAGTAAGCACTGGCCTAAAAGAGGCGCATCTGTGTTCTGTTAGACTTCAAGTGGGTGGGGAATTAGACATTATTTGAGTTTATTTAACAAGCCAGCACAGGCACCAGCAACCTATAGGCTACATGTGTGTATGGACGCAAAAACACTTCCGGGGTCAGCCGGGCAGCGTAGAGCAGGGGTGCGTCACACAGTCGAAATCCAAAGGACCAACATGGCACACACCATGTACACCCATAAGCAGCAGGAGTACATCACGAGGGGCATGGAACAAAACCTGGGATGGTCAAAATCCTGGGTTTTGTTCCACTTTAACAAGTTTAGTGGGTTTTTGTCCTCTTTAAGCCCGAGCATCGAGGGAGTCAAGGTGCAGGTAAGTGACAGTAAATTTCAGGGAAAACCCCCAAAAATTTGAATTTGTGCCAAATCTAATCTTCTCTGAAATTCAGGGCGACCTCTGGTTCGCTTATCTCTAGTGATCAGCAGGGCCGGATTAAGTGTGGTGGAGGCCCCCTGATGCTTTATTTTTTTCCATTAAGTCTTCATAATCCCATCCTTACATGGGTGGGCAAGTGCTTGCACAGTGGGGGGATGCTACTCTGTGCACCCTCTGTGTGCCCGCTGTCCATTCCCGGTTGACAGTGCTGAATTATGGGAGAGATAAGGCTTTTTTTGTAACCACCCCCCGTCTCAGCACATGGGGAGGTATGAAGACACTGGACATCCTATTTAAAGTAATAGCCCAACCAAGTAACATGACAAAAAAAATCTGTCATGGTGATGCTGTCACGCCACTCCATTCATTGTGATAGAGAGGGAATGTCAGGGTTTTCATGTATGTAGAAACAGGTTACCCGCCCCCTCCTTCACACACAAGACCATGGTGGTAAGGAAGCCCAAACTTACAGGGAAGAACAAGCCCCATCCACTGATTTTTAGACCCTGGCTCCGGTGAGCAACAGTACCGGGACATTGCGGTACCGCTGATTGGATCCACACACCCACGTTGCAGAGGTGCATAACTGAAGTACTCCAACATTTCTAGCTCCAAATCATCCTGGGAATCAATGCACCTCATTCAGAATAGTACATTTCCATGCACCAGATCTCTGGACCTAGGGGGTGCTAACGACTCACTGGGGGTGAATGGGAGAACCTCAGGTATACACTGCAAGGGTGAGTGGATTAGGGCAGAACAGAGAAAGCGGCAGTACAGCAAAAATCCTGGTACTACTGCTCACTGGCACCAAGGTGGTACAATGCTGTGTACCAGATCTCCGGATCTAGGGGGGCTGAGGTGTTGTTGGAAAGGGGAAAACCCAAGGCATACACTCCTACAAGGGCAGGGGTATTGGGGCCAACCAGACCAAGCAACGGCACCACAAAGTCTCACAGGTACCAAGGTGGTACATTTCCATGTGTCAATTCTCCAGACCTAGGGGACCTAATGGCCTACTGTTGTTGGAAAGAGCAGAAGCTTGGGTGTATACCTGTGCAAGGGCATGTGGATTAGGGCTGAATGGACCAAGTGATGGTACCGCAAAATCCTGGTACTGTTGTTCAGGGGCACCTGGGTGGTACATTTCCGAGTGCTGAATATCTGGACCTAGGGGGGCTAATGACCCACTGGAAGTGTCATTGGTAAGGGGAGAACCTCAGGTATACACCCCTACAAGGACATGTGGATCAGGGCTGACTGGGCTCAGCTGCGGCGATGCAAACTTCCGGTACCGTTGCTTGTGGGTGCCAGGGCGGTACACATCCGAGTGCCATATCTCCAGATCTAGGAGGGACCAAGCAGCAGCACCACAAAGTCCTGGTACCCCAACCATAGCCCCAAAGTTGGTGGAGGTCCTCTTGCATGGCAAATGGTGAAGGGCCAGGGGCACACAACACTTGCACCCTTCCTAAAATCCTGCCCTGGTGACCAGCAATGGTTGCCATTCAGTTCTCAATGGTAGGTATGAATGTTCACAACATTGAGCTCTGATTAGACAAGAGTCCGCACATGTGCTGTGGGAGTGTAGATTGAGGTAAGTAAAAAGGCAATTCTGGGGGTTTCACACAAAAAGCAAATTAAATCCCGGGTGAGTGGAAACGTTGTTTTTGTGCACTATAAAGCTTCACATCAGAGCCATGTAATTTGTATGCTTGTGGCATTTGTTTACATTTTTTTTTGCGGGGTGTGAAAGGCTGGAGTTAAATTTCAATACCTACAAGAGTAAATCCTCCTCCTAGGTTTTGCATAAACTAGGGAATTCCAATATTGTTGCAGGAATGTAAAATCCAGCGACTGGGGATTTACCTGCTCTGACTGTGACATCACTGCTAACAAAAAAAATCACTTCCTGAAAGTCATCTGACCTACACCGATCAGCATGTCTAATAAAACATAGAGATTAAAATATCTTTGGAAACAGCAGCTTATAACAGAAAAATAATGTGATACTTCTTCCCCCCTTTTCCTGCGCAAGGGCAAAGTGGTAAAACAGGAACTGCCAGTTGCTTTGTTTTCTCTCTTTCACTTTCACCCAGAACACAGCGAGACTATGCAGAGGGCTGCGGAGGGAGGGAGCTGGGAGGCTTCAGGAAGAGAATTTCATTTACTCGACTAGCCTAGCTCTAACTGGCTGGATTATACGAGCCATCTGGGCCTGGGCTACCATCAGAAGATGAGCAGCGGCACCAGCAGCCAGGAGTCTGTGGGATCCTCTCCAGCCCGCTGCCTGGGGGACAACCTGTGCCTACAGCCTGAGCCTGCCAGCATCAGCAGCCACCTTCAGATCATCCCCTACCACAAACTGACCGACCTGCAATTTATTAACAAGGGCGCCTATGGGACTGTACACAAAGGCCTCCATTCTGATTGGAGGATCCCAGTGGCTGTAAAGTTTTTCCCAACAGAGCGCCATCTATTGGAAAGGTAGGTGTTTCTTCCACTTTAAAGCGAACCAAAATCCACTGAACTTCGTAACCACTCTACCTCGTGCTGTACACCTGTGCTGTGTGTGGTGTGTGTGTGTGGACCCCACCTACCAAAAAAGCTGACCTCCCTATATCCTAGGTAGGTAGGTAGGTTATGTTAGGAAGGTTGGTGGGTGAGCAGGTGAGTGAGTAGGTAAGTAAGTAGGTAAGTGGATGAGCAGGCAGGTAGGTGGGTAGGCAGAGAGATGGTTAGCTACTCAGATGGACAGGTAAAGGGAAGTCAGGTAGAGGCGTATGTGGGAATTTTTATAGGAATAGATAGAAATTACTAATAGATTTTAATTTTTAATTTAAGATATGTAGGCAGGTGGGTGGGTAGACATGTGGGTACATAGATCAGTAGGTAGGTGGGTCGTTAAGTAGCAAGGTATATAGTTGGGTAAGTAGGTGAGTAGATAGAAAGGTGGGTGGTTAGGCAGATAAATGAGTGGGTAGGTAGGTGGGAAGGAGGGGGGAAGGCAGGTAGCGAGATTGGTGGTAGGGCAGGTAGGGAGGTGGGCAAGTGGGGCAACTGTCACCTCAGCTCCAGGGTCTGACAATTCTGCCTTTGCACCAGGGCGACCAGCAGCCTCATCATGTCCTGGGTAGGGAGGGCGAGTGGGCAGGTGCGTAGGTAGGAGGGTGAATCAGTAGGCAGTTGGATACTTAGGTAAGTTGGTCAGCCGGCAGGTATATAGGTAGGAAAGTGAGTGGGTAGGTGGGTAAATTGGTGGGTGGGTCAGTAGGTAAGTAGGTGGGTAGCTACCTACCCAACTGATCTGGGCTAGAGAATCCTTTTGTGTGTTGTCCTTGGCACAGAAGAGCATCAGCAGCCACTTTAAGATCATCCCCTACCACAAACTGACCAACCTGCAATTTATTAACAAGGGCGCCTATGGGACTGTACACAAAGGCCTCCATTCTAACTGGAGGATCCCAGTGGCTGTAAAGTTTTTCCCAACAGAGCGCCATCTATTGGAAAGGTAGGTGTTTTTTCCACTTTGAAGCAAACCCCAACTCACTGAACTTGTGAAATACATTTGGCCAAAGCCCCTGTCAAAAATCCCCTCTTAGGGTGTAGAACTAGAAATGGATATTTTCACTTTTTAAATCCATCGAACACTGTTTTTCGCTGTCCCTCTCTGTCCCTCTAAAATGGCAGGCACTCAGTCTTTACATCAGTGTGGCAATGACATCATTGCTACACACAACAGTGGCAATGAATGGAGGAGGCGGAGCTTTACAGCTAAAACAGGCGCCATTATCTGGGAGTGAAGTAGGGACAGTGAAAATTGGCACAAGGTACTCTTTATGGGGGGAGCAATTCAGGGGATGCTAGATAAAAATGTGGGTTTTGATCAACTTTAAATCACTTGTGTCATGTGCGACACACAGGGGGCCATTCCAATCTCTTTATAAGGGGTAGCCAGGAGATACCCCTTTAGAAAGAAAGTCCTCGACTAGATCAACTGTCTCACTTTTCCACACTTCCTCCCATCTCCCCTCTTTTTTTAGGCTTTCTTGATTTTCCCTGTGGTTTTCACATTCCCTTATTTTTCTCTTTTGCTCCTTCATTTCCTTTCTATAATCCATTTTCTCCTTTTTACACCTTACCTCATCTCTCTTTTCTACATCTCCTTCACCTCTCACTCTTGTCATCCTTTAATTTCCCTCTTTTTTTGCCTTCTCATTGTTTTCCTCTATTTTTGCACATGCCTTCCTTCTCTATCTCGGTTTTTACGTTTCCCCCTTCCCACTCTCTCTTCCAAATTTCCTTGCCTTCTTTTGCTCTTTTTCACCTTGCTTTATTTTTTCATTTTCTGCACTCCCTTTTTTCCTCTTTCTTTTCTGTCCTCCATCCATTTCCTGTGGTCTCACTTTCTCATGTACCCCCCCCCCCCCCCCCATTTGTCCTGCATCCATTTCGTCACTCTCACATTTTTCGACATTGACACTGTCTCTTCATTTTTTGCATTGCCTCCCCTTCCCCTTGTCTAAGTGTGACTATATTTATCTGTGTACTTGGTGGCACCATTCTGAAATATTGCAAAGAGCAACGTTTAAAGTGGAATAAAACCCAAGATTTTGACTATTCTGGGTTTTGGTCCTTGCTTCCAGGTCACCTTGTTTAGGGATGCCCCTCTGTGTGAAAGCTCCCAGGTTGCCCAGTCTAACTCACCTTTTCCCGGGGCCTACAGCGCATGCGCGGCCTCTCATCCAATCAGTGCGCTCGGATTCAGAGACAAACACGCTGACGGCTGCATCCCTGCTACCCTCTAACAGGAAGTGTGCCCGGGCCGGTCATTCCCAGGTGTCTGGCAGGGATGCGTGCCCTGCTACATCTTGCGGGGGCGCCGCTGGAGAGGGGGAGACGGCTACCTGGGGGGTTTCACACAGCGGGCCATTTCAAATCTGTAAATTCTGGGTAGAGGTAATCTTATATATTCCGGGGACGTCGGGCCTGGGTTTTGGTCCACTTTAACCAGAATCAAGTTTATTCGCCAGGTATATAGGAGCATACATACTAGGATTTTTTCCTGGCAAGGTAAAGGAGAGGGTATTATATACAAGTCTCACGTTTAGATAGTGTTCTAGGGGAATGATAGCAGATCTTAGATACACGTTCTAGGTAGTGTTACATATTAAAAATGACAAGGAACAGTCTGGAGGAAAGAAGGGAGAGGGGGGACATGATTGAGACCTTTAAATATGTGAAAGGATTGAATACGGTTCAGGAGGGAAGTGTTTTTAAGAAGAAACTTAATGATAGAACAAGGGGGCACAACCTGAAGCTAGTCGGGGGGAATATCAGGAGCAATGTTAGAAAATATTATTTTACAGAAAGAGTAGTAGATGCTTGGAACAAACTTCCAGCAGAGGTAGTTGAAAAATCAACAGTCCCTGAATTTAAACATGCCTGGGATAAGCACACATCTATCCTAAGATAAATAGAACATACAGTATACACATAAGGGCAGACTAGATGGAACGTATGGTCTTCTGCCATCAACCTTCTATGTTTCTATGTCTATGTAACAGTTTACAGATATTTTGTGGCAATTCTGGATAGTACAATGAGCAATGAAGAACGGGTGCTTTAAAGCAGACTGCCTGTCCTGCCCTGCCACCCTCTATTGTATAGTCTATTCTTTAAGTCTCAGCGGGCACTGAGGAAGCCAGTTAAGGCGAAACTAGTCTGCCCTGCAGGACCCTGAAACCAATGCTGGCAGGCTGATTCATTACTAGCGACAGGTAGCGACAGATGTGCGTCTGTAGCAGGCATTTTCTGAGTGCCCACTAGTAGTGGCAGTGCTCGGCCGTGGGTCGCTACTTCATAGCTGTGCAGTAATGTTGAATACATTGTGAGGAGTCGCTATTTGACCAGTACAGCGCTGTATGGGAGCACATGTTAGCGACTGGTCATAGCGACCGACTCACACCATATTCTGCAAAAAAACAGCCTTACAAAACTCTGGCGCAGAAACATGCTTGTTTGAAGCCCAGAGCGCAGGAGGCGGTGTGTTTAAAGTCTGTTTTTCAGCATCTATCCACTAGTAACAAAGCGAAAACATATGGAATTACATTGTAACAACATTGTAACATGAACACTTTAATGGCAGACCTGTAATGTCATTTCTGAAGAAATATATGAAAAATGAAAAATTTGACAAAAAAACTGCTTATTCAATGCCAGAAGAGGTCACAGCATTATTTGAGATTTTTTGAAAAAAAAAACTAAAAACAAAAACCCAGTTGAAAGAGAAGAAAAGTATCGTCCATTGAAATGTATGGGAGAGCGCCAGGTAGCGAGAGGTCATACCTGGCGCTGTGCAAGGCTGAACGCCGGCGCTGTTCGCTGAGGCTGTGAAAATGATGAATCAGACGCTACATGGCGCTATCCCAGTCGCTAAACAGATTCTGCTTGATGAATGCGTGCCGTGTCCAGCGTTCACCAGTCGCTACCTGTCGCTACCTTTCATTAACTAGCCACTACCTGACGCTATCCCTTCTTAAAGTGGACCAACACCCACCGCTGATCGGCCCGGGAATCTATAAGATTCCCGGGCCGATCAGCTCCCTCCCTGCGGGGCAACCGAAATCGGGATGCCCCGCTGTGTAAAACCCCCCCGGACGCCCACAAACTTTACCTTCTCCCGTTCCAACGGCGCATGCGCGGGCCTCTCGCGCGTCCCTCTAGCAGGGCGCACACCCGCGCTGGGCGTTTGTGAATGGCGCGAGAGGCGGCGGCGGCCTCAGCTTGTCCGTCGCTTGTCCGTCGGTGGTGAGGTAAGTTTTTTGGGGCATTCTGGGGGGTTTCACCGATCAGGGTGCTCCTGGGTGCTCCTGGGGACCAACACCCAGGATAGTGAAAATCCTGGGTGTTGGTCCACTTTAAATAAGGACCTATGTCTCTTCAGACAAGAATAGGAGCGTTTTTTAAAAAGTCTTTTTAACTTTTTCAGTCACTCTGTCATTACATCATTGTCATTTTTAATACTATAAGCTAATAAAATTGTGTATAAATTCTTTTATGTATGTTGCATAATCTATATTGAGGCGAGGTTGTTTGTGGCGGGGTGAGTCCCATATACCCCCATTCAACTAGGGAGATGGTCCAAAACTCTCTTGTCTAAAAAACTATATTTTTTTTTTACAAAGAAAACAAAACCTTACCGCGGTCCAATGACATTCTCATGGGCGGCCAGCCGCACAAAAAGACGCAAGGCGCATCTCTCGGCTCCTTGCTCGTCGTCCATGCAAGTGCCCGCATGGAGCCAGGGGATGCTGCTTTGTGTGTTTCTCAGTGGCATCCTCAGGCTGCGAGCACTGCCCGCTGCCCTATCACTTGAATGAGTGGCATGCGCACATGGAGCCGCCGGATGCCACTTTGGGTATTTCTGTGTGGCTGCCGCCTGTGCCCCATAAAACGCTGAGGGACCGAGGCTTAGTTGCTTTTTCTTCATCCTGCCTCAGCACCAGGAGAGGGTTGCAGGGTGGGAGGGTATTTTTTGACTGGGCCTCCGCTTTAAAGTGGACCAACACCCAGGATTTTGACTATCCTGGGTTTTGGTCCACTTCGGCGGGGCACCCCGATCGGGGGTGTCCCGCTCTCTGAAACCCCCCAGAAACCCCAAAAAACTCACCTCTCCCCGCTCCCACGTGACCGCGCCGTCCAATCCTCGCCGACGTCCAAGCGGATGACAGCGGCATCCAAGACAGCGCGTCCGCCGCCGTCTCCCGCGCGTCACTCTCGGCGTGCGCGCGGCCGCGCCAGCCATTCACAGACGGCCGGCGCGGGCACGTCTAGAGGGGCGCGCGGGAGGCAGCGGCGGCGGAAGCAGCGGCGGAAGCGGCGGCGGATCAGGTAAGGACTTTGGGTTTTTTTGGGGGGGTTTCACCCCGCGGGACATCCCGATCTCGGATGCCCCGCGGTGAGTGAGGTGATCGGCCCGGGAATCTTATAGATTCCCGGGCCGATCACCCCTGGGTGTTGGTCCACTTTAAGGTTCTTCAAAGACATGTTACTACAGAAGACTACAGGCTAAGTACACAGCTTCAAAACAATTTCCTATCGATTTTTGATTACATATTCCTATTGATTTTTGTGAATGGTACCGAGGCTTCGTCCTGACAGCATCCTACAAAAGATGGGGTGCATACCTTCCAACTTTTCAGGGTGGGAAAGAAGGACAATTTGTAAATTAAGCCACACCTCCTTATTGAGGGATGGATAGGAGATTGGTTGTAACAGTTACAGCAATGTAAACACTTTGAATAGGCAAATAAATCATTAATGATGCAGATCTGCGTGTTACACCTTAAAGAGGGACAAATGAGAACAACAATGGACAGGGGACCATGATGAGGACAATCCATCCAAATGAGGCAGAGTTAGGAGGTATGGGAGTGATTGAGGATCTTTTGGGCACTGGTCTTTACTTGTATAGAGAACAGATGATCTAGGTTGGGAAAAGGTGTCTTGATGATTTTCTTTGCTTTTCTGATAATTCTCTAGTGGTATTTTGTCTTGTATGTTGGTTACCCCATACTCAGAATTGATTCCACATAGGCCCTGTAGTAATTGAGTAACGGTTTCTACAAAGGCCGAATTTCCTAAGCTGTCTCAGGAAATAAAAGGGATGATTCAACAACGTAAAGATTTTGTTTCCTCACATTTTTGTGCGAGAAAAAAAAAGTATCTTGATTTTGTATCTTGATTTCAATTCAGCTCTATTTTTAGCTTTGCAAATGTTTGAATAATTTCCTTTTTTACTGCTTTAGGACAATTTTTAGTACTGTATCTGCATGCACATCCTTGTGTGAAGTGAACTCCCAGAAATGTAGCCTTCTTCACTCCCTTCACTTCGTTGTTGCCCATTTCTATTGGAGTCAACTTTGGGGTGTTTACCTGAAATTAATCACCATCTCTACTGTTTTTCTGGTTTGAGAATCAGTTGTTGTTTGTGGACCATTGTACCGTATTTTAGATTGTGCTGCAGTAGACCTGGTCATCATCATCCTTTATGAGGCCCATGATGGCGGTATCATCACAATTTTTACTGTATCCTCAAAGGAAGTGCATTTTTGGTGGTATATAGAGAAGAATAGGGGATAACACAAGCCCTTGTGGTATCTCAATATTGGTGAGCTTTGGGGATGATAAAAACAAGCTAATATTAAGCTAAGGCCTGTCCTCATATGAACTCTCCTTCACTATTAACTAGAACTGGAACACCAGACTGGCACAGTTGGAAAAGAAAGGTAACATCATTTTGGAGCTTCCTCTCCATACGTTTTCCTGGCACTTGGAAGTTTCTAAGGGTTCAGATGTGGCAGACATTCCAAATCAGGATGCCTTAAGGGTGGGGGCTTCTTCAATCCACTTTGATAAAGGAAAAATATATAGGCTGTATAACTCTGGAAGTTTTAGGCCTGCCATGTTTATTCACTGGCCTATTCTGTCTGACAACTCAACCCCCCCCCCACCATGCTTGTTCACTCCTGTAATTAAAGGAATTGTCCAGGCACATATGTAAAAAGTGGCGCTACTCATCTTTTGGACATATATGACCATTGTATGATTGAACACATACAGTATAGGAATGATTCCTCCACATTTAACCCATTGGTGTGGTCCCACGTGCCCTAGCACCAATGCACCAGGAGCAGTTGGATGGTTAGGTGTCTTGCTCAGTAGTACAGTCATGTCTCCTGCAACCCTCCGGCCACAATGCCGTGTCCTAAACCACTAGGTCATGACCACTCGTCCAGCACAGTCTAATTTAAGAAATTTTTGACTGTTGGCCCGCTTTAAATTCCTTTCAGATGTTTCCTCATCACCACCAGCAACCAATAAGGTTTTCTTATTGTATTGTTATTGATTTATTGGAAGTTTCTATGGGTTCTGATGTGGCAGGCACACTCCAATGCCTGGACCCACCGGTGTACTACTTCATAACTGTTAGTCCTGTGGTATCAAAATCATTTTGCCAGGAAAGAGGAAAAATAGCCTAAAATTCTCCAGTATGATTTAATCTTTCCTGGGGCATCATGATTTGAATTTGCTCCTGCAATTTTTCTCCCAAGAGTTGGGTCATGATGATATTCTGCAATCGCTGGTCCTCCCACATAAATCTCCAGCCGGGTGGGTGGAACTTTGGGCATATTGTCAGACCTATTGCTGAGACAGGTAAAAAAAGGAAAGGTACTGGATACCTGGATAAAGGGCCCAAAAGACTGAGCTGGAGGGTGGAGGTGGCCTGCAATTATATACTCTAAAAGCTGATAAAGTCAGAAGAGGAACTCACAGTGAGACCTCTATTTGGTTGTCAGGTTCCTAGAATAAGGCACTGAGTTTTCTCAAGCCTTTCCCTAATGTTGTCTGAATTGTGATGAGGGGGGGGGGTTTCTGGTAGGGTCACCACGGCTGGTCCCGTGAGTCCCCTATCGGAAAAAGCTAATACCTCTACACTTGACTCTGATATTGTATGTATTTTATATATTTTTAATGGTGGTATTATGACTATACAAGACTTTTGTTACAGTAGTACATACAGTCCATGTGCTATTCAAAAGGATAGTCCTTTGCAGAAACTATTGTTCCATAGTCTGCTGGTTAGGTACAAAGTCACGATAGTAGATGAAAAAATGAGGGGAGGGGCTAGGGTTACTTGCCCGGCCTCAAATTTTATGGGATTGCCTCCAGTTTGTAGCAAGGTTGGGTTGTAGCTCCTCAGTTTGTAGCCAGCTGGTCACCTCTACAGTTTGTAGCAAGTGCTTGTAGACTCCTTACAGACGCGTTTCGCTCGTTGCTTCCTCAGTGTAGGAGCCCGTGCTCTCGGCTGTTGAGGGTGCCCTGGTGCTTTGGGTGGTGTGCTGCAGGTAATGCTGGAAGTGGTTGCTGGTGCTACTTTTGTCTTATGAATTGGAGATCCGGTCCCTCCATGTCCCCTGTCAGGGGGTGAATACGCGGAGGGTAGCGCCGCTGGTGCGTGATTCGTATTAGAAGTAGTATTTGTTATGTAGTCTCAGGCGGTCTCCATGGTGTGTGTCATCGTTTTCTGCGCTGTTGTCAGCCGGCGCGCTACACATTAGGACATTCATCAGTACAGACACAGGAACCCCGATTCCTCCCCCTAACCCTCGCGTTGTTTGAATTGTGTGTTTTCTACCTATGCTCCAGTAGAAGTGAGTTTTGCGGGCGACCTAGGGGTTTCAAAAGCCAGCCACCGGGCTGATTTACTACCTAGCCCATCCCAATGACCTGGTCCCTCCATGCTATTGCTACTACTTACTAGAAACGGGGGTATGTAACAAGAAAAATGTAAGGCATGGAAGCCCTTTACATTTAGGTTGTATAGGACTCAATAA
The DNA here is from genome assembly GCA_027917425.1 of Gastrophryne carolinensis. Lineage (NCBI taxonomy): Eukaryota > Metazoa > Chordata > Amphibia > Anura > Microhylidae > Gastrophryne > Gastrophryne carolinensis. The sequence goes on from CM051239.1 coordinate 375,027,960, forward strand.
TATCTGACGCCTCTGATTTCAGTATTGGATTTAAATTCAGGGGGTGCAGGGGTAGAGACTAATGTTGGGCAAACCCATAGAAGTTCGGGTTCAGCAAGTACAGATGAACTTTGAACAAAAGTTTGATTCAAATACCCAAACATCACCCAAACCCAAACTCCAACCCCATTGAAACCAAAAGGGAACCAAACTTTGGGGGTGATTCTGCCTCTGGGAGCCCCTGACCGACGGGCACCTCCTCGGCCCCTCCCCACTCTTCACTGACTTGGTTGTGTGTGTGTATGTCTCCTGGCTGTGGGATAGCAGCAGTTTGTCCTATAGAGAGAGGAAGGGAGAGTTTGGTATCCCGATCCCGGTTTTGGTCCCGGTAATGTTAGCCAAGTGGCTCCATTGTAGGAAATAAAACCTACTTGTGGGCCCTGCTGTCAGCCAGCACCCCTAAGGATTGCACACATTGGGCCAATCTTGCTCTGGGAAGGGCAGTCAGCTGTTTCGTCATGTACTGATGCCGCTGGTCTCCTCCCTGTTGTTGGTCTCTGAGTTGTGGGGACCAGGAAGTGCATCAATTGCACTTGTAGCCCAGCTGCCCTGTCTGGTCTGCGGTGTGGGCAGCATGTTGCTGCACCGCTAATGTTTTAGTAAATGTGTTTCTTGCAGTCCAGCAACATGCACAAGTGTAAAAAAATATATATAAATTAGTTTTTCCATTTTTCCATTTTCCTCTAATTTTCACAGATGTGGCATTGTCAGTCAGAAGGGCATAATAAATCAGCCCCTGACTGTAGTCAATTTAGTCGCACATTTACATCAAAATGTCTTTTGGTAAACGGCTCTCATTGAATATAATGGGGAACATCTGCCTGCATCTGCCTATCTGATGCAGGGGATGAGGCAGCACACACTCCCCATTGATAACAATGAGAGCCACCTGCCGAATTACGTCAGCGGGCGTCTCTCATTGGACGAGAGCCCGCGCATGCGCCATTGGACCAGGGGAAAGGTGACACGGGCATCCTGGGGGGTTTCACACAGCGGGGCATCTCGGTTTAAGATGCCCCGGCAAAAAGCCAGTGGCCGCCCCAGAATCGTGAAGATTCCAGGATGGCTGCAGGTGGGATTTGTTCTGTTTAAGTCTGTGTCGCAGTAGATGTATGCCTGCTCCTAGTTGATCTGGAAAGCATGTAAATCATCCAGCAAAATACACAGCAGGCCTCGTGTTATCCTATTTCCCAGCATGCCATGAGAGTGACTGTAGCTGTTACTGTAAAACAGTGAGTAATGATGATGTCGTCAGCGAAGTAAGTCATCAGCATGTGATGAGAAACACATATACTTATCTAACATTTTCATTTTGATTACATTTTATTTGTATTAAAGACCTCATATAAGCTTCTGTTTAATCTAATTCCAATAAAACCTTTTCTTCAGCAGTGTTGTACCGGGGACAAGGGCCCAACAGTAAAATTGACTCTGGGGGCCCACCCCACACACATAACATGCAAATAAAAAACTATATTGCCTCTGGCTGTCTACTTGGGATTCCACAAATAAGCAATAAGGTTTTGGTGATGAAGGCTTTCAAAGGGGCCCCCCGGGGGATTCCCTAGTAACCCCGCAGGCCAGTGTGAGACTACACTAGATGAACTGAAGGGGAGAAAAGGTTAGAACCACGGTAGTATTCTTTTTACTGTATGTGACCCTATTGGAAGGATACTGAATGAGGTAAGTATGCTGCTGGGGTGGGGTGGGGGAGTGGTTGCAACTACAAATCGGGATGCTCCCTCAAAGAAAGCTACCAGCTGGACCAAAAGTCAATTTGAGCTCTTACTCTATGTTACAGTGTAACACCTGTATGTAAAGCTAGAGCTTGGCCTAAAGTGGACCAAAAGCATCCCTGAAATCTATAAAACTCCAGGGCCACCGATTTCATATCCAAATTTGGGATGCCCCACTGTGTGAAAACCCTGGATCCCCAGTAAAACTTACCTGTCCAACTATTCAACGGCAGGTGCGGCTATACAGATTGGAATGCGCTGGAAAGGACCAAAACCTGAGCTAGTCAGAATCCAAAACCCGTGATTTTTCTATCCGGGGATTTGGTCTGTGCCCCTGAGGAATCCTTGCTGGTCTTCATACCTCAACTGGCAATCTCACAGTGAATGCTTATGGGCTATGGAGCACGCAGCAGCTGTAGGGATGCCAGGGGGGGCCACACATACGAGGTGAGAAAACATAGCAATCCTACTTTTACGCATCGGAGAATGCCAAATCGGCATGCCCTGTGGGTAGTGCATCTGGCGGTCCTAGAGTCTTAGGCCCTTATTTAACAAGGGATAGCGACAGGTAGCGACTGGTGAGCCGCCGGTAATGACGGGCACCGCCACGAAAACGCCGGCTCCCCACCACAATCACACATTTATCAAGCCAATCCTGCTTAGCGACTGAGATAGCGCCATATAGCGACTCATTCATCATTATTCCAGCCTCAGCCCACAGCTCCAGCGTCTGACCTTGAACAGCGACAGGTATGACCTCTCGCTACCTGGCGCTCTCCAATGCATTTCAATGGAACAATCTTTAAATATTCATAATTAATTTTTATTAATTTTTTTTTTTTTTTAAATGTGAAAAATTCTGTGACCACTTCTGCCATTTTAAATAATTTTTTTAAGGTAAAAAAATAAAAAAATAAAAATGTACAGAATTGATATTACAGGTCTGATATTAATGTATTCATATTACTAAATTATTTTAAAAACTTGTTTTTTTTTGGTTTCCAAAAATATGGTTGTTTGGGGGTTAAACTACTTTTAACCCATCGCCGCCAGCGCTCTGGGGTTTAAACATGCATTTTACAGCGCGAGAATTTTTTGAGCATGATTTGTTAATGAATATGGTGGGAGCCGGTCGCTAGGGCCAGTCGCTATCATGCGCTCCCATACAGCGCGGAACCTGTCAAATAGCGACTCCTCACCCAATATTCAACATTACGGCAAACCGACTGAGTCGCTATCAACTACCGAACAAACGCCCAAGCACAGCGACTACTAGCGGGCGCTCTGAAAATGCCGCTACAGTCACTCAACTGTCGCTACCTGCCGCTATTAATGAATCGGCCTCTTATAAATTCTAGGGGCCTCTGAGATACTGAATATCTGGTGCAGTGTACCTGAGCAGTTTGTCGCCAGTATTTGCACCTTTACCGGTGGCTCCCATGACTGTGTTTGTCTGCAGCTGCATCCACCGTTTCCCTGTAGCTGTGGTGCACTCCTGCGCCCAGTTAATCAGATAGATGGGGGCTGGAGCGGGAATGCAGCCAGGCGGAGGGTCACGTCACCTGGCACTCTTGAAATCAACCAATCCGCAATCTCAAAAGTGTTGTGTGGAAAAGGCCTCAGTGTTTTTTTTTTATAATATGCTGTTAGATTCGAAACTTTATTATCATTTTTTTAAGGAATATTGCTATCCGAATGTATCATTTCAGCCAGGATTCTGCAACAGCCAGAATATCCACTCCAAAAACTGATGAGTGTATTTAATTAAAAACAAAGATGGTTGCATTACATGAAAATAATATAAATGATGTGTGTGATTTAGCAATGGTATGAAAGTTACAATGTCCAGATATTGAGCTAAGTACATTGATTGAAAAAGGCGGCAATCTCTGTGAGCCCTTTATCTACAAGAATTCCTGGGCCCTGCTCCTGCTGGGGGAGGGTTGGTTAAACTGCATGATTGTCTCTTTTTATGTGTGGGTGTGTGTGTGTGCTGCTTTAAGTTGTGTGCATTTTTTATTCATTGATGATTCAGTTTTGAGTTTGAATGTTGCTGCAGCATTGTTTCTGCACCCTCCTCCCTGAAAACACTTACGGCCTTATTTATCAAGGGCTAGCGCCAGGTAGTGTCTGACGAGCGCCAGGTACCGCCAGCTAACGGCGGCTACCTTAATCAAGTACGCCCGGCGGCGGTCACAATGACGCATTTATCACGCTAAATGAGGCTAGCGCCGGCGAGAGCGTCAGCTAGCGCAGGATTCATCATGTAGCCGACTGCAACGAACAGCGCCGCTGCTAATCCCATCACAGCGACAGGTATGACCTGGCGCTCCCTGGCGTTGTCCAATGCATTTCAATGGAGCAATCTTTAAATAATCATAATTAATTGCTATTAATGTTTTTTTTTTTTTTTTTTGTAATGTCAAAAAATCTGTGACCACTTTTGCAATGTTAGGATTTTTTTTTAAGTAAAAAAAAAAAATAAATAAAAATTGTGCAGAATTGATATTACAGGTCTGATATTAATGTATTCATATTACAAAATGTTTAGAAAAACTTGTATAATTTTTACATATAAAAAAAATGGTTGTTTGGGGGTTAAAAACTACTTTACACACATCGCCGCCAGCGCTCTGGGGTTTAAACAAGGAATTCACAGCGCGATAAATTTTTGAGCGTGATTTGTTAATGAATCTGCAGCAAGCCGTTCGCTCTGGCCATTCGCTGTCAGGCGCACCCATACAACCCGGAACCTGTGAAACAGTGACCCCTAACCCCGTATTCAACATTACCGCACACCGACTGAGTCGCTGTCAACAAGCAAACCCCGGCCAAGCACAGCGAATACTAGCTGGCGCTGTGAAAATCACGCTACTGGCGCTCATCTGTCGCTACCTGGCGCTATTAATGAATCGGCCTCCCCGGGCCTTATTCATGAAGGGATAGCGCCAGGTAGTGCCTGTACAGCGGCAGGTAGCGGCAGGAAAATGCCAGACACGGCACGCAATTACACATTTATGAAGCCGCATCTGGTGAGCGACTGGAACAACGCCATGTAGCGTCTGATTCATCATTATCCCAGCCTCAGCATACAGCGCCGGCGTTCATCCTTGCAGAGCGCCACCTCTAACCTGTCGTTACTTGGCGCTTTCCCAAACATTACTATGGACGACCCTTTTGACTATCCTGGGTTTTGGTCCACTTCGGCGGGGCACCCCGATCGGGGGTGTCCCGCTCTCTGAAACCCCCCCAGAAACCCCAAAAAACTCACCTCTCCCCGCTCCCAAGTGACCGCGCCGTCCAATCCCCGCCGATGTCCAAGCGGGTGACAGCGGCGTCCAAGACAGCGCGTCCGCTTTTTGATGAATGTGGTGTTAGTCTGTCGCACTGAGCTGGCGTTACGGTGCGCTCCCATACAGCATATTATAGCAACTAACATATCATAGTCATCAATGCCGGACAGCGACTGAGGCGCTCTGAAACAATGATCCATGGCCGAGCACAGCGACTACTAGCAGGCGCTCTGAAATCCGCACTACAGACACTCATCTGACGCTACCTGGCGTTAGTAATGAATCAGCCTGTTAGGGTTAGGGCGATCATCATCATGGTAACTTGCTGCTTAGCATTGCAGGCAGATCAGAGAGACGCGTACTTGGTGACACTGAGTCCTTGGTTACAGCCCACAAAAAACTGTTGCTATGCTGCACGCAATTTCTTTGGCGTTGGTGACCCTTTGTGCTTCAATGGCATGTCTCAGGATCTTGGTGGTGGACTCATGTTTCATCACCTGTAACAATATTAGAGTAGAAGTATGTCTCTTGGCTAAATTGTAGGCGACATTTTTTGCTCAGGTGTCAATATTCGTTGCACCCACTTTGACGTCATAAAAACATCATAAATGATACTGGAAACCGCGCCAACTAAAATGCCTAATTCAGGAGCTATACTACTGACCCCAATGATCTTTCAAAATCATTTTGCTACCCCTGCTGTTACACCCCCCCCCCCCCCCTTTGCCATTGTATTTCCTAGCTAGGTAATGAGTGTGTTAGTCAGGTGAGGTTACGGCATTACAGGTAGGGATCATGGGCAGGGGTGGATACAGCCACTCTTTATGCAATAGTACTGACGCTTGAAGGAGCACTATTACAAAATTGTGTAATATTAAAAATCCATATAAACATGTCGACTAATGGGAGGAGGGGTCACTTATACACCCAAACTGAAAAAAACTCCCTCCAAGCTTGTGGCTTATTCTCTCATGGTAGGAATAAATCCAGGAGTGACAGGTTTAGTCTATCAGATGCCCTTTTCCTTCTATTAAAAGAAAGAAAAACAAGCTTGGCTGGATATTTCTTGATGACAGTTATAAAATTGACCCCTCCCCCCACCACCATCCAGCATATTTATATGGTTTTTTATCATTGGGCCATTTTTTTCATGATAGTGCTCCTTTAAACCGGACCTTCAGCATGATATATTGAAAAGTCCAAACCCTTAAAAAACGATTCCCCAGCATCTAAAATTAATATATTTTCAGTTTTTAGTCACTTACTTATTATTCTTTCCCCCACTGGACTGCAACTCTGTCCAGGACTTTAGGATACGGGCGCCACCATCTTGACTCAGAAGCATCACACTTACTGAGGAGAAGAGAGTGGGATAAAGTACAGGGGGCGGGTTATAGCTGTGCTTTGTTCAGACAGAGCAGAGCTGGGGTCAGGAAAAGGTCAGCAATCCCAGAATGCAGAGCAGCACAGTCAGAAGGCACTTCCTGTTTGCAGGCTGCCTGATGTTCCATGAGCTGCCATCTTGGCTGTTTAAAGGTTCATAACAGGTAGTAGATGCAGGTAGGATGATTTTTAATGTGAGCAAACTGTATGTACAGGGTGTGGGAAACATGTAAGATAGACTCTTATTCAGGGTGAAGGACTGCTTTAAGTATTGCTGGGGCAGTCAATGTGGCAAGGGTAGGTATGGCTCCCTACAGTTACAATGGGGCTTTTTGGATACAGTGGGCCAAGGACAGGGAGCTAAGGGAAGACTAAACAGACAAGGATTGAATAGGGGTTGTTGCTTGCAGCAGCCTAGCTGTCCCCAATGCAGCTCACCCTAGTCTCCCTAAGGCCAGTTGGCCCCTTAAAGGGCCACTCCAGCCCCTTCCAACAAAACAAAAATAACCCTCAACCCTCCGCCTAATAGCGACTAAGCTAATGTAATAAATGAAAAAAAAGACACTCGCCTTAACCCCGAATGCAGCCCCTGAAGTAGGCGGTGCCGCGGCACCGAACACACTCCGCCATCCTCTCGGAAGTCCCGGCCCATAAAATGGGCGGGCAGAAGCGCGCGCAATGCAGAGAGCATCTGTTCACAGCAGCTGGCCGGGACTTCAGGAAAATTGCGGCGGACGTTCGGTGCCGCAGCACTGCCGACTTCAGGGGCTGGATTGAGGGTTAAGGTGAGTGTCTTTTTTTTCATTTATTACATGAGCTTAATCGCTATTTGTCAGGGGCTGGGCGGAGATTATTTTTCCTTTGTTGGAAGGGCCCCTTTAATGTGGGTCAGGCCTACAATGCACAGTCCATATAAATAAACAGGCTTCTGTTAGTCCCTTGATCAACATGGTTGTAATTCATATCATTAGCAGTTTAATTAGTTGGCACTGCTTTTGCAAACCCTACATCTGTTTTTAGGTTCCTCATCCATATCTCCAACTGTCCCTCATTTGGAGGGACTGTCCCTTTTTTGAGTCCGTGTCCCGCTGCCCCTTGTTGTTTTCATTTGTCCCTCTTTGAAGTGTAACATGCAGATCTGCATCAATAAATGATTTATTTGCCATGTCAAAGTGTTTCTATTGTTGTAACTGTTACACCCTATCTCCTATCCATCCCTCAATGAAGGGGCGTGAATTAAATGAAAATTGTCCCTCTTTCCCACCCTGAAAAGTTGGTAGGTATGGCTGTATGGGGAACCACATGTCATGTGTTTATAATACTGTTTGTTTATGATACATTTCATGTAGATTATGGCATTTCTTTCCATATGTTACTGAACAGACAGCTCATTTTCTTCCTTCTAAGCTGGTATTAGATTGTCAATTTTTATTCAAGAGGTTCTAGCTGTAAAAGGAAATATTTTATTAAAAAAAATTGGTTGTTATGCATATGTAAGAGGCCTGCCCTTATTACAACTTAGGCAAACGTAGGCAGTTTTTAAAACATGGCCATAGATCTGCATGTAGCTGAAGCCTGCATTTTATTGGTACCACTCTTTGTGAGAAACGTAGGACCTTATTTATAAAGGAATAGTGACAGGTAGCGACTGGTGAGCGGCCGGTAATGACGGGCCCCGCCACGAGAACGCCGGCTCCCCACCACAATCACACATTTATCAAGCCAATCCTGCTTAGCGACTGAGATAGCGCCATATAGCGACTCATTCATCATTATTCCAGCCTCAGCCCACAGCGCCAGCGTCCGACCTTGAACAGCGACAGGTATGACCTCTCGCTACCTGGCGCGCTCCAATGCATTTCAATGGAACAATCTTTAAATATTAATAATTCATTGTTATTAATGTTTTGTTTTTTTTTAAATGTGAAAAATTCTGTGACCACTTCTGCCATTTTAGATAATTTTTTTAAGGGAAAAAAAAGAAATGTACAGAATTGATATTACAGGTCTGATATTAATGTATTCATATTACTAAATTATTTAAAATATTTTTTTTTTTTGGTTTCCAAAAATATGGTGATTTTTTGATGAATATGGTGGAAGCCGGCCGCTCTGACCAGTCGCGATCATGCGCTCCCATACAGCGCGGAACCTGTCAAATAGCGGCTCGTAACCTTGTATTCAACATTACGGCAAACCGACTGAATCGCTATCAACTACTGAACAACGGCCAAGTACAGTGACTACTAGTGGGCGCTGTGAAAATACCGCTACAGTCGCTCAACTGTCGCTACATGTCGCTATTAATAAATCAGCCTCCCCCTAAGGGCCCATTTGCACCTTCCCACTGAGATGTGCCCATTGAAATGAATGGCGTTTTCATAGATGCGCAGTGCAGGTTAAGTACATGTTTTTTTCTTTATCTGCTTTAAGTTAAACTGCACAGTCTGGGAATCCCAATTTAGGATGTTCTGCTGTGTGAAGCAGAAAACCAATTTTTTGGGGCACCCCTGTAACCGCATCAGACCTATTTCTAAGGACACAGGAACTGATACATCATGGGGGCAGTAGGCCGATCTGCCTCTGGCACTGGGTTACCAAGCTTTATGCCTAGTAGCACCAGGCTGGTTGTCTCTATTGGAGAGATTATTGATTTATCTATTGAATAAAAAAGTATAACAAAAAATATAAAACTTTTGCACATCTATTTAATTGAAAAAGGAAACATACGGACATGTGCGCCAACATTCAGGGATGTACCGAGTACTATTTATACCTACTCTAAGCATCGGGGAGGCCGATTCATTAATAGCGGCAGGTAGCGACAGTTGAGCGACTGTAGCGGCATTTTCAGAGTGCCCGCTAGTAGTCGCTGTGCTTGGCCGTTGTTCGGTAGTTGATAGCGACTCAGTCGGTTTGCCGTAATGTTGAATATTGGGTGAGGAGTCGCTATTTGACAGGTTCCGCGCTGTATGGGAGCGCATGATATCGACTGGCCATAGCGACCGGCTCCCACCATATTCATTAACAAAATCACGCTCAAAAAATTCTCGCGCTGTAAAATGCATGTTTAAACCCCAGAGCGCTGGAGGCGATGGGTTAAAAGTAGTTTTTTAACCCCCAAACAACCATATTTTTGGAAACCAAAAAAAAACAAGTTTTTTAAATAATTTAGTAATATGAATAAATTAATATCAGACCTGTAATATCAATTCTGTACATTTTTTTTTTTAATTTTTTTTAACTTAAAAAAATTATTTAAAATGGCAGAAGTGGTCACAGAATTTTTCACATTAAAAAAATAAAAATAAAATAATAACAATTAATTATGGATATTTAAAGATTGTTCCATTGAAATGCATTGGAGAGCGCCAGGTAGCGAGAGGTCATACCTGTCGCTGTTCAAGGTCGGACGCTGGCGCTGTGGGTTGAGGCTGGAATAATGATGAATGAGTGGCTATATGGCGCTATCTCAGTCGCTAAGCAGGATTGCCTTGATAAATGTGTGATTGTGGGGGGGAGCCGGCGTTCTCGTGGCGGGGTCCGTCATTACCGGCCGCTCACCAGTCGCTACCTGTCGCTATCCCTTGTTAAATAAGGGCCTTAAAGTGGATCAGGATTTTGGCTTTTCACCAGGATTTTGACTTTCCTGGTGTTGCCCCGAGGGCCTCACAAACTGGGATGCCCTGCTGTGTTAAACCCCCCAGACCGCACACTTCACTCACCTTTCCACCATCCCCCCTGTGCATGTGCCGGCGTGTGTCCAATCAGCGCTTTATGACATGAATATTAATGTATGGCATAAAGCTGTTGTTTTGATCACACAGTGGGTCATGTCCCAGAGGCACCCGTCGGCATCAGGGGCGATTGGTCCACTTTAAGAAGCACTTCTCAGTATCATTAAATATACACTGACCACCTGCTGGGCTTTTTCTTGCAGTGAAAGAAAGAAGATCCTAAAGGAAGCAGAGATTTTGCACAAAGCCAGGTTTAGCTATATTCTTCCAATTTTGGGGATTTGCTATGAAGAGGATAATATTGGCATTGTGACAGAGTACATGACCAGTGGATCACTAAACCAGCTTTTATATGAGGTAGGTACTTTGGACTGAAACTTATTGAAAACATTTCTTAAGACCTGTATACAAGAATTGATTTATTTTAATTCAATTAATATAAACCGGACCAACACCTTTACAAGAAACAGTTCCCATAGGCTTCCCTCCCAGGGCAATTCAGATTGCTGCAGATAAAAATTAATTTAGCGTTTTGTAACTCCTGCTGTGGTCAAATTTACAAACAAAATGGTATCTCATGGAGATGCAGGCTGCCTGCAAAGAGGAAGTGCTGCTGGATTTCCTGATGCTGTGCATTGTGGGGTTTGTATCATTTAAATTCATATAGTAGCATGGCTGGGATGATAGGACAGGAAGCTCCAAAACCCCTGGCGACATGAATGCACTTCCTGTCCCTGCTATTCAGGTAGGCGGGGTGGAAGCGTGCATGCTGCGGGGGAAGCGGGTGACACGGCAGCTCGTGCCCCCCATTGAATTCTTAGCAGAAGGAAGGAAAAATGGCAAAGGGCTCTGATTGGACAGGAGCCTGCGCATGCGCCGTTAGAGTGGGGAGCGAATTCTTAAAGTGGACCAACACCCAGGATTTTGACTATCCTGGGTTTTGGTCCACTTCGGGGGTGCCCCGCTGTGTGAAACCCCCCAGAAAGCCCCAAAAGCTCACCTCACCACGCTCCCACGTGACCGCGCCGACGGACAAGCGAGTGACAGCGACGGACAAGACAGCGCGTCCGCTACCTCCTCCCGCACGTCACTCTTACAGGGCGCGCGCCCGCGCCAGGCATTCACAAACGGCCGGCGCGCTCTCGCGCGCACGTCTAGATAAGGTAAGGTTTTTGGGGGGTTTTGGGGGGGTTTCACCCCGCGGGACATCCCGATCTCAGATGTCCCACGGTGAGGGAGGTGATCGGCCCGGGAATCTTATAGATCACCCGTGGGTGTTGGTCCACTTTAAGGCCAAACTGGGGGGTTTCACACAATGGGGGCACAGAACAAAACCCAGGAAATTCAGATTCCTGAATTTGTTCTGCATTAAAGCGGACCTTCAGCATCATTTCATGAAAAGCCCAACCCCTTAAAAACTATTCCCCAGCATCTAAAATTAATATATTTTAAGTTTTTAGTCCCTTACTTTTTATCCTTTCCCCCCACTGGGATGCTACTCTGTTCAGGACTCTAGGAAACGGGCGCCACCATCTTGCCTCAGATGCGTCACATACTGAGGAGAGGAGCGGGGTGAAAAGCACAGGGGGGCGAGTTATAGCTGTGCTTTGCAGACAGAGCAGAGCCGGGTCAGGAAAAGGTCAGCAATCTCAGAATGCAGAGCGGCACAGTCAGAAGACACTTCCTGTCTGCAGGCAGACTGAAACTCCATGGGCCTCCATCTTGGATGTTTAAAGGCTCAGAAAATGCACTAGGTGCAGGTAGAATGGTTTTTAATGTGAGCAATCTGTATGTACAGGGTGGGGGAAACGTATAATATATGATCTTATTCAGGGTGAAGGTCCGGTTTAAGTGTTGATAATAGGATTTTATTTCATAAGGAAAAGCTTAATAGAAAAAGGCTGAAGACTGAATATTTTTTTAAATCACAAGTCCCTAATCCTGTCCAATCAACACTGTGGGGTGACTTAACCCCCCCCCCCTACACAACTTCATAATATTAGGTAGGAGGCTAGTCCACTTTCGATTGAATTTTTGAAAGTGTATATTTTTGTTTGGCATAAAGATGTCCTAAAGGTGCTCAGCATTTTTTAATTCTTTCTACTGTTAACAAATGTGCGTTTTATGGAAGGGGGGGTTTCACACAGTGGGGCATCCCGATTTTCCAGATTTTCCCATGAAAATGCAGGTGGCTGCAGGTGGCTTGCTTTAAATTGTGTATTTTTCATAGATGACTGGCAACCCAAAGGAGCACCAGGTGGTACTTGAGATCATTTGAAAATGAAAGTGGCACTTGATAAAAAAAAGTTGGAAAAAGGAACAAAGGTTGTCCTAAAGCATGAGGAAACACTACCCCCCCCCCCCAGCTTGTCTACTAATGGCAGCTTGCATCCACTGTTTAATACTTTATCAAAAGACTTACTGTAAAATGTAATTCCTTTTTATACTTGTAGGAAGATCCATCACCAGCGATTGTGTGGCCTTTAAGGTTTCGAATCCTTTATGAGATTGCATTGGGAGTCAATTTTCTACACAATCTGACCCCTCCGTTACTGCACCATGATTTAAAGACTCCTAATATCTTACTGGACAATGAATTCCATGTCAAGGTAAGCCATGTTTTCTGTACTTATGAGCCATATACTGTACAAAGCTATATAACACTAAGGCCCTTATTTATGAAGGAATAACGACAGGTAGCGACTGGTGAGCGACCGGTAATGACGGGCCCCACCACAAGAACACCGGCTCCCCACCACAATCACACATTTATCAAGCCAATCCTGCTTAGCTACAGGGAGGCCGATTCATTAATAGCGCCAGGTAGCGACAGATGAGCGACAGTAGCGTTATTTTCACAGCGCACGCTAGTATTCGCTGTGCTTGGCCGTTGTTCGGCTGTTGACAGCGACTCAGTCGGTGTGCGGTAATGTTGAATACGGGGTTAGGAGTCGCTGTTTGACAGGTTCCGCGCTGTATGGGAGCGCGTGACAGCGAATGGCCATAGCGAACGGCTCCCAGCATATTCATTAACAAATCACGCTCAAAAAATTCTCGCGCTGTGAAATGCTTGTTTAAACCCCAGAGCGCTGGCGGCGATGGGTTAAAAGTAGTTTTTTAACCCCCAAACAACCATATTTTTGGAAACCAAAAAAAACAAGTTTTTAATTACATTTTGTAATATGAATACATTAATATCAGACCTGTAATATCAATTCTGCACAAATTTTTTTTTTTTTTTTGTTTACCTTAAAAAAAATATCTAACATGGCAGAAGTGGTCACAGAATTTTTGCCATTTAAAAAAAAACAAAAACATTAATAGCAATTAATTATGAATATTTAAAGATTGTTCCATTGAAATGCATTGGAGCGCGCCAGGTAGTGAGAGGTCATACCTGTCACTGTTCAAGGTCGCTCGCTGGCGCTGTGGGGTGAGGCTGGAATAATGATGAATGATTCGCTATCTGGCGCTCTGTCAGTCGCTAAGCAGGATCGGCTTGATAAATGTGTGATTGCGGAGGGGAGCCGGCGTACTCGTGGCGGTGACCGTCATTACCGTTCGCTCACCATTCGCTACCTGGCGCTATCCCTTGTTAAATAAGGGCCTAAGCATATATGCATTACTGGGACAGTAGATTTTAAACCAGACCTTCACCCTGAATAAGAGCATATATTATATGTTTCCCCTACTCGGTACATACAGATCGCCCACATTAAAAATCATCCTACCTGCATCTATTGCATTTTATGAGCCTTTAAACATCCAAGATGGCAGCCCATGGAGTTTCAGGCTGCCTGCAAACAGGAACTGTGTTCTGACTGCGCAGCTCTGCATTCTGGGATTGCTGTCCTGACCCTGGCTCTGCTCTGTCTGTGCAGAGCAAAGCTATAACCCGCCCCCTGTACTTTTGCCACCCTCTCCTCAGTATGTGATGCTTCTGAGACAAGATGGCGACGCCCGTATCTTAGGCCCTTATTTAACAAGGGATAGCGACAGGTAGCGACTGGTGAGCGGCCGCTAATGACGGTCACCGCCACGAGAACGCCGGCTCCCCACCACAATCACACATTTATCAAGCCAATCCTGCTTAGCGACTGAGATAGCGCCAGATAGCCACTCATTCATCATTATTCCAGCCTCAGCCCACAGCGCCAGCGTCTGACCTTAAACAGCGTCAGGTATGACCTCTCGCTACCTGGCGCTCTCCAATGTATTTCAATGGAACAATCTTTAAATATTCATAATTAATTGTTATTAATTGTTTTTTTTTTTTTTTTTTAAATGTGAAAAATTCTGTGACCACTTCTGCCATTTTAGATAATTTTTTGAAGGTAAAAAAAAAAAAAAATTGTACAGAATTGATATTACAGGTCTGATATTAATGTATTCATATTACTAAATTATTTAAAAAATATGTTTTTTTTGGTTTCCAAAAATATGGTGGTTTGGGGGGTTAAAAAACTACTTTTAACCCATCGCCGCCAGCGCTCTGGGGTTTAAACATGCATTTTATAGCGCGAGAATTTTTGAGCGTGATTTTTTAATGAATATGGTGGGAGCCGGTCGCTAGGGCCAGTCGCTATCATGCTCTCCCATACATTGCGGAACCTGTCAAATAGCGACTCCTCACCCAATATTCAACATTACGGCAAACCGACTGAGTCGCTATAAACTACCGAACAACGGCCAAGCACAGCGACTACTAGCGGGCGCCCCAAAAATCCCGCTACAGTCGCTCAACTGTCGCTACCTGCCGCTATTAATGAATCGGCCTCTAAGCATATATGCATTACTGGGACAGTAGATCTTAAATCAGACCTTCACCCTGAATAAGAGCATATATTATATGTTTCCCCTACTCGGTACATACAGATCACCCACATTAAAAATCATCCTACCTGCATCTATTGCATTTTATGAGCCTTTAAACATCCAAGATGGCAGCCCATGGAGTTTCAGGCTGCCTGCAAACAGGAACTGTCTTCTGACTGCGCAGCTCTGCATTCTGGGATTGCTGTCCTGACCCTGGCTCTGCTCTGTCTGTGCAGAGCAAAGCTATAACCCGCCCCCTGTACTTTTGCCACCCTCTCCTCAGTATGTGATGCTTCTGAGACAAGATGGCGACGCCCGTATCTTAGAGTTCTGAACACAGTTGCAGCCCATTTGGGAAAAAAATAAAAAGGAAGTGATTAAAAACTTAAAATATATTAATTTTTGATGCTGGGGAATAGTTTCTTAAAGGTTTAGACTTTTCACTAATTGATGCTGAAGGTCCGGTTTAAATGTGTCTGACAATAAGGAAAAATTGTAAAGTCAAATATGTCCTCCTTACTGAGAAGAGAGATCTCTTCTGTCATTTTATATTTCTTATATTTCATCTTCCAGTGAGACAATATATATGTTCCAAAGGTTCTAAAACATGTCCTCTGAAAGGAGACCACAATTTCTTCTAAAATTACTCTACTTATCGCCTTATCAGATGCACCTGCCCATAAGATTTACCTAGGATTTGAAGGAGGAAAATTAAAGTGGACCAAGCCCTAGGATTTTAACTATCCTGGGTTTTCCTCCTTTCCCCCATCGGGGGTGCCCCCCAGATCGCCAATGCTAACTCATCTCTTCCCAGTCCAATGGCACATGCACGGTCGCTTGTCCAATCAGCGCGCTCTGAGCAGCTAACGTCACATCATCGGGGAGGCTGATTTATTAATAGCGCCAGGTAGCGACAGTTGAGCGACTGTAGCGGTATTTTCACGGTTGTTGATAGCGACTCAGTCTGTGTGCAGTAATTTTGAATACAAGGTGATGAGTCGCTATTTGACAGGTTCCGCGCTGTATGGAAGCGCATGATAGCGAATGGCCATAGCGACCGGCTCCCACCATATTCATTAACAAATCACGCTCCAAAAATTCTCGCGCTGTGAAATGCATGCTTAATCCCCAGAGCGCTGGCGGCGATGGGTTAAAAGTAGTTTTTTAACCCCCAAACAACCATATTTTTTGAAACCAAAAAAAACAAATTTATAAAAACATTTTGTAATATGAATACATTAATATCAGACCTGTAATATCAATTCTGCACAAATTTTTTTTTAATTTTTTTTTTTACCTTAAAAAAAAATTTAACATGGCAGAAGTGGTAACAGAAATTTTCACATTAAAAAAAAAAAAAAAAAAAAAAATTATTAACAATTAATTATTAATATTTAAAGATTGTTCCATTGAAATGCATTGGAGAGCGCCAGGTAGCGAGAGGTCATACCTGGCGCTGTTCAAGGTCGCTCGCTGGCACTGTGGGGTGAGGCTGGAATAATGATGAATGAGTCTCTATCTGGCGCTATCTCAGTCGCTAAGCAGGATTGGCTTGATAAATGTGTGATTGTGGTGGGGAGCCGGCGTTCACGTGGCGGTGACCGTCATTACCGTTCGCTCACCAGTCGCTACCTGGCGCTATCCCTTGTTAAATAAGGGCCTAAGCCTTTGTCTAAGGCCAGCATCTCTGAGTGTGTTGACGGCCGTATCCCCCGCTTCCCTCTAACAGGGGCATGCCTGCTAGAGGGATAGCGGGGATGCAACCATGTGCCGTTGGACCGGAAAACAAGGTAAGTGTATGGGGCGACCTGAGGGGTTTCACACAGCGGGGCATCCCCATTTTGGATGCCTCGGGGGAAGGGAATTGGGTTTGGGTTTTGTTCCACTTTAAGAAAAAAATATTCTGAACCAAATATTGTGCTAAAACACGTCCCACTCATACCAATCCCCATATAGGCAGTGTGACATTCCCCCTACCATTCCCCATATGAGCAATTTGGCAGAATCATCCAGACACCGGACTAATGAAAAAAACAAAAAGTAAACTTACATACCCGGCCAAACAATGGATGAGTCGCGGCCTGCTGCCCCCATTGCCGCTTCTCAGGGGTGGCAGGTGGCCCCACACCTGCGAAGCGTTGGTGCCCAGTGCAGGGACAATGGGCAGGGATCAGTTTCCCTCTCCGCCCGCCGCTAATCCATCTTCTGGCCTCCCAGTGCATGGTAAGTTTACTTTTCTTTCTTTTTTTTTTTTTTACTTGCCCATAAGATACACTGACATTTCCCCCAATTTGGGGCTGTGGGAGAGTGGAAAATATGATATTTGTGTAGTAGCTTATTCCTTGGCCAGGCTTCTTTATTGTGATTTTATGCCTGCTGTAATACAACTTAGAGCAATTAAGTGCAGTAAAATATAAGTTTGCATTGTCACTTTTATTCTAGATTGCTGACTTTGGGCTTTCCAAATGGCGCATGCTGTCACAGTCTTTCAGTGATCACGCACCCGCTGGGGGAACGATTGTTTACATGCCCCCAGAAATGTATGAGCCCAACGTCAAAACTAGCAGAGGAAGCGTTAAGCACGACATGTACAGGTAAGTCCAGGTTCATTTTACTGTAAGAATATCCATTATAGATGGATACTGTACTCCCTCCTGTGAAATTAGAGGACTGATAATAAGGGCCTTATTTATCAAGGGATAGCACCAGGTAGTGTCTCACTAGCGCCAGGTAGCGCCAGCTATCGGCGGCTACCGACTCCAGAACGCCAGCCTGCGAACACAATCACGCATTTATCACGCTAAATGAGGCTAGCGCCGGCGAGAGCGTCAGCTAGCGCGGGATTCATCATGTTGCAGACTTCAGCGAACAGCGCCGCTGCTAATCCCATCACAGCGCCAGGTATGACCTCTCGCTACCTGGCGCTCTCCAATGCATTTCAATGGAGAAATCTTTAAATATTCATAATTAATTGATATTAATTTTTTTTTTTTTTTTTAAATGTCAAAAATTCTGTGACCACTTCTGCAATGTTAGATATTTTTTTTAAGGTAATAAAAAAAAAAAAAAAAATTTGTGCAGAATTGATATTACAGGTCTGATATTAATGTATTCATATTACAAAATGTTTATAAAAACATGTTTATTTTTTTTTACCAAAAATATGGTTGTTTGGGGGTTAAAAAACTACTTTTAACCCATCGCCGCCAGCGCTCTGGGGTTTAAACAAGCATTTCACAGCGCGAGAATGTTTTGAGCGTGATTTGTTAATGAATATGCTGGGAGCCGGTCGCTATGGCCATTCGCTGTCATGCGCTCCCATACAGCGCGGAACCAGTCAAACAGCGACTCGTATTCCCCGTATTCAACATTACCGCACACCGATTGAGCCGCTGTCAACAACCGAACAACGGCCAAGCACAGCGAATACTAGCGGGCGCTGTGAAAATAACGCTACTGCCGCTCATCTGTCGCTACCTGGCGCTATTAATAAATCGGCCTCTTAGTCTGTACAACCCACAGGTTATGCTTTATGGATCTCCATACAGGCAGATCTACAGACTAATGTACTAATTACTCAAACACAATGTCACTCCGCACCACTCCTTGTATTAAGGTGTGCCGGTTATACACAGGTCCCAACCTCAAATGGTATGGGGCATATCGCACTCAACAAGAGTGGGGTAATCCATGACACCCCCACAGTATACCTGTGTAAATCCAACCGCACAAACCAACAGATATGTAAATTGATAAAAACCCTTTATTTTGTATACGGGTATTATTACAATATTAGGTCACACTTATCAAATAAAAAATGAAGATTAAAAACATCAGACCCCCTGGATCATAATATAACGCTCTAATATTTACACAATTAGTATCAAGTCCCTAGAGATACAAAATCATAACCGCTAGTGTTACTGAATGTGAATGTAATTAAATTAATCTAAAACATCTGTGCTATAATATACTCTGTGCAAAACAATGCTTATAAATAAATGGGTGAATAAATAGATAAATAAACTCATACAATCTTCCTATCACTATGCAACAAAGTTTCAAGTGCCAAACAACCACTATCTCCAATGTACTAATTACCACACCTATATATTTGTAATAGGATGGGAATTGCATTTGGCGTTTAGTGCACTGGAGACGCCCCACCAGACTGCCATGTCCAGTAGAGTAGTTTTTGTTTGCCTTAGCCCTGTTAAGTATCGTAAATGCATTGAAGAAGGATTTTGTAACAGCACAAGCCTCAACAATCAAATTGGTTTGTGTGTAGAACCAGGGCCGGATTATGAGAGGGGCACAAGGGGCCTCCACCACTTGCCCTGCAAAGGGGGCCTCCACCAACCTTTGGGTTATCGTCTGGTCCTTTGGTCTGCCGGGCAGCAGGGCCAGCAACAAATCTATAGGTGGCAGTGGGGGCCCCTGCACCTTGGCAAACCTTTTTTTGTTTTTGCAAACATGCAGCCAAAGCCACCACAGGGCAGGATGGAGAGTCTAAGAGACTTGCAAAGCAGGAGTTCCTAAGCAGAGTGCACCCGCACAAGGGTGGCGCAAGGGACTTGGTCTGATGCTAGCAGGCAGGTGCCAGACAACCAGCAATCAGTTACTTGGCTGGACTATTATTTTAAAGGAATTTTAAAGGAAAAATACTGTATCTGGGGCCTCCACCACACTTAATCTGGCCCTGTGTAGAACACTGCTGCCACTAAGGACAGCACAGCCAAAATTTTCAAACCTCCTGACTCACTGGGCTCTGCCTCACAGCGATTGGCCGTGCTTGCAGTGGCGTGGCATACAGCGAAATTAACAGAGGTTTATTTATTCAGATAGCGTAAAAAGCTGGAATGTTAGAGCTCACTTGGCAGTCGGCAGTTACCCAATAAGGGGAGTTGTACAAATCTTTTTACCTCCTGCCCCTTTTTATACCTCCTTCATTGTAGTGATCACTACGCACTAAAACTGTTACTGTTACCCTCTGGGGTATTACACGTGTGTATAGACACAAGACACATTGCTTATGCCCACCTGCAAAACCCTAGATGGGTGTAATCTGGTTTTTATCTGAATCCATTTCTTTCTGGATCATCTGATAGAGGGTACGTGATTTTTTCAGTGATGCACCTATCCTTAATATATGGCACAACATCCGTAAATGAGTCTGTGCAATGCTTCAAAAGCAAACCATTGCTATTGCACCTAATGCACCTCCTGTGTGTCATGGCACTGTAAGGTATTCCCTGTATAAGACGGGGAGGCCGATTCATTAATAGCGCCAGGTAGCGACAGATGAGCGACTGTAGCGTGATTTTTTCAGCGCCAGCCAGTATTCGCTGTGCTTGGCCGGCGTTAGCTTGATGACAGCGACTCAGTCGGTGTGCGGTAATGTTGAATACGGGCTGGGGGGTCGCTGTTTCACAGGTCCAGCGTTGTATGTGAGCGCCTGACAACGAATGGCCAGAGCGAACGGCTAGCTTCATATTCATCAAAAAATCACGCTCCGAATGTGCTGTCGCTGTCCATTCCTTGTTTAAACCCCAGAGCGCTGGCGGCGATGTGTATTAACTAGTTTTTAACCCCTAAACAACCATATTTTTTGAATGTAACATTATACATGTTTTTAGAATCATTTTGTAATATGAATACATTAATCTCAGACCTGTTAGATCAATTCTGCACATATTTTTTTTTATTTTTTTTTTTACTTAAAAATAAATCCTAACATTGCAGAAGTGTTCTCCGATTTTTTGACATTAAAAAAAAAAAAAAAAAAATTAATCCAAATTAATTATGATTAATTATAGATTGCTCCATTGAAATGCATTGGACATCGCCAGGGAGCGACAGCTCATACCTGGCGCTGTGAGGGAATTTGCAGCGGCGCTGTTCGGTCCAGGCGGCTTCATGATGAATGCCGCGCTAGCCGTCGCTCTCGCCGGCGCTAGCCTCATTTTGCTTGATAAATGCGTCATTGTGAGCGCCGCCGGGCATACTTGAGTCGGTAGTCGCCGTTAGCTGCCGCTACCTGGCGCTCGTCAGACACTACCTGGCGCTATCGCTTGATGAATAAGGGCCTAAGGAGGCAAGTGAGTTAGAGGGTGCTCTATATTATATTGGCAAATGAATGAGGGCTGTTAATAATATGAATAGCCAATAGAAGGAAATGGGTTCTAAATGCTAAGGGTCTTTCTGGGTGGCCAATTGGAGGAGTATGCTTGAATGTTAACAGGGAAGGAGCTCTGAACCTTGTTTGAATGGCTTATGAGAAGAGAGACCCTGAGCACAAAGTGAAAGCTTGAATGACTATTATAAAATGGTGTCAGACTGGAGTGTCTTGGGTCCACCAGAGGAAATAATTATTTGGCACACCCCCCTCACATAGTTATATATATATATTCAAGAGATACAAAGGATGGCTGCCACATAAAGCTGCGGACTGCTCATGCGCTGTGGTAGCGTGGGCATAGGGTTTACACAGATTGGCATCCTGGCATTGTCTGTCCATTGTAATGGAATTGTCCGGGGATTGCCTGAATGGCCATCCAATTTCTACTCCCTGTGGCATCCCAAACGAGGATGCTCCACTGTGTGAAACCCCAATAAATCGACGCACCCACTCACCTAACCTCGTTCCAAAGGTCACGGCCTATAATACACACACAACACCAGATATTGTATACGATACCTGAAGCTAGTCGGGGGGGAAAGATTAGGAGCAATGTTAGAAAATATTATTTTACAGAAAAAGTAGTAGATGCTTGGAACAAACTTCCAGCAGAGGTAGTTAAAAAATCAACAGTCACTGAATTTAAACATGCCTGGGATAAGCACACATCTATCCTAAGATAAAGAGTACATACGGTTACAAGCGCAGACTAGATGGACCGTATGGTCTCCTTCTACCGTCAGCCTTCTATGTTTCTATACTACACCATATATTCCCCTTGATCCTGGTCACAATTAAATCATATAGTTCCCCCTCTTTACATCCACATTAATCCCTATTTATACATCTCCTCCCCCCCAACAAAAGTGCAATATGCATGTGCAAATGTAATAGCTATGTGCAACACCAATATAGTGCAAAGACAGTTATTTCATCAATCCCCCACTAATTCCCCACTATATAAACCTCTAACCCTAAAATATCATTTAAAGTGCTTAGTGCTTCTCAATCGATAACCTAATGAAATAATCTTTAGGTGGAGCAAAACAGGGAGGGGGGACCCATAACAACAATCATAATCAATTTGATGAGTATAATTACCAAGGTGCCAGTGCAGTGTCCACCTCCCACGCGTTCCGTGATGATGGCTAAACCCTGTCACTTCATCAGGGCAAAAGTGTCCTACTGCAAGCTAGAGGTGAGTAAGAATGCAACTAGTGGCCTGCTCTGCACCATTCAGTTCACTAGCTGCTTTGAGGTAGCAGGGTCTTGCATAACTGAATGGATCTAAGATCTGACTCTTAAACAACACCCCTTATTCACCGCAGCCTGGTTGCCAAGTGCTGTTTTTTAAACAAAAAGTAGCCACTGAACTGACCCTGTCTCCGGGGCCCCCCTAGCAGGTGGGGGGGGGGGCAAGCATTTGCTTGGTTTGTGTGGTGGTTAGGCACACCACTGCCCGCCATCTTGCCTCAGAAGCTACTCCTTGTTCCACCCCAGCATCATGTGCTGAAGAGTGAAGAGGTGGACAAGTGTGAGGGGTGAGTTATAGCTGTGCTTTTCACTGATAGAGTAGTGCTGGGGTCAGGAAAATTACAGAAATCCCAGAATGCAAAGCAAGATAATCAGTAGGTACTTCCTTTTTGCAGGCTGTCTGAGACTCCACAGGCTTAGAGAATGCACTAGGTGCATGTGGGCAATCTGTATGTACAGGGTGGGGAGAAAATCCAAAGATAGGCTCTTATTCAGGGTGAGTATGTTAAGGCTCATGACTATTTCTTGATTTTTTTTATTACAGCTATGCCATTATCATGTGGGAGGTTCTGTCAAGGAAACAGCCCTATGAAGGTACTGTAACAATCACTGGTTTTATACTGAGATTTATAAGAATTGAAGCAACATTTTAACCCTTATAAATGTATAAAACACACCATTACAACTAAATGCATGCATGGACACTTCCACATACACATGATTGCCTCATATATATCATGTTAAACATATTTATGCAGAAAAAAATCACTGTTGCATCCCCTCTTAAGCAATCCAAACCCCGGTGGAGGGGGACATAATCCTGAGGTTTGGTCTGCTTTGGAGAATTTACTTCTACTATTTTGGAGAATTTATTTAAGTAACTTTCACTAACGCTGCTCCCCTGTAACCTGTAATACTTGGTGAGTAAATGATGGCCTATCAGTCCTATTTTAGAGAATATGGTTACATGCAGTAATTACTTTGTATAAGGGATCATAAACTATCTGGTTTTTGTTTGGTACTTGATCATTTGAATCTGTGAGATAAATGAAGCCCAGATTGTATCCACTAAATGCTGATTATTTAACAGGTGCCACAAACCCAATCCAGGTCATGTACACAGTGGTTAAGGGAAACCGGCCTGATATAAGCAATGAAAGTCTACCGGATGACATTCCCCACCGGGACGTGTTTGTGTCACTTATGCAGAGTGGCTGGGCCTGTGATCCCAATGAGAGACCATCTTTCCTAAGTAAGTATTGTTAAAAGGTTTCTGTATTGAAGCCTACTCTACCTTTTTCAGGATTATTCTTTGCTCTACATGTATAATACCAAGACCTTTCCTGAATCTGACTAAGATTATTGCAAAAACACATTATATTATGACACCTTAGTTTTTATGTCCTTAGGCCATTATTAGCAAGCTGTTACAGTACCTTGACATAGCAGCTCATCGCCCAGTCAATAAACGATAAAGCCACTTACACACAGCAGGGGACCCTTGGGGCACTGGCCCTCTATGTTTCCAATAAATTACCTATAAGCCTACAAATCTGCCAGTAAATATTATATAAACTTGCAGCTTCATTGAATATTATTTCTGCCAAATGGCATGTACACTAAACCCTGCTGGGCTGGGTTCTTAGTGTTACATATATAATAGATGCCACAAGTGGAGATGACCTTTCTCACTCCTCAGACTAGGGCCCCTCTGGTGATTGGGAACAGAGACTCTCTGGTCACAAGGAGCGGAACCTCAAAGAGTCCGTGGATCGTTTTGGATTTAGGTCCCCTTAACAACTTAATCAGATGATACCCGATGATTTTACTCCTATCTTATATAGTGGAAAGGAGGTTTTTTTTTTGGTAAACTGTCAGCTTCGTTAGACTCACAACCAGGACTTGTTTGACCTCATCACAAAGCTCCTTGTGGCACATGAGCATCATTGTTTACCATTATTTTGATTTTTCTATGTGTAGCCTCCTCCTCCTAGGCCACATATTCTATATCCCCTTACCCTCTGCTCCGCGATTTCCATCTTTTTCTCCCCCATGCCCCGCATCTCTCCCTCCCTTACCTTCCTCCCAAGCACCACTCCCTTGTAAATAGTAATTTGGGTTCATATTTTCCCTGCCTTTAATCCAGCCCTGTTGTGTGTTTCTTAATTTGGGCCTCAATTTTATGTAGGGTGTACTGTAATTCTGCTGTCTGAAATGAGTGCCGACATTAATGCATTTTTGAATACGTTTACCCATTTTTACAAGCTTGGCGGTTGGTTTTGGCCCCAATGAAGTGGTGTCCTCTTGCGAGCGGTGAAGATTGGTCATTTTGTGATCAGTGTTTCTTCAGGAAGTATTTGGGGACCACTACTGTTTATTAGTAGTAGTAATCCCTTTTCATATGGAATAGAGATATTTTGGGTGGTTTTGGGATAATATGTAATATTTTCCCCAAACCCAAAGTTATTTTTGTGCACATCCACCATAGGTGGTGATAAGAGGCTGACACTTCCTCGCACCATCAACACTTGGTTCCTTTGGAACTTTTGCTATAGTTGCTTGTATAGTAGAATCTGGCCTTGCTAATCGAAGTTGTGTGTTGTTTATTGAGTGTGTTTGAAGAAATGTTCCCTATCGCAAGACCCTAATTTCATTTTGAGAGCTGTCTCCCACCTTTATTTATAGTCATCGGACTTGGTCAGTCCAGGTGCTATTGCCTTGTAAAATAATGATAGGTTAATAGTTCTGAGAGATTATTTTAAGTATAACTTCTGAAATAGTGAAGGAGAAATTTCCTTCAGCTTGTTTGATACTGTTGTGCATATAACCAATCTTTTGAGTTAAGCAGGTTAGTGTGTACCGGTATTTGAGATTTCATAAGTTGACCAATTCTTGATTTGGGGCAAAGTCATTTATGTTTAGCTTAGTTAGTCTATACTCTTCAAGAATCTCAAATAATCAGGGTAAAGAATCTTTGATCTCTGTGGCTATGACCAGTAAGTCATCGGCATATGCCAGGACTAACTTCTTTGGTATTAAGTTCAACACTTTTAATTTTAGAGGATTCGTTGATTTGATATAATAAGGGTTCCAGGCATAATAAATAATGTGGGAGAGAGAGGACACCCAGGTCTAACTCCATTATTTATGTCAAGGGGGCTATTTGGAAGTTAATCCATGCATTTTGGTTACCATATAATGACATTATTCTGGTGGAAAAAAACAATATTGCTTTGACAAACTTACTAAAACTTTTTAGTTTAGCCTGTCAAAAGCCTTTTTTTTCTGCTTCTGGAGTAATCATTAGGTATTCCGTCTTTCTGCTAAAGTTAAAAATGTATTATGTTAATAGCTATGGCATTATTGTGGCTTGTTCCTTTCCCCTTTCTAAATCTTGCCTGAGTTGGGTATAGTTTTGTTGGTAATACTAGTCTTTGTGTTAGTATACTTGCATACAATTTAATAATACAATTCTGTGATTACTCACCTTGTAGAATTGGTATTATAAGTATGCAGCACGTCCTGCTCCAGATAATGATTTCTAACATCTGGGATATAGTCCACAAGAGGGCGCTTTACTGCAGAGATGGCAAAAAAGAGACCCCTCCCGGTCCATATATACCCAGGACCTCCCACTAATTCCCCAGTATAACAAAGCAGTAAGGGAACCAGGAGAAGCCAATAACAAATTTAACCATGTTAACAAGGAACAAATCCCCATAAAGAGGATCCAAGAATAAAGTAAACAGGGTGGGATGGAGCAGGACGTGCTGCATACTTATAATACCAATTCTACAAGGTGAGTAATCACAGAATTGTATTATTCTAAGTATGCAGCACATCCTGCTCCAGATAATGATTCATAACATCTGGGACATCCAATAGCAGTGTCCACAAAAAAAGGGTGGGGATCCCAAAAAAAGGCAACAACGGGCCGCCTGCAAAGCCTTGCGGCCAAAACCAGCATCCGCGGAGGCCCGAACATCAACCTTGTAAAACTTGGAAAAGGTATGAACAGAAGACCAAGTAGCAGCCTTACAAACTTGTTCAACAGAAGCCTGGTGCTGGAAGGCCCAGGAAGCCCCAACAGCACAGGTAGAATTAGCAGTAACACGGAAAGGAGGATCCTTCCCCCTAGTAGAATATGCCCTGACGGATCCATTTGCTAATGGTAGACTTAGCGAACCACAAACAAGGCGTCCGTTTTCCTGAAAGGAGTAGTAGCCACCAGATAGTACTTCAAATTCCTGACAACATCCAGAGAATGCAAGGCCCTCTCCTTGTCATTATCAGGATTAGGGCACAAGGAAGGAAGCACAATGTTCTGATTGAGATGGAAGGCAGAGACAACCTTAGGTAAGAAGTCTGGTTTAAATCGGAAAACCACCTTGTCCTGGTGTCTTTCAATGTAGGGGGCCTGAATCGACAGAGCCGCCAACTCAGAAACACGCCGGACAGAGGTGATAGCCACCAAAAAGGCAACCTTCAGGGTAAGGGGAGACAAGGCAGCCTCATGCACAGGTTCAAAAGGAGGACCCTGAAGGGCGGACAAAACCAAATTAAAATCCCAGACCGGTACCATGGGTTTGCGGGGAGGACGCACATGAGTGACCCCCTGGAAGAAGGTCTTGACCAGGGGATGTAGGGCGAAAGACCTCTGGAAGAAAGTAGCCAAGGCGGACACATGACCCTTCAAGGTGCTGAGCTGAAAACCCATATCCAAACCATGTTGCAGGAACTCCAGGATCCTAGGAATGGAGAACACACGACAGGGAAAGGCCCTAGACTCACACCAGTCAATGTAGGTTCAGCAGCCAGGCCGTCAAAGCCAGCGTTTATAAATTGGGACAATAAAGCCGTCCTTGAGTGAGAAGGTCCGGAACCAAGGGTAGAGCGTACTGATCCACTGCCAGCCACACAACGTCGGCGAACCACACCTGTCTTGGCCACCTCCCTTATTGTCCAGATAAGGGAGAATGCGAATGCCCCCGGCTCTGAGGATGGCCATCACTCCCGCCAGTACCTTGAGGTGAGACCAAAGGGAAGTGCCACAAATTGGTAGTGCTGGTCCTCCAGGGCGAACCTGAGGAACCGCTGATGCCCTGGGAAGACTGGCACGTGAAGGTAAGCATCCTTGATGTCTATGGAGGTCATGAAGTTCCCCGGGCGCAAGGAGCTGATCGCGGAGCGCAGGGTCTCCATGTGAAAGCGACTGGTTCTGATGAACCTGTTGAGAAGTTTTAAGTCCAGGATGGGCCTGACAGAGCCATCCCTTTTGGGTACTGTGAAAAGATTGGAATAATAACCTTGACCTCTCTCCCCCGAAGGGACAGGACAGACGACCCCCATACCCAATAAGTTCTGTACAGCTTGAAATAGACCCTGAGCGGCCAGAGGAATCTGAGACCTGAGAAATCTTGGAGGGGGCCGTGCCGCGAACTCTAGCTTGTAGCTGGAGGAGACAACCTCCAGAATCCACCTGTCTGAGACCTGTTGTCCCCAGACATGAGCGAAGAGCCGCAGCCGTCCCCCCTCCCGTAAGGGTGAGGGCGCCCCTTCATGGCTGAGCGGGCTTAATGACAGATTTGGGCTTAGATCCCCAGGAGGATCCGGGACGGGCATGGCCTCTACGCTTGCCCCAGAAATCACTCCTGTGCCCCGCAAAGGGTACCCCTCTCCCTGACCTGGATCCACGAAAGGAGGGGGTAAAGGACCCTGAGCCCCGAAAGGGCCGCAGTTGTCTTTTGCGTTGGGCAACCTACCTCCTTTTGCAAAAAGGTCCAACCGGTCACCAAAAAGGCGCAGCCCCTTAGAGGGTAGCCCTGTGAGAGCCTTCTTAGCAGCATTGTCAGCTGCCCACTGGCGCAGCCAGACCGAGCGGCGAATAGAAACAACCAGAGCCGAGGTCCTGCTGCACATCCTAATGGTGTCATCTAAGGCAGAAAGAATATAAGCAATAAATATCTCACATTGTGATAAGGCTCTAAATTCGGCACTGGAAGAATCATCAGGATAGCCTTCTGACAGGCCCTTGACCAGAGTCCTAATGGCCACAGCAGTAATAGCAGAAGCACAGACCGGGCGCAGGGCTGATCCCGCACAGGCAAAGGCATGGGAAGCCAGCTGGTCAATACGTCGGTCCTCACTATCCTTCAAGGTAGTGGAATCAGGGGAATGCACCACAGAAGTATTAGACAACCCCAAAACCGGAGCATCCACCTCTGGTGGAGTTGACCAACATTTAACCACATCCGGGGGAAAAGGGTACCTTTTATCCCATCCCTTAGGGATACCAGGGAGCCGGCTAGGCCTGTCCCATTCCTTGTGAACCAGATTATGGAAATGAGCATGTTCTGGAAATTCCAAACGTGGCTTTGCAGTACCAAACAATTCCCCCTGTTGCCTGGGTGCCGCAGCAGGAGAGAAATGGAAAGTACTTCAAAGATTTGAGTCAAAAGTCTATGGGTGTCATCAGCATTCCAATGCTCTGAGCCGGCATCAGCGCCAGGGAAATGCTGATCATCGGAAAATTCCGAATCTGAGAATAACTCCCCCTCCTCAAGCAGGGTACAGTCAGACAAATCAAGGAATTCTTCCGTCTCCATAGGGAAGGCAGATGCAGCAGGCGCC
The DNA here is from genome assembly GCA_027917425.1 of Gastrophryne carolinensis. NCBI lineage: Eukaryota > Metazoa > Chordata > Amphibia > Anura > Microhylidae > Gastrophryne > Gastrophryne carolinensis. The sequence continues at coordinate 375,057,025 of CM051239.1, forward strand.
AAGTGCCGTCTTTTAGCTGGGGCCTTACGGGCCACAGAGCTAGCAATCAACCTCTCAATGTTGGCCAGCCTGGAAGACACATCAGGCTGAGACTCCCCACTAGTGTTAATCTCACTGGGGGTCACAATCAACCGAGGGGGCGTGGGAGAAGACATGGTGGGCGCAGGCCCAGACAAGTGCAGCCCAGAGTGCCACGCAAGCGCCTGCTCGGCGCAGGGTACACAGACCTGCACATCATCACTTACAGGGGATGCCCCACACACCACACACAGCCAGGCTTGCCCAGATGGGACCCCGATCACAGTAACCTGAGAAGCCTCCATATGGTGATTTTTGGTGCCACAATGACCAATGGGAATTACGCTGTGCAGCTACCCGGGATGCCCCTTAACTGTCCGCTAGGATAGTGGGAGGATTTTATTGTTTTTTAGGCCTCTAATATAGTAACTAGACTAATAGAAGGCACAGGACCAGGAGAAACCTCTAATTTGTTTTCCCGCCTGAAAGACATAAGAAGACAATACCCGCATTAATTAAACAGGAGTGAAAGGCAATAAAAATATAAAAGGGGGCCCGCAAGGGCACTCACAGACCGCCGAAGAGCTTACAATCTAACCGGCAGGAGAGACAAGATGGCGCTGCAGGGCTCTGAAGGGGATGGCCGCATGAGGAAGCACCGCGGAGTGCTTCCAGTGTTAAGCCACGCCCCCTCCAGGAAGCGTGGGGTTAGAGGCTGAGGACAGTGACCCCGCAGCCAATCAGCAGTTTGTCAGGTCCCTGAGTGACGTCGCCGCTGACCGCTGACGCCGCAGGGCGCGCGAGTCAGCGGCGGGCAATTCAAAAACTGAAGGGGAGAGGAGCAGAGCCGAGGAGAGTGCCAGCGAGACATGAAAAAAAGGCATCATAGCACATAACAGTAATGTCAAAAAGGCAAAACACATTTACACTAATCAGGCACTCACCCCCCCCCCCGCCCCCCGATGAGTAGTATAATGGGAGAGGAAGAAGTAAGGAGCCCATTAAAACATTAATAAATGTAAGGCAGGGCAATAGCGGACGGGGCATCCGAATTCAGGATCACCAGTAACCTGACAACCGTCTACCCTTTGGTGGGGGATTTGCGATGCAGCCAAGGCTGGGAGGCAAATAAAGGTGGAACGGGTGGGAATAGTCCTACAGGGCCCAGGGCTGTGAAGCCCAGCTCACCTGCGAGAAGAGAAGCCATCATCTTGTCCTTCGCAGCCCAATGCAGAGAAGAAAACTGGGGAATTAGTGGGAGGTCCCGGGTATATATGGACCGGGAGGGGCCTCTTTTTTGCCATCTCTGCAGTAAAGCGCCCTCTTGTGGACTATATCCCAGATGTTAGAAATCATTATCTGGAGCAGGACGTGCTGCATACTTAGAATATCAGAGTTTATAAGGGGAATCAGTTAATAATTAGCACAATCTCTGATGCCTTACCCTTCTTTTGGGATCACTTTAATTAATGACTGATTCATTTGTTTGGTGGGTGATGTGGAATTCCCCAGTTCATAGGTATAGGTATATAGATATGGTATTAGTTTTTCTTTAAAGGTCTTATAATATGCACAGAGTCCGTCTGGGCCAGTAGTTTTATTATATTTTCATCTATTTATTGCCCACTCTATTTCTTTAGCACTAATAGGTTTTTCGAGCTCTGCACCTATGGTATGTTCTATAGTGGGTAAAATTATTTTTTGAAAACAATCTTCTAATTTTACATGGTTCTCTGCCTTCTTTAGATTGCCTATATTTAAAAAGAATTCCCAGAATTCTTTCTAAATATCATCCAAATCTGTTACTAACTGGCCTCCAATTCTGCTACGAATCAGTTCTATATTTTTTGGACCTATTGTTTGCTAGTTGTTCAGCCATGGTTCCCAGGATATTACTTTGTGGTCTCAGCTTAAGGTAGTTTCATTGTCTTTTGCGTAGTTTTCATTGTATTTTTTTAGTAAAAACAATACTATTTGGTAATCTGTTTATGATCTAGTAATCGTATGCTTTTGCCAAATATCGGTGAGATCCTTGGTTAGGGCAGTGATTATTTCTGAGTTCTTTTTCCTTCAGATCTTATTTTCCTTCTCTAGAATACCCCCTAATAAACACCTATGTGCTTCCCAGAGTGTTGAAATAGAGATTTCCTTAGAGGCCGATTCATTAATAGCGGCAGGTAGCGACAGTTGAGCGACTGTAGCAGTATTTTCACAGCGCCCGCTAGTAGTCGCTGTGCTTGGCCGCTGTTCGGTTGTTGACAGCGACTCAGTCGGTGTGCAGTAATGTTGAATATTGGGTGAGGAGTCGCTGTTTGACAGGTTCCGCGCTGTATGGGAGCGCATGACAGCGAATGGCCATAGCGACCGGCTCCCACCATATTCATTAACAAATCACGCTCAAAAAATTATCGCGCTGTGAAATGCATGTTTAAACCCCAGAGCGCTGGCGGCGATGGGTTAAAAGTAGTTTTTTAACCCCCAAACAACCATATTTTTGGAAACCAAAAAAAACAAGTTTTTAATTACATTTTGTAATATGAATACATTAATATCAGACCTGTAATATCAATTCTGCACAAAGTTTTTTTTTTTTTTTTTACCTTAAAAAAATATGTAACATGGCAGAAGTGGTCACAGAATTTTTCACATTTAAAAAAAAAAAAAAACATTAATATAAATGAATTATGAATATTTAAAGATTGTTCCATTGCAATGCATTGGAGAGCGCCAGGTAGCGAGAGGTCCTACCTGTCGGACGCTGGCGCTGTGGGCTGAGGCTGGAATAATGATGAATGAGTCGCTATCTGGCGCTATCTCAGTCGCTAAGCAGGATCGGCTTGATAAATGTGTGATTGTGGTGGGGAGCCGGCGTTCTCGTGACGGTGGCCGTCATTACCGGTCGCTCACCAGGCGCTACCTGTCGCTATCCCTTGTTAAATAAGGGCCTTAGTGTCATTATACAAAAAAATGTAAAAAATATTCTCAGAGTGCTTGTTGTATTCTCACTTTTGCTTCCTGGTCTTCTCAAAGTTGGTTGTTCATGAGCCAGTGTTCTTTTATTTTCAATTTGATTCAGTTTGACAATTTGACATAGGCCCTTATTTATGAAGGAATAGCAACAGGTAGCGACTGGTGAGCGGCCGGTAATGATGGGCCCCGCCACGAGAACGCCGGCTCCCCACCACAATCACACATTTATCAAGCCAAGCCTGCTTAGCGACTGAGATAGCGACTGAGATAGCGCCATATAGCGACTCATTCATCATTATTCCAGCCTCAGCCCACAGCGCCAGCGTCTGACCTTGAACAGCGACAGGTATGACCTCTCGCTACCTGGCGCGCTCCAATGCATTTCAATGGAAAAATCTTTAAATATTAATAATTCATTGTTATTATTATTATTTTTTTTTTTTTAAATGTGAAAAATTCTGTGACCACTTCTGCCATTTTAGATAATTTTTTTAAAGGAAAAAAAAAAATTGTACAGAATTGATATTACAGGTCTGATATTAATGTATTCATATTACTAAAGTATTTAAAAAACTTGTTTTTTTTGGTTTCCAAAAATATGGTGGTTTGGGGGTTAAAGTGGACCAACACCCAGGATTTTGACTATCCTGGGTCTTGGTCCACTTCGGTGGGGCACCCCCGATCGGGGTGCCCCGCTGTGTGAAACCCCCCGAAAAACTCACCTCTCCCCGCTCCCAGCGCCGACGTACAAGGGAAGATCTGGAACGTCTAAGCGGCGGCGGCCGCCGCCGCCTCCCTCGCGTCACTTTTGACGCGCGCGCCTCCGCGCCGGCCATTCGCAGACGGCCGGCGCGGAGGCGCGCACGCCTACAGGGGCGTGAGGGAGGCGGCGGCGGTGAGTTGGGGTGTTTGGGGGGGGTTTCACCCCGCGGGACATCCCGATCTCGGATGTCCCGCGGGGTGGGGGGTGATCGGCCCGGGAATCTTATAGATTCCCGGGCCGATCACCCGTGGGTGTTGGTCCACTTTAAAAAACGACTTTTAACCCATCGCCTCCAGCGCTCTGGGGTTTAAACATGCATTTTACAGCGTGAGAATGTTTTGAGCCAGTCGCTATCAAGCGCTCCCATACAGCGCGGAACCTGTCAAATAGCGACTCCTCACCCAATATTCAACATTACGGCAAACCGGCTGAGTCGCTATCAACTACCGAACAACGGCCAAGCACAGCGACTACTAGCGGGCGCTCTGAAAATGCCGCTACAGTCGCTCAACTGTCGCTACCTGCCGCTATTAATGAATCGGCCTCCCCATAGACCACAAAAGAGGTGCGCAGTCAGATATGGTTCTGTTTCCTATGTCACATTTAATTGCACTCCTTAAGGCGGATTGTGGCATGTACAGAATATCTATATGAGAGTATGTATTGTTTGGATGGATGTAACTTGTATAGTTGAAACCACATTGATTATTCTTATCATACTTCTAATTTTATCATTTACCATTGTATTGTGTTGTTAATTGTCGGGCGGGGGCGGTACTCTATGTTTTGTGTCATGTTAAAATCTCTGGCCAGAACTACCACCCCCATTTTTGGATTTCAGATATTTATTTTAATGATCTTTAGTAACAAACCTAGTTTGATGCCTGTAAGGGGCATAAATGTTAGCTAGTGTATTCTCATAAGCTTTCCTTTATTAATGAAGCGTCGGGCGCTTGCCGGACGCATGCACAGTATGAGACACCTCCACAACCCGGAAGGAGTGAACGCACTTTCTTGGGATTGGGCACATGCCGGGCGAATGCGCAGTACACACTATCTCCGTAACCCGGAAGGAGTGTATGCACTCCCCGGCTATTGAATGTTTGCCGGTATTTAATCCGGATTTGCTTACTTGCTGTTAACCTGGTCAAAGTTCCGCTTTGGAATGAAACGCATCGGTAAACAGCATTACTTCACTTCTTCTATTGAATCCTGGATTGGTGGAACTTATCGTTGGACGGGATGAATTGGCGGTGAGAGTCGCTTTTCTGCAAGCTTGTTTGATATGCCCGTTTTTTATGAAATTATATGTGAGTGCAAAATCCATTTTATTAAATCTTAGTGTTTGCTAGCTGAGTTGCACTAGATTTTCTTTTATTATCTTCTATGTACTGGGAGTTAACCCCTTTACCCCTTGATTGTGGAAGCTACACCTTGCTGGCAGATACAGTGAATTAACTGTGGAATCTACATATGGATATACTTGGATGTATATAGGAGAGCACCATTAACATTGGGTGTGAAAGGCGTTTCCCTTACCGATTTCTGGTAAGCATTTTAACATTAGGTGGTGGATTTTGCACTGACCTCTCTTAGGATCACTTGGTGATGTGTCAATCGTGAAGAGGAAGTCACTTCATTTTTTACAAAATCATCAAAGGACTTCTTTTGAGCTCTCTGCTGTTATTTCTTATTAGTGTATTTATTTGTCCAAATAATTGTCCTATCAAGATTGTGTATCTGCCTGGTTATGGCTGTATTGTTGTATTACTTTAAAGTCAAATTTCTTGTGAATGATTATGTTGACTCCCCTGGATTTCTTGGCCACGTATGAGTTTTTATATATTGCTCCAAAACCTTGAAAAATAAATTGTGGAATTTTCCCTTATTTAAAATGTGTCTATTGTATAAATATGTCTATATTATTTGCTCTTTATTCTCTAGTTAAAGTACTGCGTTTGTATTCTGAATCCCGAAAATTTAATTAAAATGTCATTGTTTCTCATTGTAAACAAGACTGGGCCCCCTCTCTCTCTCTTGTTCACCCTTCCTCTCCCTTTGTAGAGCAGTAAAATAGATGAGGAGAATGAGGGAGTGGAGGCAGAAAACAAATGTAAAGGAAGAACAAACCGATAGAAAAAAAAACAATGGAGAAGGTAGAAAAGGAAAAAGAAAGAAAGAAAAAATGTTTTTCAATCCTTTGAATGGTGCTCTTTCCCTTTTTTCCTTTTTCTTCCATCCTTTCCCCTCCCCATCCAACCATCTCCCATACCCAAAGTTGCCTCCCATCAAGTACCTTGGTTTAAGCTCACCTATTATCTACTTAGTATCTGACCTCTCTTGGCGATTTCCTCAATTTATTTTTGTTTGTTTTATTTGCCCCGGTATCCTCCGTTGAAGTCAAGCCTATCATTTGCCCCTTGTAGAACAACCCCCATCATCCCTTGTTATGTTCAAGTCACTAACCGGACTTGGTCTGGCTTCTGTTGTCTGATTCCCAATTGTTGTCTAAGAGAATCAATACACGCGACGAGGTGTGTAGCAAAACCTCAGAGAAACTGAGCAGGGGGCGCTTCTGACCCCTTTTTTATTGAAAACTTTCATAGTTAGAGCATGCGCAGAACAGACAATTACCTAAGTTAAAAATAATGAGAACAGAATATTTATGACCATGTACAAGGTTGAATATGGGAGTATTTCATAGTTTTCTCAGTTCCCAGAGCCCCCCATGCGAAGCAGCACATTCCTTAGATAAGCCTTACAAAAGCAATTACAGAATCCAGCGTTAAAGTGTTACTCTAACATACAAAAAATAAACCATAGTCTTTCAGAACTATGTTTCTTAAATCTGGATCTTCTCATTTCCCCCCTTTGACATCTTCATCTGTCTTTCCTTTGACTGTGTCCACTTCGGAAGGTTTATAGCCAGTTCAGTCACTCAGGTACTATCCCAGGCCGGCGAGTTGCCTAGGGGAACACAGGTCTTCTTTAACAGGTTCCATCCCCCAAGTACTTGAACAGCATCCTTCCAAAGAAGAGTCTCGAATTTTGACAGATGATATGTCAATTCTAAAGGAAAGAAACATAGTTAGTCATTTAGAAAGCGCATTATCTGCAATCAAGATACGTTTATGTGTTACTTTAGGTGTCTTGATCTTGGCTACAAGGCAAAGAGCTAGTTTTACTAGAACATAAATCATTATACCCAGAAGGCACAATGCCAAAATATTATTTATACTTTAGCAAAAGTAACTTTTGATGATAAGTGCCTATCTCCCTTCTATTTCTTATAGGTGCAGGGGATGAAATATTAAGGCAGAAAGCCATTATCATTGTTAAGGGGAAATATTCATTTTCCCTCTGGACCTGTAACCTTTTTACAATGACTTGCGTGTATCCAAATGGATTTTCCTTCAAGCTTCACTGAAGTAGGCGTTGTCAAAAGAACTTGAAAGGTTCCTTCAAACCTTGATTCCAGAATGTTTCTTTACATAGACAAAGTCTCCTGGTTGGAGATTATGAGTTCCTGTTATCTGGTCGGGGTCTGGAAGAGAGTCAAAAACACTTTTGTGCAGTTTAGTGAGATGTTTCTATAACTGCATCACATAATCAGTCAATTCATCACATTTTTAGGGCAAGATGTTGTGGAAAGTACAACCCAGTTCTGGGAGCACTTCCAAACAGAATTTCATAAGGTGACAACCCTGTTTTCTTTGTAGGGGTGCATCTTATTGAAAATAACACAATTGGTAAACAATCTATCCATGGTTTACCTAACTCCTTCATAGTTTTCTGTAACTTCAGTTTAATGGTGCCATTCAGTCTCTCCACACTCCCCGAACTTTGTGGGTGATAGGGTGTATAGAAGGACTGTTGGACACCTAGCATTTGCATCACATTTTGCATTATTTCACCTATAAAGTGCGAGCCACGGTCACAAGAGACCAAAACGTGGTATTAATTCTGTGATTAATTTCTTAGCCGTGGTTTTAGCTATTGCTGATTTTACTGGGTAAGCTCCTGGCCATCCTGAAAACAAGTCAATACACACAAGTACATACTCAAAGGGTCCACTCTTAGGGAGTTGGATGTAATCAATTTGAAGCCTTTGAAATGGATAGAGAGACCTAGGTTGATGTCTTACAGGTGTCTTAACAAACTGTCCTGGGTTCTCCGTCAAACAGATAGAGCATCCTGCACAGTATTGTCGTGCCATGCTACTAAAGCCTGGAGCATACCAAGTCTGATTGGCACTCCTTACCATAGAGTTTGCACTCTGATGTGTAGGCAGGTGTGATACCTGTGCCTGTTCTGGGTATAGGAAGCTAGGCAAGCACAATCGGCTTCCTTTGACCCATAATCCATCATTTTGCTGGGCTCCTGCTCTGAGCCATTTTTCCTTTTCCTCAGGCATTACCTTGTCCTGAAGTTTCTTCAAAAGTTCCATACTTACCACCGGTTCTTGGGCAAGATTTAAACTTACACTCTCTATCTTCTTCAAAGCTGATTGTTTAGCTGCTAAGTCAGCTTTTTCATTACCTTTAGCCTCTTTGGTTGTTTGTTTTGTGTGGGCTGCTACTTTTACTATAGCCACCTCCTTGATATTGTTCAGGTTGGTCAGAATTTCTTTAACTAATTCAGCATGTCTAATAGGGGTACCTGCAGCTGTTAAGAATCCCCTTGCTTTCCACAGGTGGGCGTAATCGTGGACAATACCCCAAGAATAGGCGGAGTCTGTCCAGATCGTGCCTGTAGTGTCTTTTAGCAGCATTAATGCCCTAGAGAGGGCTGTAAGTTCTGCTTCCTGAGCAGACATATGAGGTGGTAATGGTTCAGCTTCTACCACTTCATGTTCAGTTACTATTGCATAACCTTTTTGAAACTGTCCTTTTTCATCAGCATATCTGCCATCTACAAAAATTTCAAATTCTGAGTTTTCTAAAGGTGTATCATGCACATGTGGTAAACCCATTGTTTCTTGCTTCATAAGTTCAATGCAGTCATGTGTGTCTTCAGTATGTTCAAATTCTAAAAAATTCTCAAAATCTTCACTATTACTCCCCCCCTTCAGAATCTGAAGAAATTGGTAACAAAGTCGCCAGATTCAGAGAAGTACATCTTTGAAACTTAATTGTTGGGGGTAGTAAAAGGGTACACTGCAGCCTAAGCTGTCTAGCCATTGACAGGTGTTTGGGATTAACTTGTGACAAAATCCCATGAATGTCATGATTGGTAGACACAGCTAATTCATTATCAAGTACAATTTCAGAAGCTTTGTCTACCAATAGAGAAACTGCTACTACACGAATAATAAGCAATAGGTCTTTGTTTTGTGCCATGTGCCTGCCTTAAAACTCCTTGTATTTCAGTAGCCATGAGTGTAAATGGCTGAGAATAATCAGGAAGACCTAAAGCTGGTGCTTGTGTGACTGCAAGTTTAAGTTGTTCAAAAGCATCTCTTGCTTCTGGTGTTAGGCAAAAAAAAAAAGTGTGACTTTGACACAATCATACAGTGGTTGCATAAGTGAAATGGCATGCATAATCCACTGTCTACAGTAAGAGATGAGTCCTAGAAACGCTCTTAACTGTTTATGTGTCTTAGGAGGTGACATGTTCTTGACTATTTCCACTCTGTCTTTAGTAAGGTGTCTAGTGCCTTGTGAAATGCAGTGACCTAGAAAGGTAACTTGTGTTTGGCAGAATTGTAGCTTTTCTTTTCTAGCCTTGCAGCCATTCTCAGCCAAAAATGTAAGAAGAGACAAAGTACCCTCCTCACATGTGATTTTGTCTGGGCAGCAAAGAAGCAAAACGTCTACATATTGTAGAAGTACACAATCTGTTGGTGGTTTCCATCCTGCCAAGACTGAAAAGCGAAGAGGTGGTAACATTCAGGTGCTAAAGGAACCAAAAAGAAAGCTCCCGTTAGATCCACGCAAGAAAAATACATGCTTGTACTCGGTATTTGAGAAAGCAATGTATGAGGGTTTGGAACCACTGGTGTCATTGGAGCCAAAATGTTATTAATGGCTCTAAGATCTTATACCATCCTGTATTTCACAGGCTGTCCTGGTTCCAAAACCTTTTTCCTGACTGGATACAAAGGAGTATTAGCCCCTGATTGCATCTGAATCAAAGCACCCTTGGCCAAAAGCTCGTCAATTTGTTCTCCTATAACTTGTTCTTGTGCAGCACTCAAAGGGTACTGCTTAAGCTGTGGTAGGGTAGATCCTGGTTTGATATGGACCTCTACTGGTGAAACAGGGAGAAGTCCTATATCAGACCCTGACTTAGACCATAAATGGTCAGGTACAGTTCTTAGTAAATCTTGATCATTCTCTGTAAGTACATTAGTGAGTTCAAAATCTTCAAGAGCTTGTATTTGCATACAATATTCTAAATCATCAGGATGGTCAGGCAAAGTTAGAACAACTTGACCATCTTCTTGAAAATCAATTTTTGCTTGTAACTTTGTTAAATTATCCACACCCAATAAGTTGTAAGGAGCTGACTCACAAACTAAAAATTTAGAGATAAACATGTGTGGACCAAGTCTGCCCTCTAGTGGTTTAGATATGGGCATAACTTTAGGCAGACCATCGAAACCTGAAGCTATAGTTTGGGCTTCTGACTGCTGTTTCTTACTTAAAACTTTATTACTAATGACAGATTTAGTCGCGCCCGTATCAATCAAAAATTCAACTGTTTTGCCATCAATTTCAATCGGTATTATGGGTGTTTTGGCTGGTACTGTGAATGTTACTGCCGATAGTCAGTCTTGTTCTTTACTTTTAAATTCTGACTTATTGGGGGCTGTTCCTTGATTAGCAGCAAACTTTATACAATTCCTCTTAATGTGACCAGGTTTGTCACCGTAGTAACATTTTAAAATTTTACTCTGAAAATTACCTTGAGATTTAGGTCTAACATCAGTGTTAACCTGGGCAACCATACGCACCTTGGGCTTGTCATGCATATCCATTTCAATACCCTGTGCTTTAGCTAACAATTGTGCCATAGTATGGTTAGTTCTCCAATCTGGGGTAGTAGCCTTTAACTTTTCCTTAATGGTTGGTTTTAAACCATCAATATAGGCTCTAACAAACAACCTTTGAACTCCAATATTTCCAACATCTAAGCCTTCATCAATATATGTTTGTTCAAAATAAAAAATCAGTTCTACTGTCCCCAAGTCTAACATTCTGTGGTACATGTGCTCTCATATAATCAGTAAATTGATGAAACATAGTAGGGGACATTTTCATCCTACAAAGATCTTCTCCATCCAACCAGGTGGCATTATGTGACTCCATCATTTGTACTACATACCTGCCAAACCTAGAAGGGCTAGTATGGGGATCAGGTGCATTCTGCAACAAAGCCATACATTCAGCTGGAGTCCATGGCTTATAATAAGGGGTTTCTTGGTTAATAAATTGACCTGCATTTTGAGCATCTGGAATCTGCCTGGTATGGGTAAACACAGGCGCAACTAATTTATAGAAGTGTATTTATAAAGTGTTGCTTCTGGGAGGGGGTCCTGCAAGCATATAAGTTTTGCATCTTGGACAATGTGTGACATTATTTGGGATGCCATAAGTCATACAGTGATGGCAAGTCTATGATTTTTCAGTAACTAAATTTACTTTTTTTCTTTCTTGTGCTAACACCATTTATTCTCTCATCTGGATCCCCTCCTTGCTGATCTGCTCCACAAACATTACATTCTTCTTGTTCTAAACCCATCCCTCTACAACCACACACTTTACATTTCCATGTTCCTTCTTCATTTACTACTTTATCCTGCTCCCTTACTTTACCCTGGGTACACATTCTGTCCCAACCCTTATTTATCATTCCACAATAGCATTGCCATAAGCCGCTATCGCCATCATCTGGTCCTGGATCTGGACCATACGTACTGTTACTGGCCAATGGGGAGTCTAGGATACTGGGGCTGTTGGAGCATCAGGTATGGGGTCTACTTGGGGATGAAGCAATGGTGTAGTATTCCATTGTTTCCTATGTGGACTGTACGTCCAGCCTTCCTTTTCTGCTAAACTTGAAAGTTTCAGAGCACATTCCACTTGATGATCCCATCCTTTGTCAAAAATAATTCCATGTTTCCCTTTAGCTATCTGTTCCCACTTCCCTAAATCTAATTGTCATTTATGAACTAGCTTAAATTCCTTCCAAATCTTTTCCAAATTCCTAGCGGCATCTAAGCCACACCTTTCCCTGGTGATTTCTTCTAATGTCTGCCACTTCTCTTCCTGGGGTACCTCTTTGGACTGTTCTTTTCCCATCTTCCTAGAAACCGGCCCTAGGTACCGTTTTGGGGTCTAACCTCTCTGTGAGCTAGCCTTCTTTGGCTTCCTCCTAAGGAACTAGGAACTGGAGTACCTCTCTGGGTCTCCCCTGGTAATGTCTAGTGATCCTACACGCTAACCAAATAGCAACACATAATCCAAGACAAACAATTAGGATCACAAACAACACATCACCTATCATATGGGTAAGTGACAGTCCTAGATACACTAATTGTATCTTATTCCCATCCCAGTAATATTGGCTTTAATTTTCTGAAATCACCACAAACAACACATCACCTATCATATGGGTAAGTGACAGTCCTAGATACACTAATTGTATCTTATTCCCATCCCAGTAATATTGGCTTTAATTTTCTGAAATCACCTATCGACTAGTCCTGGTCTTCTAACTAAGCCTGGGAACTGTGGTTCTTATAAGTCAACGTAGTCAGGATCGGCTGGCATGCACCGTAAAGGCGCCGTCAAATCCGGTCAACTTGACAAATTGGCTCACGCCTAAATGAGTTATGGAACCGTACAGGGTAAAATTTTTATCTAAAACTTCTTCTGGTCACCACTTGCGTTCACCGTCACTGGGTTATAGCGGGTTTCTCCTCGCCAGTGGGATGGGGCGTCTAATGACCTTCCAAAGTTTTTAACTAAATGCCAGGCTCATAAGTTTTTTATCACACTCTCAAAAATAACAAATTCTTAAGGGAACAGACAGACAAATACAAACAGACAAAACAAATGCAGACAACAGAAGCGCCTTAGGATTCTTAAAATGACCCTCTTTCGCAGAGGCTGGCTATGCCTATCTCACCTTAGAACGGACCCGCTGATGCCTCACAGGGGAAGAGCAGAGTATAACAGTACATAAAAGCTGTCTCTTACCTGGCCAGGTTTTGAAGTCTGCTGTTCCGAGGTGGCATCAGTTGATGTTCCGTTCGGCGGGTGCGATACCTCTTGCGACCACTATAGAGAGTCCCTGTTCGGAGCGCCACGTAATGTTATGTTCAAGTCACTAACCGGACTTGGTCTGGCTTCTGTTGTCTGATTCCCAATTGTTATACTCTAAGAGAATCAATACACGCGACGAGGTGTGTAGCAAAACCTCAGAGAAACTGAGCAGGGGGCGCTTCTGACCCCTTTTTTATTGAAAACTTTCATAGTTAGAGCATGCGCAGAACAGACAATTACCTAAGTTAAAAATAATGAGAACAGAATATTTATGACCATGTACAAGGTTGAATATGGGAGTATTTCATAGTTTTCTCAGTTCCCAGAGCCTCCCATGCGAAGCAGCACATTCCTTAGATAAGCCTTACAAAAGCAATTACAGAAAAGTCCAGCGTTAAAGTGTTACTCTAACATACAGAAAATAAACCATAGTCTTTCAGAACTATGTTTCCTAAATCTAGATCTTCTCACCCTATAGCAGACTGTGTGGCAGAACCCCCAGCATCTCCATAGTAGACTGTGACAGATCTCCACCCCCATCACCACATAGCAGACTATGACAGATCCCCCATTGCTGCATAGCAGACTGTGACAGATCCCCCATTGCAGCATAGCAGACTGTGATCACCCCATAATGGACTGTTACAGAGCCCACCATCTTTTCCTATACCAGACTGTGACAGATCCCCACAAAACTTAAACTGTAAGTGGAACAAAAGCCTGCGTGAAGCCTTCTCCCCCCCTCCCCAGGGCGCGGCAAAACTTGCCACCTTCCCGGATCCCTTGCTTATATAAATACCGGCGTCCGCATCCCCTTCTTTGTGCTGTTCGTGCGTTCCCGCCCCAGCCATTCAGATAGCCTGGGGGTGGGGAGCTGGGGATGCAGTGGGTCACACTCCAGATTGCCATAAACAGAACAGTTTGCTGAACATTACATATGCACAGCAACCCGCTCTGATTGGACGAGGGCCCGCACATGCACCATTGGACCGGGGGGAGGTAAGTTATTATGGGCAATCTGGGGGGGATTCACACAGCAGGGCATCCCAAAACAGAATGCCCCGAGGGCACAGAACAAAAACACTTCAAATTTAAGGTAAATTTACTGAATTTAGGCCCAGGTGGGGAAAAACAGTACGGAGTGATTTTTTTTCACAATTTCAGTATATTAGTCAAAAAAAATTAATTTTTACAGTGATTCTTTAAATTACCTATTTCGCTGCCACACCAACAGATAAAATAAATATCCTGTGAAATTATAGATGTAGCAACAGACAATATTCATCACACATGAGTTTTCCTATTCTGGCCAGCCCAGTTCATCCTCTTCTTCTTCTCTCACCAGAATGTCTGTTGGAGCAGGAGCCGATAATCAGAAGCTATGATGAAATCTTAATCCTGGAAGGCATACTGCATATAAAGAGGGTATGTTCACTGTTCAGGCTCTATCACAGTGTCATTGTGCTTTCAAATTATAACCTACAGTTAAAATTTCATGCACTGAAAGGCCTACCTGTTGCCACATGCACCAAAACCTCCAACTGTCATAGTAAACCTTTCTGATGACAAATTCACTTTAACGCAGACCAAAAACCTGCGATACTCAAAACCCTCCATAACCTCCCGGGAGCATACTTTAGCAGACTTGGGTGGGGGTCATGCTAATTATTTAATGAGGTAAGTGTAATTCTGGATGCACATTTGGGTGTGAATTGAAACGATGAGCTTTTTAACTTTAAAGAGGAACAGAGGCCCCGGAGTCTAAACGAGAGCCGAGTGAAAGCAAGCATGCTGATTGGTTGAGCAGGCCGATCAGGCAATCAGCGTGCTCGTTCTTGCCCGAGTCTGAGTTTTGGGAGCGTCAGGAAGGTGAGGCTTACACACAGCAGGGCATCCCAATTCCGGATGCCCCCACTTAGAGGAACAACACCCCAAAAAGTGAAAAATTGGGTATGTTGTTCCTCTTTAACCCACAAAATTCTAATTAAGTTTTGCTTGTTCTCAATTTTTTCACCATCACCACTACCACTTGGGACATTTTTCCAGACAATATACATAATTTTTCCAATGAGGTAAAGATAATTTGTTGAAAGTTTAGAAACAGCAGCACCCTGTGGAGTATGCTTAAACAAATTGCATTTTTTGCATAGTTCACAGGGTGCTATGGCTTCCAAACTTTCAAAAAATGCTCCCCTCCTCATTGGAAACTTGATGTACTTCACCTGCAAAAATACCTCAACTCAGGAATTTTTTTGAGAAAAATTAGAACATTTTATATTCTACTTATATTGCACTGTGGTAAATATAAAAAAATCACAGAGATGCATGCAAAACCAAATGGGCAGAGTTAAAGGAATTGTCCAGGCATAAAAAAAAAAGTCTATACTCACTTTTTGTCAGCCCAATCTCCTATGTGTGGGTCTAGTGTGCACTTGCAGCTCCTCCATGCTGTGCAGAGCCGGCTTGCCCAGGGTGGGATATGACGTCCTGGGGTCTTGTCTCCGCCCCCCACCTACTTTATTGCTTGCAATGATTGGGGTGTGGCAAGGCAGGTCTAGCAGACTGCACCCCTTCCAGTGCAATGAATGGCACAGGCATGTTAAATGGCCAGCCCGATGGACACCACTGTGCTGGACACCATTCTCCCATTCCCCTTAGGCAGTGTGGCATTCCCCTCTCCCATTCACATAGGAAGTGCGGCATTCTCCCCTCCCTTTCCCATAAGCAGTGTGACATCCCCCATAGGTAGTGTGACATTCCCCCCTCCCATTCACATAGGCAGTGTGGCATTTCCCCTCCCATTCCCCATAGGCAGTGTGGCATTCCCTCTATCATTCCCATAGGCAGTGTGGAATTCCCCCTCCCATTCCCTATAGGCAGTGTGGCATCCCCCCTTCCCATTCCCATAGGCAGTGTGGCATTCCCCCTCCCATTCCCATAGGCAGTGTGGCATTCCCCCTCCCATTCCCATAGGCAGTGTGGCATTCCCCCTCCCATTCCCATAGGCAGTGTGGCATTCCCCCTCCCATTCCCATAGGCAGTGTGGCATTCTCCCACCCATTCCCATAGGCAATGTGTCATTCCCCCCTCCCATTCCCATAGGCAGTGTGTCATTTCCCTTCCCCTTCCAGTCCCCATATAGGCAGTGTGGCATTCCCCCCTCCCATTCCCCATAGGCAAAAGTAAAAAAAAAGAAAAAAGTAAACTCACCTTTCCATCCTTCGTCACCGTACAGCGGTGGGCATGGCAGCAAATGCAGCTGCCTCCACCGCTCATGCTGTCCCCACGGCTTCTTCTCCGCAGTACCAGCACACACAGAGCGAACACCCGGCTCCATACATCGGTGGGCGTGGCTGATGCTCGAGCATCGGCCACGGCCACCTGCTGTATGAAGCCGGCTGTCTGTGTGTGCAGGCGCTGTGGAGAAGAAGCTGCGGCAGATACAGCGAAGGCGGCAGGGACAACGCAGGCGGGAAGGCTATTAAGGTGAGTCCCCCCACTTTTGGGGGAAAAAAAGTGCATCTTATAGGGCAAAAATACAGTATATTAATAATATTAATAGTTTGCAATATTTTAATAATATATAATAGATTAATAATAATACATTCAAGTTATCTTTTTACAGATACGAAGCAATATCGTTAATAATACTGTCAGATCACCAGTGGAAGCGACAGATGTAAGTTTTTGTTATGTAGGGGGAAGGCTGGGCCCCATATATAATTCTGTTTTAGCTTACAAAATCCTATTTCCAAGTAAGGTTTTCAAAAGTGAGAAGAGCTTGAACAGTAAGCAGAATGTATGCTATCACCATCAAACAAGACTAATCTTTAAGCCTAGGACCTCGATACAGGAATACAAATGTATGAGAAGAACAATCGGGGTCATGCTTAAAGGAGTACTATCACGAAAAAATGGGCCAATGATAATAATATCATAATAATATCATACAAATCCATATAAATATGCTGGATTGTGGGAGGAGGAGTACATAAAACATTACAACATCTCTGCATTGTAAACAGTACGGAGCCCACCGGCTCCGTACAGCGGTGAGGGTGGCCGGTGCTCGAGCGTCGGCCATGCCCACCCACTGTACGACGCGGGGTGTCTGTGTGTGCTGGTGCCGCGGAGAAGAATCGGCGGGGACAGCGCGAGCAGTAGATATAGCTACCTCCGCTGCTAGTGCTGTGCCTGCCTCTTCTTCTCCGCGGTGCCAGCACACACATAGCGAACACCCGGCTCTGTACAGTGGTGGGCTTGGCTGATGTTCGAGCGTCGGCCATGCCCACTCACTGTACGAAACTAGGTATCTGTGTGTGCAGGCACCACCTAGAGGAAGCGGCGGCAAATACAGCGAAGACGGCGGGGACAATGCGAGCGGGAAGGATGGAAAGGTGAGTTGACACAGTGACATTTCCCCCCACTTTGTGGGAAAAATAAGTGCGTCTTATAGGGAAAATATTAATACTCAGTTTGCAATACTATAATAATATATAATAGGATAATAATACATTCAAATGATCTTTTTTACAGGTAAGAAGCAATATTGGTAATAATACTGTCAGATCACCAGTGGAAGCGACAGATGTAAGTTTTTGTTATGTAGGGGGAACGCTGGACCCCATATATTATTCTGTTTTAGCTTACAAAATCATATTTCCAAGTTAGGTTTTCAAACGCAGGAAGAGCTTGAACAGTAAGAAAATATCTCTGCACAGTAAACAGTAAAGCTGTATGTAATAAGGGACAGCAACTACTCAGTTTATAAGCAGAAGTTGTGGAAGTGACATCAAAGTGGAAGGCCAAATGCAAATATCTCTGGTACTTCCTGGTATAGCCAGTTGTGTAGTGTAAGAGTCCAGTACATGACTGGGCTAGCGTTCCAAATGCCCTGCGTCATACACCTCCCCCACCAAAATAACAAGTCCGGACCACCATGTCATTGGAAAGATTAAATTTAATCGGGCACAGCCCAATATACATAAACAAAATGTACAAGCAGAAAAAAGTCCCCCCTATTGTTTCGGGTCTGAGAAGCCTAGGATCCCAAGAATGAAGGGAAGGGGAGGGAACAAAATTAACATCCGACCCCCCACCGGGCGGAAGCCAACGTAAACTCGCATACCCCCTAGGCCAGGGAGCTTAATCGGGCTAAACGCCAGTGGCCAAACATCCCCTTCCCTACTTGAACCCCAACCATCCGAAATTCTTTAACCAACTCGTCCTGGCCGGTTTCCACTGGAAACAGCCACATACCCTACCAATGGAAATGCTCCCTCAGACCCGAAACCCGAGAGGAGACCCGCCAAAGGCAAGCAGCGCTGAAACCTTAGCGCTGCTTGGCCTGTCACAACTCCACCGCCATTTCGATCTGCTCCTTCAATGACATGTTAAACAAGTCGTTCCCCATGTCATTCAAGTGGACCCCATCGGATCGATAAAACCCCCTCATCCCTTCTACCTCGATGTGGCGCACGCTCAAACCCCCGTTCAGCCTCACAAACCTTGCCATCGCCTTGTTGACCTTAACCCGAACCTTCACGATGGCCACCAAGTCTCTAGCATGCCGCCAGGCAAAACGGGGAACAATTTGAAACCACACCAACACCACCCCCGGAAATACTCCCAGAAAAAACAACAAGTCCCACGTTATGGACTTGATCAGGTGCCTCATCGGCACCTTCCCTAAATCATTCCCCCCTGCATGAATAACCAAAACCCCCGGTGGCCCCTTCCTTGCCGCCACACGCATTGTGTGCTCCCGCATGTCCTCCCAGCACAGGTCTCTCACACCGGCCCAGCTCAACCGAGCACAATCTTCCGGTATGCCCAGCTGCATTCCGTTCCTCCGAACCACCGCTCGCCAAGCCGACCAGTAAATAAACGACTGCCTGACGATCACGACCGAGCACGCCGATTCTAAAACAAAAAATAAGGAAAGGGAAGGGGAGAGAGGGAGGTGGGAAGATGTTATCGACCGATCCACACATTCACCTGTACAACCGATCAATCCTGTCCGGGCGAATGTACCGCCGAAACCGCGCCGATTCCCACCTCCCCAGCTTCTTTATGATATCATCCGGCACCCCCAGCCTAGCCGCCTCAGTCGCGGCCCCTATTCGAAACGAGTGGGTACCATACTCACTGCTTGCAAGCCCCATCTCCCCAAGACATTTCCTAAAAACTGCCAACAACTGGAACCGCGATAGGAAGGAACCATCCTCGTGCATGAGCAGCGGACCGTTCCCACTCAGCCTGACCTCCAGGAACTCATCGACGGAGGCAGCCGGGCATGAATCACAGTGCCGCAACCTACCCAAAAAGATACTTACCTCCCGCCCTCTTTGATCCGTCTTTGACCTCCTTATACGTATCACCACCCCTTCATCAGACGTCACTGTATCATCAAAACCCAATCCCCCGGGTACCCGCTTGTTAGGGCTCACCAGCTTCCCCACCCTCAGAGCTCAAAAAAATGCTAGCGAGAATGCTGCCCTAAACAAACGCACCTCAAAACCTGACGCGCAAACCCGGGGCAAAACACTGATTATCCCCCCCAACAAACCCCACGAGACAGGCCGCCTGCTATCAGCTGTCCTGTGCTCTTTCCGCCAACCCTTCAGTGCCTGGCGTACCCAAAACGCTTTCGTCATATCCGCCCAACCCTCCAGTCGGCACAAAAATGCCAAAGCCGACATATTTTTGTCAACCGAAGCCGGGGTCTTGCCTCCCGCCAGCAACTCGCTCACATACCAAATCAACAACCCTTGCCTATCTTTCTCTGTTGCAGGCACCCGAACTCCTCCACCAAAGCCCACCACTGCTGCCACGTCTTTACATACGACCCCCAAGTAGATGGTGCAACCGACTTCTGTATTAAGCTAAACAGGCGTCTTACAGGATCTCCAGCAGCCAACTGGGGCACGACTTGCCGACCTCCCTTGCCTCAGGTGCCAATTTCCTGAAGCGCTCCTACTGTAAATGAGAAAGAGCGTCAGCTATCCCGTTTTCCACCCCGGGCACATGCGCCGCCCTGCACCACACGTTGTACCGCAGACAACCCAAAACCAGCTGCCTGAGCAGCACCACGACCGGTAAAGAAGACGAAGTCTGTGTGTTAACTGCCGCAACCACCGACATATTGTCTGACCGAAAACACACTGCCTTGTTCCTCAGCACCTCTCCCCATAGTGTCACCGCCACCACCAGTGGGAACAATTCCAGAAAGGCCAAATTCCTAATAAGCGCCGATTCCATCCATCGTCCTG
The DNA here is from genome assembly GCA_027917425.1 of Gastrophryne carolinensis. NCBI lineage: Eukaryota > Metazoa > Chordata > Amphibia > Anura > Microhylidae > Gastrophryne > Gastrophryne carolinensis. The sequence goes on from CM051239.1 coordinate 375,077,316, forward strand.
GCCAGGGGCCTGCACACCATCTCCCCCCCCCCCCGGTTGGCCCCAAAACCGACCAAGCCCGCTACATCTGTGAAGAGCTCAAGCTCCTCATTCCCCCTCAACGATTCCAGCCAGTACGCCAGGCCGTCAAAGGACTCCAGGAAAGTGATCCACATCCTGATGTCCTCCTTCATTGCCACCGTCAACCTGATGAAATGATGCGGCTCCCGAACCCCCGCCGTCACTAGTGATAAATGCCTGGTAAGCACCCAACCCATAGGCAAAACCTGGCACGCGAAGTTCAACTTCCCGAGCACTGACTGAAGCTGCACTAACGTGACCTTTTTTAGCCCCAAACACGCTTAGCATGGTTGCCAACAACAGATCGCATATTTTAGTGCCTGCTGGCCCAACGCACAAAAAATCGTCCAGGTAGTGGGTGACGGACCCCATGCCCGCTTTCTCCCTTACCACCCACTCCAAGAACGAGCTAAATGCCTCAAAATACGCACATGAAATGTAGCACCCTATCGGGAGACACCGATCCATGTAATACCCTCCCTCGAAAAAACACCCCAAAAGATACAAGCTATCCGGGTGCACTGGCAGCAGCCGAAATGCGGATTCGACGTCGGTTTTTGCCATCAATGCCCCGGCGCCGGCCTCCCTTACCATATCCAGAGCAAAGTCAAACGACGTATAAGACACCGATGACAGCTCTTTGTCTATACCGTCATTCACCGACGCGCCCCTCGGGAAAGACAGGTGGTGTATGAGCAGAAATTTTCCCCACTCCTTCTTGGGCACAACCCCCAACTGGGACACCACCAGATCCTCCGGGGGGGTCGCTGAATGGGCCCGCTATCCGCCCAAGGAAACTTCCTTCCCAACTTTTCCCTTAGCACCTCTGGCCGCTCCCGTGCCGATTTCAGATTTTTAAGCGAGCGCACCTTAGGAGGCGCTGCACATGGAATCCTAAAACCCAAATCGAAACCGTCGGCCGGTAAACGAGCCACCCCTTGATCAGGATACTTATTTAACCTGGGGCGCATCTCCGCCCCTCTCACCGGCGATACCGCTTTTTCCAGGACTTTCAGCCCCTCTGCGCTCCCCCCCCCAACCATTCTTAAAACATCTCCCAACTGAGTGATTCCCGCCGCAGCCCGAACATTTGTGCCGAAATTTGCACGTGGGCCCCCATCTGCAGAAGGAGTCACTGAAGGCCCAGCACAAACTACATCTGGCCAAATCCGCCCTCCCGACCCCATGGAAGGGGCGGCCCCCTGAAAGGGGGAGGACCCCCCGGCAGCTGGGTATACCCCCCCTCGCATTCACCACCCTCAACCACAGCCCGATGTCCCTATGATCCCACCCCAACCCCTCACTTATCGCCATCCGTTGACGGAACTGCTAGTCACACCTAAGCCACACCGAGCCCCCGTACACCCGGTGGGCCTCCCAAATCGTGCCCCTTGCTGCAGCCCCCCCCCCCGACTGGCCCAGCGACCCGCTTCCCAACTGACGTCCTGGCGCCAGCGCCGTTCCTGGTGTCGCCGCCATGCTGCTGGAAGATGATGGTGGCCTGCTGATGCCCGCCCTCCTGGTGCCCTCCTGGTGCCTCGACAGCTGCGCCGCCCGACACCACATCCTGGTCATCCACCACCCAGTCCTCGCCTCGCCGCGTGGCTTCCCTGCGCAGCTCTGCCAATAGGGCCTCCATTCCACTTATCTGGCTGGACGAGGGTCGGTCCGACTGCTCGTCCATCCACTCTGGGGGTCAAAGAGGAAGGAGAAGGGGACGGACGTCCCCTTTATACTCCCCCTACCCCCTAAGGTCACTTCCCCCAATGACCACTTCCACATGGCTGGTCTGCCTCTGGACAGGAACGCAGGCCAGTCATGTGGGCTGCCCTCCTTAAAGGGACGGCGCTTTCTGTACAGTGCACCAGAGTCACAATAACTGCTTCCCCTAAGCTTCCTGGAAGTTATTGTGTGAAGGCTGTGACAATGCCTGGGGAATGTGTTGCTGAATATGTACTGCTGGCCCACTGTTCTTGAATAAAAGTGGTTCTCTGGGCCCTAGGAACCAGGCAAGAGAAAGGTGCTCTGCATAGGTTTCTGATCACTCCTCAATCCTAATAAATGACCCTTTATGCCAGGAAAATGTGGAGTGGCCCGTGAGCTCCTGAAAAGTATGTTACGTGGGCCCAGTTACTTACCTGTTTGAGATTACCAGATTGCAAGGTTTTATTTCAGGCAGCTAAAAAACAAAAGGATACTTACCATTTGTCCTGCGCAGCTGATCAGTGCCAGCCCGGCGATCAGGGGCAGGCTGATTTATTACTAGCACCAGCTATCGGCAGATCAGCATCTGCACAGAGGCGCTTAGAGCGACCGCTAGTAGACGTGATCGGCTATCGGGCGCTGTAACAGAGCGTCTCATTGGCTGTAGTAACCTGGCCGGCATTGATGAATGAGATGTATGTTGGGCGTTCTAACACCAGTACAGCGTTGCAGGGAGCGAGAGGTAGCACCAGCTCATTGCGACCGTCTCACAGCGACTCACACCATATTTAACAAAAAAACAGATACACACAGCGTCGGCGCTCTGGATCTGGTCGCTATAGCATAGAACGCCAGACGCTGTGTGATTAAAGTCTGTTTTTGAATACTTTAATGTCAGACCTGTAATGACAATTCTGCATAAAAATTTTAAAAATCGAAAACGTTTTCTAAAATAACTTTTTCTAGGCCAGGAGAGTTCACACAATTATTTGAGAGAAAAAAAAATAAAAACAAAAAACCCTGTTTAAACAGAAGAAAAGGAATGTCCATCGAAATGTATGGGAGAGCGACAGGTAGCGACAGGTAATACCTGGCGCTCTGGAAGCTAGAGCACCGGCACTATACGCTGAGCCACCTGTAATGTTGAATTGTACGCTACATAGCGCCGTTAGAGTCACTCACCAGAATCGCCTTCATAAATTTGGTATTGCTTACAGCGCCCAGCGTTCACCAGACGTTGCCTGCTGCTACAAGGCGCTACCTGCCGCAATCTCTTGATGAATAAACCCCTAACTCGCCTGATCACTGGAACTGGAGCCCACATCGCATCCTGCGCCGCCTGGGCGCTTCACAAAAGTGAAGTAACCTTTGTTGTTAAATTATATTTTGCACTACCTTAATTTGCAATAATGCAGTGAATTCTGCCAGATTGTTCTTGGTAAATCAGGCCCTAAAATACAATAATAATAATACCCCGTTGGTAATATTTTATATATATATATATATATATATATATATATATATATATATATATATATATTAATGCTCAGTTTGCAATACTATAATAATATATAATATAATAACACATTCAAATTATCTTTTTTACAGAGAAGCAGTATTGTTAATAATACTGTCAGATCACCAGTGGAAGCGACAGATGTAAGTTTTTGTTATGTAGGGGGAACGCTGGGCCCCATATATTATTCTGATTTAGCTTACAAAATCATATTTCCAAGTGAGGTTTTTAAAAGTGGGAAGAGCTTAAACAGTAAACAGAATGTATGCTATCACCATCAAACAAGACTAATCTTTAAGCCTAGGACCTCGATGCAAGAATACAAATGAATGAGAAGACCAAAAATTTGGTGTCATGCTTAAAGCAACACTATCACGAAAAAATGGCCCAATGATAAAAATATCATAAAAACCCATATAATTATGCTGGATGGCGTAGGAGGAGTACATAAAACATTACAAACGTCTCTGCATAGTAAAGAGAAAAGCTGTATATAATAAGGGACAGCGACTACACAGTTAATAAGCTATGGAAATTAAATCACAGTAAGAGGCCCAATGCAAATATCTCTGCTCCTTCCTGGTATAGCTAGTTATGGAGTGTAAGAGTCAAGTACAGTACAGTGCAGTGTGTAGTGATTGCACGTGAGCCCACACCGCAGCGTCTGCGTCCCACGTAGTCTGGGCCTCAAATGTCATTCACCGGTGCTTCTTCCATCAGGGGTGTCAGGCCTCGGCTCACTGCCTCCACCGCAATGAATGGAGAGGGAGGGCAGCGGTGTGTGATTGATGGGCAATCTCCATCCCTACCCACCATTAAACCCATCTGCAAGTTCAGACCCCAGATGGCGTGGGATACAGCGGCTGCGGCAGAGGTCCGGTGCCAGTGATCATTGCCGGATTATGAGGGGGCACGTACCCTGTGGCCTCCACCAATTGCTCTGCAAAGGGGGCCTCCACCAACCTTTGGGCTATGGTCTGGTCCAGGAGGCTTTTCAGTCTTTGGCCACTGGACCGGCAACAAAGCTTTTGCCGGCAGTGAGGGTGCGCCGGGGCAAGCCAAAGCCACCAAACAGCAGGACAGAGAGTCTAGAGCAGCAAAGTCGCCATCAGCAATGCTACAGTGATGGGTGCGTGCAGAGCTGTCACTGCACATAAACCACCAAGCACAGCCACTGGCTGCTCAATGCAGGGAACTGTTTTCTGCTGGGCGACTACACTACCCTCCACCCAGAATGGCAAAGCAGGAGTTCCCGAGCAGCACGCACCCACACAAGGGTGGCACCAGGGACACGATCTGACCTTCTAGTAAGTAGACGGGTGCCAGGCAACCACCAATCAGTTACTTGGTTGGAACTGATACAATACTGTATCTGGGGCCTCCACCAGATAGTGTGCTCCATCACACTTAATCCAGCCCTGACAGTGATTAGGTGGATTACTGTTTGCCAGACTGGAACCAATCAGCCGAGTGGAACAAAAGTAACCTTTTGTTTTTTTAGCTGCCTGCTGAATCACTCTAACAACAAAAAGTGTCTCGGTGCAACAAATGAGGATCCCATGTCACAGCCTATCAATCTACATACCTCCCCCGGGTGGGTTGTTACATAAGTAATCTAGCGTGTTTCGGTCTTCCAACCTATTTTTAGACATGCGGTAAAGCAGACCAAAGGTATTTTTGGCTTAAGGTCATAGTTTAACCCATATCTCCTGGCAGTGAGTGGAAATGTTTTATGAATGTTATTACCTCGGCCTGTTTTACATTAGATGCATGCTGTAGTTACACATTTCTAAAGAAAATGATATGAACATGTATTTTATTTTTCCTTCTGTGCATATTAGGAGGGTGCGTCCAGTTCTGCTGCTTTTCTTGCCCTAAGACAAGTTCAGTGTTCTGGTAAGTACACTCCTGCAGAGTATGTATAAGATGTTCCAGAGAAACCGCCCTACCTGGAAGCTCTTCTGCATCTTATTTAGGCCCTTATTTATGAAGGGATAGCGACAGGTAGCGACTGGTGAGTGGCCGGTAATGACAGGCCCCGCCACGAGAACGCCGGCTCCCCACCACAATCACACATTTATCAAGCCAATCCTGCTTAGCGACTGAGATAGCGCCATATAGCCACTCATTCATCATTATTCCAGCCTCAGCCCACAGCGCCAGCGTCCGACCTTGAACAGCGACAGGTATGACCTCTCGCTACCTGGCGCTCTCCAATGCATTTCAATGGAACAATCTTTAAATATTAATAATTGTTATTACTGTTTTTTTTTATTTTATTTTTTTAAATGTGAAAAATTCTGTGACCACTTCTGCCATTTTAGATTTTTTTAAGGGAGAAAAAATTAAAAAAAAAATTGTACAGAATTGATATTACAGGTCTGATATTAATGTATTCATATTACTAAATTATTTAAAATACTTTTTTTTTTGGTTTCCCAAAAATATGGTGGTTTAGGGGTTAAAAAACTACTTTTAACACATCGCCTCCAGTGCTCTGGGGTTTAAACATGCATTTCACAGAGCTTGAATTTTTTGAGCGTGATTTTTTGATGAATATGGTGGAAGCCGGTCACTCTGATCAGTCGCTATCATGCGCACCCATGCATCGCGAAACCTGTCAAACAGCAACTCGTAACCTTGTATTGAACATTACTGCACACCGACTGAGTCGCTATCAACAACCGAACAACGGCCAAGCACAGCGACTACTAGCGGGCGCTGTGAAAATACCGCTACAGTCGCTCAACTGTCGCTACATGTCGCTATTAATAAATCAGCCTCCCCGTCTCGGTTTAAACCGATCTGCTTGCCCCATCTTGCACAGCACAGTTACAGTACAAGGAAAAATTATTTTCAATGAGTCAGTTCACATATATTTGCTGCATGGAGCAATACATTGGGAAAATATTGCACGCGGCATCAATGCTAGTGCGGGCCAATTGATGTCCATGGCATTGCAAGGGTATTACACAGCAGTGTATTTATCATTTTGCCTGGACATCAAATTTAAAAGTTCCACACAGTAAAAAAAAAATTGCACTTACCTGCCAGCCCCTGGAGACAGGCAGGCTGATTCATTACGAATGCCAGGTAGCGACAGATGAGCGTCTGTAGCAGGAATTTCAGAGCGCCCGCTAGTAGTCGCTGTGCTCGGCTGTGGTTCGCTAGTTCAGAGCGCCTCAGTCGCTGTGCAGCATTGATGAATACGTTGTGGGGAGTCGCTATATGAGCAGTACAGCGCTGTATGGGAGCGAATTGTAGCGACTGGTCAGTGCGACCGACTCACACCATATTCATCAAAAAAGCCTCACACACCGCCGGCGCTCAAAAATGCTTCGCTTTAGCCCAGAGCGCCGGAGGCTGTGTGATTAAAGGCTGTTTTTGAACATTTATCCACCAGTAACAAAGCGAAAACATATGGAATTACATTGTTATAACCTTGTGACATGAACACATTAATGCCAGACCTGTAATGTCATTTCTGCGTAAATATAAAGAAAAATTTAAAAAGCTTTCAAAAATGGCTTTTTCTAGGCCAGGAGAGGTCACAACATTATTTGAGAATAAATAAATAAATAAAACCCCCTGTTTAAAGAGAAGTAAAAGAACGTCCATTGAAATGTATGGGAGAGCGCCAGGTAGCGTGAGGTAAGACGTGGCGCTCTGCAAGGCTGAACGGCGGCGCTGTACGCTGAGGCTGGGATAATGATGAATCGTACGCTACATGGCATTGTTCTAATCGCTCAACAGAATCGGCTTCACAAATGTGGAATTGCGTAACGTGTCCGGCGTTTCATGCCGATACCTGCCGCTACCTGTCGCTTAACAGCCACTACCTGTTACCATCCCTTCATGAATAAGGCCCTTAATCCCATGTGTCTTGCGGGCTTCTGTTCTAGGATTTCAGGACTGTTGGCCCAGTGCTTCTGTCCTGGCTCAGTCCTGCAAATCCGCATGGAAAACGCTCAAGCAGACTCGCGATACACCTCCTGCTGCCAATCAATGAGGGAGCCAGCTGCTGGATGACCGAGCAGCGGGGAATGTGAAGCGTGGCTAGGGGACACATGCGCTGTTGTCTTAGGAGACAGCTGGGAAACAGCTAGAAACAGAGGTTTGTGGGGTTGATCCTGTGGGCTGGCAGGTAAGTAACATCTAAAGCTGAACTTAAAGCGGAAGAGCTGAACCCAGCGGCCGGCATGAAATCTAAAACTTTCCAGGGCCAGCCATTGTTCCCCGGGGCATCCCTAATTGGGGGAAAGGTGAATTTTAGTGGGCTTTTGGGGGCATGGAACAAAACCCGGGAAAGTCAAGTTTTCGGGTTTTGTTCCGCTTTAATGAAAAATGATATACAGGGTGTATCTGCTGCCCTAGTCTCTTCCACTGCTGTATTGTGCTGACACAATCCTGATTTATGATGTCCCTACAGTTGCTGGTAGGTGCAGGTAAAAGGCTAAGAAGGAGGGTTAGGTAATGGGGTGCATGTCATGACTAGGGATGGGACTGGTGAGGGATGTGGCTTAGAGGCTGGGGAGGGGGATTATGTCAGGTGTGATCAGCAGCTAAAGAGGGGGTTTGATGAGGGGTTCAGTCAGCTGCTTGGGAGAGGCAGTGTGGCATTCCCCCCTTCCATTTCCCATTGGCAGTTTGGCACCCCCCTCCCGTTCCTCATAGGTGATTCCCACAGGCATTCCCGCGTTGCTGGCGGGCTGCCACACTGCAGGAGGCCTGGCCACACCCATCTGCTCTTTGGAGCCGTGTGTCTGCGTGGCTTGGCCAGTAAGAGGCAGCAGCGGGGACGGGGACAGCGCCCGCTGCTCCTCTATTTCTTCTGGCCTCCAGCTGTTGTCGCTGCCTCTTCCGGCCGGGGCACACGCAAACACCAGGGTCCGTGCAGCGGTGCAGACACATGTCCCCGAGCCCATGGAACAAGTTGCCCCGGGCCCACGCTGCTTCTACCACCTCTGTGTTATGTATCTTCATACTTACCGAGCCATGCCGCATCCTTCCCTCTGGAACGTGGGCCCTGCTTCTGCGTTGGCACCGCGCACTGGCCCTACTTCTGCATTGCCCTTAATGTCCATGATGCGCACGCGTCCTGCTTCTTTAGCAGCGCATCTCCGATGTTGCTGTGTGCCCAAGCAAGTTGCCGACCATCCCGTCAGTGTCCGCTGGAGGATTGCTGATAATGGGGGCCCGCCATTAGGGCTCTGTATGCCCCTGGCTACCTTGAGTCTAGTCCTGTAATAATGTACAATAATGTATATCATCTATATTATTTATATTTAGCCTATTTAAAATACTGTAGTTACATGCTGTATATACATTTGCTGTTACAGATAGTGAAAGTGAAGAGAAGCCACCAGTCTATGACCCAAGAAGTAGTCCCCAATCTGTAATATCACTACCAAATATATGTAAGTAAAGTTTGTAAGCACTTCCTTTATTTGGAAATTGCCATTATTTTTTCTGCATGCCACATAAGAGATTATTTTTAAATTCCTGAAAAAAGCAAATTGAAAAATGTTACTTAACTTAAAAAGCGCACAGAGATGCAGGTTACAATTCACACCACAAGGCACACTGGAATTGCACCTTGTTTTCCCTCATTCATTGTATGGTTGCTAATCATGTGACTGTTGGTGACCAATCAGGTTTACCAAGTAGGCTTGCACATCAAACCTGAATGGTTGCATGGTTGGCTGCCATACAAGTGAATGAGGAAGCTGTGACATGAATTCCTCTTTAATCACATCTCATTAATCACATTAAAGGGGACCAAAACCTGTGATTTTGACTATTCTGGGTTTTGTATTTCCCCCCACGGGGACCCCAATTCGGGATGCCCTGCTGTGTGAAACACCACAGGTCACCCAGTAGAACCTTTTCCTGTTCCTACAGCTCATACCCTGACTCTTCTCCAATCAGTGCACTCACCTGCGCTCATCAACATCGGCTAGAACTCGGCTAAGGGTCGACTCTAGCCGAAGGGAGACAATCAGAGACGAGTATGGCGGTGGCCTCATCCCTGGA